>CM062811.1:409600519-410221947 GCA_031772625.1 Pinus tabuliformis
CTTCAGTACTTGTTTACCTTTTTATATATTTTCAGGGAGACAAATTCCCATTTTCTTTACAGAAGCTAGATGAGGAAGGAAATCAACAATCAGTGATATTCTAGACTTCAATGGGGATGAAGGAGAAAGAAGAATTTACATATAAACAATTCATTGAACTGTTTATTCATCTAGCTATCAGTCTTATGAGCAACACTCCAATACCAAGGATCAATGAGGAGATTGTCAAAATATTACAGTTGATTGATCAAGATGCAACGTGGGATTGGTATTGCCATCAAAACTATACAGAGATCAGGGTTTATGGTTGTGAGCTTCCACCATACAAACTGCCCAAGTACCTTCCTATCAGAATCTTTGCACTGGAATATATAAGGCAGAGGTTAAATGCAGATGAAGTGAACTTTGTGGTTGCAAAGAAGAAATCACAATTCAAGTTGAAAGCCCAAGTTGGTCCATTCATCTGTAACACCAGGGCAACATGAGAGGAAGTAGAAAAATTACTAAAGGAGATGAAGTTTGGTCTCAGCTTCACTTGATCTTATGACCCAATGGGAGTAGTTTCCAAGCTCAGGGTGGAGAACAAATTTACAACATATCATCACACAAATTGGCCTAAGATAGAACAATATAATAATCAATTGGAATGGGTAGAGAACACCCTCCAAGAGGCTGAAGAGCAGATAGTTTCTACATCAAACGTGCAAACTCCACTTGCACAAGAAAAGACAACCAAGAGAGGGAGGGAAGAACAGTCATTCCCTATAACTTAAGCATCAAGCTGTGGTTTTAGGATTGTGCATAGAAAGAAGATACCTAGAATGTCTGTGATTGTAGTTGAAACACATGAATCTATCAAAGCCACATTTGATGGACTTGGAGAGACTATGCTTCATACATAGTCGGGTGCACAGTCTACACAGTCCCCAACTCATTCCACTACTTCTTAAGAACAACAAATGATCCAGACCAGTGGAAGCACTTAGAAGGACAAGGAGGAAGACATCTTTCATGTTTTCAGTGAGATCAAAAAGAAGAATGAAGAGTTGAAGTTGAAAACCTACACACAATTCTAGAAACATTCCTCCAGTTCTCGAGCCAGACTTCTCTCAGTCTTTGACTCTGATGTTGGGTTGTGTTATATTATTTCCACGACTAGTCCACGTAGTTAACTAGGGTGTTAGAAGGGGGGCGGAGCACCCCCTTTGTTGCACCGATTGTGTAGCAAGGGGGGTCATAGGGGGTTTGAGGGGTGTAGGTTTGGGCAGACCTACCTATGGTTTTGTGCATGATATTTTGCACATGGTTTTGGACACAATGATTTTTGGTCCATGGTTTTGGATGTGATTGTTTTTGATCCATGGTATTAGATGCTTCAGCATGTATAAATATGTATTGTAACATTCAAAGGAACATAATGAAAAATCAAGCTGGTAGTCCCAGTTTTGGGATCCAGGGGAAAATATCTGTGTATATGTGTTTTATGTGTTATGCTCTCGCATTGTTTATTTTTTGTGTTTTTAGAATTTGTATGCAGGTAATTTCTCTACGGAGTTAATACCTACATTTGGTATCAGAGTTGTTTTAGCTTCAAGGGGACACCTTTGTTGCTGAGGGGTTTTTCTCAGGCTTGTGGTAGACCCTGTTCAGTTGGATATCTGTGGGATCAATTCTGGTGGTGAAAGAGGATGGTGAGCAGTGGAAAGATAGAGATCGAGAAATTTAATGGTCAGAGTTTTGAGTTATGGAAACTCAAGATGGAGGATCTGTTTGTGGATAAAGATCAGTGGGTCGTGGTACATCTAGGTACTAAACCAACGAGAGTGTTTGATGAAGAATGGAAGAAGTTGGATTGGAAGGCTAAGAGCACAATACGATTTTGTGTCTCAGATTCAGTATTGCTGAATTTATCAGGGGAAGCTACAACGAAGTCTCTGTGGGACAAGTTAGGGACTTTGTACCAATCTAAGTCTTTGATGAATAAACTGTTCCTATGGAAAAAGTTGTATAACCTAAGGATGAAAGATGGAGACTCGGTGACGGAACATATGAACGCATTTAATACTGTGGTAAGTCAGTTATTATCTATTGAAATTAAAATTTTAGATGAAGATAAGTGCATTGGTTTGTTGTGTTCTCTACCAGATTCATGGGATATTCTGGTTATTGCAATAGGTAGCAATGCAACTGCCTTGCAGTTTGATGAAATAGTCTCATCCTTGCTGATGGAGGAGATGAGACAGAAAAATATGGAGAGCCAGAATGGTGATGCCTTGTCTGTATGAGGAAGGTCCCAGAACAGAAACAAAAATAAGTCATCGAGTGGGAGATCTAAATCTAGAGGGAGATCTAAATCTCCAAGAAAACCTATAAAGCTGGTTTGCTGGAAATGTAGAAAGGAAGGGCACTACAAAAGGGATTGTAAATCTAAAGCTCCTGACAAAGGAAAGGGATCTGATGATGCTCCTTCTACAGAGGTGAAAACCACCTCAGACGAAGGTGGGGATGTGTACTTGGCTTCTTCAAGTACACATGTAGATCATGAGGCATGGTTGATTGACTCAGGTGCATACCTTCACTTCACTCCCCATAGAGAGTGGTTTTGCGAGTATGAGAAATATGATGTTGGTGATGCCTTCTTGGGGGATGACATGAAGGCTAGAATGTTGGTTGTGGAAAAGTAAAGTTGAAGTTGCAAGGTGGAAAGGTTAGAACACTTCCGGGTGTTCTACATATTCCTGCATTGGCCAGAAATCAAATTTCCGTAAGCAAGCTGGATGATGCAGGTGTAAAAACAATGTTCAATAAGGATACCTGCAAAATGGTTCGTGGAGCATTGGTATTGATGCGGGAAGTGCAGATTGGAACTCTGTACAAGCTGCAAGGTAGCATTGTTATTGATGGGTGCGACAGTTCTGTGGTTCCTAAAAGTGGAGTAGAATATCTAGTGGTCTCTGCAGAGAAGACCATGTTGTGGCATCAAAGGCTTGGACATATTAGAGAGAAGGGCCTTCAAATACTTCATGGTAAAGGTATGGTAGAGGGTATGAGTAATAGCTCTTTGGTTTTTGATTTCTGTGAAAATTGTGTATATGGGAAGCAAAATTGGGTGAGTTTCCCCTCTAGTGGTAAGAGGGCGAAACAAATATTAGAGCTTGTGCACAATGATGTGTTTGGACCTGTGAAGGTTCCATCACTTGGTAATTTTGTGTACTATGTATCATTTATAGATGAATTCTCAAGGAATACATGGATATATTTCCTTAAGAAGAAATCTGAAGTCTTTGACAAGTTTAAAGAATTTAAGGCTCTGGTGGAAAACCAGATAGAGAAGAAGATAAAGGTGTTGAGGACAAATAACGGTGGAGAGTTTTGGAGTAAAGAATTTGAAGAATTATGTAAGAAGTGTGGTATAGCACGAAAAAAGACTACTCCATATATACCTCAACAAAATGGAGTTGCAGAAAGAATGAACAAGACGTTAATGGAAAGGGCAAGAAGCATGTTGAGTGGTGTCGGGTTAGGACAAGAATTATGGGCAGAGGCGGTGGAGACTGCATGTTACCTGCTCAACAGATCACCTTCGTCAACATTGGAAGATAAGACTCTACAAGAGGTATGGATTGGTAAGAAACCTTCTCTTTCAAATCTGAGGGTATTTGGATGTGATGCATATGTACATGTTCCAAAGGATAAAAGAACCAAGTTGGATAGTAAATTTGAAAAGTGCATCTTTATTGGGTATAAGGATGGTTTAAAGGGTTATAAGCTTTGGAACCCAGTAACAAGGAAGGTTTTGTATAGCCAAGATGTGGTGTTCGAAGAGGTGAAAGATGCTATTAAACATGAATTCCAACCAAAGGAACCTGAGAAGATAGAGTTTGAGCTAAAGGAGGAAGAATTAAACTCTACAGCATAGGAGGAATCAGAAGATGAAGAGCCACAAACTCTGAGTTTGAGAAGATCAGTTCGAGAAAGAAGGCAACCAGAAAGGTATTGTCCATTTGCTTTCTATTCAAATTTTTCTTTATATATTACTAATGATGATCCCAGAACTGTGAAGGAAGCAGTAGATTCAGAGGATGGAAAACTCTGGAAAGAGACCATGGTTGATGAAATGGCATCTTTGCACAAAAATGAGGCTTGGGATCTAGTGGAGTTGCCAGCTGGAAGGAAACCCATTGGTAGGAAAAGGGTGTTCAAGAAGAAGACAAATGCAGAAGGAAAGGTGGAGAAATACAAAGCTCGGTTGGTAGCAAAAGGTTATTCCCAGGTGCTGGGAATTGAGTTTGGGGATAATTTTTTCTCCTATTGCCAAGGTAACCTCTATTAGATTACTTTTATCTGTTGCTACTGCTTTTGATTTTGAGGTATAATAGATGGATGTGAAGACAACATTTCTTCATGGGGATCTAGAAGAGGAGATCTACATGAAGCAACCTGAAGGTTTTGCGGTGAAGGGTAATAAAGAACTAGTATGCAAGTTAAAGAAGTCTTTGTATGGGTTAAAACAGTCACCAAGGATGTTGTATCAGAAATTTGATACATTTATATGAGGACTTGAATTCAACAGAAGAAAAGCAGATCACTGTGTGTATTTTAAATTAATTGGTGACCATGTTATTTATCTAGTCTTGTATATGGATGATATGTTGCTGGTTGGAAATGATAAACAAGTTATCTAGGATTTGAAGGCCAATTTTTCCTCCAAATTCGACTTGAAAGATCTTGGTGCTGCAAACTATATTTTGTGAATGGAAATTAAAAGAGATCGAACAAAGAGGAATCTTTGGTTAAACTAGAGGAAGTATATCGAGACAATATTATAGAGGTTTAATATGCAGGATAGTAAACCAATGAAGGTTCCTATCCCTGTAGGTGTAAAGTTATCTACTGAACAATGTCCTAACATACAAGAAGAGGAAGAGGACATGTCCTGTGTTCCATATTCAAGTGCAGTCGATAGCCTGATGTATGTGATGGTCTATACTAGACTAGACATTGCACATGCAGTGGGAGTATTGAGCAGGTTTGTGTAAAAAATAGGGAAGGAGCACTAGACAGTAGTGAAGTGGGTTTTCAGGTATTTGCATGGCACTAGTGATTATGGTTTATGCTACCAAGGAAGACCAGGTTTGGACAAAGTGTTGGATATCTGTGGCCTTGTTGGTGCAGTCTAGGCTGGAGATCTAGATCAAAGAAGATCTACAAGTTGGTATGTGTTTAACCTATTTGGAGGTGCAGTCAGTTGGATGAGTAAGAAACAATCTGTAGTGGCACTATCAACTACAGAGGCAGAATACATGGCAGCCTCTCATGCAAGCAAGGAAGCAGTTTGGTTGCAGAGATTGTGTTCAAGTATGGGGTTAGTACAGGGACCTTTAAGGATAGACTGTGACAGCCAAGGTGCAATTTTCTTGGCAAAGAACCCTGCATTTCATTCAAAGACAAAGCATATTGATGTTCAGTATCACTTTGTGAGGGATATGATAGAAGACAAAAAGGTGTTGTTGGTAAAGGTGGACACTTTGAAGAATACTTTAGATGCTTTGACAAAATCTGTGAGCTCTGAGAAGTTCTCTTGGTGTAGAGAAACAATGGGCATTACAGGGCTGGATAAATGACTAAGCTCTCTTGTGACCCCTTATGGAAATAAAACAACAAGTGGGAGAATGTTGGGTTGTGTTATATTCTTTCCACGACTAACCCACATAGTTAACCAGGGTGTTAGAAGGGGGGTGGAGCACCCCCTTCATTGCACTGATTGTGTAACAAGGGGGTTCACAGGGGGTTTGAGGGGTGCAGGTAACCCCACTCTATGGGGTTTGGGGCAGCACCCCAGAAAATTTTGTTTTTAGACCCTATATTAGGTTGGGTAGACCTACCTATGGTTTTGTGCATGATTTTTCGCACATGGTTTTTGATGCGATGGTTTTCGGTCCATGGTTTTGGACACGATGGTTTTCAGTCCATGATATTGGATGCTTCAGCATGTATAAATATGTATTGTAACATTAAAAGGAACATAATGAAAAATCAAGCTGGTAGTCCTGGTTTTGGGATCTAGGGGAAAATCTTTGTGTATATGTGTTTTATGTGTTATGCTCTCAATTGTTTATTTTATGTGTTTTTAGAATTCGTATGTAGGTAATTTTTGTACGGGGTTAAAACCTACATCTGAGAAGATAAAAATGCATTTGGCTTATCTGTAGGCTCATGTTCCACGGCCTAGAACTACTACTCAATATCAAAAGAAAACCTCTTTTGAGTTCAATGTGAAGGACGTGCATCCAATTTATCAAATTGAGATGCACAAACAAACTAGGTAGATGATTGCTTCCACCTTGACAAACATTGCGATGAGTTGGTCAAAAAATGCAGGTTACATTGGCCAACACTCAGTCACTGATTAAGTTGGATAAAGTCTCCTCATTAGCAAAGGATACCAAGATTCAATCCTTGGAGAATCTAGTGTTGAAGATGGGATATGATCCTTCAAACATAAACCCTGTAGAAGAGCTTATTAAGAAAAAGAATGTTGAAGTTGTAGCATTAAAGAAGCAGCTAAAATTGCTAGCTTCTGAGGACCCAATGGCCAAAGAAATTCAGGAGACAAAAACTCAAAATTCTAACATGACGAAGCTCATCATAGAAAAAAATTTGTAGATCAAACAAATGGAGGAGTAGATGGAGAAACTGGTCAAGGAAAAAGAGGAAGTTGTTAACAAGGCTTAAACTCCAATGGATATAGTCCCCCTTACAACAATTCCCACCACCATTGTTTCCAGTTCAGCTACAACATCAACTGCAGGTGCGACAAAAGGAGTTGAACAACTTGTTGAAGCTGTTTAGAACCTGTCTATCCAGACAGGAGAAATTAATAAACTAAAGGATGAACTCAAGGAGTTACAACTTATGAAGTGAGTAGCAGATAGGTCACATGCAGCTGAGTTGAACAGAGTCAAAGGTCATATTGAAGTACTACAAAGGGAACTCAAGGAATCTTTCATTGGAAACAAATTGGGTTTAGCAAAGGAAATTCTGTGGGAAGAAATTATAGAATCAATCAAGGATATTTGGCCCTATATCAAGATAGTGTTTGATCAGAAAGATCTCTTAGAGAAAGCCTAGGAAGCAGTTGAAACCATTACCAAACAACTTGAGGATATGCTAGAAATTGCCTCTGATATAATCAAATTCCTAAATTCCAAAGACAACTATGAGCTTGAGGAATTAGGCATAAGTGACAGAACAACAACTATATTGGAGGTAAAGAAGATCATCACCAAGAAAAACCTCATCCTTCAGCTATAGGAAAAGTGCAACAATGTCAATACCATAGTTCAGAGGTTTTTTAGCAGGATAGAACCCTTGACGAGCAAAGGTTTACCTTCTATGCTTGTGATCAATGAAAAATTGATGCCAATCGAGGATTACGTTCAGAAGCTGACAGAGGTGGGAAAACATGCAGCTTCAGTTTCAAACATCAGAGGTTCAACAACACCAGCACTAATAGTAAATACACTCAGGGATACTTTCTTTATTTTGAATGAAATTAGACACATATTTTTAGTAAAACCCACTTTTACTAAATATACAGAGATGGATGAAGTTTACACGAGGGTAACCAAGATTTATTTCCCAGATAATAAACGCTGGGAAGAATTGACAGATTTACTCGACTAGAAGGTAATCAAACAACATTTAGTTTTTGGAGTAACAGTCAGCTAGATTCAATAGTTTTCAATTTTTCCAGCGATAGTCATCAACACCTCAGCACCAAAATAGTGCCAAATCAACTAGCAGTTTTTATTTTTGATTTTGTAATAATCTATTTTTGTAAAAACAGTTTAGGATATTTTCTCAGTTCTACTGTTGTATAAATAACTCTCTTCACAAGTTATCAAGGGTTGCACCCTTGAAGAATCATTTTGAAGCCTCAAATGTACTTGACTTTTCTGGATCATTAATATAAAAGAAAAGGATTTTGAATTCTGATTTACACAGTTTTGTGTTTCCTGTAAGTTTTTTCTAGTATTATTTATTATGTTTTTCTTGATATTCTTATGTATTACAGAGATAACTAGGTAGGAATAATTGGGTTTCAATCTATTCTTATAAGCTTATGAAGTGATAATATGTAAAGAGAATGAATTAGTGAACTGTTTGTTTTATTAATTCCCTCTAAATCAATAAATCATCAACATATTTTGTAAGCTTAAGAATATTCTGTTAAACCTTCTGAACATAGTTTAAAGGTTTTCATACTTATGATTATTTAATTTTCAATCTGAAGATTGTGATAATCATATTATTTCTCTGTTTCTACTCACTACCATCTTATAAGCTAAAACCATTGTGTGAATTTTAATAGCAACCCCCTATTTAGATATTAATATTATTCAAAAGGTTAAGCCTCATTGTTTTAAATATGTCTCCTACATTGGTCCTCCAAATTAAAACAAAACCCCAAAACAATTATCTTAGATTCCCTGGCATGATAGATTACCATTACCACCTCAGAGATACAACATAAATCTGGCGCCGTTGCTAAGGACTCGAATTTCATTAATTTTTCCCAGGGCAATGATAAATAGCATATTCTTTTAAGGTGAATAAAGGTCTAGATAGGTCAAAATTCTTCACCTGGCGACTCCACTGTGCCAAACTGGCACCTTTTAAGCACACAAGATCCCATTCTAAGTCTAAAAAAGTTAATCCTCTGTCAAATCCAGAGAAACTTCTGAAAATGACTAGTTCCAAATGAGGACATCAACCATCTACTTCCACTTGAGCATTCCAGTTTGAAGATACTATACATTTTGATCCCTATAGTAACATTTCATCTGATCCAAATACCACTCATTTATCACCTAGGGTTGTTGAACTGTTAGATAGGGGAGTTTATTTCAAATAAGCTTTCCTTATTCATTCACTTGAATCTCATCTAGAACCCCCACTTCCACTGGGATCTCCTAAATCTGAGTCTGACCTAGGTGTTCACTTACTTGAATACACACCTATAGACTCTATTCCCCCCACCACTTATTCATTTCATTCCACTTCTAAACAACCTGATTCTTCTACCTCTAGATAACCCGAAGGGACCTTTTTGGTATATTCAAATCCACTTTTTGAAACAAAAGAGGATATTCAATCTCAAGTCCACAAGCTGGTAATTAAAACTCCTCTAAAATCATTCATGAAGTCTCCACCTTCTTTATCTCCTCCTAATTCATCCCCACATAGTAGTTCACCCCTATTTCACCATCTTCCTCTTCTTTATCATCATCCTCACAAAAGTCTCATATATCATCTTATACTATGGCATTCCAACCCATTTTATAGGCAAGATATGCAACTTTAGTTTTACCACAAGTCCTTGATGCTTTCCCTAATGGATACTTGAAACATCTCCCTAGGTATAATGGAGAAACTGGTCCTTCAACTGAAGAGCATATTCAAGCATCCCTAGACTTTGCAGACACCATCAACATAGAATAAGATAATGTTTACATGAGGTTGTTTGCTCAGTCTCTTGAAAGAAATGTAAGAACTTGGTTTAGGCAGTTACCTGTAAATTCCATTAGAAATTGGGAAGAACTAACAAATATATTTAAGAATCAATGGGGAGTGAAGAAAGATGCTCTTTACTTTTTAAATGAGTTTGATGAACTTAAAGGAAAGTATGGTGAACCTGTCTCTAATTTTATGAAAAGGTTCAACAAACTTTACCATAAGATGCCTACTAATTGTAAACCCCCTGTAGCAGCAGCCAAATCAAGATTTTCAAAAGATTTTAAAGATGATTTTGTTGTTATGTTAAGAGAAATAACTTCAATAACTCTTGAAGATATGAAAACTAATGATATAGAGTTATAAGCAAATAGAGCCGCCTCAGCCACTTTAAAGGCTAAAGAGGAAAAGACACAGAGAAAACTTAAAACTAGTCAAGAGGCCTCTACTTCCTCTAAAACTAAAAATGCAGATTCTAAAATAGATGAAATAACTTCACTTCTTAGAAATCTATCCAATAGGATCTCCAAGATTGAGACTCAACCTAGGATAGTTCAACAAACAATTACTAGACCCCTAAATCAAAATCAAGATCAGTATAAAAGAAATTCGTAATTACAAATTCTTCAGAGACCTAGTAATGATCAATAGGTTCCAACTCCTTTACTAATAGATGATCAACAGCCTAATGAAAATACTATGACTATCACTAAATACATTAATAATGTGGACACTTCTCCTGATCAAATTGCTATTATTCCCCTCTCACAACAAAAACAGGTTCAAGAAGATCAAGAATCCTCATAGGTTTCCAAATACCATGCCTTCTTTGAATTCCTAATTGTAGAATTGAACATAATATATGATCTTAGGCCTAGACCTGGCCCTGGAAGACCTCCTAAGGAACCTCCAATAATTGAACCCCGTACCAAAGCTATTGAAACTCAAACAACTATTATTTGACCATTAAATCAGTCAATTGATACTACTCAAAATAAAAATAATGCTTTGACTAAATTTAATGTTGAAAAGGAGTTAGAAAGAGTTAAAATCCCAATTCCACTTTCAGAACTTTCCAAAAACCTTAGGTATAACAATCAAGTCTCCAAATGGATACAAAACACCTTGGTTGATGTTGAAAGTGACATCATTAGTCTTCAAGATGAAAAAATAGAAGTTGTCTTTGGTCCTAGTTCAGATATGATCGATGAAATAGTCCCTCCTTTCTATGTAACTCTTAAGAAAATTGATTCCATGTTATACAATTGTATGCTTGATTTTGGAGCATCACATAACCTCATGCCAAAAACTATCATGGACCATTTAAAACTTGACATAACTAGATCCTATCATGATTTGTACACTTTTGATTCCAAAAGGGTGCCTTGCTTAGGATTGATTAAGGATTTAGTAGTCACCCTTGCCCAAATTCCAGTGAAAAGTGTGGTGCTTGATATAGTTGTCACAGATATCCCTCCCAAATTTGGAATGCTCCTTTCTAGGTCTTGCTGTGCCAAATTAGGGGGAACTCTTCAGATGGACATGTCTTATGCCACTATTCCTGTTTATGGGGGAGAGCAACTAAGGTTATATAGAGAGGTGAGATTTGTGCACACTGTTTGCAAAATGGACCAACCAAGGAACCATCCCATTTATGCAATTGATCAAGATTTTGGTTGTTTTCAACTCTCTTCAAACCAAACACATGCAACTCAAGTAAAAATTGAAGATGTAGTTGAAAGTCTTGTACCAAATCAAACTGATGTATGGAAACTATTCTTTGATGGTTCTTGTACAAAAGATGGAGTAGGAGCTGGGGTAGTTTTAATCTTACCAGAAAAAAGAAAATATTACCCAATCATGTGAACTTGGCTTCGAAGTTACAAATAACATGGCTGAATATGAAACTTTCCTTTTAGGACTGCAATTAGCCAAAAGCTTAAAGGTTCAAAACTTAAGTGTTTTTACTGACTCAGAAGTTATTATCAAACAAGTAAGAAACATTTTCCAGACCAAGCATCCTAGGATTAGGTCTTACTAAAATGAATTTTGGGATTCAGTTGATAATTTCTTCAATGCTTTTAATTTGACTTATATTCCAAGAGATCAGAATATTCATGCATATTCCTTAGCGGTTTTTGCTAGTTCATTTAAAATTCTTGATCAGACTAATGTACTCTATCAAATACAAGTCAAATATAGACCATCCATCCCAAATAATCTCAAATATTGGCAGGTATTTGAAGATGATGAATAAATAAAATCTTTTCTACAGGTTATAGATGAATTTTCAGTTCTACGAATCGATGAAGATAGAACAAAAGCAAAAGAAAGCATAAATGAAAATGATAATTCAAATTTTAATTCAAAAATTGTTGAACATGATATTATTCAATTATCTAACAATTTCATTCCTAAAGGTCTAATTCCTTTAAATAGGTTCTTTGATCAAAATGATGTCCTCAGAAACCTACAGTCAATTTCTTCACCAAATGACATAGAGGAAATTAACATTAGAACAAATGATGATATTAAAAACATCAAAATCTATGTATCTCTAGATCTTGAAATCAAAACTCAATACCTTAAGTTACTTGAAATTTACAAATATTTTTTTGCATGGACTTACGCTGATCTAAAGACTTTTGACACTTCATTGATACATCATAAGATTCCTTTAAAAACAGAAGCAGAACCTTATCAACAGAAACTTAGGAGGATTAATCCTGCTCTTCTACCAACTATGGAAAAGGAAATTAAGAAAATTGTAGATGCTTAGATCATTCTCCCTCTTAGGTATTCTAATTGGGTTGCTAATTTAGTTCCTATTAGAAAGAAGAATGGAGAAATAAGACAGTGTGTGGACTTTAGAAATTTGAACAAAGCATCACTAAAAGATAACTATCCTTTACCCAAAATGGATCAGTTACTTCAGATGGTTTCAGGAGCACAAATACTTTCTATGCTTGATGTTTTTTCAGCTATAATCAGGTAAATGTTGATCCAACAAACAAAGAGAAGACAACCTTTACTACACCCTGGGGTACATTTATGTACTCCAGAATGCCCTTTGGCTTATCTAATGCTGGAGCAACATTTTAGAGAGCTATGGACATAGATTTTGTGGGTCAAGTAAATATATTTGTAGCCATTTATCTTGATGACATAACTGTCTTTTCTAATTCTGATCAGAAACATCTTAAGCATTTGAGGAAGGTTTTTGATAGTTGTAGGAAATTTGGGATATCACTGAATCCAAAAAAGTCTATGTTTGCTATCAAAGAAGGAAAAATTTTGGGCCACATAATCTCAAAGGAAGGAGTGGTGATTGATCCCAAACATGTATATTCCATAAAAAAATTGTCCTTACATAGAAATAAGAAGGATATTCAAGCTTTTCTAGGAAAAAATAATTTTTTAAGGAGATTCATCCCTAATTATGCTGAAATTGTAAAAGACATAACTGATATGCTCCAAAAGGGCTATGAAGTTAAATGGACTATCTCTTCAAGGTATGAATTTGATCAGATCAAGAAAGATATCTCTGAAGCTCCAACCTTGGCTAGCCATGATTATACCAAACCATTCAGTATCTTTTCCTTTGCCTCAGAAACAACCCTTGTTGTTGTTTTATTACAAAATAATGAATATTCCCATGACCAACCCATAGCCTTTTTCAATAAGGTTATGAGAGATTCCGAGCTGAAGTATGACATAATTGAGAAGCAAGCTTATGCCCTTATTCAAGCCCTGAAATCATTCAGAATGTATGTCCTACATTCACCCATTATTTCTTATGTTCCTAACAATGTTGTGAAGATTGTTTTAACCCAACCTGAATCGGATGGGAAGAGAGGTAGATGGATCACTCAAATTCTAGAGTTTGATCTAACTATCAAAACCACAAAGCTAGTAAAGAGTCAAGGATTAGTTAAGCTTCTATCTGAATCCAACTGTAAAGTGCTCAGAATCAATCCCGTTTTGGAAATACAAGGGAAGAATCCACAAGAACCTTCCCAAAATTTGAATGAGAAGAATCCACAAGAACCTTCTCAAAGTTCAGATAAGAAGAATACACAAGAACCTTTTGTTCTTGCAGAAGGGGAGAATCCACAAGAACCTTCCCTTCACCCTGAAGAAAAGAATCCAAAAGAACCTTTACCTTCAGATCAGATCAGCCCCATACACATTGATGATAAATTTTTGTTATCAAATTGGTATCAGGACATTGTAAATTTCTTGATCCATTTTGAATGTCTGGCATCATTCTCCACAAGTCATTGTAAAACTCTCAAATTGAAAGCAGTCAAGTATTGTATCATAAATGCAAATCTATACTGGAAAGACCCACTTAATATTTTGTTATTGTGTTTAACAGAATCAGAGACTGAAGGAATCATTGACCAGTTTCACACAGGATTTTGTGTAGGACATTATGCTTGGAGAGCTATAGCATATAAGATTTTAAGGGCGAGATTTTATTGGCCCACACTATTCTTATAGGTAGGAGCAAAGGTCAGAAGTTGTGTGCCCTGTCGAAAGTTTTTTGGTAAGAAAAAATTATGAGCTCTTCCTCTGATCCCAAATATAGTTTCAACACCTTTTCTCCAATGGGGATTAGATGTTATTAGATAGATTCATCCTACTTCAAGTAATTAGCATATATGGATCCTCACTGCAACAGACTACTTCACTAAATGGGTTGAAGCAATCCCAGTAAGAAATGCTACTGATTTAGTAGTAGTCAAATTCATTGAAGAAAACATATTATCTAGATTTGGTTTCCCGACTCAAATTGTTACTGATGATGCAACAACATTTTCCAGTGTCAAGATGATCGAGTTTTTCCATAAATATCAAATTTTTCTACATCATTCAACTCCATATTACCTCAAGGTAATGGCCTTGCAAAATCCTCAAATAAAAGTCTAGTGAAGGTAATCAAAAAGACTTTAGCAGATCATAAAAAGAGCTGGGATTCTCACCTAATTTATGCAGTATGGGAAAACATGATTACTCCAAAAATATCTACTGGAAAATCTCCTTTTTAGTTAGTCTATGGGAAAGATGCAATCTTCCCTACCAACTTGGGATTCCCTGTTCTAAAATTCTTACAGGATTCAACTAATGATCCTGATGACTTTTCAAGGAGAATAAATCGAATTATTGAACTAAATGAAAAAAGAGATGAAGTTCAATACAAATTGAAAAAATATCAGAGCAAGATGAAGAGCCTGTTTGACAAAAGAGCCAGAGAAAAGGACTTCAAGGAAGGTGATCTAGTTCTAAGATGGGATTCCAGAAGAGAAGATAAGGGAAAACATGGCAAGTTTGACAACTTGTGGTTTGGACCTTTAGCAATTGCTAAAGTGAAGGGAAACAACACTTTTGTGATACAAAATCTTGAGGGGATGTATTCCACTTATCCTGTTAATGGAAGGTTCCTCAAACATTACATTCAGTATTGAGAAGTTGAAGTAGATTTCATTACTACCATTGTAAAAATCCAGTTTATTTTACTTTTCAAGCTGTCAGTGTGATTTTTTTTACAACGAAGACTCCATAGCTCGAGGAGAAGGCACATGGATCTGCTGGTTCTATGCATTCTACAGGAGAAAGTATTTCCCAGTTGGAGCCAATGTTGTAGCATTTTTTGGTTTTAGTAAGTTAGAATCAATTAGTTAAAATTTTTTAATGAAAATATATTTTAAAAAATGTTAAGCTAGGTTATGGACAAAAGGAATATTGAATAAAAAATGTTAGGAAATATTTTGATAAATATGTCCTTATAAAATAAAATGTTAGAATAGATGCCCTAAAAAATGAAGGCAAAAATAAAATGTTAGGCTAGAAAGAAAAGAAAAAAACAATAAACTCTTAAAGCGTTGCAAGTCTAAATGCCACTACTTCAGTCTAGTTTACTTTTGCAAATAAAATTTGTGTGCAGTTTGTTTAAAAATCCACACTAGTTTATACAATCCAGTTATACAGTTTAATCATGATTGGATTTGTATTAAATTTTTGTTAATAGGTAGCAATAGGTAGAAAATAAAATTGGCTCAACAGCTTAAACTGAGCCAATGGAGGAAATAAGGGATAGAGGTAGATTAGTCATAAAAAGGAAATATTGAGTTTCTAGCTTAAATGCACTCGGATGGATAAATGAAAATGTTCGGAGTAAAAAGGTAGGTAGACATGTGAAATGTAATTGGAGCATCAAATGTTTTTTCCCTAATCTGTAACATTGGAAAACAATACATTCGATGATGGGTTTTAATTAACCTAAAGTTCTAAAAGTTGCAATGTTATTTCATAAATATTTCCATTCATCCATTTATTTACCATAACCCACAACTGTCACATCTGCCCTCAAAGTCGTGACCCCACCATCACTTCCTCTTATGTGTTAAATTCCCCCCACCTCACCTTTCATCCCCCAAGCGCACCTAAAATCTCATGGCCCACGTCCCTCCTCAGCCCTCATTCACCGTCCAAACTTATTTGGTGGGGGGTGGGGGTCCAAAACAGGCAGTTTCCATTACCGCCGACATAAATATCCTTTTCTTCTTTTTAGTGCTTTGGGACTTAAAATCCTGAAACTATTTACCACCTCACCTTACCCCCGAACGCAGTATATCAAGTGACCGTTTACCGCCGCTCCACGTCGTGCTCCACATCACACTCCAGCTCATGCCTACCGTCCAATCAACTATTGCATATCCATTATCCATTCAATTCCACTCCCACAAATTTATGATTTGAAGACCCATTAATTAATCTTGTTGGGTTATGAATGAAAAATTCAAACATTCATTACCACCCTGCTCCAAGTTTTCCATTATAAACCCTGTTAATTCATGAAAATAGTTACACAATCCATTTCTATAACCAAAGTTGATCATTGGAGGTTTCTTCACCACAACTCGACCACTGTCCGACATTAAGCAATTATTTTTCTTGTTTAGCAAACTGACATTCAGCTCCACTTGCTCATTTTACAATTATACTGTTTTGACTGTAATCACTTTCTTTCAAGCCTATTTCAGTCATTTTCAGTCTGCAATTTGTTTGAAAAAATGCCTCCCAAGGGAAAAGAACTTGTAGAAGTCCCAAATCATCTGATTCATCCGCAAGTCAACTTCCATTATACCCCATTAGTCGATAGAGATTGTAAAATAATGAGACTTCTTCTCAATTTGATTTATATGAAATTTATTGTTGGATGGAAGATCAACAAATTGACCAGACAGATGAGATAGGGCTCAGGGACTCCCAACTCCCTCACTATATTTTTCCTCAGATACACAAAGCACTTGAATTTGTGAGGAAATGCCATGAATCTTATGATCCCAGTTAGAGAGAAATTATTTCGCCCACAGGAGAAATCATTTACTTAATCAATTCTGATTCCATAGAAAAAATGTTGCAGGCCCCTGCTACTACACCAACCCATCCTTTTTCCCATGAAAACCTGATAGACGCCTATCAAAAACTAGACTTTACTAAAAGATCCCAGACCCTTGAATTCTTTCTAGCTATTGATAGTCCTCTACCTATAAGAAACCCTCCTTATGATTCATCCATTTTCCCTGATAGAACCAAGCAAATCACCTCTATTTTTTCCTATTTGCTTGGTTACAACTCTAATCAAAATGTTAATGAAGCCATCCTTGGTTTCTTGTCTATATTTTTTGTTGATTCTAAACCCACTGTCATTTATGATTTCAGTCAATTCCTAGCTGAAGCAATACATGAGCAATCTATCAAGTTTAATACTGAAGAAGTATTCAAGTATGCTTCAGTACCTGTTTACCTTTTTATATATTTTCAGGGAGACAAATTCCCATTTTCTTTATAGAAGCTAGATGAGGAAGGAAATCAACAATCAGTGATACTCTGGACTTTAGTGGGGATGTAGGAGAAAGAATAATTTACATATAAATAGTTCATAGAACTATTTATTCATCTAGCTACCAGTCTTATGAGTAGCACTCCAATACCAAGGAACAGTGAGGATATTGTCAAAATATTACAGTTGATTGATCAAGCTACAACAAGGGATTTGTATTGCTATCAAAACTATATAGAGATCAGGTTTTATGGTTGTGAGCTTCCCCCCTACAAATTGCCCACGTACCTTCCATTAGAATATTTGCACTGGAATATATAAGGCAGAGGTTAAATGCAGATGAAGTTCACTTTGTGGTTGCAAAGAAGAAATCACAATTCAAGATGAAAGCCCAAGTTGGTCCATTCATGTGTAACACCAGGGCAGTAGGAGAGGAAGCAGACAAATTATTAAAGGAGACAAATTTTGGTCTCATCTTCACTTGGTCTTATGACCCAATGGGAGTAGTTTCCAAGCTTGTGGTGGAGAACAAATTTATAGCATATCATCACACAGCCAGGCTTGAGATAGAACAATATAAAAATCAGTTGGAATGGGCATAGAACACCCTCCAAGAGGCTGAAGAGCAAACAGTTTCTACATCAAATGTGCAAACTCCACTTTCACAAGAAAAGATAGCCAAGAGAGGGAAGGAAGAACAGTCATCCCCTACAACTGAAGCATCAAGCCAAGGTTTTAGGATTATGCATAGAAAGAAGAGACCTAGAATATCTATGATTGCAGGTGCAACACATTAGTCTCTGAAAACCACATTTGATGGACTTGGAGAGACTATGATCCATACATAGTTGGGTGCACAGTCTACACAGTCCCCAACTCATTCCACTACTTCTCAGGAAAAACAGATAATCCAGACCAGTGGAAGCACTCAAAAGGATAAGGAGGAAGACGTCTTTCATGTTTTCAGTGAGATCAAAAAGAAGAATGAAGAGTTGAAGCTGAACACCTACACATAGTTCTGGAAACATTCCTCTAGTTCTCACGCCAGACTTCCTTCAGTATTTGACTCTGAGAAGGGAAAAATACAATTGGCTTATCTGCAAGCTCAGATTACACAACCTAGGACTACTGCTCAATATCAAAAGTAGAGCTCTTTTGAGTTGAATGTGAGGGATGTGCATCCAATTGATCAAATTGAGATGCACAAACAAACGGGGAAGATGAGCACTTCCACCTTGACAAACATTTCCATGAGTTTGTCAAAAAATGCAAGTTAGCTTAGACAAGACTCAGTCATAGCTTAAGTTGGAGAAAGCCTCCTCATTAGCAAAGGATACCAAAATTCAATCCTTGGAGAATCTAGTGTTGAATATGGGATATGATCCCTGAAACATAAACGTTGCAGAAGAGCTTATTAAGAAAAATAATGCCGAATTTGTTGCATTAAAGAAGCAGTTGAAATTTCCAGCTTCTGAGGACCCAATGGCCAAAGAAATTTAGGAGACAGAAACTTAGAAGTGTGACATGATGAAGCTCATCATAGAACAAAATCTGAAGATCAAACAAATGGAGGAGTAGAGGGAGAAACTGGTCAAGTAAAAAGAGGAAGTTGCTAACAAGGCTCAAAATCCAATGGATATAGTCCCCCTTACAGCAATTCCCACCACCAAAGTTTCCACTTCAGCTACAATATCAACTAGAGGTGCAACAGAAGGAGTTGAACAACTTGTTGAAGCTATTCAGAACCTTTCTATCCAGACATGAGAAATTAATAAACTGAAGAATGACCTCAAGGAGTTACAACTTATGAAGTCAGTAGCAGATAGTTCACATGTAGCTGAGTTGAACAGAGTCAAAGGTCAGATTGAAGTACTACAAAGGGAACTCAAGGAATCTTTCATTGGAAACAAATTGGGTTTAGCAAAGGAAATTATATGGGAAGAAATTATAGAATCAATTAATGATATTTGGCCCTATATCAAGATAGTGTTTGATCATAAATATCCCTTAGAGAAAGCCCAAGAAGAAGTAGAAACCATTACCAAGCAGCTTGAGGATATGCCAAAAATTGCCTCTGATATAATCAAGTTCCTAAATTCCAAACATAGCTATGAGCTTGAGGAATTAGGCATAAGTGACAGAACAACAACTATATTGGAGGTAAAGAAGATCATCACCAAGAAAAACCTCATCCTTCAGCTACAGGAAAAGTGCAGCAATGTCAATACCATAGTTCAAAGGTTTTCCAATAGTATAGAACCCTTGACCAGCAAGGGTTTACCCCATATGCATGTGATCAATGACAAATTCATGCCAATTCAGGATTGTGTTCAGAAGCTGACAAAGGTGGGCAAACATGCAGCTTCAGTTTCAAACATCAAAGGTTCAACAACACCATCACTAATAGTAAATACACTCATGGATACTTTTTTTTTTATTTTGAATGAAATCAAACACATATTTTTAGTAAAACTCACTTTTACTAAATATACAGAGATGGATGAAGTTTACAAGAGGGTAACCAAGATTTCTATCCCAGATAAGAAACGCTGGGAAGAATTGATATTTTACTCGACGAGAAGGTAATCGAACAACATTTAGTTTTTGGAGTAACAGTCAGCTAGCTTCAACAGTTTTCAATTTTTCCAGTGACAATCGTCAACACCTCAGCACTAAAATAGTGCCAGATCAACTAGCAGTTTTTATTTTTGATTTTGGAATAACCTATTTTTATAAAAACAGTTTAGGATATTTTCTTAGTTCTATTGTTGTATAAATAACTCTCTTCACAAGTTATCAAGGGTTGCACCATTGAAGAAGCATTTTGAAGCCTCAAATGTACTTGACTTTTTTGGATCATTAATATAAAAGCAAAGGATTCTGAAGTCCGATTTACACAGTTTTGTGTTTCCTGTAAGTTTTTTCCAGTATTATTTATTATGTTTTTCTTCATATTCTTATGTCTCACGGAGATAACTAGGTAGGAATAATTGGGTTTCAATCTATTCCTATAAGCTTCTGAATTGATAATCTGTAAAGAAAATGAATTAATGAACTATTTGTTTAATTAATTCCCTCTAAATCAATAAATCATCAGTATATTTTGTAAGCTTAAGCATATTCTGTTAAACCTTCTCAACATAGTTTAAAGGTTTTCATACTTATTATTATTTAATTTTCAATCTGAAGACTGTGATAATCATATTATTTCTCTGTTTCTGCTCACCACCATCTTATAAGCTAAAATCACTATGTGAATTTTAATAGAAACCCTCTGTTTAGATATTTATATTATTCGAAAGGTTAAGCCTCACTGTTTTAAATCTGTCTCCTACATTAGTCCTCCAAATTAAAACAAAACCCACAAAACAATTATCTTAAATTCCCTAGCATGATATATGATCATTATCATCTCAGAGATACAACATCACATTGCACCATGATAAGTCCACAGAATGTCTGTCATGCACATGCACTCACTTATGTCCTATGGGCACTTTGAAACACGAAGTGTGGTTGTCTTCACTTTCATATCTTCTTTGTATGCTGGTTCACACAACTGGCTTACTCATGGACCAGGCATTCACTCACATGGGTCTACCAATGCACTGGTGGCTACATTGGGAAGTATCACTTCACATGATTAGACCCATTCACCGTTGGTGTAGGAGTAGGAGTAGTGTTTTCTTTCAGTTGTTTGCTTGCATACTTGTTTTCTTAGATGATTTGTTTGCTCGTTTGTTTGCTTACTTGTTTGTTTACTTGCTTTGCTTTCATTTCTACTTCTGCTCTTGCTTTGCTTTGTTGATTGTTAGTTCGTTCGCTTGTTTCGTTCGTAGGTTAGTTCGCATGAAACCATGTGTGACTCATCAAACAAGTTGGGTAAAGTACAAGAGGGCTTGTACAACTGTGGCTACTTGGTTATTTGTCATGTTTCCTTGTAGGTTTTAATCCCATACAGAAATTACCTTTATACGAATTCTAAGAACACAGAAAATAAACAATGCGAGAGCATAACACATAAAACACATATACACAGAGATTTTCCCCTGGATCCCAGAACCAAGACTACCAGCATGATTTTTCATTATGTTCCTTTCAATGTTACAATACATATTTATACATCTGAAGCATCCAATACCATGGACCGAAAACCATCACGCCCAAAACCATGTGCGAAAATCATGCACAAAACCATAGGTAGGTCCATCCAACCTAATATAGGGTCCAAAAAAAATTCCCGTGGTGCTGCACTAGACCCTTAGAGGGGGGCTACCCGCCCCACTCAAACCCCCCAGACAAGGGGGGCTGTCGCTCCCCTTGTGCCCCCCCCACTGCACAATCGGCACAACGAAGGAGGGGCTCCGCCCCCCCACTAACCCCCCAATTCACTACGTGGGCTAGTCATGGAAAGAATAACACAACCAAACATTCTCCCACTTGTTGTTTTCTTTCCACAGTGGGCCACACGAGAGCTTAGTCATTTATCCAACCCTGAAACTCCCATTGTTTCTCTACACCAAGAGAACTTCTCATAGCTCACAGATTTTGTCAATGCATCTGCAGTATTCTTCAAAGTGTCCACCTTTACCAGCAACGCCTTTTTGTCTTCTATCAAATCCCTCACAAAGTGATATTGAACATCAATGTGCTTTGTATTTGAATTGCAAGCAAGGTTCTTGGCCAAGAAAATTGCACTTTGGTTATCACAGTCTATCCTTATAGCTCCCTGTACTAACCCCATACTTGAACACAATCTCCACAACCAAACTTCTTCCTTGCTTACATGAGTGGCTGCCATGTATTCTGCCTCTATAGTTGATAGTGCCACTACAGATTGTTTCTTACTCATCCAACTAACTGCACCTCCAAATAGGTTAAACACATACCCACTTGTAGATCTTCTCTCATCTAGATCTCCATCCTAGTCTACATAAACAAATCCACGGATATCCAAAACTCTGTCCAATCCTAGTCTTCCTTGGTAGCACAAATCATAATCACTAGTGCCACGCAAATACCTGAAAACCCACTTCACTGTTGTCCAATGCTCCTTCCCTAGTTTTGACATAAACCTGCTCAATACTCCCACTGCATGTGCAATGTCTGGTCTAATATAGACCATCGCATACATTAGGCTACCGACTACACTTGCATATGGAACACAAGACATATCCTATTCCTCTTCTTGTGTCTTGGGACATTGTTCAGCAGATAACTTTACACCTACAGGAATAGGAACCTTCACCGGTTTACTATCCTGCATATTAAACCTTTGCAATATTGTCTCAACATAATTCCTCTGGTTTAACCAAAGCTTCCTCTTTGCCCGATCTCTTTTAATTTCCATGCCCAGAATATAGTTTGCAGCACCAAGATCTTTCATGTCAAATTTGGAGGATAATTGGGTCTTCAAATCCTAGATAATTTCTTTGTCATTTCCAACCAGCAACATATCATCCACATACAAGTCCAGATAAATAACATAGTCACCAATTAATTTAAAATACACATAGTGATCTGCTTTGCTTATGGTGAAGCGAAGTCCTCATATAAATGTATCAAATTTCTGATACCACATCCTTGGTGACTATTTTAACCGATATAAAGACTTCTTTAACTTGCATACCAGTTCTTTCTCACCCTTCACCGCAAAGCCTTCAGGTTGCTTCATGTAGATCTCCTCTTCCAGATCCCCATGAAGAAATGTTGTCTTCACATCCATCTATTCTACCTCAAAATCAAAAGCAGCAGCAACAGATAAAAGTAATCTAATAGAAGCTACCTTGGCAACAGGAGAACAAATATCACCAAAATCAATTCCTGGCACCTGGGAATAACTACCAACTGAGCTTTGTATTTCTCCACCTTTCCTTCTGCATTTGTCTTCTTCTTGAACACCAATTTGTTGCCAATGGGTTTCCTTCCAGCCGGCAACTCCACCAGATCCCAAGCCTCATTTTTGTGCAAAGATGCCATTTCATCAACCATGGCCTCTTTCCAAAGATTTCCATCCTCTGAATCTACTGCTTCCTTCACAGTTCTAGGATCATCATCAGTAATAGATAAAGCAAAATTTGAACAGAAAGTATATGGACTACCTTTCTAGCTGCATTCTTTCTCGAACTGATCTTCTCACACCCGGAGTTTGTGGCTCTTCATCTTCTAATTCCTCCTCTGCTGTAGAGTCTTATTCTTCCTCCTTTAGCTCAAACTCTATCTTCTCAGGTTCTTTTGGTTGGACTCCATGTTTAATAGCATCTTTTACCTCTCTGAACACCACATCTCGGTTGTACACAGCCTTCCTTGTTACTGGATTCCAAAGCTTATAACCCTTTAAACCATCCTTATACCCAATAAATATGCACTTTACAGATTTATTATCCAACTTGGTTCATTTCTCCTTTGGAACATGTACATATGAAACACATCCAAATACCCTCAGATGTGAAAGAGAGGGTTTCTTACCAGTCCATACCTCTTGTGGAGTCTTATCCTCTAACGTTGATGAAAGTGATCTGTTGACCAGGTAACATGTTGTCTCCACCGCCTCTGCGCAAAATTCCTATCCTAACCTGGCACCACTAAGTAGGCTTCTTGCCCTTTCCATCAACGTCTTGTTCATTCTTTTTTCAACTCCATTTTGCTCAGGTGTGTATGGAGTAGTCTTCTATTGTGTTATACCACACTTCTTATAGAATTCTTCAAATTCCTAACTGCAAAACTCTCCACCATTATCTGTCCTCAACACCTTTATCTTCTTCTCTGTCTGGTTTTCCACCAGAACCTTAAATTATTTAAACCTGTCAAAGACTTAAAATTTCTTCTTAAGGAAATATATCCATGTATTCCTTGAGAAGTCATCTATAAATGATACATAGTACACAGACTTACCCAGTGATGGAACCTTCACAGGTCCAAACACATCACTGTGCACAAGCTCTAATATTTGTTTCACCCTCTTACTACCAGAGGGGAAGCTCACCCGATTCTACTTCCCATATACACAATTTTCATAGAAATCAAAATCCAGAGAGCTTTTACTCATACCTTCTACCATGCCTTTACCATGAATTATTTGAAGGCCCTTCTCTCCAATATGTCCAAGCCTTCGATGCCACAACATGGTCTTCTCTCCAAAGACCACTAGATTTTCTGCTCCACTTTCAAGAACCATAGAACTGTTGCACCCATCAACAACAGTGCAACCTTGCAGCTTATACAGAGTTCCAATCCAAACTCCCCGCATCAATACCAGTGCTCCCCGAACCATCTTGCAGGTATCCTTCTCAAACACTTTTTTTACACCTGCATCATCTAGCTTACTTACAAAAATCAGATTTCTGGCCAATGTAGGAATATGTAGAACACCCGGAAGTGTTCTAACCTTTCCACCTTGCAACTTCAACTTTACTTTTATGCGGCCAATGATTCTATCCTTCCTATCATCCCCTAAGAAGACATCACCACCATCATATTTCTCATACTCGCATAACCACTCTCTATGGGGAGTGAAGTGAAAGGAGGCACCTAAGTCAATCAACCATGCCTCATGATCTACATGTGTACTTGAAGAAGCCAAGTACACATCCCCACCTTCATCTGAGGTGGTTTTCACCTATACAGAAGGAGCATCAGAAGATCCCTTTCCTTTGTCAGGAGCTTTAGATTTACAATCCCTTTTGTAGTGCCCTTCCTTTTCGCATTTCTAGCACACCACCTTTACAAGTTTTCCTGGAGATTTAGATCTCCCACTTGATGACTTATCTTTGTTTATGTTCTGGGACTATCCTCGTATAGACAAGGCATCACCATTCTAGCTCTCCATATTTTTCCGTCTCATCTTCTCCATCAGCAAGGATGAGACTATTTCATCAAACTGCAAGGCAGTTGTATTGCTGCCTATTGCAATAACTAGAATATCCCACGAATCTAGTAGAGAACACAACAAACTAAGGCACTTATCTTCATCTGAAATTTTGATATCAACAGACGATAATTGACTTACCACAGTATTAAATGCATTCAGATGCTCTGTCACCGAGTCTCCATCTTTCATCCTCAGGTTATACAACTTTTTCTATAGGAACAGTTTATTCACCAAAGACTTGGATTGGTACAAAGTCCCTAACTTGTCCCACAAAGCCTTCATTGTAGCTTCCCCTGATACATTTAGCAATATTGAATCTGAGACACACAATCATATTGTGCTCTTTGTCTTCCGATCCAACTTCTTCCATTCTTCATCAAACACTCTCGTTGGTTTAGTACCCGGATCTACCACGATGTACTTATCTTTATCCACCAACAAATCCTCCATCTTAAGTTTCCACAACTCAAAACTCTGACCACTAAATTTCTCGATCTCTATCTTTCCACTGCTTTCCATCTTCTTTCATCACCAAAATCGATCTCGTAGATCTCCCACTGAACGGGGTCTACCACAGGCCCTAGAAAAACCCCTTAGCAACAAAGGTGTCCCCTTGAAGCCAAAATAGCTTTAATACCAAATGTAGGTTTTAACCCCATACAAAAATTACCTGCACACAAATTCTAAAAACACAAAAAATAAATAATACGAGAGCATAACACATAAAATACATATACACAAAGATTTTCCCCTGGATCCCAAAACCGGTACTACCAACATGATTTTTCATTATGTTCCTTTCAATGTTACAATACATATTTATACATGCTGAAGCATTCAATACCATGGACCGAAAACCATCACATCCAAAACCATTGACCGAAAACCATCACGTCCAAAACCATTTGTGAAAATCATGCACAAAATCATAGGTAGGTCCGCCCAACCATAGGCCGGTACCCCCCTGTGACCCCCCCGCTGCGTAATCGGCACAACGGAGGGGGGGCTCCGCCCCCCTCTAACCCCCCGGTTCACTACGTGGGCTAGTCGTGGAAAGAGTAATACAACCCAACATTCCTCTGTATAATGAGCTTGTTACTTTTAGTCCATGATACGTCGAAGGAAAATACATAATATTCAACATGAACCTTGGTGAAAATGCAACGCTTGCATGCTAACTAGTGTCGCCTGCTCTTATCGATTGTTTTTGGGTTAACCCTTGTCAACTCAGTCAAGTAGAGTAAGGTGAGGGGGAAAACCTTAACAAGCACATCAGAGATAAAACAAACTATTTCTCTATTGGAACAACCTCCTCTGCTCTCAATAAGTTGGGATCCCTCTTCCGCCTCTGAAATGAATAAGTGTTATGCACAGTAAAAATGAAAAAAATGAGAAGTCAAAAATATTAAAAATGAAAAATGAATAAGGCGAAAGGAGAAAAAGGCTTCCTACACAGGGAGGTGATTTGAATAACTCCACCGATGTATTGACCAGGCACGCTAGCAGTGGAGCCATGCTCGTGTTCCTATGTGACTACACCGAGGTACTGTCTAGGCCTACTAGTAGTGGAGCAACACCAGAGATGAAACTAAGACTCTGACGACTATACTACTCGTGCACTTATATACCCCTCAACCCCAATTGAAACAATTGTGTCTCCTTGGCTTGGAATGTGTGTCAATCGACCAAGATTTGGGTAGATGCTACATCTTACATCAACTTAGTGTGAAGCCAAGATGAGCCAATAATTGAACAATACTTCCAGAGGTGTTAGCCTTGCTTTTCATGAATAAGGTCTATGCAGAGAGCTGGAGTTCTACCAGTGTGCCGTCAAGTGTTGTAGTGGCTACAACACCCTCCAAAATTTTTCATTAGCCTATTTTGGAGCCTCCCTACCAACCTTCACAGTAGCTTGCCTTGCTTCATCAAGTCCTCAAGTTTTAGTGTCTTTCTTGCTCAAAGGCAGCCTATCGATCATAGTTTGATCTTTTCCCTTCACAAGTTGCTCACTTGAACTTGATCCAGCTACAGGCTAAGCAGATTCCCAGTGAAATTTTCACATTTCTGGAGGGCAACCAACCATTCCCTCCAGGAATTGCGCAATTCCCTCTCATTGCCTGTTGGGCTCCAAGATTGCACAATCCTGCCAACCATCCATTCCAGTAGGAATTGCGCATTTTTCCCATAAATAGGCAATTTAGCCTAGGATTTGCACAAATCTAGGCAGCAGTCAGCTGCTGAGCCCAAAAATTGCACAATCCCCTTGGGTAGTCAACTCAGCTTGCAGTCAGAAATGCACATTCTTCTCTAGCAGTCAAGTAGTCTCTTGCATGTGCAGTTGAGCTGGTCGGTTCCCTTTGGGACCGAGCAAAAAAAACTTGCATGAATAGGCTACCTCTCCCAAGATAGCATGCAAAGGTTTTAGGGATCTATGTTTAGCAGTTGGAGGTTACATGCAAGGAGTAATTCCGAAACCTCCCTCTAAGTGTCACTTCCTCCTAGATTTATGTCATGAGTGACATAACCTTAATGTTATCAAAACTCATCAACTGGAAGCTACAGAGCCCATTCCTCACATAAACCTTGTAGCTCTAAGATCCCACATCACATCTAGGAGCAGTTGGAACATTCAGCTTAGTTGTTTTGTTGTAAGCTTGCTTCCCATGCCTTGTACTGCATTTTTGTCGCTTTTTGTGTATTCGCTTGTGTGAGTGTTGTTGGCTTGATTTATTTGAATGAATGCTGCCGTTTACATATATTTTATCTTGTCCTAGCTATATTTCAATTTTCGTTTCTATCTCACTGTTGTCGCATTGATGAAATTGTTTTGCACGAACGTTCGCCCAATCAATGAACGACCTCACCCACATGCATGTTGATCTGTTTGCTCAATATTCCATTCATGTTTTGCATGCATTGTTTATCACTTCTGCTATCACTTATTGTTTCCATGCATTTCATCGACTTACTTACTTTCAGTTGTCTATTGGTGAGTCGAGCCAACCTTGGCCCTGTCTCTGCCTTCACCAAGGCTGCATCACACAATATGGTGAAGGAAGTCTCACCTTCCTCTCCAGATTTACACAATTTGGCCCAGCACTGGCCTCCTAGAATAAATTGCACATTTCTGGAGGTTAGCGGTTGCTTGCTAGCCCAAAAATTTGAGCAAATCTGTGCCTGGGCGAGTAGTCTTTCTTAGCTAGAATCACGCATTCCACAACCCCAACAGCCCACTGCCCAACTGGATTGCGCATTTTGCAGTTCCAAAAGTCAGTTAGTCTCCCAGCAACCCAGACTGTGCCTTGTGCAGTCTTGGTAGTCAATCTCCCGACCTCCCGGCTAAAATTGCGCAACCTTCACGATCATTCACCAAGGTATGTTGCAGGTCAGTTCTCATGTTCATTTTGGTTTTCGATTGACAAATTGATTGCTATGAGTGTTTTTATGTCTCCAAGTATCACAGATTTTCATCTGCCTCTCAGTAGTATATGTACAATGGCTTCCAAGAGAGCAGAGATGAAGACACTGTTCAGAGCATACTTGGGGATATAGTCGATCAAGTGTCCATGGGCTTACCAAATCACGAAGACATCAAGTTGTTCATGGAAAAGGACATCAAGCAACAACATCACAGCGAGCAACATCATGAACAACAATTAAAGGCAGAATATTGAATGCAGCAAACATAGTGAATGCAGCAAACGCAGCGGATGCGAGAGGAAGGTTGTTGACAACATAGAGGTAGACCAAAGTTGCAAGATCAAGAAGATCCATTGATAATGAAAGAAACTTTGGAGACTCATACTATGAAGTGATGACACAAAATGAAGATCATGCGAAGGTAGAATACGGAACAAAGAAGGATTTGCATGTGCTGAAGCAGGAACTCAGGAAGAACATGAAGCTGCACAGACTGTCCATGAGTTGCAGCAGGAACATGAACAATAGTGGGCACAACATACTCTCATGGATGAAACTATGCTAGTACAAGTTAAGGATCCATCCCAGTAGCAGACATAGAGAAAACATGGTGAGCAGCTTTTTTATCGCATGCAAAGGATCCAGCAACATGCATGCCATTGAGCACACACATGCAATCCAACCCATTCAACACACTCACCAAGGCAAAGATAAGGAACAAGTCCAACTAAGGCTGAACATGGACTTTGGCAAGTTGATTCACATGACCACCAACACACACTTGAAGATCAGCATGGACATTATGCATCAGTATGTTGTCAGTTCAATCGTACCCAAGAAGACCATGCCCATGTTAGTAGATGAGTAGCATGAATAGGCCGAACCAATGCACTGGTTGCAACAGAGGCAAGATTTCACTTCAGCAAGATGTCACCATGAGGTGCATGCACACCATCACGGATGACCAAGCTTGGCATTAGCTCACCAGCTTCACCATCACATGTAAAAGAGTTGGTCTCACCACAGTGCTCCGAGTGTGAGTGATGTCTTTCAAGGCTTACTAAAGCCATGTTGTCTCACACGAGTACATGTGCATTATAATGTTGAGTCATGTCAAGTGTAAGTCAAGTGTCAACAGTTGGATGTAACAGTTATAGAGTAGGTGAAGAGTCATGAGGGTAGTTGAACTAACACAAAGGGGAATGTCAAGGTTCACCCTGCCCTTTGCTATAAACAGTCCCTCATAACTCATTGTAGGGGCTTTTGGTCAGCCAAGATTCTACTAAGACTATCTTGAAGAAGGCTTGGATAGTATTGTAGTGTGCCTTGGATTCTCCACTGCACGGAGCTAGTACATCTCATTGGAAGAGCAGGAGGATGTGACTGTAACGTTCTACTGATAGGGCTAGCAGGTTTACATGGTGTATTGTATGATTTTGACTTACACTTATTTATATAATAAAATCCAGAACATTTTTATGCATATGTTGTTATTGTAGTTGGACAAATTGCTTGCTATGAGTGTTGCTATGTCTCTAGGTATCATAGGTTTTCATCTGTCTCTCAGCAGGAAAGGTACAATGGTTTCCAAGAGAGCAGAGACAAATACACCGTTCAGAGCAAACTTGGGGATGTAGTCGATCAAGTGTCCATGGGCTTACCAATGATGAAGACATCAAGTTTTTCATGGACAAGGACACCAAGCAACAACATCACAGTGAGCAACATCATGAATTGTAGCTGAAGGCATCATACCAAATGCAGTGAATGCAATAGATGCAAGAGGAAGGTTGTTGACAACATAGAGGTGGAGAAAAGTTGCAAGATCAAGGAGATCCACTGATAATGAAATCAACTTTTGAGATTGAGACTATGAAGTGACGACGCGACATGAAGATCGCATGAAGGCAGAAGATGGAACAAAGAAGGAGTTGCATGTGCTAAAGAAACAACTCAAGAAGAACATGAAGCTGCACAGACTGTCCATGAGTTGCATCAGGAACATGAATAGCAGTGGGCGCAACATGCACTCACGGATGAAATTGTGCCAGTACAAGTTAAGGATCCATCCTAGAAATGGACACATAGCAAACATGGTGAGTAGTGTTGTTGATCGCATGCAAAGGATCTAGTAGCATGCATGGTCCCCACCTTGCTTGATCCAAAATGGATCTTGGATAAACCTCTAAGTCTAAAAGACTTCATATAATAGGTAAAAGGTGCTAAATGGCACAAATCCTTTGTAAATTTTAGGAAAATTAAATTCAAAGGATGCTCTTGGGAATAGCCTCATTGCATAGATATTTTCAATCTGAATCTACTGCAATTTGAATGGGTAAAAATGGACTTTGGATGAAGGATTTATTGCAAAAATAAGTTTTCCCATTATCCTTAGAAAAGGAGGCATTCCCTATAAAAATGGACTTAAAGGCTCATTAAGGGAAATCACATCAAAAAGAGGTTAAAGGGAGGACTTAAGTGGAGGCAAAAAGACTCCCCGATAGCGATCTTTGATATATCGCATCGAAGGAAGGCCTTCACGCGATATCAAAGCCCTAGACAAAGCAACTTGTGATTGCGATGGATCGACGATCGACGATCAATATTGCAACCAATACAAAGGGTCATTCCATGCAACATACGTTGATGTAATACGGAAATGCGATGGGCTGGTAATGATAGCGCCAATAGAGTGATCAGTGTTTAGCAATCAGCGATACAAGGGTCATTACGACTAGCGACATGCGATTGTGATATGCGATCGGCGATCGGAGATTGGCACAAAGAAGCCATTCCAATGAAAATGCGATTGCAATATGCGATCAAGGCATGGACCTGATAGGTTTATGGATGCGATTTCATAAATTTTGAAATCTGGATTTGTGGATTTTCTTTGTATTTTCTATGTATTAGGGTTTTTGGCCATACGCCTGTGTGATCGCGATTTGTGATGGGCAGACCCAAAATGTTATATATGCAGATCTATATCCCTTTGAGATTTGGCTTAAGTCTTTTCACTCATGCTTTTCCAATGTAATTCCAAGTATTCTTTATATATTGGAATTATGTTCTATTTTCTGGAATTTGTTCCGAAGAAAGGTCGTCAGCCCTTTTCACTGTAAAATGGCTCCTATCATTTGTGCCACGCTATAAGTGGGCATTGTAACAGGAATGCGTTATACATAGAGAGCCACAGAGCCACAGGGTCAGACGGCCAGATGCAGAGCCATAGAGCCAGTGAGCCAGAGGGCCAGTCGAAGAGACGCAGAGCTGCCAGGAATGATTCCTCATGATCGAAGGGACAGAGGAATAGCTGGGGAAGCCACAGAGTTGGAGGATTCCTCAAAAAGCCAAAGAGTATGACTCTCAGAAGGAGAGCTTACAAAAATGTAGCAACAAAGAAGTGAGTTCTCTCTCAAGGGAGCTCACAGCTGGGGGCAGAGACAGAATCACATAGTAATCTCTCCCCCTTCATAGAGTTGACAGAGCCGAGAGCCACAAGGATGTAGAGCCAAAGAGCTTGAGAAAGCCAGAGAAGCCACCAGAGGTTGGGGCCATGGCAAAGGGTGATTCCTCAGGAGCTGAGTGCAACAGAGTTGCAAAGCCAAAGAGCTTGAGTGCAACAGAGTTGCAAAGCCAGAGAAACGTAGAGCCAGAGAGCTCAAAGTAGACTTCTAAGAGCCATGATGTTGTAATGAAGTCAGAATAGAAAAGAGACCGAATGATCAAGTTGTTGTTGGTGTCTGATGTGTGCTGAAGACATAAGAAGGAATTACAGAGACAGTTAAAAGAATTCTGAGGGAGTTGGTGCAAGCCAGGAGCTTAAGATAGCCCGAAGCGTTGATTGAAGGAATCTAGTCTAGAGAAGCCTAGATCTATCTACAGAGTATGGATAGCCAGCAAGATAAGATGGTATTCTAAACCCCTTAGGTTCAGTTGTAAACCAATGGAGTTGAGTGTGGAGCTTGTAAAAGAATTTAAGCCATAATCCCAAGGAGCCTAATCAAGCTGATTAGAGCTGAAGGAGACATAGCCCAAGAGGTTTGGGTGAACTCCATATTAAGCTTGATGTCTTATGGTTTGTTTACTCGTTACATCGTGTTGCTATGTGTATGATGTTTGTTTGCTGCACTGTTTCACTGTTATATGATACATATCAATTTTAAGCAAATAAACTTAAAGCAAATATACAGTTAAAGACAAACAAAAGCATACACCTATTTCAAGTTCTTTTAATTCCACAAATTGTCAAGCATAAGCTAGATCTTGGAAATTGTTTAAGCTTTGGAATGGGAGAAGTTCTTGTAAGCATGACAAGAATCCTTTAACACCCCATTTCAGATCAGGTGGTATCAGAGCAATTATATCAGAGAATTAGGTTGATTAACCTAACCTTCAAAGAAGGTTATATCAGAGCTGGTTATATCAGAGTAAGATATACCAGAGCCGGTTGTATCATGAAGTAGGTTGTATCATGATGCAAGTGGTACCAGATCAGAATGCTTGTTTGACTTGAAAGGTGTTCAAATAGTAGAAAGGATTTTGTTGTTGATTGTTTGTAAACTGACTGTTGTTTGAGTTTGCAGAGGTGAAAGCTATTGATAGCTAAGTCTAGGAGAGGACAAGAAGGAAGAAGGGTTGTAGGCATTCTTCTTATCCCAAAGGACCTCAAAGCAATCCTTGAAGCACAAGAGGTTTGTTGCAAAAGGTTACTTGAATAAGCTCTCTGTTAATCTTGTTTGAAGTTCTTTGTTCATTTTGATAATGACAACTTCTACAAGTGAGTCCTCAAATTCTTCTTTCTTCACAAGAGTCTTTGATGAAGACATGAAGCAAGACTTGTTCACCATGACGGATATGGTGAGAGAAATGTATGAGGATGGAAGGAGGAGCATCATACTTCGAGAGTAGTTGAATTCCATGAAGGAAGAGAAGTAGTTGCTTTCTGACAAATTACAGTAAATGGAGAGACAACTTCATATTGTAAATATGAACCTGGAAAGGATGCATGAGTTGGAGACAAAGCTCTTTGTTGCCAAAGAGCCTTAGTCAAGTATCAGCTTGAGGAAGAGGTAAATAATTCCAGTTTGTCTTCAATTTCCTCTAAGAATATTTATGTTTGTTCTTTTGAAAAACATACCAAAGGCATAGGGTCCAGGTTAATGTCCAAAATGGGCTATGAAGGAAAAGGCTTGGGAAAACATGCACAAGGTATTGCTGAGCCAATAATAGTTGAGGAAAGGCCTAAGTATTTGGGTCTTGGCTATGGACAATCTTATGGAGAAAGTTCCAAACATGCCATGAAGGCCATTGAAACAATTCCAAGAAGGAGTTTCATTTCAGGTCTTCTACCTCAAGAGTGTGAAGGTTGTATTCTTGGGGAATGCAATAGTCTGAAGCATACTTTGTAGTATCAACATACACTTGAACCAAAGAGTTGTGGAAACTATGACAACCTTGAAGAGATTGATGGTGTTCCAAAGGGAGCCACTTCTTCATTCAATTCACCTCCTCATGAAGGCAATAAAGGTGAAAGAGAAAAGTATAAATCTAGTTCTAATCATATTCCTTTTGATTATGTTCAGCATGGTAAATTTCCATATAAGCATGGGAAAAGAATTGCATGTTCCTTTTGTGGTTTGGATAACCATAATGTTTCTAGATGTTAGAAGAGAATGGCCACATACAAGAAACTTTTGAAGGAAAGCAAGCAAGAAGCCAAAGGTCCACTGGACAAGCAAAATCATGATCTCAAGAAGATGCACATGTGTTTCACTTACTGCCATAAGCAAGGACATATTGCTGCAAAATGTTGGACTCTGAATCCAACAGTGCTTCCACGAAACTTGAAGAAAGTGGAAAGAGAAAATGGCAGGAATGGAAAGAAAGATTCCATGATTGATGTGTTTTAGGATGATTCACATGTTGCTATTAATGTGTAGAAAAAGGAAGGACCTTTGAAATGGATTGGTAAGAAATGGTTAGAGTTCTTATCCAATTAAAGTTGCATATCTTTTGATGTGAATAGAATTGCATCACATCTGTTATCACTCAGGTTGTCCCCAGGTTGGAGTAAGGGATACGACCGAGGTAACCACAAACCAACTTTGGATTGCAGGTTCTAGCCCACCTGCAACCAGAGAGGGCTCTCTCTTTGGGATTTAGCTTTGTTGAAAATGATCTTAGGCTAGCTATTGAGTTCAAGGGTCTTTTGTTCTGTTTTGGTGGGAAAATTGATGTTTCAGGTAGAGAGGCATAGCACAGTCTGAGTGTTTCAAACCATTGTGCGTGGAGTCGAGGAGGAGGACTGCTGGTGCATTTCCTTGGTCACAATAAGGGAAAATGGAGCAAGATAGCTGCGCATGAAACAATGTTTCAGGTTTAAATGATGGAAAGAATGCTAAGTAACGAGAGGCAATTAAGAATCTCTCAATCAGCTTAACAGATGTAGGTAACAGAGCTCTACCTAGGGGCATTTAAGAATCCCTAGATAATTGGCAAAAACAGGTGAATAGGGGTAAATATGAGCGAGGAGGAATTCATATTCATAACCAATTCATTAAGAGGAAAACATAAGGAAAAAGCAGAAAATGAGCATAGAGTGTATTTAAACAAATTCTAAGCTATTCTTTCTTTCTACTATTTAGATAGTGGTAAACAACAAAACAGAGGTAAGATGCACTTATTATTTCAGACTGCAGCACAAGAATTCCATCTTCATTTCTTCAAAACATTCATTAACAACAGGTAGTTTGCTCTCCAAGCTTTCAGCAATCTTTGGTTATAGAAAAAACTCAGGTATACAATGCGAGTCTCTAGTGAAAATTCTCAATTGACCAACTCTTGAAACAATGTAGAGAGCGATATATATAGGGAAAAACTCTCTACAACTGATTTTATTACAACTTGACCTAATCAGGTCCTAAAGAATAATTAATTTGACCTAATCCTATCTGCAATAAATACATAAAAATATCTTTGGCTTCGCTGAGGACTGCCGTATCAAATGAAGTGAATGTGCTTGTCCTCGGTGGCTTGGTGCAGTGTTTTCTGAAATAAATGTGTATGGGTTTCTGCTTCTTTGCTGTCTGTCTGCATTTAAAGCTTTAAATGTGATTTGAGGGCAAGGATGGGCTTACGCCTCTTGATTTGACTTTCTGGGGGGCTCATCAGTGTACAGGTGCTTCGAGCCCCTAAAAAATCTTCGGCTGATACTCTTTGGCTCTTGTTCTTCCTTTGATACTCTTTGACAATAAATTGGGATGTTGTTCTGATGTGCTATGCATTAAATCAACATTTAATGGCTGCTGTTCGGCTCTGTCGTCCTTAAAACTGTCTTCGGCTCCTTCCTAAATGCTTCGCGAAGAAAAACGGGTCATTCGGCACCTTTCGAGCTTGTTGGGGGCTGCATAATGAAAAGATTCCCCACTTCGGCCTATTTTATTTAGCAATTTCGCAAATCGCGCATCAAAAACTGCCTCAGAAACTGATTACGGGGCTCCAGAGTACGATTTTCGCCCTTCGTGCCAAAAACTGATGATGATGTCAGCATGATGACGTGGCGGGATGACGTCAGCATGATGACGTCATCATGTACGGAGGTGACGTGACAGTACGGCAAGGTGATTCGGCGGTACAATGGCAGGAGGCGATAGGCAGATGACATGTCATGGTGACTGGGCAGGGGGGTGACGCAAGCGGGTGACGTCACTGGGCAGGAGGCGGTTTTCGATCTTGTGGCGCACCGCCTTTAGGCATGAGTGGTTTTGTCAGAGGGGGCTCTGCCACAGCCTAGGAGGTGACGCGTAGCGGGATTACAGCGGCAATACCACCCATTTCTCGGACGCTAACCTTCGGGTGCGTTGGGGGACAAGAAGGCCCGCACACCGTAGATCTGTGGGGCGGGCGATCTAACGGTTGGCGGCTGGGACGAGGCAAGGAAGGGATAAGGGGCAGGAATATTCAGGGAATATTCCAATTTTAATATGGCGCGGCAGTGGGTTTAAAACTTAGGGAATGGCGGAGTTTGTGGGTTATGTGGGTTAATGCGCGTGGATTAATATTTTCAGGGGTGAAACTTTGGGAAAAGGGGAAAATATGGTTTTTTTTTTTTTTTTTTGGAGGTTTGTGTGGGTGGGATTTGAATATTTACAAGCCCAACTTTAGGGGGAGGGTGGCAACAGGGGCATTGTAGAATTAGGGGAATGGTTGTTAACCTAACCAGGTGTTATACTAATTCCAAGACACGAATGGGCTAATGGCAGCCCCAGATGGACTGTTCTTTCCCTGACTTAGAAAATATGGCTATATTTCTAGGGAGGGGATATTTACATAGGGGAGTTTTATATACATTCTTTTAGTAGGGGAAGGGGGAAAACTGATAGGGAGTTATATAGTAGAGTTAGTGGTTAATATGGTGATGATAAGCAGGCGCTAAGGTAAGAGACCTTAGGCTAATTTTGGGAAAAAGAACTTGTAAAGAAATGAAATCCTTGAGTGACGCAGATCTCCACTAAGGCAAATGATATGGAAAATGATGAACTAAGAGGAATCAAGCAGATCTTGACCTCTTTGGGAAATTAGTAAGTGACTTGGGAAATGAGAAGAAGGGGAAGTTAGTTATGTCTAGCTCGAGCTCCTCCAGATGAAAAATTGTCTGCACTGTGATCTAAAGAGATAAAACACTTTGTAACACAAAATTGATTATAAATCATCTTTCTGCAACCTCACAGCTACCTACCCAGCCTACTCACCTAACATTTTTTCTTATTTTGATTTGGGTGCACTTAGACTTGCAGACCCAACTTTACAACTTTTTCTTTTTGAATGTTTCCTATCTAAATCTACACTTATTTCTGCCAGGGCCCGGATTAAGCAGTTGGGTCCCTTTGATTCTCTACCTATATACAGATCTGCCAAGATAAACTGTTTAGTCAGATGCATTCTCTATATTCTAAAACAGGAAATTGAAACCTAGGGAGACCAAGATTAGACTGTTTGGACCTCCCTTAAATGAAAACTCTTCAAAACTGGAGCAACTCATCAAAATTGGAATACAACAGTGCCTTTGAACTAGCACACTTCATGGCATCCTGTGGAAATATGGAACACTGCAGCCTGCAAAGTATGACATATTTGGCATGTAAAAATGTCAATCATGAAAAATGAAACCCTGTTGCAACAGGAGGCTAACAGTGGCTCCACTTGGGGATGGATTTTCCTTGTGAAAAGCCAAGAACAGCAGGTCAGACTGCCTTGATCTTCTGTTTGTTGTTGTAGACTGGAAACATTTGTTCTGGCTGCTAAAAATGTAAAACTTTGAACTATGAACAACCTCCTCCTCAATTGAATTACTGTGAACTGTGCAGCATCGCCTGCTTTCTTCTGTGTGCTTGATAATTATGCACAATGACTACAAATAGTTCTTTTCTACCATGAATTTCTTGTAATGTGACAGTTTTTTCTCTTGATACTTTGCTGAAAACTGGTGTAGAAACAGAGCTTTAAAAACAGTCTCTTTCACAAATTTACTGCTTTTCCTTAAACAATCGGTCTACTTATACAAAAATAAAAGCAGAGTACTGATATATACAAAAAAGATTGTACAAAGATATATACAAAACTGTATTGTGTCCCTTAAAAGGGGCCATGGTAATGTTTCAGCATACGACCATTGACAGGGCCTTCTTCAGCAGTGCTGTCCTCTATAGATCTGAGAAAATATGTGTTATTTCCCTGAACAGCAGAAATAACCAATGGTCCTTTCCATAAAAAATCAAACTTGGCATGTTTGCCCTTGTCTTCCCTTCTTGAGTCCCATCTCAGAACTTTGTCACCAATATTGAAATCCTCAGCCTTAGCTCTCTTATCAAACATCTTTTTAAGCTTTTCTTGCAAAATTTGAGCTCTGTCATAAACTTGTTCTCTGGTTTTCTGAAGATGAATGGTCTGATTGATTCTTCTTTGAATGTCATTTCATTTAGCCTGAATTTCTTGTAACAATTTGATAGTAGGAATGCCCAAGGATGAAGGAAATCTAGCCTCCATGCCATATACTAGCTCATAAGGGCTCATCCCAATGGATCTCTTGCTCGAGAGTCTGTCTGCCCATAGGGCAGTTACCAGCTTTTTGTGCCAGTTCTTCTTGTTTTCTTCTAGCACTTTCTTTATGATGTTGATGAGGCTTTTGTTAGATGATTCGGCCAAGCCATTACCTTGAGGGTAATAGGCCGTAGAGTGGCCCAAGGTAATATGAAATCTGTGGAAAAAATTGATCATCTTTTTAGACTTAAAGGCAGCGGCATTGTCAGTGATGATTTTCTCAGGGCAGCCAAATCTAGACAGGATATTGCCCTCAAGGAATTGGATAATGATGGTGTCATTGGCTTGTCTGCAGGGAATGGCTTCAACCCACTTGGTGAAATAGTCAGTGGCTGTTAGGATCCATTTGTGCTGGCCTGAGGAAGAGGGATGGATTTCTCCAATGAAGTCAAGACCCCATTGTTGAAAAGGTTGTTCGGTTGAGATGGGTTTGAGGGGCAGGGGTAACAGCTTTCTCTTGCCCTCAAAGATTTGGCATTTGTGACATGACATGGCAAACTTATTTACATCTGCAAAAATAGAGGGCCAATAGAAACCAACCCTTAGAATTTTATCAGCAGTGCACTTCCAGTATAGATGTCCTCCACAGTCACCTGCATGGAATTCTTTCATGACATTGTTAGTTTCATTTATGGTTAAACAATTAAGCAATATACCTTCATGATTTCTCCAAAATAATGCACCATCTATAACACAAAACTTTAAAGCCTTCATTTTCAAAAATCTTTTCTTGGTCCTGGACAATCTTGGGGGAGCACACAAGTTTAACAATACAAAGCAAATATCAGTGTACCAAGGGCATTGCAGAAATATTTCACTAATCTGTGGAGTCGCCAGCTCTGATTCCTTGTCCAGTTGGTTAATGTCTAAGGCTTGAAAATTCATTTCAGACATTAGTTTAGCTAAACCTTGTCCCTTTATCAACTTGGTTGGTTTTATTTCTATGTCATACTCAAGGATGCTTGCAATCCACTTCCCTCTTTTGCCTTCTAATCCTTCTTGGGTCAATATGTCTTTTACAGCAGCGTGTGGGACATAGGCAATCACGTGTGAATACAAAATGTACACTCTGAAATCCTTAATGGCCTTAACGAGTGCATAGGCCTATTTTTCCATGATTGGGTACTTCAAAGGGGCATCTCTTAAGGCTCGGCTGAAAAAATCAATTGGCTTTTTAGCTCCCTATTCATCCTTTTGCAAAAGGACAGCAGCTATTGTGTGATCAGATGCAAACGAAAATATGATAAAATCTCTGTCAAACTGCGGGTTGGTGAGTACAAGGGTTTGTGTTAATGCAGCTTTGATATTTTCAAATTCTTGTTTGGTTTCCAGGGACCATCTTACCTTGGCATCCTTTTTTAACATGTTGCTTAACAGTCTTATTAATTCAGCTAGATTTGGGATAAATCTTCTTAGGAAGTTGATTTTCCCAAGGAATGCTTGCAGCTCTTTTATGTTTCTTGGATATGGGATTTGGAGGATGGCCTGGATTCTTTCAGGGTCAATTCTGATCCCATCTTTTGATATGATATGGCCAAGTAACTTGCCTTCTTCAAGGCCAAAGAGAGACTTTTTGGGGTTCAAGGAAATGCCATATTTCCTACATGTCATAAAAATTTGCCTAAGATGCTTGAGGTGTTCTTCATCAGATTTGGAAAATGGGGTCAAGTCATCAAGATAAACAACTAGGAAGTCATGTATTTCTTTGGCAAATGCAATGTCCATTGCTCGTTGAAAAGTTGCACCAGCGTTTTTAAGTCTGAATGGCGTCTTTACATACTTAAATGTTCCCCATGGTGTGGTAAAAGCTGTCTTGTCTTGGTCGTCTGGGTGAACAAGTATTTGGTTGTGTTGGAAATAATATTGAGAGGGGGGCATGAATCAGTATTATCAGATCAATAAAAATTTTTCATTTCCATACTTAGATACATATACGCTACTTCATTCAAGGGAACACGCGTGTATACGCAAATGTGTCTAAAGCAACTAGCGTATATCCAAAATACTTATGATTCAGTTAATCCATTAAATGTTGATCTTTAGTTAGTGCATTAACCATATGAATAGTAAGCAGATGCAGTAAAAACAGAACAGATCATCACACACAAGAAGCACACATGAACACCATGATATAAGGTGGAAACCCAATGTGGGTGAAAACCACCTGCTGCAATTCGTTTCTATCTTCATTTATTAAGAAACTTCTTTTACAATGTACTGGTGCAGTCCTTTACCAGCACGTAGGCTACTACCTGCAGAAGGCTACAACCTTCTCTCATTCTCCAGACTCTCCTGGAAGGGAGCTCCAACCCCCTTTGCTCTTGTACTAGCTAAGATACTAGTACGTAGGCGCCGGCCTACAATCTTCTCTCCTCTGGGTACCACGTTTCATAAATTTTCAGACTGGATACTCCTAAAGCACAACACATAATCTGAAGGCCACGTTTCATCAAATTTTCATACTGGACCCATAACTATCATTGAAGCTCAAAACAATCACTACTAGCATCATCAAACTCTGAATCACTGAAACCCTGTTAACAACACCGTCACCAGAACACAGAGCAGACACAGAACTCTGTAATAACAATCAGACCCAACTGCAACTTCAAATATCATACTTTACAATGTATACGCTACTACGATGAATCAAACCCGCGTATATACGCGCTTATTCAAAGGCCAACCCGCGTACAGATCTAAAAATATTTTCTTATAACTTTGCAGCTGTACCAGACATCAGTCATACTCATAACATTTATAGAACATTACTTGCGTCAGTATGCAGATCTAGAATAAGCATAATCAACCATATAAAGATAGTTCATTTCAAACCATTTGATCCCGATCTATCCTTAGATCTTGTTCTCCATCAACCGGTGAGATCCCTCCTTAGCTCAGATCAAGCAATGCATCATCAACTCTGAACCTGCATACTGGATCTCATCCTTCATCAGATATTCAAGACTTTTCTGATACCCTTGCCTAATGATCTTCTTCTCCTTTTATAGTCTTAGGCCTTGCTCAATACCACAGTCCAAAACCATAATAAATCAATACCAAGAGCCCAATACTTGGGATCAACACACTTGTCGAGATACCATGGTCCAAAACCATAGGTTCAAATACCGAGGACTAACTACCACGGACCAAAAGTAAGCTTTTCGACATGTACGCGCTTTTCCGTGCATAAAACTGCATGTATACCCTACTTGGTATATAGAGAACCTGCGTATATGCGACTTGGTATATAGTGAACCTGCTTGTATACCCTACTTGGTATATAGCGAACCTGCGTATATGCGACTTGGTATATAGTGAACCTGCATGTATACCCTACTTGGTATATAGTGAACCTGCGTATATATATTTTCTCTTCATACTTGTAGTCTGATCATCAATTCCTTGCTGATATCCTTCTGCACTATGATTTGTCATTAGTGTGGTTTGCCATCAAGGACAACACTTGTGTCATAATGCCAACAATCTCCCCCTTTGGACTTGATGGCAAAGCTAACTTGTCACACTTAGAACTTGATCTTCTTGTTCCTTTGAGCTGTCCTGCATCCCATGCATTTAGTCACATCTGTAGATTGATCTAGTTATATGTAAGTGAGATGTTCTTCTATGAGAGGGTTGCCATCAAGTACAACACATGCATCATAATGCCAACAATCTCCCCCTTTGGACTTGATGGCAACAACACCAAATCACTCTCCCCCTTTGACATCAAGGGCAAAGGGTGGACCAAGATATTCTCTTTCCTTGATAATCATTCTGCTGTCCATACTCCACATGAGTACCTGCTGAAATATCCAAATGTGCTCCCCCTTTGTATATGCCAAAGTGTACCAATCTGTCCATGCCAAGTCTCAATACTGCTGAATTGTGTTGTTCATGCTCTTCTTGACTGAAGGCAAGATCTGCAAAAATATGTTCTTCAATAAGAACCATGACTTATACATCATAAGAGACCTTCCTATCACCAAAAGACTCAATACATACATCCATTTCCCAACCACGTGGGGATACATGAAGAAATTACACATGATAAAGCAAGAACATTACATCTTCATCCCAAGCATAGTGGGGAAACCAATATAGGCCGTTACATGACCTTGACACCATATATATGACAAAAGAGATATATGACCGAAATATCTAGAGCAAGACTTTATGAAAGTCACCAATAACTGATGTCGCCAGCATCTGTCAATCACCATACAGATCAGCAACCAAGAGATCCTTCTGTTCTCTCTCTGCCTTTGTTCTAACCAAAACAGCTTGTGTACACGAACCAAGAGCTTCTAAGATAATGCCAACAATGCATTATTAGAAGTTAATATGCTCCCCCTGAACCTGTGCCAGATGGTCTCTGTCAGACCCATATCAGACTCTTCTCACCCACTGATTTTATTCAAACCAACATATACGCGACTGTATCCACAGAAACTTGCGTATATACGCGGATACTCCTTGTGAAACTCGCGTACAACTAATTCCAGATCACCAACCTGTAAATGTCCTGTAAGTCATCAACCTATAACAAGGTATGTCTGCATCAATTCATCCCTTTGAACAGAATTCAGAGTCATTCACATTATATCATGTGTGAAACCACCATAGCCATTTCATCAACATCAAGCTCTACATGATCCAAGTATCATTACTTGGGAACATCTGCATCAATCAACATATGTAAGAATCAACCTATCATCATATAGATACGAACTCATCATTATGTCTCCAACAAAGCGACTTTGACTAGTCATCCATGTATCAGCACTATGTATCTTGAGCTCAAGCTCTTTTGACAAAACAACAACAACAATCCTTATCCACATGAGTGCCTGCATCATAACTATATGATCTTTATGCATATGATGACAACAGCATATGAGTGACTCATCATCAAGTAAAGAAGATGTGAATTATGTACTGCTCCTTATCCTTATGAAGATCACCATGTAAGCACCATTAGAGAATCAACCACAAATCTGATCTAAATATCACCTATGTAACCCTAAGAATCATCTGAACAACTCATAACCATATCATAGCAAGATGAATCATTTATCCACATAAGCATCATCACCAAGGACTATTAACCATAATGCCAACAATGCATTAAAAGCATATGCTCCCCCTAAACCTGAGCCATCTGTTTACTGTTATATCTGATCATGTATATATCAGCAATAAGCATCAAGACATCATCATCATCAAGTTAGGATCAAACCCTTCTAAACATCTTACAAGTATCAAGACATTTCCACACATCCTCAGCAGACTGTAAACATTATCAAACAGAGAAAATAATGGACTGAAACATAACAAATCCTTTTCCTGAACCTGTCCCTACTGCATTTTCTTCAGACTGACATATACGCAACTTTGCAGTGTCTAACTCGCGTATATACGCGACTTCCCTTTATGGAACTTGCGTATGAGATTCAGGATACTGAAGTTTTATACTTTCAGCTCCCTCTGAGTCTGTTATGTCTGTGTTGTGTTGTATCTGAGTACATTGTGCTGTGCCACATCTGTCTGACTGTACTTCCTTCTTCTTCCATATCTTCAAGTGTGATGATGTTTTCTCCTTTTGGTGTGATGTCCATCCTTTGTTCCTGCATTCCTTTGCTATATGTGCAAGCTTGTTACATGCATAACATCTTACATGTTTCATATTTCTCCTGTAGCAATCAACAGCTTTGTGACCAAACACATTGCAAGCAAAGAAATATCCATTAAAGTACCTTGAATGTGATGATCTTTCTACATGATGGTCTTGAACCCTTCTTCTTCCACATCTAGCTGCAACATGTCCAAGATTATGACATACATAACATTCAACATTATTCATAGGAGGAGTAAAAGATTTTCTTTGAGGAGTCTCTTTCCTTGATTGTTGATGGGTTGACCTTTCATGTCCTTGTTGATCATTTTAGATTTCTCTTTAGAGTTCCTTGCTTCACCTTGTGAACTAGATTCACCTTCAACAGATTCATGAAAACCAAGACCAGTCTTGATAGCAGGAGACCTTTGACTACTAAGAATATCATCCAAGGCTTTAGTACTATCTTGAAATCTCAACAGTTTATCCTTTTCTTCTAATTTACCTTTCAAGATATTTACCTCAACTTGAAGTTGTTCCTCCTTTTCTAGACATTGCTTCTTCATGTCTTCTTCAGCTTTCCTTCCTTCTTCCAACTGATGTCTTAGTTTGAGAATCTCCTTTTCTTTTTCTTCATTCAGATCCTGCTGCATTTGACAAATTCTGAAGGCACATTCCAGTTGAGATTTTAAGCTGATATCTTCGTTTACCTGTTTTTCAATAGCTTGGAGTAGATCTTTATTCTGCTTCTTTGATTCTTCAAGATCTTCCTTTAGCGAGCGGATCGTGGCTTCAAGACTTTCATAGTAACTGGATCTATCTCTGAGTTTCTTGATGGTTGTGCTTCTTTCATTGACTTCATCTCTTAATGATGTCACTTCACCCTGCAACTTTTGACATTGATTTTCCTTGTCCTTGAGTAACTTTCTTACCTTGTTTCCTTCCTCTGATTGAGATTTTAGTTTGGTAACTTCTTCTTTGAAAGCACATTCCCTTTTGTTCAATAGATCTTGTTGATCTTTAATTTTGTCTGTAAGCCTTCTAAATACTGCCTCTATTTGATACTTTTCTTGCTCACCCATAAAAGCAAATTCAGTTGCTTCACTATCACTTTCATCTTTTCCAAATGGATAGATAGCTGGAACATCAGAGGATAGCAAATTCATACCTGATAGTTCATCTTCATTCTGAAATGATTTTGAATATGATTCTGAATCTAAAGAGCTTCTTATACCTAATCCCCAATCGATTCTCCCACTGTCATAGTTCTTCTGAGATGTATTCTTCTTCTTAGGTGCTTTCTTCTTAAGCTTCTTTCCCATAGTTCCACGGATCTCCTTCAAGCGATCAAGCTTCTCCCAAAGGACCTGCTCTGATACCAATTGTTGGAAATAATACTGAGAGGGGGGGGGGTGAATCAGTATTATCAGATCAATAAAACCTTTTCATTTCCATACTTAGATACATATACGCTACTTCATTCAAGGGAACCCGCGTGTATATGCAGATGTGTCTAAAGCAACTAGCGTATATCCAAAATACTTATGATTCAGTTAATCCATTAAATGTTGATCTTTAGTTAGTGCATTAACCATATGAACAGTAAGCAGATGCAATAAAAATAGAACAGATCATCACACACAAGAAGCACACATGAACTCCATGATATAAGGTGGAAACCCAATGTGGGTGAAAACCACCTGCTGGAATTCGTTTCTATCTTCCTTTATTAAGAAACTTCTTTTACAATGTACTGGTGCAGTCCTTTACCAACACGTAGGCTACTACCTGCAGAAGGCTACAACCTTCTCTCATTCTCCAGACTCTCCTAGAAGGGAGCTCCAATCCCCTTTGCTCTTGTACTAGCTAAGATACTAGTACGTAGGTGCCGGCCTACAATCTTCTCTCCTCTGGGTACCATGTTTCATAAATTTTCAGACTGGATACTCCTAAAGCACAACACATAATCTGAAGGCCACGTTTCATCAAATTTTCATACTGGACCCATAACTATCATTGAAGCTCAAAACAATCACAACTAGCATCATCAAACTCTGAATCACTGAAACCCTGTTAACAACACCGTCACCAGAATACATAGCAGACATAGAACTCTGTAATAACAATCAGACCCAACTGCAACTTCAAATATCATACTTTACAATGTATACGCTACTACGATGAATCAAACCTGCGTATATACGCGCTTATTCAAAGGCCAACCCGCGTACAAATCTAAAAATATTTTCTTATAACTTTGCAGTTGTACCAGACATCAGTCATACTCATAACATTTATAGAACATTACTTGCGTCAGTATGCAGATCTAGAATAAGCATAATCAACCATATAAAGATAGTTCATTTCAAACCATTCGATCCCGATCTATCCTTAGATCTTGTTCTCCATCAACCGGTGAGATCCCTCCTTAGCTCAGATCAAGCAATGCATCATCAACTCTGATCCTGCATACTGGATCTCATCCTTCATCAGATATTCAAGACTTTTCTGATACCCTTGCCTAATGATCTTCTTCTCCTTTTATAGTCTTAGGCCTTGCTCAATACCACGGTCCAAAACCATAATAAATCAATACCAAGAGCCCAATACTTGGGATCAACACACGCGTCGAGATACCATGGTCCAAAACCATAGGTTCAAATACCGAGGACTAACTACCATGGACCAAAAGTAAGCTTTCCGACATGTACGCGCTTTTCTGTGCATAAAACTGCGTGTATACCCTACTTGGTATATAGCGAACCTGCGTATACACGACTTGGTATATAGTGAACCTGCTTGTATACCCTACTTGGTATATAGCGAACCTGCGTATACGCGACTTGGTATATAGTGAACCTGCGTGTATACCCTACTTGGTATATAGTGAACCTGCGTATATATATTTTCTCTTCATACTTGTAGTCTGATCATCAATTCCTTGCTGCTATCCTTCTTCACTATGATTTGTCATTAGTGTGATTTGCCATCAAGGACAACACTTGTGTCATAATGCCAACAGGTTGAAACCTGAAAAACCATCTAGCAAAGAAATTCTAGATGACCCCACTACTCTCTGCAAGATGTGATCCATTTTAGGCAAAGGGTAATGGTCTTTTAGGGAGACTTGGTTTAAATTTCTGAGATCTACACAAAGTCTGATTTCACATGTCTTTTTTCTTGTAGGAACAAAATTGGATACCCATTCAAAAAATCTGATGGGTGTTATGATGCCTGCTTCAAACATCCTCTTTACTTCCTTCTCAATTGGGGGAAGAAGCATAGGGTTGATTCTTCTAAGTTTCTGTTTGAAGGGTTTCTGGTTCGGTTTTAAGGGGATTGTGTGTTGGATCACCGAGGTGTCATAGGATTTCAAATCCTCATAGCTCCAAGCAAATACATCTTGGAACTCTTTGAACAAATCAATGTATTTGGGCTTTTGATCAGGTGGTAGATTTTTGGACAGTTTGATCATTTTTGGATTCTCTTTCGTCCCTATGTTGTGTTCCTCTATATCAGTGTTTATGGGTTGCAATTTTGGCTTTCTAGGAACGTCATTGGCGTCAAACATGTCTTCTAATGGGGTTAGACCAGCAGGCAGAAAGTTATCCTTTAAGTCAATGATCTCTGCCTCTGCTTTGGCAGTGTCTTCCAAATGCATTTGTTTCAACTGTTCTATGTTTTCTTTGTCAAAAACAGTTGGGTTCAGGATTTTCTTGGCTGTTGCAGCTGTTATAGCTTGCTGATCTTCATTTGTTTGCTGTTGGGAGTCGTTCATAGCGTCCATGTCAATGTTGATACTTGAAAACTCATGCTCAAGGGTAAGAAAATTATTAATCTGGGCATCATTTTCGAATACTTGCCAATCTTTAACGTTATTTGGGACAGAGGGCGTATGTTTTATTTCAGCTGTGAAGTGATGGTTTGGGTCAAAAGGAAGCTTGCATGTGCTAGCAAAGGTGGCTAGGCTGTGTGCATGAATATTGTGATTTCTGGAAATCTTGTCAAGCTTGAATTCAGTGAATGCATTGAGTATATTAGTGGCAGCAGTCCTATAGGCTCTCATTCTGTTGTCATTGGTAACAAAATTACCTTTCATTTGTTGTATGATTAAATCAGAGTCTCCTAAAATAGACACTTTAGCAGCTCCCAGAGCTTTGAGCAGTTTAAGGCCTAGCAGCAGAGCCTCATACTCTGCCATGCTTTTTGTGCATTTAAAATTCAGTCTGTAGGCATGACCTTCTACATGGTTGTTATATGTATTGTGAATCCAAACACCTGCCCCTGCTCCTAACTTGTTAACAGAGCCATCAAACTCTAAATACCAAGTGATTTCCTACTTGTGGTTGATGCCTAAAGTGTCAATCAACTTAGTATTGGGCAGATTTGAAATTTCTGTTTGGGGAAGTTCTTCTTGCATGCTGGTTGCAATAACTGTTGTGACAGTTTCATCAGTGTGTGCAATCGATTCTTCATTGATTTGTGCTTGTTGTTCTTGGGCCAAGGGCTCATTCTTAGTTGGATAATTTGTGTCGTCATTAAACAAAATAAAGGAATCCATATCAGAGTTGATTGAGTAAATGGGAAAATTTTCTGGCTTGCTCTCACTACTTACCACATATTTCATCAGCGTTTCTCTGTACAGTCTCTTTGGTTGCCCAAAGACTGAAATGGTAGCATAGGAAAGGTCTAATTGAAGGGATCCTTGGAGCTTTGCTCCCCATGATCTTGATAGGAGCATACCATACTTTGGTGGAATGTCAGTGACCACTACATCCATGAGGATGGTCTTATTTGGATATTGAACTAAGGAGACACACAAGTCTTTGATGAGGCCTAGACATTTCACTTGACTTGAGTCAAATGAGTACAATTCTTTGTAAGGTCTTGTAACGTCAAGGTTCAGTTTTTCCATAACTGCTTTGGGCATTAGATTGTGCGATGCCCCTGAGTCGAACATAGCATTGTGCAAAACTTTGTCATGTATATGCAAACTGACATAAAAGGGTGGGACAGGTCCATGTGTTGACTTTCCATTAACTTCTGGACCAAACAGCAGTTCAGGGGAATCATCCAAAACATTTACATCGTCCTTGTTTTCTGGAATTTGAAGTGACCTTTGAATTTGTTGCCTATATACATCGTGTTTGGCAAGTTCTGAGAGGGGGATGGATATTTTCAACTTAGATATTTCTGCCTCTAAATTAAATGGTTTTTCCAATGGAGTCTTGGTGTTGATAAAGGCAGTTTTTTCCTTTTCATTTAAGTTACCTACGATTTGCTCTTGTTTATCAGCGTTATGAGGACTAATAGCTTGCGATTTTTTTTTGTTTCAGGAAAGTTTTTTGGAACACTATTCGAGCTTTCTTTCGAGGAAGAAGGTGGCAAAGGCTGATCTTTGGAAGGCTGTATTTCTGTTATGTCTTCTACAGTCACTTGATGTGGGTTTGGAACATTTGTATCAGCGGGTTCTGTTATGATAGCCTTGCCTTTGGTCTTGTTGGGCTGTTTGCCATCCTTTGTTTTACTAGGTTCTGAAATGTCAATGGTCCTAGTTCTCAGCTTATATTGTTTGTGTACTTCATACACAGCAGTATCATATCCTTGTTTAAAATCAAAAGACTCACCAGATTTAGTTTGAAACTGATTGTAATCAAGTTCATTTTGGTCTTCTTGGGACAGGACAGTTTGGTGCTCACCCTTTAGATCCATCAGGTTCATGTGAGTGTCCTCTATGGTTTCACTAGAAGTAGATCCTTCAACATAGTTATCTTGAAAAGGGGGTCTTATGTCATGGTCTTGGTTAGACCTACCAGCATTTGTGTTCTGCGTTTTCCTAAAATTTGGATTCCTTATGGTATTGGACTGTTGTCCTTCCCATGATGCTTTTCTCTCAACATTTTCTACTCTTTCTCCTAGCCTTTGTAGGCCATTGATAATAGCATCAAGCTTTTGATCAAAGGCTGAGGGTTCTTCCTTAAAGGTGGTCCTTCTTTCCATTCTAGCTCTATTTCTCTTGGAAATTAGGTTAGCCTCAACACTGACAGCAACGTTTTGCATGTTTGCAAGGGTCTGAGGAGCTCTTTCTTTTAACTGATATGCCATATCAGGGTCAAAACCATCCGGAAATTTGTACAAGGCCAGATCAGGGGGAGGCCTTAGGTTCTGTGGTATTGCATTGTAAACATTATTGAATCTTGCACAGTACTCCAAAACAGTCTCTTGAGGACCTCTTTTAATTGTATCATATTCGACTAGTATGGGCAAGGGGTCTTTATTTTTCTCCCATCTGTTGGTAAAGGATTGGTAAAGCTCATCTGGGGTGGTTATTGAATTTGCAGCAAGTGATCTGAACCAAGTTCTTACATCACCTGTCAGACTCTGAACAAAAATTCTCATTCTCACGCTATCATCATCTATTTCGTAGTTTTCAAAATAGTCTTGCATCTTTTTAGTATGCTGAATGGCAGTAAAAGGACCGGTGGAATCAAAATATGTAATTTTCGATTGGTACTCTTGAGGTAAAGCCCCAGCATTAGCAGGTAATTGCAGGGGTGCATATCTATTAGCCATATTGGCAGGGATAAGTGGAACAACGGGGATTAATGGAACAACAGGGATAACAGGGATAGCTGGGATAATAGGAGCAACTGGAACGCTGGAAACAACAGTAGTGGTAGTATGTGCAGTGAATGAAGGTGTGGAAGGGGTACTTCGCGATGTAGATGATGAACTAGGGGAAACAGGGGTCGAACGAAACAAAACCTTGACAGGAGTCGGAATACAGCTAGGGTAAGCTATTTCAGGACTTAAATCAGCGAAATTTTCTTGTCTTTCTTGCTTCCTAAGGATTTTCAGGATTATGTTAGGGTTTTCAAAAACAGCTAGAGGGTTTGGATCGGGATTTGACCTTGTATATCGTGGATTCTTCTTGGGAGCCAGCTTCCGAATTGTTTTTTGGGTATTTTTGTGGGAATATTTTTGTAATTGACAAGGGACAGATCAGATTTTGGAATGGCTGTGTATATCTTAAAACTAGCATGAAGATTGACTAAAGCAGCTTTTATTTACTTCTGCTAATGTAAAACAGAAACAGTTTCAAAGGCTTCCTGGCTGACATTCAGGCTTCATCTGTAGTTTTAAGAAATATACAGCAATTAGAAAATTGACCTTTTTAGGGGATCTTTCCAACCTTCTTCGTGAAATTAACTGAGGATGATCCCCAGTGGAGTCGCCATTATGTTATCACTCAGGTTGTCCCCAGGTTGGAGTAAGGGGTACGGCCGAGGTAACCACAAACCAACTTTGGATTGCAAGTTCTAGCCCACCTGCAATCAGAGAGGGCTCTCTCTTTGGGATTTAGCTTTGTTGAAAATGATCTTAGGCTAGCTATTGAGTTCAGGGGTTTTTTGTTCTGTTTTGGTGCGAAAATTGATGTTTCGGGTAGAGAGGCATAACACAGTCTGGGTGTTTCAAACCATTGGGCGTGGAGTCGAGGAGGAGGACTTTTGGTGCATTTCCTTGGCCACAATAAGGGAAAATGGAGCAAGATAGCTGCGCATGAAACAACGTTTCAGGTTTAAATGATGGAAAGAATGCTAAGTAACGAGAGGCAGTTAAGAATCTCTCAATCAGCTTAACAGATGTAGGTAACAGAGCTCTACCTAGGGGCATTTAAGAATCACTAGAAAATTAGCAAACACAGGTGAATAGGGGTAAATATGAGCCAGGAGTAATTCATATTCATAACCAATTCATTAAGAGGAAAACATAAGGAAATAGCAGAAAATGAGAATAGAGTATTTAAACAAATTCTAAGCTATTCTTTCTTTCTGCTATTTAGATAGTGGTAAATAATAAAACAGAGGTAAGATGCACTTATTGTTTCAGGCTACAGCACAAGAATTCCATCTTCATTTCTTCAAAACATTCATTAACAACAGGCAGTTTGCTCTCCAAGCTTTCAACAATCTTTGGTTATAGAAAAAACTCAGGTATACAATGCGAGTCTCTAGTGAAAATTCTCAATTGACCAACTCTTGAAACAATGTAGAGAGCGATATATATAGGGAAAAAATCTCTACAACTTCTTTTATTACAACTTGACCTAATCAGGTCCTAAAGAATAATTAATTTGACCTAATCCTATCTGCAATAAATACATAAAAATATCTTTGGCTGCGCTGAGGACTACCGTATCAAATGAAGTGAATGTGGTTGTCCTCGGTGGCTTGGTGCAGTGTTTTCTGAAATAAATGTGTATGGGTTTCTGCTTCTTTGCTATCTGTCTCCATTTAAAGCTTTAAATGTGATTTGAGGGCAAGGATGCACTTACGCCTCTTGATTTGACTTTCTGGGGGGCTCATCAATGTACAAGTGCTTCGAGCCCCTAAAAAATCTTCGGTTGATACTCTTTGGTTCTTGTTCTTCCTTTGATACTCTTTGACAATAAATTGGGATGCTGTTCTGATGTGATATGCATTAAATCAACATTTAATGGCCGTTGTTCGGCTCTGTCTTCTTTAAAACTGTCTTCGGCTCCTTCCTGAATGCTTCGCGAAGAAAAACGGGTCATTCGGCGCCTTTCGGGCTTGCTGGGGGCTGCGTAATGAAAATATTCCCTAAAGATTCCCCACTTCGGCCTATTTTATCCAGCGATGGCGCAAATCACGCATCAAAAACTGCCTCAGAAACTGATTCCGGGGCTCTAGAGTACGATTTTCGCCCTTCGCACCAATAACTGATGATGACATCAGTGATGACGTTAGCATGATGACATGGCATGATGACATCATCACGTACAGAGGTGATGTGACAGTATGGCAGGGTGATTCGGTGGTACAATGGCAGGAGGCGGCAGGCAGATGACGTGTCATGGTGACTGGGCAGGGGAGTGATGCAAGCGGGTGACGTCACTGGGCAGGAGGCGGTTTCCAGTTTTGTGGCGCACCGCCTTTAGGCATGAGTGGTTTTGTCAGAGGGGGCTCCTCCACAGCCCAGGAGGTGACGCGTGGTGGGAGTACGGCGACAATACCGCCCATCTCCCAGACGCTAACCTTCGGGCGCGTTGGGGGACAGGAAGGCCCGCCCACCGTAGATCTGTGGGGCGGGCGATCTAACGGTTGGCGGCTGGGACGAGGCAACGGAGGGATAAGGGGCGGGAATATTCCAATTTTAATATGGCGCGGCGGTGGGTTTAAAACTTAGGGAATGGCGGAGTTTGTGGGTTATGTGGGTTAATGCGCGTGGATTAATATTTTCAGGGGTGAAACTTTGGGAAAAGGGGAAAATATGGTTTTTTTTTTTGGAGGTTTGTGTGGGCGGGATTTGAATATTTACAAGCCCAACTTTAGGGGGAGGGTGGCAACAGGGGCATTGTAGAATTAGGGGAATGGCTGTTAGTCTAACCAGGTGTTAGACCAATTCCAAGACACGCATGGGCTAATGGCAGCCCCAGATGGACTGTTCTTTCCCTGACTTAGAAAATATGCTTATATTGCCAGGGAGGGGATATTTACATAGGGGATTTTTATATACATTCTTTTAGTAGGGGAAGGGGAAAACTGATAGGGAGTTATATAGTAGAGTTAGTGGTTAATATGGTGATGATAAGCAGGCGCTAAGGTAAGAGACCTTAGGCTAATTTTGGGAAAAAGAACTTGTAAAGAAATGAAATCCTTGAGCGAAGCAGATCTCCACTAGCGAAAATGATATGGAAAATGATGAACTAAGAGGAATCAAGCAGATCTTGACCTCTTTGGGAAATTAGTAAGTGACTTTGGAAATGAGAAGAAGGGGAAGTTAGTTATGTCTAGCTCGAGCTCCTCCAGATGAAAAATTGTCTGCACTATGATCTGAAGAGATAAAAAACTTTGTAACACAAAATTGATCATAAATCATCATTCTGCAACCTCACAGCTACCTACCCAGCCTACCCACCTAACATTTTTTCTTCTTTTGATTTGGGTGCACTTAGACTTGCAGACCCAGCTTTACAATTTTTTCTTTTTGAATGTTTCCTATCTAAATCTACACTTATTTCTGCCAGGGCCCAGATTAAGCAGTTGGGTCCCTTTGATTCTCTACCTATCTACAGATCTGCCCATATTAAACTGTTTGGTCAGATGCATTCTCTATATTCTAAAACAGGAAATTGAAACCTAGGGAGACCAAGATTAGACTGTTTGGACCTCCCTTAAATGAAAACTCTTCAAAACTGGAACAACTCATCAAAATTGGAATACAACAGTGCCTTTGAACTAGCACACTTCATGGCATCCTGTGGAAATATGGAACACTGCAGCCTGCAAAGTATGACATATTTGGCATGTAAAAATGTTCATGAAAAATGAAACCTTGTTGCAACAAGAGGCTAACAACATCTATTTGCATTTCTTTGTTAATGAGATGAAAGTTGCAGGATTTTACCAAGAAGGTGAATGGAAAAGTTGAGTAGGAGACTCACTCTATTGCTGCAACATTATGTTCATTTCAGCTTCGAAAGTACAGTGTACTTAAGCGAAAGTTGAAGGATGAAATGCATAAATGAGATTGATATGCGTGAACACAAGGATGTTGATGATTTCCTTGTATTTAAACATGTATGTGTGATTAACTTTAAGGGTTGATTACTTTGTTTTAAACATGGATGTAATGCAATATTGACTTGAGAAAAGTTGATTTGGTCTCCAAGATGGAGATGATGATGAAGTATTTCATCTTTGAAAAGGAACTGTGGAATTCTTTTTCTACATGCTTGACTTGAAGGGTCAAATGTCTTAAAGGCATGTTTTGTTAGCTTGTTATCTAGTCAATCATTTGTATGCAGATGTAAAGACATGGAGGTGTTCACAATATGTGAAATCTATTTCTTTTGTTGAAGCAGGAGTTTAGGCCATCCAGTTGTTGTCTATAATCCTATTGTTATTAACATTTGTTGTTGACAGTATGTCAAATAGGTACAAATGAAAATTTTGTGAAGCAGATCTAACTCCACATTGGCTTGAGTCACCTTGGATCAATGATCAAGGCAGAGAAGTTCAAACTACCTTATGTGACCTTCTCAGCGGGAGTTCTATAGGAAGTCAAGGAGGAAGACAGTTCTTCCCAGGAAGACAACCACATCCACGAAGGAAGTGTTCAGAGGCTTTTGTTCAGAGGCACTATGCAAGGCAAGTGTATGGAGGCTGAAAGAAGAGGGTGAGGTAATCTCATTACCATTCAGATTAGTATACAAGTCTTTTGAAGTCCAAAAGTTTTTTTTAGTGGGAAGGCATGATCCAAAATGGATCTTGGATAAACCTTTAAGTCTAAAAGACTTCATATAAGAGGTAAAAGGTGCTAAATGGCACAAATCCTTTGTAAATCCAAGGAAAATAAATTTCAAAGGATGCTCTTTGGAATAACCTCATTGCATAGATCTTTTCAATCTGAATCTATTGCAATTTGGATGGGTGAAAATGGACTCCGGATGAAGGAGTTATAGCAAAAAGAAGTTTGCCCATTATCCTTAGAAAAAGAGGCACTCCCTATAAAATGGACTTAAAGGCTCATTAAGGGAAATCACATTAGAAAAAGTTTAAATGGAGGACTTAAGTGGAGGTGGAAGGACTCCTCAATAACGATCTCTGATATATTGCATCGGAGGAAGGCCTTCATGCGATATCGGAGCCCCGGACAGAGCGACTTGCAATTGCGATGAATCGGCGATCGGGATCGCAACCAATACAAAGGGCCATTACATGCGACATACACTGACGCGATACACCGATGCGATGGGTCGATAGCGATAGTGCTGATAGAGCAATCGACAATCGGCGATCAGCGAATCCCTGATACAAGGATCATTGTGGCTAGCGACATGCGATTGTGATATGCGATCAGCGATCGGTGATCAGCACAAAGGAGCCATGCCAATGCACATGTGATTGTGATATGTGATCCAGGCATGGACCCGATAGGTTTATGGATGTGATTTCATAAATTTTGAAATCCAGATTTACGAATTTTCTTTGTCTTTTCCATGTATTGGGCTTTTTTTCCATACGCCTGTGTGATCGCGATTTGTGATGGACAGACCCGAAATGTTATGTATGCGAATCTATATCCCTTTGAGATCTGGCTTGAGTATTTTTCTCATGTTTTTCAATGTAATTCTGAGTATTCTCTATGTATTGGAATTATGTTCTATTTTTGGGAATTTGTTCCGAAGAAAGGTCGTTGATCATTTTCATTGTAAAATGGCTCCTGTCATTTCTGCCACACTATAAGCAGGCATTGTAACAAAAATGCATTATACATAGAGAGCCATAGAGCCACAAAGCTAGATGGCCAGACACAGAGCCACAGAGCAAGAGGGTCGAACGCAGAGCCACAAAGCCAGTGAGCCAAAGGGCCTGTCGAAGAGATGCAGAGCCACCAAGAGTAATTCTTCATGATCGAAGGCACAGAGGAATGGCTGGGGAAGCCACAGAGTCAAAGGATTCCTCAAAAATCCATAGAGTATGACTCTTAGAAGGAGAGCTCACAAAAATGTAGCAGCAGAGAAGTGAGTTCTCTCTCGAGGGAGCTCATAGCTGCGGTCAGAGATAAAATCACATAGTACTCTCTCCCCCTTCGCAAAGTTGACAGAGCTAAGAGCCACAAGGTCGTAGTGCTAGAGAGCTTGAGAAAGCTGGAGAAGCCACCAGAGGTTGGGGCGATGGTAAAGGGGTGATTCCTCAGGAGCTGAGTGCAAAAGAGTTGCAGAGCTGAAGAGCTTGAGCGTAGTAGAGTAGAAAATCCAGAGAGCCATAGAGCTAGAGAGCTTAAAGCAAACTTCTAAGAGCCATGATGTTGTAATGAAGTCAGAACAGCGAAGAGACCGAAATGATCAAGTTGTTGCTGGTGTGTAATGTGTGTTGAAGACAGAAGAAGGAATTCTAGAGACAATTAAAATAATTCTGCGGGAGTTGGTGCAAGCCAGGAGCTCAAGATAGCTCGGAGTGCTGATTGAAGGAATCTTGTCCAAAGAAGCCTAAATCTATCTATATAGTATGGACATCCAGTGGGATAAGATGGTATTCTAAACCCATAGGTTTAGTTGTAAACCAATGGATTTGACTGTGGAGCTTGTAAAATAATTTAAGCCATAATCCCAAAGAGCCTAATTGAGTTGATTAGAGCTCAAGGAGACATAGCCCAAGAGGTTTGGGTGAAATCCATATTAAGCTTTCTGTCTTATGGTTTGTTTACTTGCTACATCTTATTGCTATGTGTATGATATTTATTTGCTACATTGTTTCACTGTTATATGCTACATATCAGTTTTAATCAAATAAACAGTTAAAGACAAACGCAAGCATACACCTACTTCAAGTTCTTTTAATTCTACAAATTGTCAAGCATAACCTAGATCTTGGAAATTGTTTAAGCTTTGGAGTGGGATAGGTTCTTGTAAGCATGACAAGAAGCCTTTAGTGCCCCATTTCAGATCATTGCTCAGGAGCATGAACAACGGGACGACAAACATTTCCTCTACCCCACCGAAATTAATACTTATCGTTTGATCAAATGTTGAATAATCAACTCCGGAGGGGTGGAAGAGCTTAACATCCGGGTAAGTGGCCCCTCTAGACTGCTTCTGGAATGCGGCAAGGCAGATATGAGTGGAAATCCACCCAAAATCTGCATGATCTTTAAATAGTAGGCCCCTCATCAACACTCCATCTCCTTTCTCTTATCCATTACCTTTTCTTCCTAATGGGACAAAAGGCTATGATCGTAAGACAATATATCAGAAGCCCCCTAACCTCATAACTTCTTAAGGGACCGTTCATGAATTTTTTTTGATATTTGATCCTCGATATTGGTCTTTGACATTTTAGCATTAGGTGGTCACTCCTTGAATTTTCCTGATATTCTGAGGTTCGATATGAAACCTCAGAGCCTCTTATTTTCGACCACTTTTCACGGGGGGAAGAGAGAGAAGAAATACTTTTGGTACTTTCAAAACTCTCATTTTCCTTTGATTTGAAGTCTGCTCCCTTGACTTTTGGTACGTAAGCTCTTCTTAGGTCCTACCTTTTTAAAAATGAAATATGTTTCCTTGTCTCATTAAAAATAGGGCTTCTCAAGCTTGGATGAAAGAAGGGTAGAGTAGGTGACAAAAAATAAAATTAAGTTTTTCTAATTTTTCCCATATAAAATATTTTTTCTTAGGCTTAGTGAAATATTTCAATTTGTTTTATAATATAAATTAATGAAAAAAAATTCATACATGTGGCCTAATGGTTTGGATTTACATTTTTTTACATATACGACATATGTAATTATATTTTTTAGCAATTGCATATTTAATGTAATGTTATTCAATAGGCTCTTCATCGTAGTTCAATGTGAGTCTAACCAATAAGATGTCAACAACTCTAAATCATAATCAACAAATAAATTACTAACCATGCTAAATCTTATCCAAGTAATCCTATTTTTTTATGCCAACAATTCATTCCAAAGATTGAACACTTTAAGGATACTGAAATAGATAATTTTTATCAACACAAAAAATACTGAAGCATTTCAAAGTTTGGGCCATAAAAATCATCATTTTTTAAACATGGATTACAAATAATTCTAAAAGTTTAGAAGTCTTTCTCATTAACATTATTGTGTGGATCAATTTCATCTAGTATATCATTGTCAATGTTCATATGTTCTTTAAGTATTTAATATTATGATTATACTTATCATGACCTACATCATCTTCATCATCATTGAAATTTGACTACATACCATCTGTATTGTTACTAGATGTATTTGGAGAATTATTTTCTATACCATCCATATTGTTGTCTTTTATAACATCATCTAACTCTGGATTGTTGTCTTCTTGTTCCTGAACATAACCATCTTCAACATCATCATGGATGTCAATTTCGTTGGTGCTCTCTAATTCCTCTCTCTCATTTTGTTTTCCATCATTGTTATACTCAGTATAAAATAAGGCATCATCAAATACATGCCTTAATCTTGGATCATAATGTATAACAAATATCCATTTTGGGTCCAAAATATCTTCATAGAAAAATACCTGCACGTGAACAACATACATATATTAAACCTATGTTATATTAATTTTATTTTTTAATAAACACACACGCACACATATTCATAATAAACTATGAATTAATATATTAATGATCACTACCACTTCTTGTTTGACTTAAAGAAATACCTACTCACAATGAATTGGTAGAACATAAGGCTCCTTATCCTTTGGTAGGAACCTTGAGGGATCTATTGAAAATAATCCACTATGGGTTTCATGTGTCCTCTCAAATGATTCATACCATCTACAATTAAAAATACAACATTTAAAAGAGCGGTAATCCAACTCAATATTTTTTTTGGATTTTCCTAACGTATTGTAGATTTCCTTTAATAATATTCTTATCTTTAGATCTTGATCGATTGGATTTCTTGAAATCAACCAACATGCCATAATCAAAGGGTCATCTCTTTACATCTACACTTTCTACATGATAATGTTGACCATATGCCCACATTGTGGGATAATTCCTCACCTATAAAATACCATTTATTTCAGTGAAAACAAATATAATGACGAATATTAAAATAATTTATAGTGTGAAAATTGTAAGGAAAGAACATTTTGTAAAATTTCAACTGTACGTTTCTTTCACATCCTCTACACATGTTGATTTCATATTCTTTTATGTTTGAATCTATACCTGCATCTTCTATTTTATTTTGAATTTGTTCAATATCCCATTGTAGTGTTCAATATTTCCCCATTCCCCAAATAGATCAGTGGGAGGTGGATTATTTCTTGGGTTTGATCTCTTAAATTGTCTCCTTGCTTCTAACACTTCTTATCTCTTTTTATCATATAAATAAATCCATTTGTCATAAATGCTATTGGGTACATAATGAACTTGTCGAGTATAGTACTTTATTCTACACCTATTATTTGTCAACATGTTTATTTTAAACTCAAAATGTCATGTTGTATATTTGAGAAATAAATTAAAGATTAAATTAATGATCGCAAGGAAAACGATGAAAATGATCATGAATGTACTTACTAATTTATACTTCAACACCATTAGATTGTGGTTTTCCTCCATCAATAATACCTTAACCTCATTCTTCATCCTAGAGCATGGCCCATCTTCAAAATCCTTACCAAAGAATTCACATAGGAAGAAAAATTCTTCATTTAATACATACCCTTTAGCCATGAAACCCTATGGATGTGCCTTTTTATCGGAAATATATTTTTAGACTTTTCATATACCTTTGAAAGAAAAACATCCACCTCGCTGATATGACACCTGCCAATTTAATTTCATCAACTACGTGTATAGTTAAATGGCCTTGTAGGTCCATGAAGCTTATAGGGATCCCCTTCTCAAATACACCTACGATTTATGCAATTACCTTCTTCCATTTTTCACTTCATATTCATGGAGCTCCTTGGAGGTCACCCACCTAATATAAGAATAGAAAATTAGGATGAGCCTTTAATGAAAAATAAAAAAGAAATATAATATCTCTATGTCCCTCACACACGAATATTTCATATCACATACGTTGCAAATGCTGACAATCGATTTGTGGCATTCCTCAAGTTAATGGTAAGACATGAATCCCCCCTAATTGCTAATGGCATGATATGCTATAAAAAAAAAATCTCAAAGGTCATTAGTAATTTTTCTCACACAATAGAATATCAAAATATATTTTTAACTTAATCAATGTTACCAGTAAAAATTAAATGATGTTAATACCTTCATGAAATTATGAAAATCATGTGTTTTAAATCCTGTTAGATGTCCATGAAATGTAAAAAAAATAAAAAAAAATCCAATGATGACCCATAGCCAGTAGGTGTCCTCATTGAATGAAAGAGTTTTTTTAGTTGGTCTAGCTCTATTTTTTTCAAATCCATGGAGCTTTTGCATATGTTTCCTTTTCCTTATTTGACCAAAATTATCTTCTATCAAATTTGGTATGTGAAAGAGAAATATCTCTCCTTGAAGACAAGGTGTCCTTTTCTTCTTCGAAATATAGAATATGGAACAATTTTGACTATTTGCGTAGGATCTTATAAGTGAGCTATTAATAGATACTTCCTGTAGGGGAGATCATAAAATATGGATTTCCTCTTCATTCCTTTTGGCATATTAACTACAATTTGTTATGGTTCTTCAACTGAATCACCTCAATAAAAAAACCCTCCCAAGCTCTCGATTCAACATATTAATACTTCTTAATCTAATCACCTAGACCCATATTCATGTGAGGGCCTCTATTTTCAAATTTTCAATCAAATTGGTTCTTTGGGCGATTTCTAAACTTATAATTTGGTGGAAGAAAAACCTTATTTTTTGCATAAATAAATTTGTGTAGATATTTAGAATAACACCCTTGAAATTATTCTGCACATCTTGGACATGCAAACATCCCCTTTGTTTGAATCCCTACAATTCAATAAGTAATGTTAATAACATAAGAAATTTAGTATAAACGTAAGTATGAAAGTTGGGATGAAAATAAATTATGAGTATAAATACATAAATATTTTATCTTACTAGAACAAACACCAAGTTGTGGGAAATAATGAATAGTCCAACATAACACACCATACAACATGAAGGACCTATTTGATGGAGGATGTGATATGTCATACATTCTTATGCCTTTCCATAGTAGTTGCATTTCATCAATGAAAGGCACAAGATAAATGTCCATTTTTTACTTGGTGTTTTCCTATAATGATGAGAGTCATCATAAGGTGCTCCTTTCTAACACTCATCCATGGGGAATATTGTATAATATCAATCCAACTAGCCAAATAATACAATTTGAGCTCAGGAAAGAGAATGGGATCACTCCATCAATCACAAGACCAAACCTAATACTACGGGGTTCATCTTTGCATTTTCTTAGCCATTTTTCCTCTATGTGTTTCATTGCTTTATAGTCAGCTGAAATTCACATGAATCAATATTTACTCCTATTATTTGCATGAAATTCCATTAATTGTGCAAGTGACTTGCAACGAAACATTAATTAATTCTAGGTACAATTGGCATGTGACATAAAACCTTCTTTGGCACTGTAGGACCTTGTACCTCCTTATGATATCTCTTCTCTTTGCATATAGGTCATTATACCTTGTCTTGATATTCATATTTGTATAAAATGAAATAAATTTTACATGAATGAATTTTCTTATATTCAATCCCCCAACTCAACCAACAATTAATGTGCTTCCTTGCAAGTTGATGGCAACACATTCTCTCCAAGTAATATTTTAGTTTTTAGTGCACTATAAGATTACAAAAGATTAAATTAATTGAATGTTTAATTTATGATGAACATTTTTTATATACCAATCTATACTAGATCTATTTATATATAATATATGGTTCTAAAATCCCCTTAAACAAAGTTAATGAATGTTTATGAATTGTGTACACCAATTGAAAATGCAAAGGAAGAAATGGATTTCAACTCACTTTAGTAGGGTAGTGAATCCTTTATCTCACCAACCAAATAGCAACTTGATTTCTAATAATATTAATGAGCATTAAATTTTTGAGGTTCTACTTGCACCTAATCTGAACATAGGTGTCTTAGCTTCTTGCTTGATTGAGTCTTTCATGTTGTTATCATCAATATTATGTTGGTGTTAATTACCCATACTATCATCGTTATTATCAACCATTTGATCATTGTTGTCATCATTATTTCTAGTCCCAAAGAAGCTTGTAAGCATTTCATTCAATCCTTCTACATGCATTTCATTTTCACTACCATCATCATCATTAAGGCTAGGTGGCATGTCATCAATGTAGAAATTTTCTAGAATTTCAATCTCTCAATAATTCTAACTATAAATCATGAGACATAATTCTACCCTATTGATCTGCGGAATGAAATTTAGAATTTAGAACAACATTCATAGATATGAAATAAGAAAAAACAAAAATACATAGTGATTTATAAGAGAACCCAAATGGGAAAACCCCTCAAGCTTATTTTCATTAATCAATGAATTGAGAAACTATACAATTGTTAGCTCCATCTCTAAGCTCAACCTGCAAAAGAATAATTGTTCTTCTTCTCAATGAACAAACTCTGGCCAACACTTAAGAAAATATTTTCTCACTAACTCCCCTATTTCCTTATGAAAATCCTAAGGAAAGTAGCCCCTATTCTTTAGGAATTTCCTCCAAATTGATTGCACAATTCCCAAGGATTAATCATTAATTGCATGCAACACCTCCACACTCAACATTATTTTACAACTGATGTTACACTTTCTTGAAATCTCCGCCATAACGGAGCAATTAGAATTCCTTACATGCATGATATATTTTTTGTTGATTGATTAGTTAACTGGATTATCTCTAAGTTAGACTTTTGTCCCACTGAACAACTCACCTCTAACTAGTTCTATTAACTATTAGAATTAGTTTAATTGATTACAATTGGAAATAACTAAACTAGATTACTAAAAATTAGAAATCACACATGCATAACTTAAATCCAAGACCTATAACTCAAATTTACTGAGTTAACTGAGTGACAAGAGCCACCTCACCTCAGTTAACTACCTTCAATTTTTCCGCTAATGTGGAAATTTCAAATTTTCTGAATTTGACCAAGGCTAAGAAAAATTGAGCCTTTATTGCTACACTTCTCAACACTCCCTCTTAGTAAGAAAGGGATTATCAACCACCCCTATCCTACACCTATGGAATTCAAACTTCCCTCTTAACCAAGCTTTTGTCAACATGTCAATATATTGTTCCTTAGTCATAACGTATTGTAGCAACATTATCCCCCTCTGTGCAAAGTACCGTAAATGATGATACTGGATATCTATATGCTTGGATCGATTGTGAAATATTGAATTCTCAGAGAGATTAACGCAATTATGATTATCACAATATATCACATTTGGATCCATCTCCTGATGAAACAATCCCACAAGTATATTTCTCATCCAGATTTCCTCACATGATGCTTGACTTGCAACCATGTATTCAAATTTTGTTGAGCTAATTTCCACAGACCCTCCAGTTGTACTAGGAAATTGTTGTGGACCCAACACTAAAACTTGCACCTGATGTACTCTTTTCGTTGGATGGACTCCATGTAAAATATGCATCTATGAAGCCATGCAGCTTGACTCCCTCTATCCATCTGTATCATAATCCATATTGGGTAGTGCCTCTGAGGTACCGTAAAACTCAAGGAATATTTCATTGGAAAAAAATTGGGTTTAGAAAAGGAAATTATGTGGGAAGAAATTATAGAATCAATTAAGGATATTTGGCCCTATATCAAGATAGTTTTTGATTAGAAATATCTCTTAGAGAAATCCCAGGAAGCAGTTGAAACCATTACCAAACAACTTGAGGATATGCCAGAAATTGCCTCTGATATAATCAAGTTCCTAAATTCCAAAGGCAGCTATGAGCTTGAGGAATTGGGCATGAGTGACAGAACAACAACTATATTGGAGGTAAAGAATATCATCACCAAGAAAAACCTCATCCTTCATCTACAGGAAAAGTGCATCAATGTCAATACCATAGTTAAGAGGTTTCTCAACAGGATAGAACCCTTGACCAGCAAGGGTTTACCCTCTATGCTTGTGATCAATGAAAAATTGATGCCAATTGAGGATTATGTTCAAAAGTTGATAGAGGTGGACAAACATGCAGCTTTAGTTTCAAACATCAAAGGTTCAACAACACCAACACTAATAGTAAATACACTCAGGGATACTCTCTTTATTTTGAATGAAATCAGGCACATATTTTTAGTAAAACCCACTTTTACTAAATATACAGAGATGGATGAAGTTTACAGGAGAGTAACCAATATTTCTATCCCAGCTAAGAAACGTTGGGGAGAATTGACAGATTTACTCGACTAGAAGGTAATCAAACATCATTCAATTTTTGGAGGAACAATCAGCTAGCTTCAACAGTTTTCAATTTTTACAGCGATAGTCATCAACACCTCAGAACCAAAATAGTGCCAGATCAACTAACAGTTTTTATTTTTGATTTTGTAATAATCTATTTTTGTAAAAATAGTTTAAGACATTATCTTAGTTCTACTGTTGTATCAATAACTCTCTTCACAAGTTATCAAGGGTTGCACCCTTGAAGAAGCATTTTAAAGCCTGAAATGTACATGAATTTTATGGATCATTAATATAAAAGCAAAGGATTCTGAATTTTGATTTACACAGTTTTGTGTTTCCTGTAAGCTTTTTCCAATATTATTTATTACGCTTCTCTTCATATTCTTATGTGTTACAGAGATAACTAGGTAGGAATAATTGGGTTTCAATCTATTCCTATAAGCTTCTGAAGTGATAATCTGTAAAGAGAATGAATTAATGAAATGTTTGTTTAATTAATTCCCTCTAAATCAACAGATCATTAGTATCTTTTGTAAGCTTAAGCATATTTTGTTAAACCTTCTGAACATAGTTTAAAGGTTTTCATGCTTTTTATTATTTAATTTTCAATCTGAAGACTATGATAATCATATTATTTCTCTATTTCTTCTCACCACCATCTTATAAGCTAAAATCACTATGTGAATTTTAATAGTAGCGCTCTATTTAGATATTAATATTATTCAAAAGGTTAGGCCTCACTGTTTTAAATCTATCTCCTACATTAGTCCTCCAAATTAAAAAAAAAACCCAAAACAATTATCTTAGATGTCCTATCATGATAGATGACCATTATCATCTTAGAGATACAACATCACACAGCACCATGATAAGTCCACGAAATGTCTGTCATGCACATGCACTCACTTATGTCATGTGGGCACTTTGAAACACGAAGTGTGATTGTCTTCACTATCATATCTTTCCTGTATGCTAGTCCACACAACTGGGTTACTTGTGGGCCAGGCCTTCACTCACATGGGTCTACCAATGCGTTGGTGGCTGCATTGGAAGTATCACTTCACATGATCAGACCCATGCACCGTTAGTGTAGGAGTAGGTGTAGTGTTTACTTTCAGTTGTTTACTTGCTCGTTTGTTTGCTTAGTTGTTTGTTTACTTTCTTTGCTTTCATTTTTGCTTTTGCTCTTTCTTTTCTTTGTTGATTGTTAGTTTGTTCGCTTGTTTGTTCATAGGTTAGTTCGCATGAAACCATGTGTGACTCATGAAACGAGCTGGGTAAAGTACAAGACGGCTTGTACAGCTATGAATACTTGGTTACCTGTCATGTTGCCTCTGTATGATGAGCTTGTTACTTTTAGTCCATGATACATCGAAGGAAAATACATACTGTTCAAAGTGTACCTTGGTGAAAACACAACACTTGCGTGCTAACTAGTGTCACATGCTCGAGTCAATTGTTTTTGGGTTAACCGTTGTTAGCTCAGTCAAGTAGAGTAAGGTGAGGGGGAAAACCGTAACAAGAACGTCAGAGATATGAAAAACTACTTCTTTGCTGGAACAACCTCCCCTACTCTCAATAAGTCAAGATCCCTCTTCCGCCTCTAAAATGAATAAGTGTTATGCACAGTAAAAATGAAAAAAATGAAAAGTCAAAAATATTCAAAATGAAAAATGAATCAGGCGAAAGAAGAGAAAGGCTTCCTACGCAAGGAGGTGATGCAAGTAACTCCACCGGGGCACTGACCAGGGACGCTAGCAGTGGAGCCATGCTTGTGTTCCTATGTGACTCCACCAAGGTACTGTCCAGGCTTGCTGACAGTGGAGAAACACTAGAGATGAAACTAAGACTCTGACGACTATACTACTTGTGCACTTATATACCCCTCAACCCCAATCGAAAAAATTGTGTTGCTTTGGCTTGGAATGTGTGTCAATCAACCAAGAGTCTGCTAGATGCTACATCTTACATCAACCTAGTATGAATCCAAGATGAGCTAAGAACTGAACAATACTTCCAGAGGTGTTAGACTTTCTTTTCACGAACAAGGTCTATGCAGAGAATTGGAGTTCTACCAGTGTGTCACCAAGTGTTGTAGCAGCTACAACGCCCTCCAAAATTTTTCCTTAGCCTATTTTGGAGCCTCCCTACCAACCTTCACAATAGCTTGCCTTGCTTCATCAAGTCCTCAAGCTTCAATGTATTTCTTACTCAAAGGTAGCCTGTCGATCATAGTTTGATCTTTTCCCTTCACAAGTTGCTCACCCAAACTTGGTCTAGCTACAAGCGGAGTAGCTTCCCAGTGAAATTTTCACATTTCTGGAGGGAAACTAGCCATTCCCTTGAGGAATTGTGCAATTCCCTCTCACAGCGTGTCGGGATCCAGGATTGCGTAATCTTGCCAGCCAACCCTCCCTCTAGGAATTGCGCATTTTTCCCATCAATAAGCAGCTCAGCCCAGGATTTGTGCAAATCTGGGTAGCAGTCAATTGCTGAGCCCACAAATTGCACAATCCCCTTGGGCAATCAGCCCATCTTGCAGTCAGAAATGCGCATTTTTCTCTAGAAGTCGAGCAATCTCTTGCATGTGCAGCTGAGTTGGTCGGTTCCCTTTGGGACCGAGAAAAACAGACTTGCATGCATAGGCTGCCTCTCCCAAGGTAGCATGTAAAGGAATCCCTTGTTTCAGGGATCTGTGTTTAGCAGTTGGAGGTTACATGAAAGCAGTAATTCTGAAACCTCCCTCCAAGTGTCACTTCCTCCTATATTTCTGGCATGAGTGTCATAACCTCGATGTTATCAAAACTCATCAACGAGAAGCTACAGAGCCCATTCCTCACATAGACCTTGTATCTTTGAGATCCCACATCACATCTAGGAGCATTTGGAACATTCACCTTAGCTGTGTTGGGCTAAGCTCGCTTCCCATGCCTTGTACTGCATTTCTGTCGCTTTTCGTGTATTCGCTTGTGTGAGTGTTGTTTGCTTGATTTCTTTGAACACCTGCTATCGCTTACATATATTTTATCTTGTCCTAGCTCTATGTCAATTTTCATTTCTATCTCACTGTTGTCACATTCATGAAACTGTTTTGCATGGAAGTTCGCCCAATCAACGAACGACCTCACCCACATGCATGTTGATCTATTTTCTCAATCCTCCATTCAAGTCTTACATGCATTATTTATCACTTCTGTTATCACTTAGTGTTTCCATGCATTTCATCAACTTACTTGCTTTCAGTTGTCCATCGACGAGTCGAGCCAACCTTAGCCCCATCTTTGCCTTCACCAAGGCTGCATTGCACAATATGGTGAAGTCTCACCTTTCTCTCCAGATTTGTGCAATTTTGCCCAGCACTAACCTCCTAGACCAAATTTCGCATTTTTGGAGGTCAGTTGCTACTTTCCAGCCCAAAAATTTGCGCAAATCTGTGCCTGGGCCAATAGTCTTTCTTAGCTGGAATCCCACATTCCGGAACCCCAACAACCCACTACCCAAATGGATTGTGCATTTTGCAATTCCAATAGTCAGTTAGTCTCCCAGTAGCCCAGACTGTGCCTTTTGCAGTCTTGGAAATTGGGCTCCTGACCTCCCAGCCAAAATTGCGCAACCTTCACGATCATTCACCCATTTATGTTGTAAGTCAGTTCTCATGTTTATTTCAGTTTTCAACTAATAGATTTCTTGCTATGAGTGTTGCTATGTCTCCAGGTATCACAGGTGTTCATCTGCCTCTCAGCAGTATAGGTATAATGGTTTCCAAGAGAGCAGAGACGAAGACACCATTCAAAGCACACTTGGGGATATAGTCGATCAAGTGTCCATGGGCTTACCAAATCACGAAGACATCAAGTTGTTCATGGAAAAGGACATCAAGCAATAGCATCACAGTGACCAGAATCATGAACAACAGTTGAAGGAAGCATACCGAATGCAGCCAACGCAGCGAATGCAGCAAACACAACAGATGCAAGAGGAAATTTTTGATAACATAGGGGTGGATCAAAGTTGCAAGATCAAGAATATCCATTGATAATGAAATAAACTTTGGAGACTCATACTATGAAGTGACAGCGCAACATGAAGATCATGTGAAGGCAGAAGATGGAACAAAGAAGGAGTTGCATGTGCTGAAACAGTAACTCAAGAAGAACATGAAGCTGTATAGACTATCCATGAGTTGTAGCAAGAACATAAACAATAGTGGGTGCAACATACACTCACAGATGAAACTACACTAGTACAAGTTAAGGATCCATCCCAGCAGCGGACACAGAGCAAACATGGTGAGCAGTTTTTTTATCGCATGTAAAGGATCTAGCTGCATGCATGTTATTCAGCGTATGCATGCAATCCAACCCATTCAACACACTCACAAAGGCGAAGACAAGAAACAAGTCCAACTAGGGTTGAACATGCACTTCGACAAGTTGATGCACATGACCACCAACACACACTTGAAGATCAACACTGACACTATGCTTCAATGTGTTGCTAGTTCAACCATACCGAAGAAGAGCATGTGCATGTTAGCAGAAAAGTAGGATGAATATGCCAAACCAATGCACCAATTGCAACGGAGGCAAGAGTTCACTTCAGAAAGAAGTCACCATGAGGTGCATGCACACCATCATAGATGACCAAGCTCGGCATCAGCTCACCAGCTTCACCATCATGAGCATGTCAAAGAGTTGATCTCACCACAGTGCATCGAGTGCCAGTGATTTCTTTCAAGGCTTACTCAAACCATGTTGTCTCACATGAGTACATGTGCATTGTAATGTTGAGTCATGTCAAATGTAAGTCAAGTATCAACAGTTGGATGTAACAGTCATAGAGTAGGTGAAGAGTCATGAGGGTAGTTGAATTGACACAAAGGAGAATGTCAAGGGTCACCCCACCCTTTGCTATAAATAGTCCCTCATAACTCATTGTAGGGGCTTTTGGTCAGCCAAGCTTCTACTAAGACTATCTTGAAGAACGCTTGGACAGTATTGTAACGCGCCTTGGATTCTCCACTGCACAGAGCTAGTACATCTCTTTAGAGGAGCAGGCGGATGTGACTGTAATGTTCTATTGATAAGGCTAGCAGGTTTACATAGTGTACTGTATGATTTTGACGTACACTTCTTTATATAATAAAATCCACACATTTTCATGCATATGTTGTTATTGTAGTTGGACAGGTTGCTTGCTATGAGTGGTTCTATGTCTCCAGGTATCACAGGTTTTCATCTGCCTCTCGATAGTACAAGTACAATGGTTTCCAAGAGAGCAGAGATGAAGACACCTTTAAAAGCACACTTGGGGATGTAGTCAATCAAGTGTCCATGGGCTTACCTACTTACGAAGACATCAAGTTTTTCATGGACAAGGACACCAAGCAGCAGCATCATAGCGAGTAGCATCATGAACAGCAGCTGAAGGCAACATACCAAATGCAAAAAATGCATCGAATGCAATGGATGCAAGAGGAAGGTTGTTGACAACATAGAGGTGGAGAAAAGTTCCAAGATCAGGAGATCCACTGATAATGAAAGTAGCTTTTGAGACTCAGATTATGAAGTGATCACACGAAGGTAGAAGATGGAATAAAGAAGGAGTTGCATGTGCTAAAGAAACAACTCATGAAGAACATGAAGTTGCACAAACTGTCCATGAGTTGCATCAGGAACATGAACAGCAGTGGGCGCAACATGCACTCATGGATGAAACTACACCAGTACAAGTTAAGGATCCATCCCAGCAGCGGACACAAAGAAAACCTGGTGATCAATGTTGTTGATCACATGCAAAGGATCTAGCAGCATGCATGTCCTTAAGTGAACACATGCAATCCAACCCATTAAACACACTCACCAAGGCAAAGACAAGAAACAAGTCCAACTGGGGCTGAACATGCACTTCGCCAAGTTGATGCACATGACCACCAACACACACTTGAAGATAAACACGGTCACTATGCATCAATGTGTTTCCAGTTCAACCATACCTAAGAAAACCATGTGCGTGTTATCATATGAGTATGATGAAGAGGCTGAACCAATGCACCAATTGCAATGGAGGCAAGAGTTCACTTCAGCAAGATGTCACCATGAGGTGCATGCATACTATCACAGAGGACCAAGCTCAGCATCAGCTCACTAGCTTCACCATCATGAGCATGTCAAAGATTTGTCTCACCACAATGCATTGAGTGTCAATGATGTCTTGCAAGGCTTGCTCAAGCCATGTTGTCTCACATGAGTACATGTGCATTGTAATGTTGAGTCATGTCATGTGGAAGTCAAGTGTCAACAGTTGGATGTAATAGTCATAGAGTAAGTGAAGAGTCATGATGGTATTTGAACTAAAACAAAGGGGAATGTCAAGGGTCACCCCACCCTTTGCTATAAATAGTCCCTCATAACTCATTTTTGGGGCTTTTGGTTAGCCAAGCTTCTACTAAGACTATCTTGAAGAAGGCTTGGACAATATTGTAACGCGCCTTGGCTTCTCCACTGCACAGAGCTAGTACATCTCTTTGGAGGAGCAGGAAGATGTGGCCGTAACATTCTACTGATAGGGCTAGTAGGTTTACATGGTGTATTGTATGATTGTAACTTACACTTCTTTATATAATAAAAGTCAACACATTTTCATGCATATGTTGTTATTGTAGTAGGATTGCTCTGATTGCCTTAATGATATATGTTGTTTAACTTCTGTAGTTGTGTATGAACTACTTCACATGCAATTATATGAATCTTGTTGTTAATGTGTTGAATATGTTGTTAATGTTGTCACCATCTGTGTCAACTTCTTTGCCGGACACCAAATAGACCTTTCTTTGAACCTTGTTATATCAACTGTCACACTCATCTCGGACTGATCCGTGAGTGTTGTTCATGTTATCTTACCTTGTATTTTGGGACTGTTGTATCTGTGTGGACTCCTCTGCTAGAAGCTATGCATGTCCTTTGTGTTGTGTGTTCCTAGCCGAGTTGGGAATGATCCCTTTCAACTTGGAAATCACCTTCACCTTCCTCTCCCTTTGAAGTGTTGGAACCTCTCATACTCATTCCTTGACTCACTGCATCAGTGACACCGTTGCTACTGATAGAGTTATCTTACTTGCCTCTGTTTGACATCGCAGTCAAGGCATTACCTTACGACCCGCTGTTGGGACTCCTACACCAAACGGTCTAAGGTTTAATTGGGAATTCTTACTGGGGAGATCCCCTTGACATGTTGGCGGGTCCAGCACTTTCAACACTTTCTCTTTATAGAAGTTGCACTGGAGTTCTCCTATATTAAGGATTGAAATTTCTATTTGGGGTTTGGAGGGTTTTTCTGGGTGGATTTTTATTTTCTAGCTCCATATTTACAAGCTTGTTAGACAATTTCTTAATCAATTTGTTCATTTCTTATAGCTTCTACTCTTGATTTTCCCTCCCTTTACTTGAAGAGCTAGCTTCCTCTTTTCCTCTCCTCTTGTCAACATAGTCAAGTTTTCCTCTTAGTTTACCAATGGACGTGAACTTAGCTTCCACTTCAAGTGCATAAATATAAATTAGATGAAGGGTGCAAGATTTTATCTCCTGAGAGTAAAACGAAATTCAAAGTCAAAAGCCCCATCAAAAGCCACCTTAGCAGTAGCTTGTGGGGGTTTTATTTCAGCAAGAAAAGTTATTATATATTTTGTTAAACCTTTTGATGAATTCAGAAACATCCTCATTATGTTTCTTCTTCATTGCATTAAACTTTGTGAGGATGTATCCATAGTCTCTTCTCTCTCCCCATTCTGCATGAACACATTCTCCATTTCCTCCCATGTAGTAATTAAAGAATTGGGTAAGGTTTTGAGCCACTTTCTGGCCTCCCCATCTAGTGATTAGATAAAGAGTCTTAAAATCACATCTAGGTGCTCCACATTCTAATTTTATGCAAAGGGGAAGAAAGTATCTATATGTTTTTGGGCGGATATTTCATCCTCTTCAGTAAATATTGGAAGATTTTTGAGATAATATTGAGGCATGGCATTCATAGGTTGAGGTAAATCGAGAGGAGAATACCTATTAAGAATAAAACTAGGGATGACCATATTTTACAAAGGAAGAGGTGGAAAGAGATTTATCACAGGCCTTTTTTGAAGAACTAGTTGAACTGTGGTTGTTTGAGGCTGAGTTGGAAAGCTATTAACATTGGTTGTTGGGCTATCCTTAAGTATATGTTTAACCTCTTTAGGTTCTGGAAAAACAAGAGAGAGGGAAGGGCGAGGACTAGAAGGAGCTCCTTCATCTTGATCTCTTGAGAAAATGAAACCAAACAATGAATAATTATGTTATGTATATTTTAGGACTTTGGAAGAGGGTTCAGGATGGTTTATTATGGCCTTTTATGAGCTGGTGGATGATATCTCTGCAACAAAGATCCTTGCAGTTGGAGTGACTAGTGTTTTCTCCTTCCATACCCTCCTTGATATTATTATTTTTGGTTCAAACATAGGAGGGGTCTTCTGTTAGCTTGTATCGGAGCGAGAATGAGGCCTATTGAGATCCAGTGTGGAGAAATAAAGGATCCCTAGTGAAGTCAATAAAATTTTTATTTATTTAGAATCGCTAAGGTGAGAGAGATCCAACCCTACACTTCCTTTTCTCACCTATTAAAAGGAATACAAAATAGTCACTATCCAAGGAAATTTTTTCATCTTTGTCCCCAGCAATGATGCTAAAAGATGTTGTGGCTGGAATTACCCTCCTAGAGACAACCCTTTATTTGGAGGAAAGATCAATGCCTAGGACATCCTAGATGATTGCTTGCAATTTTGCAAGAGCTGCCACACACACTTAGTATTAAATATGTCACGGAATAGAGATGATTCAGAACCCTCCTCCAGAGGAAACATGTACCAATATGACGAAAAAATAACTCACAGAAACATCAATGCATATCTATAGTGACCTTGATCGCCTGGGTCTATAGCTTAATAAGTCATTGTAGTATATGGGATAGAAGAGTTAAGCAATAATGAATTTCAATACATAGGGCTTATCTTTAAGAATCCTATGCAGTGAAAATCAGAGTGAATGAATTAATCGGAGATGGAGGATGAGATGCAAAGATACATAGTGTGCACTTTAAGGATTTAATTTCCATGTCCATATAGGCATTATACATCAATATTTGACTTCAACAAATCCATACATTCATGAGAAAAGAATCCAACAGCTACTTATGATATAATATTAGAGGAAAATTGAACACATACTACAAACTCAATGAGCCAGAATCGCCAAAAAACTTGTATTAACCTTTAACAGAGCAATAATACATCGACAACGCACAACTCTTCTCTATTGTAAAAACAAATCACAAAAGTTTGAACCCTCTTGAAATATCATCTAACTGTATTTATAGGGCCTCTGAAGGAGAACTCATTACAAAAAATATTCTTTTTTGAATTTATTATAGGGAGTCATCATGTCAATATTAAGCATGCTCCGTGGTACAAATGTTTGTAACAGAAAATGTAACTGACAGAGAAATAAAATATTCACATAGAAGTAAAAATAAAAGTGTGATGGTCAACACAATCTATAATATCTTCAGTTTGTATGGGAAAGAGGTGGAGGTTGCATCCCGAGGTCGATGATCTAAAGCATAGGCGGATCAATGAATTGCTGACATCTCTACCACAGTACCAGATTTTATTGAGAAGACTAGAAGAAAAAATGATATGAGATCTTCAAATTTGTTAAGTCTGAATAGTTCGGCATGGCCCTGAATAGCATTTTTACCAACCCAAGCAATTGTAAGTACTTATCGAGGTAATTTAACATTGTTTTTCCCTTTAGAGTGGCAGTCTTCTAGTGGGAGGATTCTACTCTACGTTTGGCCTCTACTAGTCATTGTTTGTATTGATCCCAATGGTTTAGCTCCCCCAATTCCTAACAACTGGGAAATCCTACCTTTACTATTGCTTCAAACTCCTCATTGAAAGCATCCACCTTCCTTGAAACTACCCCCTAGCATTCTTCAACTTTGACTATGGATTCCTCCTTTTGAATCATCTTGGTGATCTACATGATGGTGCCCACTCTATCTACCACATCAATACGGCTTAGTTCACTTGGAGGTATCTTATTTAAAAACCTAATGAACTTTTGACAAATTTGGGAATTCTTTACTCCATCCTCCTTAGATGATAGGATGCATTATTCAAAGCCTTTAACCATTGTTTTCTTCTCATGCATCATGGTTATGAATTCCTACTTCCTCCCCATTTATTCAATGATTTCATCGCACACTAGTTGTTTAGCCTACATCAACGACATGTTCCCTTTCAACTTTCTATTTAGCTCTGATATCTATTGTTTAGCTTCTTGTAGGTCCTTGTTGAGGATATCAACAATAGTCATGTTAACCTCTATTTGTTTGTCCTTTTCAGCTAAGTTTTTTGGGGCAACCTCTAGATCTCTTTGTACTCTTTTTAGTTCTGATTCTGAAAGTTGAATTTCAATAAGGATCTTGGTAAGTTGTTCAATGGGGTTTTGGGTATCCTTGGGAATGATGAATGTACATGTATGTGAGTCAATCTTCTTCTACAACTTAGCTATATGTTGTTTGATGGCTACAACGTCATTGTTCCTATCAATGATCACATTAGCTAGGATCTCTTTTTTTACTTCTACCTATGCTAGCTCCTTAGATTGGAAATTCTCACTACATGGACTATTTAGCTTATGCCTTATATACTGAATCTTTGTTTTAGAACTCTTGAGAAGAACCTCAAAAGTTGACTTGTCCTTGGGATTCACCCCAAGATTTACCACTAGCTCCTTGAAGCTTTCATTTTGTATGTGAAGGGCATGGTAGTTTTCTTTCTCTTACTTCAACCTATTTGTATCTTTCTCTAGTAGTGTTTATGCCTTGCTAATGGTCAAGGAATTCCTATTTAGCTCATTGTACAAAATTTCCGCAAATTGCCTATGAAAATTGATTTTGTCTAGGAGGGGAACACTTTCCAAATTCAGAGACACATCCAAAGTTTTGAATTGTGAACCTAAAGGAAAAGGCTAGGCTCAAGGATTTCGCAAGGAGAATGTCATTTGGTTCCTCTCATCCCTCACTTTCTTATTTATTTCTTCAATGGCCTCTCCAGTGGGCTAGCTTGATCCTGTGATTGATGTACTAGATGATGTACCTAAAACAACTACCTATGAAGAATATGAGGCAACATAATGTGACATATATTTCAATGTGACATGAAAACCTGGTTGGTATGGACCTCTCCCCACTAGCCTAGTTTCCAATTCTTCTTCCTCTGTTTCCTAAGTCTTAGTCCTTCTAGATGAGGCTGCATCTACCATCTCGGTATCTCGAATCGGGCCCAAAGGCCTCTCTTATGCATTGTCTTTAGGTTCCAGAGTTAGAATCTCCATATCTATATCAAGAGGCCATGATTCAGTGTTAGCTTTCCATTCCACCTCAGGTTTTGACTCATGTAAATAAGTCAAAGCCTTTATCATTTCTCTCCTTTGAGAAATGTCACCATGAGGGTAATAGTGCTTGACCACTCCTAGGAAAAATTTCATCTTGTCAAGCAAGCCCTCAACTGCCTTGAAGGTCTACCTAGTATTAACAACCAAAGGCACCATGGGCATTCCTAGTTTGAACACATGTCCCTTCTTTATAGGGACAAAACGAAGTTGATATGTATATAGACTCTACCTAATGAATTATAAATAAAATATCCTCATAGGAATTAAAACAGATAGGTAGTAGGGGGGAATCTCACACCCATAAATTATAATCCTCTGTGCGGTCTTCTAGCAAATACTCGTCCCCTACCCTAGTGTCCTTGCTGAGCTGGAGGAGTTCTTTCTGTTGAGCAAGGAATTTAGGAGGAGGCACACCATGAATGATCCTATATGTAATGGCCATAGAGGTGGAGATGAATTATGAACAGTTCTCAAAGTCTGGCCTTTTTTTGACAGCAACATCCCAATCAAAGACTGAGTTTCTCTTATTGTCCCTAGAGACCAATTTCAGGCCCAGAAATTCAAACTCTTCAACATGAGAGTACACAAAAAGATAAAACAATAAGGAGTAGTATGGAAGTATGAAGTGGTGGAGAAGTGGTGCATTTGGAGTCTGATGGCTTCAGACAAGTAAGCTGGAATGTTAAGCACATAGCCAGGCTGTAACATTTTCTTAAGGATGCCCAAGGTGGATTTGTTGGCCATGTCGGCATCTTCTTCTCCTAGCAGGTTAACAATGATTGACAAGATTGGCTGGATGGTCTCTACATAGAGGGTGATTGGAAAGTTGTCAACAATAGGCAAGGATTCTAGCCTAGGAGCCAGGATCATCCACAAGAAGGGTTGATGCTAAGTGGCTGGGAGAGTATAATAATAATACATCACGATGGTGTCAGTGAAATGCATAAGGTCAAGGGGATAAGGGTACACCAATGCTCTTTGAATTACATTTGGGGTCATTTCTAGGATTTTGAACCCATGGGAAGAACAAAGTAGTTATTATTGTCGACATAGGTTGCTTCTAGCCAGGAGGCAAAATCTGGGAAGTAATGCACAATGGGTGAAATATTGTATTATAGCCCTGATTCCACCACTCAGAAAGGGTCCTCCCCACCTAACATAGTTACACAATAGGTCAGATCGGAGGTCAATCAGGCTATAGGAGTAGATCGGGTCTATAATTTGTGCCTCCAAGTCCATGAGGGGGTCAAGGCTTGATGACGGCTTGGGCTTGTGGCTTTGTGGAGCTCTAGTGGTTTTTAAGGGCCTCAAGGCTATAATTTTCTGATTTAAACTCCTAACCAGTGAAAATCATAAAGTACAAGTGATAAGGTTACCTAGTCACCACAGAGAAGGACAAAAAAGACACTGGGATGAGTTATCAGGATGACAAGGTGCACAAAAAATGTTCTTTGCAGGTTACAGGCAGGAGGAGTATTGGGAAGTAGGGAAGAAATTTTAAAAAACATGTGGTAGGATCCTTTTTATAAATAGTAGGGCCAATGTTGAGGTGACTTCATGATGATTTCATGGAGGATGGATGTGTGCCATGACGAGAATTAGTGATGCCAGGTGGATTGGTGGACAGGAGTGGGGTGGGTGGGGTGGGGGGGTAGAAAATAGTTACCATTTGAAATTTAAAATAGCACCGACATATGAAATACGCCCGACAACGTGGTCCCCACCTTGCTTAGGGGTGCGAACAACGGGAGGAAAAACATTTCCTCTACCCCCCGGAATTAATCCCTACCGTTTGATCAAATGTTGAATAGTGAACTCCAAAGGGGTGGAGAAGCTTAACATCCAGGTAAGTGGCCCCTCTAGATTGCTTCTGGAATGCAGCAAGGCGGAGATGAGCGGTGATCTTCCCATAATCTGCATTATCTTTAACTAGTAGGCCCCTCATCAATGCTTCAGCTCCTTTCTCTTATCCTTTACCTTTTCTTCTTAATGGGACCAAGGGCTATGACCGTAAGACAATATATTGCAAGCCCCCTGACCTCATAACTTCTTAAGAGATCATTCATGAAAATTTTCTGATATTTGATCCTCAATATTGGTCTTTGACATTTTAGAATAAGGTGTCCACTCCTTGAATTTTCCCGATATTCTGAGGTTTTGAGGTCCGATATGAAACCTCAAAGCCTCTTATTTTTTACCACATTTTGCAGGGGGAAGAGAGAGAAGAAATACTTTCAGTCATTTCAAAAATCTCATTTTCCTTTAATTTGAAGTCTTCTCCCTTGACTTTTGGTACTTAAGCTCTTCTTAGGTCATGCCTTTTTTAAAATGAAATATGTTTCCTTGTATCATTAAAAATAGGGCCTCTCAAGCATGAATGCAAGACGGGTAGAGTAGGTGACAAAAAATACAATTAAGTTTTTCTAAATTTTCCCATATAAAATATTTTTTCTTAGGCTTAGTGAAATATTTCAATTTGTTTTATAATATAAATTAATGAAAAAACTTTGCATACATGTCGCCTAATGGTTTGGATTTACATTGTTTTACATATATGACATATGTAGTTATATTTTTTAACAATTGCATATTTAATGTAATGTTATTCAATAGGCTCTTCATCATAGTTCACTGTGAGTCTAACCAATAAGCTAATAACAACTCTAAATCATTATCAACAAATAAATGACCACTAACCATGCTAAATCTTATCCAAGTAATCCTATTTTTTTATGCCAACAATTCATTCCAAATATTGAACATTTTAAGGATATTGAAATAGGTAATTTGTATCAACACAAATAACATTGAAGCATTTCAAAGTTTGGGCCATAAAAATCATCATTTTTTAAACATGGATTACAAATAATTCTAAAAGTTTAGAAGTCTTTCTCATTACCATTATTGTGTGGAAAAAATTCATCCAATGTATCATTGTCAATGTTCATATGTTCTTTAAGTATTTAATATTATTATTATCCTCATCGTGACCTACAGCATCTTCATCATCACTGAAATCTAACTATAGACCATCTGTATTGTTACTAGATGTATTTGGAGCATTATTTTCTATACCATCCATATTGTTGTCTTCTATACCATCATCTAACTCTGGATTGTTGTCTTCTTGTTCCTAAACATAACCATCTTCAACATCATCATGGATGTCAATTTCGTTGATGCTGTCTAGTTTCTCTCTCTCATTTTTTTTTCCATCATTGTTCTACTCAGCATAAAATAACACATCATCAAATACATGCCTTAATCTTGGATCATAACGTATAACAAATATCCATTTTGGGTCCAAAATATCTTCATAGAAAAATACCTGCACGTGAACAACATACATATATTAAACCTATGTTATATTAATTTTATTGTTTAATAAACACACACACACACACAAATATTCATAATAAACTATGAATTAATATATTAATGAGCACTACCACTTCTTGTTTGACTTAAAGAAATACCTACTCACAATGAATTGGTAGAACATAAGGCTCCTTATCCTCTAGTAGGAACCTTGAGGAATCTATTGAAAACAATCCACTATGGGTATCATGTGTCCTCTCAAATGATTCATACCATCTACAATTAAAAATACAACATTTAAAAGAGTGGTAGTCCAACTCAATATTTTTTTTTGTATTTTCCTAAAATATTGTAGATTTCCTTTAATAATATTCTTATCTATAGAGCTTGATTGATTGGATTTCTTGAAATCAGCCAGCATGCCATAATCAAAGGGTCATCTCTTTACATCTACACTTTCTACATGATAATGTCAACCATATGCCCACATTTTGGGATATTTACTCACCTATAAAATACCATTTATTTCAGTGAAAACAAATATAATGACGAATATTAAAATAATTTATAGTGTGAAAATTGTAAGGAAAGAACATTTTGTAAAATTTCAACTGTACGTTTCTTTCACATCCTCTACACATGTTGATTTCATCTTCTTTTATGTTTGAATCTATACCTGAATCTTCTATTTTATTTTGAATTTGTTTAGTATCCCATTGTAGTGTTCAACATTTTCCCCATTCCCCAAATAGATCATTGGGAGGTGGATTATTTCTTGGGTTTGATCTCTTAAACTGTCTCCTTGCTTCTAACACTTCTTCTCTCTTTTTATCATATAAATCAATCCATTTATTCATAAATTCCATTGGGTACATAATTAACTTGTCGAGTATAGTACTTTATTCTACACTTATTATATGTCAACATGTTTATTTTAAACTCTAAATGTCATTTTGTATATTTGAGAAATAAATTACATAGTAAATTAATGATTGCAAGGAAAACAATGAAAATTATCATGAATTTACTTACTAATTTATACTTCAACACCATTAGATTGTGATTTTTCTCCGTCAATAATACCTTAAGCTCATTCTTCATCCTAGAAGCATGGCCCATATTCAAAATCCTTACCAAGGAATTCACATAGGAAGAAAAATGCTTCATTTAATACATACCCTTTAGCCATGGAACCCTATGGATGTGTCTTTTATCGGACATATATTTTTAGACGTTTCATATACCTTTCAAAGAAAAACATCCACCTCTTTGATATGACACCCACCAATTTAATTTCATCAACTAGGTGTATAATTAAATGGCCTTGTAGGTCCATGAAGCTTATAGGGATCCCCTTCTCAAATACACATACGATTTATGTAATTACCTTCTTCCATTTTGCACTTCATATTCATGGATCTCCTTGGAGGTCACCCACCTAATATAACAATAGAAAATTAGTATGAGCCTTTAATGAAAAATTAAAAAGAAATATAATATCTCTATGTCCCTCACACACGAGTATTTCATATCACATACCTTGCAAATGCTGACAATCGACTTATGGCATTCCTCAAGCTAATGGTAAGACATGAATCCCCCTAATTACTAATGGCATGATATGTTATAAAACAAATCTCAAAGGTCATTAGTATTTTTTCTCACACAACAAAATATCAAAATATATTTTTAACTTAATCAATGCTACCAATAAAAGTTAAATGATGTTAATACCTTCATGAAATTATGAAAATCATATGTTTTAAATCCTGTCAAGTGTCCATCAAATGTAAAAGAAAAATTCAATGATGACCCATAGCCAGTAGGTGTCCTCATTGAACGAAAGAGTTTTTTTAGTTGGTCTAGCTGTATTTTTTTCAAATCTGTGGAGCTTTTGCATATGTTTCCTTTTCCTTGTTTTGCCAAAAATATCCTCTATCAAATTTGGTATGTGAAAGAGAAATATCTCTCCTTGAGGACAAGGTTTCCTTTTTGTTTCGAAATATAGAATCTGGAACATTTTTTAATATGTGCATAGGATCTTATAAGTGAGATATTAATAGATCCTTCCTATAGGGGAGATCACACAATATGGATTTCCTTTCACTCCTTTTGGCATATTAACACAACTTGTTCTGGTGCTTCAACTGAATCACCTCGATAACAAAAACCCTCCCAAGATCTTGATTCAACATATTCATACTTCTTGATCCAATCACCTAGACCCATAATCATGTGAGGGCCTCTATTTTCAAAATTTCCATCAAATTGATTCTTCTCGTGATTTCTAAACTTATAATTTGGTGGTAGAAAAACCTTATTGTTTGCATAAATAAATTTATGTAGATATTTAGAATAACACCCTTGAAATTATTCTGCACATCTTGGACATGCAAACATCCCCTTTTTTTGAATCCCTACAATTCAATAAGTAATGTTAATAACATAAGAAATTTAGTACAAACGTAAGTATGAAAGTTGGGATGAAAATAAATTATGAGTATAAATACATAAATATTTTATCTTACTAGAACAAACACCAACTCGTGGGAAATAATGAATAGTCCAACATAACACACCATACAACATGAAGGACTTATTTGATGGTAAATGTGATATGTCATACATTCTCATGCATTTCCATAGTAGTTGCAATTCATCAATAAAAGGCGCAAGATAAATGTCCATTTTTTTACTTGGTGTTTTCCTATAACTTTGAGAGTCAGCATAAGGTGCTCCTTTCCAACACTCATCAATGGGGAATATTGTAAAATATCAATCCAACTAGCCAAACAATAAAATTTGAGCTCGGGAAAGAGAATGGGAACACTCCATCAATCGCAAGACCAAACCTAATACTACGGGGTTCATCTTTGCATTTTCTTAGCCATTTTTCCTCTATGTGTTTCATTGCTTTATAGTCGGCTGAAATTCACATGAATCCATATTTACTCCTATTATTTTCATGAAATTCCATTAATTGTTCAAGTGACTTGCAACGAAACATTAATTGAATTCTAGGTATAATTGGCATGTGACATAAAACCTTCTTTGGCACTGTAGGACCTTGTACCTCCTTATGATATCTCTTCTCTTTGCATATAGGGCATTCTACCTTGTCTTGATATTCATATTTGTAAAAAATGAAATCATTTTTACATGAATGAATTTTCTTATGCTCAATCCCCCAACTCAACTAACAGCTAATGTGCTTCCCTGCAAGTTGATGGAAACACATTCTCTCCAAGTAATATTTTAGTTTTTAGTGCACTATAAGATTACACAAGATTGAATTAATTGGATGTTTAATTTATGATGAACATTTTTGATATACCAATCTATACTAGATCTATCTATATATAATATATGGTTCTAAAATCCCCTTAAACAAAATTTGTGAATGTTTATGAATTGTGTACACCAATTGAAAATTCAAAGGAAGAAATGGATTTCAACTCACTTTAGTAAGGTAGTGAATCCTTTATCTCACCAACCAAATAGCAACTTGATTTCTAATAATATTAATGAGCATTAAATTTTTCAGGTTCTACTTGCACCTGATCTAAACACATGTGTATTAGCTTCTTGCTTGATTGAGTTTTCGTGTCGTTATCATCAAGATTATGTTGGTGTTAATTACCCCTACTATCATCTTTACTATCAACCATTTGATCATTATTGTCATCATTATTTCTAGCCCCAAAGAATCTTGTAAGAATTTCATTCAATCCTTCTGCGTGCATTGCATTTTCACTACCATCATCATCATTAAGGCTAGGTGGCATTCCATCAATGTATAAATTTGCTAGAATTTCAATCTCTTAATAATTTTAACTAAAAATCACGAGACATAATTCTACCCTACTGGTCTACGAAATGAAATTCACAATTTAGAACAACATTCATAGGTACGAAATAATAAAAAACAAAAATACGTAGTGATTTATAAGAGAACCCAAACGGGAAAACCCCTCAAGCCTATTTTCATTAATCAATGAATTGAGAAACTATTATAATTCTAGCTCTAGCTCTGAGCTCAACCTGGAAAAGAATAATTGTTCTCTTTCTCAATGAACAAACTCTGTCCAACACTTAAGAAAATATTTTCTCACTCCCCTATTTCCTTGTGCAAATCCTAAGGAAATTAGCCCCTATTCTTTAGGAATTTCCTCCAAATTGATTGCGCAATTCCCAAGGACTAATCACTAATTGCATGCAACACCTCCACACTCAACACTGGTTTACAATTGATGTTACACTTCCTTGAAATCTCCACCACAATAGAGCAATTAGAATTCCTTACATGCATGATATATTTTTGGTTGATTGATCAGTTCACTAGATTATCTCTGAGTTAGATTGTTGTCCCACTGAACAACTCACCTCTAACTAGTTCTATTAACTATTAGAATTAGTTTAATTTATTACAATTGGAAATAACTAAATTAGATTGCTAAAAATTAGAAATCACACATGAATAACTTAAATTCAAGCCCTATAACTCAAATTTACTGAGTTAACTGAGTGACAAGACCCACGTCACCTCAGTTAACTACCTCCAATTTTTCTGCTAATGTGGAAATTTCAAATTTTCTGAATTTGAACAAGGCTAAGCCAAATTAAGCATTTTTTGCTACACTTCTCAACACTTCCTCTTAGTAAGAAAGGGATTATCAACCACCCCTATCCTACACCTATGGAATTCAAACTTCTCTCTCAACCAAGCTTTTGTCAACATGTCAAGATCTTGTTCCTTAGTCATAATGTATTGTAGCAACATTATCCTCCTCTGTGCAAAGTCCTGTAAATCATGATACTGGATATCTATATGCTTGGATCGATCGTGAAATATTGAATTCTCAGAGATATTTATGTAATTATGATTTTCACAATAGATCACATTTGGATACATCTCTTGATGAAACAATCCCACAAGTATATTTCTCATCTAGATTGCCTCACATGATGCTTGACTTGCAACCATGTATTCAAATTTTGTTGAGCTAAGTGCCATAGACCTCTGCTAGACTCCCTGTCCAATATGCATCTGTGAAGCCATGCAACTTCACTCCCTCTATCCATCTGTATCATAATCCATATTGGGTAGTGCCTCTGAGGTACCATAAAACATGCTTTTTTGCCTTCCAATACAATTTGGTCGGCCTAACAATAGCTTGTCTTATCTAGTTGACTAGATACCACATATCTAGTCATGTCTTCACAAGATACATCAGTGAACCCACTAGCTTCCGGTAAATTGTAGCATCAACCTCTTCAGCTAAAGTGACATTCTCCTTCCTCCAGTTGGCCGCTAGAGGTGTCTCCATGGGCTTTCAATTCTCCATGTGAAATATTTATAGTATCTCGATGGCATACTTTCCTTGAGACATAACAATTCCACATCACCTTTCCATGCTTCCATCCCTATGAAGTAGTGCATGAGACCCATTTCTTTCATCTAAAATTCCCTAGCAAGGTCCTCCTTACAAGAACTGATCAGCTACTCATCACCTGCCAATATTAAATCATTGAAATCCAAAACAAGAATAATAAACTTATCACCTACCATAATTTGATAGAGGTTCACATTTGCTTCACTTTTGGTGAATCCCAATCTAGTGATATAACTATCAATCTAAGTGTACCATGCTCCGGGTGCTTGTTTGAGACCATACAATGCTTTCTTGAGTATTTATGCATGAGAATCTTGATAAAATGTATCAAAACCTTATGGTTTCTCTATGTACACTTCCTCCTAAATAACACCATTGAGAAATGTTTTTTTACATCCATCTAGTGGATCTTCTACCCCATCTGTGTACTCAGTGCAAGAATGGATCTAATGGAATAATACCTTGATACAGAAGAAACAGTTTCCTCATAGTTCCCTCAACTTGAGAGAATCCTTTGGCCAAAAATCTTGCCTTATATTTTTCTATGCTTCTGTCTACTGCATGCTCAACTTTGAAGATGCATTTCGAACCCACAACTGATTTTTCTTCTAGTCTTGGGACCACTTCCCAAACAATGTTCTTTATGATGAATTCATATTCTTCCACCATTTCATCAACCCAAACTAGTTGCTTAACTTCTTCCTCAAATGAAGATGGCTCAGTCTCTACAAGCTCAGTCATTAGAGCCTTGTAAGGAGTGTACCTCTCAGGTGACCTCCTTTTCCTTTGAAAATTTGAAGGAGATCCCACATTCTCCCTTGCATCCTACACTAGTATTTCAACTTCCATAGTTCCTTTGCTTCCTTCTCTAGATGGTTCTACTTGAGTGGATGTCTCCACTCCTCCATTTGTGGCTGATCCACAACTTCCTAAGGCTCATCTTAAGGCTTCTCCTTTAGAAATAAAATATCCTCTTCTAGTGGGATTTGAAACTCCCTCTCAAGAGAGCATCTCATTCATTTCTCCTCATCAAACTATACATCCATTTGCACAAGTGTCATTTTTAGGTAAGGCAAGCACACTCGGTAATTGTGTGGAGTTTAGGTGTAACCCACAAAACTCCCAACTCTGTTGTTGGCGCAAGTTTCTTCCTTGAATATTTGAAGACATGGCAGTAAACAGAGGCTCCAACAATTTTGAAATGAAACACTTCTGACTTTCTCCCTGAGAAGGCCTCCTCCAATGTAATCATACTAAGAATCTGATGAGGACTCTTATTTTGTAAGTAGATTGTTGTCTTACATGCCTCTTCCCACAGATTCATTGGCATACCTTGGTCATGTATCATAGATCTCGCATCTCCCACAATGCTCTGATTCTTTCTCTCATCTACCCCATTATGTTGTGGGATGAAGGGAGTTTTCCATTCTCTTCGAATTCCTTCTTTGGCACAAAATTCCTTGAAGTCATTAAAAACATGCTCATCTCCATTGTCATTCCTGAGAGCCTTTACCTTGTTTTCGTTCTTTTACTCAACTAGTGCCTTGAATTCTAAAAATTTTGAGAATGTCTCATCCTTCTTCCACATGAAGAAGACCCAATAGTTTCTTGAGAAATCATTAATAAAAGTAACATAGTATTTATGTCTAGTAGTGGAGGTTGTCAAGAAGGGTCCATAAACATCAGAGTGGACTTTCTCCAAGACTGCATTGAGCTTTGTTGTCTCGATAATGGAATGTGGATTTTACTTAATTAACTAAGGTACAACCATTGTAGACATATTGATGTTCAAGTGATCCTTTAGGGAGGCCAGTGGTTATTTGCTGCATAATTTTATAGGTGCCATGGTGAAAATGGTCATGTGTTTTGTGCCAGAGTTCGTCAACATCTCGGCTATACAATTTCATTTCCTTACTACTTAATGAAATGAAATATTCCACATCATGTTTGTACAAGTTCTTCACACAAACCCTGATCTTCTTCACTTGCCCGGTAGCTATGTGTCTCGAAAATGATTTCCCTTTAATAAAAATAACATCATAGCCATGATCTTCCAAAAATGCTACAAAGATGGGGTTCTTCTTCAAGATTGGTACAAAGATGACATATTTGAGGTGAAGAGGGGATCCTAATTCCCTCTTAAAGGTGACAGTACCAATTTCAATAGTATTGTGCCTCCCATCATCCCCCATTTTGATATGGATCTCGAGATCCTTCTCCTCCAAGCTGCTAAAAAGCTCCTTGCACCTTATCATATGGAATGAGGCACTGGAATGAAGGTACCACACATTTCCCACAACAATGTTTTCCATGCATGCAATCAGGGTGAAGTCTAACTCGAACTGTGAAGCCAATGCTTCACTTGTTTCCCCTCTTCAGGTCTTCTTGCTAGATCATTTTTGTAGACATTATAGCATAGTGCCCAAATTCATGGCAATTAAATCATTTTATTTTGGAAACGTCTTTCTTCTTACCCCCTTGGATGGAATTTGGTTTGGTTTGAGATTTATTCCCTTTTCCCTACTTTCCCTTCCCAAAGAAATGAAAAATTATAGTCATCCTCTCCTCTCGATGAACCTCCATCTCTGGTATTTCACCTGATTTCCTCTTGTACCAAATCATACCATCAACATTCCCAATTCTATAATTTTTCCCTTCCATTCATAGTATCCTGGTAGCTATGCTAGTATTTTGGAAGGCCTAGAAGAGATAGGCTCACCAAGTCATATTCTGCAGCATTCACACCAACCTCTCCAATCTCATCCCGAACTTGTGTAAATCCAGTGAGATATTGTGAAAAAGCATCATTTTTCAGCATCTTAATGTTTCGAAGATTTTCTTTCAGGGCCAATTTTCATGGTCACTATTATTTTTGAATAGCTCATTGAATTCCTTCCACATGGAAAATGGTGTCTCTTTGCCATGGAAATTTGAGACAATGTGGTCTCTCACTCCCTCCACAATTATTCTCCTCACCTTGGCTACATCTTTATTTTTTTGGGCTAGGTTCTCGGCATTAGCTGATCCTGGTTTTGGAATATCTATATTTACATAATCCAACAGTCTAATGTCATCAAACACTGCCTCCATGCGATCCTTCCAGGAAATGAAATTCGAGCTACCTTCCAAGGCACACTCTAATCTTAGTCCATTGAAGACCATTCTCCCATCTTTGAGGAAATCATGCTACACTGAAGTTGTAAATTTGAACCTTCTAAGGAACAACTTCAAAATTATTTTTCTAATGTGAATCCTACTTTGATACCATGTATAAATTTTATATAATTGGAACTACGCAATAATTCTAACTGAAAATCATGAGTCCCAATTCTACACTACTAATTTGCGGAATGAAAATCACAATTTAGAACAACATGCATATACATGCAATAAGAAAAACCAGAAATACATAGTAATTTCTACAGGAAACCAACTAGGAAAAACCCCTCAAGCCCATTTATATTAATCAATTAATTGAGAAATTATTGCAATTGCTAGCTCCATCTCTAAGCTCAACCTGTAAAAGAATAATTGTTCTCCTGCTCAATGAACAAGATTTGGCCAACACTTGGCCAAATATTTTCTCACCAAGGCCCCTATATCCTTATGTAAATCCTGAGGAAATTAGCCCCTATTCTTTAGGAATTTCCTCCAAAATTATTATGAAATTCCCAATAATTGATTACTGGTTGCATGCAACACCTATACACCAACACTACTTTACAATTGATGTTACACTTCCTTGGAATCTCCACCATAGCTAAGAAATTCAAATTCCTTGCATGCATGAGCTATTTTTGGTTGATTAATTAGTTAACTAGATGATCTCTGAGTTAAATTGTTGTCCCACTACATAACTAACCTTGAACTAGTTCTATTAACTGTTAGAACTAGTTTAACTGAGTACAACTGGAAATAACTAAACTAGATTGCTATAAATTAGCAATCACACATGCATAACTAAACTCCAAGCCCTCTAACTTGAATTTACTGAGTTAACTGAGTGACAAGAGCCATTTCAGCTCAGTTAACTATCTCCAAGTTGTCTACTGATGTGGAAATTTTTGAATTTTCTCAATTTGACCAAGGCTAAGCCAAATTGAGCCTTTCTTACAACACTTCTCAACAATTCAAGTATGTTAATCTCATTATCTGTTCAAATTTCTCAGCTGGTAGTGTTCTTTTCAATCTTGCTCTTTTCACCCTAGTAAGGTTTAAAGGATGATTTGGATAATCCCGTCCAAATCTTAATAACCGAGTTTGAACTTGGGTATTAGTAGGTGTATCATCAATAATTATAGCTATCAACAAGCACATGCAATATTTAATGTTAGGAAACAATTGGATAAATCATGAATGTATCAATTTCAAAGAAATATATTGAAATGTCTTAACAAATAAAAATATAAAATGTATGAACACACACACACACATATAATGGAGCATTAATTTATAGGAAACCTTTTTTATACAATAATTTAAAATAAAACAAAATTTTGAGAACATAGTTTATAAAATGACAGTCCACACTCATTGATTATTCTTTAATTTTCCACCCTTAATAAAATCCTTAGGGAGACCTTGTTCTTCAATTTTATTTCATATATTAGTGCATTTTAAGAAGGGGTAATTAATAAATAACTCAATTGAATAATGGAACATTATTCTATAGACAAGTTGTTTTATACAATAATTTAAAGTAAAACACAATTTTGACAACATAGTTTATAAAATGTCATTCCACGCTCATTAATTATTATTTGGTTTTATACGCTTAAGAACATCCTTAGGGAGACCTTGTTCTTCCCTTTTCTTTCACACAATAGTGCATTTTAAAAAGGGGTAATTAATAAATAATTCATCCCCAATGGTAAGGTCCATAATAGCCTTGACCATTATCAATGTATCAACCTCTCTTTCCATATATCCATCTTTATCATTTATAACCTCAATAAATTGACAATTCGGTCTTATAGTAGGGTCCCTTCCCTTACTACTATTTTTAAATCCTGCAATATTTTTGTGTGTGTATACATGTCCATTTATATACATAAGATGACCTCTATTCATTTATTTTACACTTTCCAATTAGAGATGATGTGTATACATACTCAAATTTAGACCATATGATGACATTATATTCTTATATTCTTCTAGCCATCTCCATTCACCATTGTAATATGATAGACCATAATATGGAATCAATATCCTAGTGATTTATTATGAATTGTTTGTTTATTTAGATCCCACATGGATATTTTGGAAAATAAAGAGGCCTATATTCTCTCCATGAATATTGTAGGGTCATATCATGTAGTTGTATCCTCAGAATTGAAACACCTCATACGCTCTAGGTAGTTGTTGATCACTAGGCCAAGTACTATATAGTCGACAATCAAATGTCTCTTTGTAAATTGATCTCAAAATCAAGGGAAATTCATCATCTCCATCACATTAATTCTCATAGGGTATGTAGTCCACCTTCCCCTTTCCTTTAAGCAAATTATACATCTTTAAATTGGTTCTTGTTCTATTACTTGTTTTAATCAATTCCTCATCTTCTGAGTTGGTATATGTGCACAAATTGTTGTTAGATGTATCATCAGATAAATGATAATTGACCTCCAAGCTGAAAGTCAGTGCTTCGGGAAACTTTAAACCAATAAATTTATCCTACATGTAATCATTAATAAAAAACTAATTATTTAAATAAATATAAAACAATGTTTAAAGGAATAATGCATATTATTTACATCAAACTGGAAAATTCCATACCACATTTCCTATTGGATTCAAATCGATTATGGGAGGCATACTACCTACTGGAATCTCATCATCTATGTAATGTCTTTGTAAAATTTCTCATTTGAATAGTTTCATTCCACGACATACAAAACATCCACAAACAACAATTTTCTCAAAGTATTCATGCCTTGTGTTAGGGTCTTATGTTATAGTAGTCAAAGGTAATCGTAGCCTTTTTTATTATTATTTTTGGTCAATTTGTAAAGTGTTGCTATTCTCTCATAGAGATCAAGTCTTAGTGCCAATAGGATATACTAAATTTTGAGTGGTAAATAAAAATCAAGCTGTCAAAGTCTTAAAAGGTCTAGGTTTAGTAAGTCTAAGGTAATGTGTTATCCAAATCATGAGTGAAGATAATAGCACGTCTTTGTTTTCTCATCATTGGGATAATTCAATGGTGTCTTTTCAAGTCAGTTGCAAGGTCACATCAAATTCTTCATTGTATCATTATCACCACAAGTTTTTGTTGTGCTTCTCCATTATGTTGTTCTTGAACATTTCAAACTAGGAAGTCATCATTACAGCTAAAGGGAGTCCTAGGCCACAATGAGGATTATAAATACATGCATTGACTCTATATAAGGCATTGATCATGTTTCCCATTCTCCTTAGATAGTTTGAACAACAAATGAAAGTTGTTGTGTTTTGGCTGCAGGGGATCCACTGTGCTTTTACAAGTTGAAGGTGTTCTTGCTACCACGACCATCCTCAGGTTCCACATTTCTCCTTTTTAGCATAATTCATATTGTGTGTTGTTAGTTTCATCTTTAACAACCAAGGACAATGCCTAGAACATCTTGCAACCCTCATAACCTCTAACTCTGGCAAATTTTCTGCATATAGAAACAACAAATTGCTGCATTTTGGTCTGTGAGTGGAGTTCTTGTAGTTTGACCTTTTAAATATAGAGGCTTTCCATCAAAAAATTCTAGAAACTCTCATTCAAACCCTAATTCCATAGTTGTTGCACTCTTGTTGCGCTAAGTTGTTGAGCGTTGTCACTGGATTTACAAATCTTAGAATTCTCTTTTCATTGTGAGCCATGAAAACTCAATATAGGAAGAAAAGGTACATAGGGGGAGACATAGTCAGGTTTGAGCCTCCAGACCTTGCCTTAGTAAATTCATATCCAACCATTGGGGTTACATTTGAGCAGATTGGTTGTATCAAGTTTTGTGAAAGGATACAGGGTTACAGTGTTCTGGTGACCAAAGAATTTTATTTAAACTTCAATGGAGTAGAAGCCAAGGTTGGATATTTGAGGTTCCTAGTGTTAGAAGTTATTATTTCAGCTGCTACAGAGATCCCTCTACATGGAGAAAAATGGTTCAAGGGAATGCCTTTAGAAATAGTTAACTACAAATATTTCTTAAAGCCAAAGTATAAAAACAAATAATATGGAGCTATTATGCCAAGGGAATATATTTTTGAGCTCTACAACAAATTACTAAGGTCATTCAAAGATATATCACGTGTGAAGCCAACTTTGGAAGGGTTTATCAATACCAATTTAGTCTATTGATGCATTTCATAAGTAAAATACCTTGATTCTACCTTTCTACTTGTTTAGGAGCATTAGTAAGATGGTAGGTAAGGTTCAGGGTAAAAAGAGTCAAGTAGAGCCCATTCTCTTTCATTTCTCTTTGATCAAATTGTTAGTGGTGGAAGAGCTGATGAAGAAAACTCAGTCATGGAAAGAATTTTTGGATTCATCCAAGTTGATAGCTAAACTTTCAAATAGTCCCTGAAGAAATAAATATACACCCTCATTAGTGGCAAAGAATTTTGACCTAGCAGTGAAAATACCAGTCAAAAGGATACAGACTTTAGTTGAACAATATGATGGGAAAAAAGGAAAATAGCTTCATTTCTCTCCTAACATGGTGAAATTTCCCAGGAAACCACACACAGGAGCTGTTGAAAAGAGGTTATCCATGGAACAAACCCCTGAAAAGCTCACTAAATTCCAAGACAACATATCAGAGAATGTTGAATGAGATGATAGGGATAAGGAGATTATGGAACTGCAAGAATAGTTGAAAAAGGCTCATTTGGTCATTGCTCAGCTTCAACATGACAATAAGGATTTGAACAAGAAAATTTTGGAGAAGGCGTATAAATATGATGAAGCAGAACATGTGATGAAGACAAATTCACTTTTCACCAAGTTTAAAGGTATTCAAGAGCTTGAGACTTCATAATCAAGGGTCCCTATGACCAGATCTTCAACTAGGAAATTGGAGCTACAGAAAGAAAGTTTGATCAAAGGATAGTTAATGTAATAAAAGAAGAAAAATGAGTTGTATGAAGAGAAGCAATCTTTCCATTGGCTAAGGAAGTAATTGAAGAAATATCAAGATGAAATTACAAGGCTTAGAGAAAATTATGAAAGGGCCAAACAAAAGATACATGACCAATTGAATATATGTGAGCCAACATTGTTTGAAGCTAAGTACATGTTGACAAGAACTATTCCCCTACGTAGATACCTCAATAAAATTTTCAACCAAAATCAAGGAAAATTTTAAGGATGGAAAATTTTCTTGAATTTTAAAACATTGGCGAATCTCACTAATACCTAATATGCAAACTATAAAATGTTTATTGATATATTTGTAAAATTATTCAAATTTACAATGATTTTATATATAGTCTCTATATAATGTTGGCGATTTTTAAGGTAAAATGGTTTTATATTCTAAAATTTGGGCGAATAATCTTTTATAAAAATTGGAAATTGGCGAATATTTTTTGTGGAAAATCATGCAAAATTAGCCCACTGGGCGAACATTAGCCCCTAAAATTTTCCATGACCAAAATCTCACTTTAAAAAAGGAGTGAGGGCTACAAAACAACAATTACATGATGTATTGCAAGAAAAACAGAAGGAAGAAATAGGAAATCTAGACTTGTTAGCTAAGGAAGCTAAGGCTTGAGTTTGGAAAACAAACCAAGATAGTTTTTCTTTCTTCCTTTTGTTTTAGGTTCACTAGCCTATATCAATCATATCCTCTATGTTTTTGGAATTTTTTTGTAAAGGAGGAAAGTGACATAGTAACATAGTAAAATTGCTACACTACTATCATAAGCATAAAAATTTGATAGAGGACCAAGATTTTAGCACTTTTTCTTATGTATGGAGGCTCAAGAATTTTTTTAAGGTTTTTAACATCATCAACTAACTATTTTCCTTGGTCAAAGACCCCATCACTTAGTGAAACCTATATAGGTGTAAATTCGTTAAGCTCATTCATTGCGCTTTCGATGAAGGTGATGATTTTTAAGGATGGACGTTTACAGCTTAGACAAGTCTTTTCTGATTTGTATCCGATGATTTAGGATTTTTGTTCCACCTATTTGGGACATTCATAAGTATCGGGGATGATCCTAAATATGTAGATGATGAATTCATTGTGCTCAGTCGCTCCACTTTTGTTGAATAAGTAGCACATCAAATTTTGTTGCGCTTCCACACAATCAATAGTTTGACCATGCAATTCGAATCCAAACCTCATGAAATTAATTCTCATGGTTATGAAAAATTTCCTAAAGTGTTATGGAGGTTCGAGCCTCATCCTTATGTAGGTATTCAATGTAATTTGTTAAAGATTCATTTAGTCAAAACAATTCCCTAATTTCTAGAAAATAGTTCTATATACGCTGCTACAAGCAGAAATATAAACATTTTTGGGGAATTAAGTTCCTAAAGGGACGAACTAATAGTTTTTTATGTATATATGATGTATTTTTTACTAAGAAAAGTGTTGTCCAGTATGTGATAGAGAAGACATTATGCATTGTACAATATTTTTTTAAAAATTCAGTGAATAATGAAGGTCGAAGTCTACTTGTTCAAGGATTCATGTGTCAGTATTTTATGGTGATGTTTATCTCCTATTTATGTTTCTTTATCTTGTGTTATAGGAATTCTTAAAGTTATGTCTTCAATGTTTAGTTTAGAAAAATTTATTTCAGAATTCCCTTTTAAGTTCTCTATTATAAGTAATTGAACATTTTAGTGCTTTTTCCTCCATTGTAATATCTAAAATTCATCCTCAGCTAGATGCTTTAGATGTTATCAATTCCATTACTCCTTTTCTCACCTCTCTGCAATGAAATTTGACAAAGACACCATAAGGATTACCAACCTTGCCCCTATCTAAGGATTCCTCATTTTCCCATCATATCACTGAAAATCATTAACTCAATATGACTTCATGCCTAATGGATTTTCCCTCTTCCCTGCAATCAAACAATTAAAACTTATTCCTCTCTGTTGACACCTGATCCTCATGATTGGGTGAATATAATGTAAATAGATAAATAAGTAATATGAACAATCGGCGAGAGATGAAGTGAATAGTCTTTGCCTCATGTATATAATGAAGACCTACCTGAAGGAATAAACACGAATCAATTTTTGGTTGAGGAGTTACTGCCTGGTATGACATGGTATCAGAGCTAGCACCATTTTTAGTTTCCCTTTGCTTTGTAACTTCCTCCTGCATATTCTGCTTATATTCTGCCCATGTTCTGTAGGTTGACATCTCTGTCATATCCTTGCGGAAATCTCATTCATTGTTTAATGTATTCATTGAAGTGTGTTACCTCTTGAAAGATTTGATTCATTGTGTGTTTCATTTAATGTGAGTTCCATTTTGCTATGTGTTATACGCATGTATTTACTATGAGTTTAAACCCACGACTTGTGCTCTACCACAACTCCACCTTACCAATGTGCCACTATTGATTCTTCATCATGGACTTGTGGCTTTGTCCCCTTTCTGCGACAAGGTCGTCCCCTCAATGCTTTTGTGGTAGCTTTATTTTGGCGTAGCAAGTTCCATGTTAGTTTTCTTTATCAGAGAGGTATTTCTGGCACCCGTAACTGTTAAGCGAAGTGCTAAAAACCATCTTTCGGTGATGATATTTGTATCGTTTCTTTCATCCATCTGCAGGCCATGCTGCATTTGATAGGAATGCCAATTTGTGCATTTCATAGATGGTGCAAAGTATTCAAGCCAATGTTGGTCACCAAGAGCACTCTTACAGATTAATATGAGCTATGTTTCTTACCTTAGCATGGTTTATACCGCCGACTGTTCCATTTCTTTGACTATTCCCCTACGTTTGACCTGACATTTGCAGTCGAATGGTAGAAACCGCGGTTCGAACCATAAGGATTTCGATGTTACAGTGGCCACATGTTTGGAATCTTGGTGCCGAATTAATGCAAATACTATCTCACAATATCAGCTGGAGGACCACTTGAACACATTCTTCAAGCAATGACAGCTTATTATTAGTTGTGCACGTGGATTAGAAGAACAAAGAAGTAGAGAACTCGTTCTGGCGTTGATTTGTGTTGGGTTGTGTTTTATTCTTTCCATGACTAGCCCATGTAGTTAACCAGGGGTTAGAGGGGGGGGAGGTCATAGGGGTTTTGAGGGGCACCCATAACTCCACTTTATGGGGTCTGGGGTAGTGCCCCAGAAAATTTTGGTTTTGGACCCTATGTTAGGTTGGGCGGACCCACCTATGGTTTTGTGCATGATTTTCACACATGTTTTTTGGACGTGATGGTTTTTTGGTCCATGGTATTGGATGTGATGGTTTTCAGTCCATGGTATTGGACGCGATGGTTTTCGGTCCATGGTATTGGATTCTTCGGCATGTACAAATATGTATTGTAACATTGAAAGGAACATAATGAAAAATCAAGCTGGTAGTCCCAGTTTTGGGATCCAGGGGAAATCTCTATGTATATGTGTTTTATGTGTTCTGATCTTGCATTATTTATTTTCTGTGTTTTAGAATTCATATGCAGGTAATTTCTCTATGAGGTTAAAACCTACATTTTGTATCAGAGCAAATTTGGCTTCAAGGGGACGCCTTTGTTGCTGAGGGGTTTCACTCAGGCTTGTCGTAGACCTTGTTCAGTGGGAGATCTATGAGATCGATTCTAGTGGTGAAAGAAGATGGCGAGCAGTGGAAAGATAAAGATCAAGAAATTTAATGGTCAGAGTTTTGAGTTGTGGAAACTCAATATGGAGGATCTGTTGGTGGATAAAGACCAGTGGACCATGGTAGATTCGGGTACTAAACCAACGGGAGTCTCCAATGAAGAATGGAAGAAGTTGGATCGGAAGGCAAAAAGAAAAATATGATTATGTATCTCAGATTCAGTATTGCTGAATGTATCAAGGGAAGCTACAGCAAAAGCTTTGTGGGACAAGTTAGGGACTTTGTACCAATCTAAGTCTCTGGTGAATAAATTGTTCCTGCGGAAAAAACTGTATAACCTGAGGATGAGAGATGGAGACTCGGTGACAGAGCATCTAAACGCATTTAATACTATGGTAAGTCAGTTAGCATCTGTTGATATTAAAATTTCAAATGAAGATAAGTGCATCAGTTCTTTGTGTTCTCTACCAAATTCGTGGGATAGTCTGGTTATTGCAATAGGTATCAATGCAACTGCCTTGTAGTTTGATGAAATAGTCTCAGCCCTGCTGACGGAGGAGATGAGACGGAAAAATATGGAGAACCAAAATGGTGATTCCTTGTCTATACAAGGATGTTCCAAGAACAAAAACAAAAATAAGTCATCGAGTGGGAGATCTAAATCTAGAGGGAGATCTAAATCTCCAGGAAAACCTGTAAAAGTGGTGATGGAAATGCGGAAAGGAAGGGCACTTCAAAATGGACTGTAAATCTAAATCTCTTGACAAAGGAAAGGGATCTGATGAGGCTCCTTCTGCAGAGGTGAAAACCACCTCAGATGAATGTGGGGATGTGTACTTGGCTTCTTCAAGTACACATGTAGATCATGAGGCATGGTTGATTGACTCAGGTACATCCTTTCACTTCACTCCCCATAGACAGTGGTTCTGTGAGTATGAGAAATATGATGGTGGTGATGTCTTCTTGGGGGATGACAGGAAGGCTAAAATCGTTGGTCGCAGAAAGGTAAAGTTGAAGTTGCAAGGTGGAAGAGTTAGAACACTTTCGGGTGTTTTACATATTCCTGCATTGACCAGAAATCTAATTTTTGTAAGCAAGCTGGATGATGCAGGTGTAAAAACAGTGGTCAAGAAGGATACCAACAAGATGGTTCGGGGAGCACTGGTATTGATGCGAGGAGTTCGGATTGGAACTCTGTACACGCTGCAAGGTAGCACAGTTGTTGATCGGTGCAACAATTTTGTGGTTCCTGAAAGTGGAGCAGAAAATCTAGTGGTCTCTGGAGAGAAGACCATGTTGTGGCATCAAAAGCTTGGACATATTGGAGAGAAAGGCCTTTGAATACTTCATGGTAAAGGTATGGTATAAGGTATGAGTAATAGCTCTCTGGATTTTGATTTCTGTGAAAATTGTGTATATGGGAAGAAAAATCGAGTGAGTTTCCCCTTTGGTAGTAAGAAGGAGAAACAAATATTAGAACTTGTGCATAGTGATGTGTTTGGACTTGTGAAGGTTCCATCACTGGGTAAGTTTGTGTACTATGTATCATTTATAGATGACTTCTCAAGGAATACATGGATATATTTCCTTAAGAAGAAATCTGAAGTCTTTGATAAGTTTAAAGAATTTAAGGCTCTAGTGGAAAACCATACAGAGAAGAAGATAAAGGTGCTGAGGACAGATAATGGTGGAGATTTTTGCAATAAGGAATTTGAAGAATTCTGTAAGAAGTGTGGTATAGCACAGCAGAAAACTACTCCATATACACCTCAGCAAAGTGGAGTTTCAAAAAGAATGAATGTTATAGACGTTTTTGTGCCCTGCAACCCCAAGCATGAAATGTCCATAAACCAAGGGCTCCTAAGTCCCTAAAAGTGTTGTTCTAACCCCTAAAGGAACAAGGTCAACAGATTACAGCTTCTCCCAGAAGTTCTCCATGAAAAACTACTCAAAATTGGTCAAAACAAGATCATTACAGCTGCTCCACTGGCTAGGTGCGTTGCATCTCACCCAAATACACTGTGAGGGTGAGTTGCATTTCAAAAGTCCCTTCTGTGGGGTGCGATGGGCGAGAAATGACAAATGGCAGTGTCATTCCGCGAGGTGGAGAGGCAATGGAAGCTTCCAAAATCTTCTCCTGTGACACTTGCCTCACTGAATTCGACCAAGGATGAGTAAGAGGCCCTCAGTCTCCAAGTGGAAGCAAGAACTGTCAGAGAGAAGACACTAATCAAATCACAAGCTGACTCATCCCCCTTATAGATATCTATATATGGATCCCTCATCCCAGAGATCCAGGGGGCTGGAATTTTGCATATTGTAAGGAATTGTTGTTGGTTTCTAGAGATAAAACATCAAATTGTTGGGTGATCTAAGCTTTGTTTGAGGTGAAGAGGGGCTTCTTTGCTGGGAGGTTGATGTTGATTCGGAACAACTGGTTGTAACTCCTCCTGGATCTTTTCTTGTTTATCAATAAAAGCTATTTGAGTTTTCCTCCATGCTTTTGTATCATTGATGCTTGTTACATTTGTATGGTCAATCTACATCTAATCCTAGATTATTTATGAATATAGATCCATGTCTTTGTATAGTGTTATGCTTCTGTGATCTTATAGGTACTTTGTGAAGCTGGGCGTGCAAGGGAGCAGGTAGCTGGGGACTATCAAAGGAGAGAGGGATCGAATCAAAGGATTAGCACAAGACAGAGGTTGGTCTTTCTATTCCTCTCTATCTATAATTCATAAAGGAAAAACATAAGCAGCTTTTCTCTGTTTGTTTCTAAGGAAGCTGTCACACCTTAGTGGGATAGAGCAGTTCTAAATAGACACTTTTCCCTGTAACAAAATGGCGACTCCACTGGGGAAATAATTAGTTTGTTTGTTTATCATTCTTTTTTGTTTCTTTCATAAACTTACGAGTAGCATTCGTACTACATTTGCCATAACAAATGCAAAGTAGATAATTGTTGCTTCAATCCATCCACTGGATTTGTTTATGATTTAAACAACTGATTCACAAACTATCTGATTGCGCTTGTGATAGCTCTTAGATCCTCCTTAGATCTACTCCTGATTGTTGCATTACTGATTGCTTTTTACTTGACCAAAAACCAAGAACTGAACTGCAAACTGTGACCCGGAACCCGAACAGAGTCTCGTTTCTAGCCCAACGTAGGTACTGTTCAGAGTTTCTGAATTTCAGCGCACTTCCCGAGTGGGCAACCTATGCTGCATTTCAGATTCTCTGTGTTACAGGTGCGCTGATCAGACTAGCTCTGTGCAGTTGTGGCTTCTGTGGATCATCCTTTCCAGTTCTATTCCTGAATTTTGCTGCTTGTGATCATTATATGTCTATTTGAAACCCCTTTTCCTTGTTGTTATTCCACCTCCTTTGTACAAAAGAACTATAGATGTTTTTGTGTGTTTGTTGAGTCATTTACAGTTCTCCTTTGCAAAAGTAGCATAGTCGTATTGTCGTCATTTGATTTGAATCTGTCGCAAGTGTCGATTTCGATCGTAGGAGAAAGTTTGATTACTGTTGATGGTCGATTATCCTGTTACTATTGCTTTTGGTCTGAATTTGTAATTTTCTAGTGTCAAAAACAAGTATTCATTTCAAAATCGTAAGGTGTCGTAATCGTCTCTATTTTTGATTTCGAAAATAAGCTTGTTTATATTTGTCGCTTGAAAAGAAATTCAGATTTGTACATCAACTTTCTTTTTAGCATCCATATACTAAGAAAGTCGAAAACAAATACATGCATGTGCATTTGCATATAGACAGTCTGTCTGGCTTGATTTAGGAAAGTGCATTTACAGTGTGCTCTTTGCTCTTTGTGAAAAGATTCTGTCTTTCTTTTCCCTAGTAGCTAGGATTTTCATTGCACAAAAGAGATAAAAAGTTTGTTTATCATCTTTAGATTGCATTTTAGGAATTACATCTACATCTCGTGGTGAACCCAAAAGGCAAACTTCATAAGCAAGATCAACTTAAAATAAATTCAATGAATCTAACAACGCTTTGGAACTTAACGCACAACATTTATAGGTCTAGGCTAGAGACATATTCTGGCGTCGTAAAGCCTGGTAACTGTTGTTCTCACTGATGGTTGGGTGATTCCTCCACTTTGAGACAATAAGTGCCAGTACGGACTTATGCTCCCACGTACCGTCGAGTATATTTTGGGAGACCCCTATAGGCTTAAATCCTTTATCCATAGGAAGCCATGTCTGTCGCCCTATCGATCGTAATGCACTGAACATAGCATTCGGGAAGATTGACTACCATACCGTAAAAAGTATTCTGCAGTTTTGCGATTGGTTTGGTACTCCCTCTACCTAGACTTCCAGAGTAGTCCCTTTCGTTCCTTTTCAGACTCCTTAATAGAAAATGTCCATCTGAGCACTTGTCACTTCAGGCTCATTAAAAATCGAAGGCGAATAGAGTCATCTTTTGTTTTTTCTCAAATCTTAAAAACTGAAAAAACAAGTTGTGTCAAAGCGTCTAAAATTTATTTTAAACGGAATATTCATTACCCCTTTCCTACGTTGATCTTGGGTTGAGAAAATGGAATCCACCAACGAAGGAATTCCCCTTGGAGGAAATCCTATTCCCTTCTCCTCTTGGGGAGATGTTGGTGCACCCCATATGGCCACATTGTCGCTTCCAGGACTGACAATTGGTTTGCCTGTATGGCTCTTCTCAACCTCTTTCGTTCAGAACACCACAATTCCTGAACAATCGAATCATCAATTAGACGAGTCCAGAGTTACCCACCAACCTTCTACTTCCTCTAATTCTTCCTCTCCTCCTTCCTCTTCGCTTGATGGGGCTAGTAAAGCCAAAAATCAAGTACCTAAGGAGAAGAAGGAAAAGAAGAAGAAAGAGAAGAAGAAGAAGGAGCCAAAAGCGAATGGGGGCAAACGAGTGTTGTCTAACGAAAATCCACACACTGCACCGACCAGGCCTAAATCGCCATGTGTCATTTGCAAAGGAGACCACTATCACAGAGATTGTCCTTGCATCCCTCGGATCTTAAGGGACTGGTCTCCTCATTTGCACAACCCGGTGTCGTCAACCTCTGATGATCATGTTGAAAACACACCGTCAACTAGTGAAAGTGAAGCCCCAGGACAAAAAGGAAAATATAGATTTCCTTGTAAACTGTGTGAAGGCGATCATTGTTGAGCCTCAAATTTGGTAACATTTTGGGCTCATTTGGCCTAACTACCCTTGCTCAATCCTTCATTTTTCATAACTTATGCATCATTTTTAGTATGTTTATGTCATTTGTACAAATAAGGGTAGTCACTATTCCTAGGTGGCTAACACGTGCTCATTTCAGGATTTTTTGACACATGTTGGAGCAAAACCAAGCAGACAAGGGCTAGGAGACAGCCAAGCTGGGGTTGAGGAATCGTAGGGGAGTTGTCTATGGCATTAAATAGCCTTCCTCGGGATCTTCACCCCCAACTCCGAGCTCTAAAGGCTACCAAAACCGGATCTAGAAGGCAGCCAAACAGATTTTGTGGAAGCAATTGTTCACTCCCAGTTTGGTCAGCCAAGTCCCATAGATTTAGGAGGCCAGCTTGGGCCTTGTGGTGTATAAATGATAAGGCTTCAGCCTTCGAAGAGGACTTTTGAAAAACTTTTGCACATTCTGCACTACAAGCTGCTAGCTCTGTTCTTTTGTAGCCATTATTGGCATGACTCTTGACTTATGATTATTATTTTTTAATGGGAAGCAGTCATATTTGATCTCAGCTCTGAGTTTCTAGAGGAGCCATAGCTCTCGGGGTTGGGCCCAACCTGAGAGCCTAGGGCCTCCTTCTTTGTATTGATATCTTTCCTTTCAGCATTATGATTTTCCTTGTATGCATTTGAAACGCAGTTTGTTGAGTTAGATTTCGTTGTGTGGTTAAGTAGGTCATTGTTGAAAAATAGAGTTGCTTCAGATGTCTAGAATAGAGTAATGAGATAAGAATTGATAAGAGCTCCAGAAAAGGGTTGCCTGCACTCTCATTTTCACCTCTTCCTAGGGGCTGGAATTGCCGACAGTGCTGCCCAACAAAAACACTAGGTTGCTTACCCATGCAATCTTTGGTGCAATGTTTTCATTTGTAGGAGTTAGTCATGCATTCAGATCTTTTGGAATGTTTCTTTACTTAAGTGCTGTACATGGTTCTCTTTAGGAATAGAGCTTCTGCTCATTGGTTTCATTAACAATTAGGATAGATTAGTTAATATTTTGATTGTGTGCAGGACGTGGTTGATTTGGTTAAGTATACACTGTGCGGTGCATCTCCATCACCCTCTCGTCCATCTAAGCTTTGTCCAGGCCAACTGCTCCATCTCCAAGTTAGGTCCCTCATCTCACAACTACTCTTTTTCCCAAGTCACCCTACCTTCTTGCCCTTCCGTTGCCTCAGCCCTCTTTAAGACAAGCTAGCTTTCCACACCCTCTTATCACTTCATCCCTCTGTCACTAAGTCATTTCAGACCCCTATCCTACCTCCCTATCCATTCATGCATCCTCTTTCACTCACCCATCATCCAAAATCCAATCGTAGAACATCCTGTAGAAATTTCTGAACATCCTGTAGAAATTCTGAAACATCCTGTAGAACCCCTGCAGACTTCCTATAGAAGCTCACAAATGAGGTTTCTTGATAGCCAAACTTTGTAAAACTCTCTGGAAGGGTGTTAGGGACTCCTTAGACCCCCTCTGAACCTTCCCAACCTTTTCCAAGCCTTTCTCCTCCTCGATCCACCCCTGCACAGTAAAAAGCCAGTTAAAAGCACACACATGATAATTCAAAAACTTAGTCAAAAATACAAAAAGGTGTGTTCGTCAGATAGAGTTAGCATAGGCATGTGCATTTTACCTTTGTACAAGTAATGGCATCTTTTTCAATATTTTGCATCCTTTCCTTTGCACCAGTAGGGTTAGTTGGTAGAATTAGGGTTTGCTAGGGTTTGCGTTAGTTCTTGGCTTTCAGTTTCTTTCCGCAAGTAGATTAGCTTCCTTTGAGTTAGCTTCCATCCATCAGTTAAAAAGCTTCTTCTAAAAGCTCATAGAAGTTGGCTTAAGCCCCTAGCGGACTTGTGCCAGTTGACCAAGTGACAACTGCAGCAAGAGCTAGTACTTGTGCATACAGCACCGTTGCTTCCAAGTTTGTTACGAACTACCGGGTTGATAAAAGTAAAGACGGGAGTCCCAGGAGTTGCAGCATTATTGCTGCAATACTGGAGCCCACCATCTTTTTGGCGCCGTTGCCGGGGAAGCGTCAGAGCATTGGTGATTGCTGCTATTCTTCTATTTTCTACTACAACCTTCTGCTAAGTAGTTTATTTCATTTCCATTCTGCAATTTCATTTCCGCAAAAGTAGCGTAGACATTTCCTGCTTTCATAGATTAGCATTTCAATTCCGCAATTTCATTTCTGCAAGCGTAGATTAGCATTTCAATTCCGCAAGCGTAGCCTAGCATTTCATTCCTGCAATTTCATTTGAGCAAAATAGATTAGTCCTTTCATGCTTTCATTTCAATTCCGCATTTCCATTTCAGCAAGATAGTTAGTTTCAGTTCAATCTATTTTAGTTTTGCAGGTACCAGAGAAAAAAACAAAAGCAATCAAAAGTCTTTCCATTTCATGCCTCGTAGAAATCGAGATAAAACAGGCAAATTCTTACCCAACACCCCCACCACTTCACTGAGTCACCCTTCTCTCTTCTTTGGTGACAGTGATCCAGAAGAACCTATAGGCGAGCCTCCTGAGATATACGAAGAGCCTATAACAGAAGAAGATTTAGAGAACACTCCATCTGAAGCCATGGCTGACAATAGAAGAGAATATGAGAGAATAGAAGGTGCCTTTCCCATCCGAGAGACCAATGGAGACATGAAAATGAAAAACATAAGCCCCTCCGCTTTACCTCACTTCCATGGACTGACTACTGAAGACCCTGATACCTTCCTGTTTGAGTTTGTTGTCCTTTGTCGAACCTATGACTATACCGAAGATGAGCAAAAACTGAAACTCTTTCCCTCTACCCTCAAGGATGCAGCATTACGCTGGTTCATGGGCTTACCTGGGAACAGTATCACCACTTGGGCTCAGATGCAGCAAGCTTTCAATACCAAATACTGGGACTACTATAGGTCCAAGGAAGCGAAGGGAGAAATCTTTCGGATGACCACGGGAAATGATGAGTCTTTAGAATATTACGAGGAAAGGTTCCAACTTAGCTATAAACGGGACAGGTGCACACTTGACCCTGAATCTCTCAAGTTGGTCTGCTCCGAGGAGTTCCTGAAGACCTTCTAGATACCCTTCACATGCTAGCTGGAGGAGATATTTACCAACTACCTTATGAGGATATAAAGACTGTGTTTAGAAACCACTCTAGGGCAGCCCGGAAAAGAGGTAGAGGAAAACCCCTCTCAGCTAGTATTCCTTTCTCCAAACATAAGTTTTCAAATTAGTTAGAGGACCTCAAGAGTGAGGTGAGACAGACCATTGCCATGCAACTTGATACATTCCGAATCCAACAGAAGAAAGAGGAAGCTGAGAGGGCTTTGGCTATCTTCTGCCCTAGGTGTACAAGGAAGCACCCTAAGAACGAGTGCCCATTACATTCGGTTGAGGTATGTTTCGTTTGTGAGGAGGACCACCCCACAAACCAATGCCCAACCTTACCTGGGCTTAAAGCCATGTACCAAGGAACGAAGGCACCCACTGAACCTCTCTATTTCCTCAACCAAAGGAGGCCACATGGACCTAGACCTTACCAGCAGGGGATGCAAGGGACATCCCAAGCTTATTAGAGCCCCACCCAATCTGCTCCTATGCCTTCTTGGGGTCCCCCTGCACATCCTTCTTGGTCTGTGCCCCCTCCATGGTCTTACCCACCTCAATACCATACTCAGCCCACTACTCATTCATTTCACTCACATGTCTAGCCGCAGCCTCAGTGGAATGCACCTCAACCGGGGTGGAGACCCCAGTACAACACTCCTCCCGCCATTTTTCCTCCACCACCAGCTCAACCACAACCATCACCTCCTGCTCCTCCAAGACAACCCCAAATGCCTGCTCAACCGAACCCGAACCCCAACAACCGACAGGCCCAGCAGGTAGATACTGGGGAAACAACATGCCCTACCTATGTTGTGGAGATCCAGGAGATCAACCTGCGATCTGGAAAGACTCTTCCGGATCGCCAACCTCCTCCCCCAGAGGACGAGGAAGATAAACAGGAAAGTGAACCAAAAGCCATTCCACCCTTTCCTGAGAGATTAACAGCAACCACACAACCCAACCCAGAGGAGGATGAGCTTCTGGGAGAACTCAAACAGTTGTATGTGAAAATACCACTTCTCCAAGCCATCAAAGATGTACCGATATACAACAAACTGGTTAAGGAAAAGTGTTTCAGACACCCAGGCAGGCGAAAAAGAGATGCCTCAACCATCAGTGTCATAGGACAACTATCTGATCCTATGTTGGGGCAAGTAATCTGCCCAAAGTATTTGGATCCTGGGAGTCCTGTAGTTGATGTCCACATCAATGGCACCATCATACCCCACACTTTGATTGATTTAGGGGCTGCCATTAATGTGATGACCAGAGATACCATGCTCAAACTCAACCTTCAGGGTTCCTTAAGAAAGACCTCGACAGTCCTGCAGCTAGCAGATCGCTCCACCGTGACTCCCGAAGGGATTGTGGAGGATGTCATGGTCTCTATTGACTCTTGGGAGTACCCTGCAGACTTCTTGGTTCTTCAACCAAAGGCAAAGCTTACTGGATACCCCCTTATTTTGGGAAGGCCTTGGTTAGCCACTGTGGATGCTTACATAAGCTACTGTGTAGGAAACATGACCATCAAAAATGGTCCTATGTCCAAGCAGCTAGTCCTATACCCTCCTGTCCAACCTCTATTAGAGCATGACTTACCACTTTGGTTGGGAGAAGGAGAAGAGGATGAGGTGTACTTTGCACCCTTGTGCACCTTAGAAACCACCAGGGGAGGTCCTCAAACCGAAGATGATTTGATTGAGACCTTGATTCAGAATCCACCTCCCAGTGCATTGTCCTTAGAAAAATTGGTGGAGGATACCCAAGCCAGCACCTTAATGGACCTTTGTGTGACCAATCCAATCACTCCCAGAGTAAAAAATGTGGAGTTTGGCCCCGAGAGAATGTTAAAGATCAGCTCCTCCCTATCTCCTTCCCAGGAAAAGGAGCTGTGTAGTCTGTTGGCCAGTCATCTAGATGCTTTTGCTTGGAGCTATAAGGAGATGAAAGGAGTCCATCCTTTGGTCTGTACCCATCACATCTACATCAAAGAAGATTGTAAACCGGTCAGGCAACCCCAAAGGAGAATGAATCCAGCCCTTAAGGACATTGTCAAAGAAGAATTGCAAAAACTGTTGGATGCAGGATTCATTTACCCCATCTCGGATAGCGAGTGGGTGTCCCCTCTGGTGTTGGTTCCCAAGAAAAACGGGAAGTGGAGAATCTGTGTGGACTACCGAGAACTGAAAAAAGCCACCAAGAAAGACCACTTTCCTCTACCCTTCATAGATCAAGTGTTGGATGGACTAGCGGGAAAGAAGTTTTTCTCTTTCCTAGATGGGTTTAGCAGGTATAATCAGATCCAAATCAGCCCGGAAGACCAAGATAAGACCACCTTCACTTGTCCTTGGGGTACCTTTGCTTACTGAGTTCTTCCCTTTGGGCTATGCAATGCTCCTGCCACCTTCCAGAGAGCCGTCTTGAGCATCTTTTCTGAGCTGGTCCATGACTCGGTGGAAATCTATATGGATGACTTCACTCCTCATGGTTCCAACTTCCAGGAAGCATTGTCCAATCTGGGAAAAGTCCTAACCAAGTGCATTGAGATGAACCTATCCCTTAGTCCTGAAAAATGTGAGTTCTTGATGACTGAAGGGACCGTGCTAGGACATACCATTTCTCGCCAAGGGTTATAGGTGGATCCTAACAAAATTGCTCTCATCAAAAAGGTTCCACCTCCTCAAAAGGTAAGAGATGTTTGAATTTTCTTAGGTTTAGTAGGGTATTAAAGGAGATTCATTAAAGACTTCAGTAAGCTAGCCTCGCCATTGTTTGGCCTCTTAGCAAAAGATGTTGAGTTTAAATGGACTGACGATTGTCAGAGGGCTCTGAATGAATTAAAGGATAAGTTGGTGTCTGCCCCAATCTTGAGAGGTCCAAATTGGGCCCTACCTTTCCACATCCACACTGATGCCTCGAACAAAGCCATAGGGGCAGCCTTAGGACAAATTGAACAAAAACTTCCATACGCCATATACTTTGTCAGCAAAAACTTATCCAAGACAGAACTGAATTATACTGTAACTGAGAAAGAATTCTTGGCCGTGGTCCATGCACTGAACAAGTTCTAACATTACATCACTGGCTATCAAACATTTGTACATACTTGTTAACGGGAAAAGTGTCTATGCAGAACGACCCTATCCCACTAAGGTGTGACAGTGACCTTAGAAACAAACAGAGAAAACTACTTCCGTATTCTTCTTTATGAACTATAAACGAAGAGGAATAGGATGAACCAACCTGTGTCTCGCGCTAGTCCTTTGATCCAATCTCTCTCCCCTTTGACAGCTTCCAGCTACCTGCTCCCTTACTTGCCCAGCTTCACCAAGTTCCTGTAAGATCACAGAAGAAGAAAACTACACAAAGACATGGATTTATATTCATAAATAGCTTAGGATCAGATTTAAGCTAAACATACAAATGTAACAAACATCAATGATACACAAGTATGTAGGAGAAACTCAAATAGTTTTATTGATATAACAAGAAGATTCAGGAGGAGTTACAACCGATGATTCCTGATCCAGCATCAACCTCCCAACAAAGAATCCCCTCTTCACCTCCAACAAAGCATAAATCACCCAATACTCTGATATCTATTTCAAAACCAACAACAATTCTCTGCAATGTACAAAATTCCAGCCTCCGGATCTCTGGGATGAGGGATCCATATATAGATGTATGCAAGGAATATGAGTCAGCTCATGATTTGACTGGTGGCTTCTCTCTGTCAGTTCTTGCTTCCACTTGGAGACTGAGAGCCTCTTACTCATCCTTGGTCGAACTCAGTGAGGCAAGTGTCATTGGAGAAGATTCTGGAAGCTTCCATTGTCTTTCCACCTTGCGGAATGGCACTGCCATTTGTCATTTCCCGCTCAACGCACCCTGGTAGTGCATTTAGGTGCATTTCAATGCACCTAGCTAGTGTACTTGGGTGCTATGCAACGCAGCTAGCTAGTGGAGCAGCTGAAATGATCCTGGTTTGACTGATTCTGAGCAGTTTCTGGTGGAGAACTTCTGGGAGAAGCTGTAATTTGTTGACCTTGTTCCCTTAGGGGTTGGAACAACATTTTTAGGGACTTAGGATCCCTTGGTTTATGGACATTTCATGCTTAGAGCTGTAAGGCACAAAAATGTCTATAACAGTTGCCCCCTAAAGTATGAGGTCGTTTATCGGGTGAAATGCTTTATTAGGAGGATCCGAAGTTCTTTCAATGCTGGGAGGAGACCTGTAATAAGATACAATACAATACATTATCTTCATATTGTTTTCATGATCTAGCTGAGGCGGGCATTCCCATGCTCAGCTTTATAAATTCATTTTCATGTACATAGGACAGACAATCGTCTGATGGTAGACTGATGATTCTGATAGAGCCATCATCCTTTTGGTAGGATGATTATCTGTGCTGCAATGCTGTACATTTCAATGTCTTTATTTTCCTGAACATATATCGCAGCCCGGATGGATGAAACTAGATCCGGGGTCTTCAATCTCGTCCGATCTTCACTCGAAGTACAAGTCGATCCATGTGAGAAATGTTTTGAAGTCGATCATGGAAAGACATCGCTTGATTACCAGTCAATGATGTAAACTGTTAACAAGCGCGAGAGGAATCACCGATAATGATGATGACCCTCAAGGTACTACAGTACAATTCACGTGGTGTGAATAAAGGACTTGGCGTCGAACACCAAGCAAAATCTTTCGGTCGAAGGTCATTGATGTATACCTGTCACCGGAAGTGAGAAACTTGCCATTGAGGCATGCAAGCTTCAAAGTACTGATTGGGGTGTTCCTAGATCAACTTCTTGGATAATGAGCTGATGTCCACAAGAAGCGATCCGTCAAAGGAGGGCGTTAATGAATCCCACATCAATGACATGGAATGGAGCAAATGATTTTGATGGATGTGAAAACGATCTGATGATATATGGTTCAGGATGGCGGTCATGAAAGAATGAAGTATAATGTATGGTAGTGGATGGGACACAGGTGACTTCTCTGGATGACTTCTCTTGAACATGTCGGCGACACTTATGTGATGGATTGGTAGCATTTACCCCAAATGTGGATGGTATGGCGTGACCATGGTGATGTGACCGGTGAATGAAACAACCCAACCCGACTCAGGCATGGAGTGGAAGTGTCATGTTCAAGAGCGACTTGCTACCAATAAAGATTCTTTGAGTTTTCTTCCCAATTTTTCCCCAGTCATTGCTGACCAGTACCTCTTTATTTTTTTCAAGCTTGAGGAGGATAACATATGCTTGTTCTATAATTTTCCCTTCGGGAAAACCCATCACTATGTTTTAACGAGCCTAGCGATAGTGAAACTCGTTCTCGTCTAAAGACAAGTTTGTCGCTATTAATCTTTTTAATGAGTTTAACGACAAAGAGAACTCAGACCTTTTCATTTTTAGAGAGTCTGAAAAGGTACGTAAAGGTAACTCCAAAATTCCTTTTTCGTCATCTAATCCCTTAAGTCCAAAAAAGTATAAAACAATACAGAAGGGATGAATTTTCGATAGTTTTAACGAGCCGAACAAAACAAGCGCTCGATCGTTTTGTGTAATAATCCCTCAGGTCCAAAAAGATTAAAATCTAGAGGAGGGATAGCACTTCCCGTCGCTTTAACGAGCTGGAAGGCCAAAACTCGTCAATCTTTTCATATTTTATGAGTTAGTTGAAAAGAGCTTAAAGAAGACTCGTCTTTTGAGGAACGAGTGATAAAATGGGTAGCAGCTGATTCCAGGTAAGGTTTGGAATTTTCAAATCACGGCAGTGTCACAAGGATGGCTAGTGAAATCACTCTTCGCAGATGTTCCTCAAAATGGGTAAACAATCAAATGGAGGTGAATGATTGGCCAATGGAAAAGTGGAGGTGATGGTGCAAACACGACCAAGGCTTTAATGGCTGAAGTACTACATTCACGGTGGTTATTTACCGGGGAATAGTTCATTTTTTAACGAGCTTAAACGCGGGTGGAAACATTTGCTCATGTCTTATGTTTATTTTTTAACGAGCTTGAACTATGTGCTAAAACTGCTCGATAAGTTTGCGTGCCCCCAGCATAATAACTCAAATCGAGGTGCATGCCCCCTAAGCTTCATTGCATTCAACTTGGTGATTGGAATGAAGGTTTAACTTTGAGATTTGGAAAGGGATTTGTTTCATTTTTTAATGAGGTTGACACAGTAAAAGAACTATCCTCATAATCCACCGTATTTACAGTATTTGATAGAAAATCAAAAACTGAAGGATGATTAAGGTCATTGGAATAATCTTCGTTGTGATCCGGGAGATGGGAACGATGGTGGTGATATTCCCATGGTGCATCTCTTAACATCATTGACTGATTGATTCCTTTGTCTGTAGAATGTACATGCGACCAAGGATTTGAAGAGGTACCATATTCCTTAGACCTATCTATCCAAACACTCGATGAGCGTTGATTTTGGTTTGCCCCCCAGGCCAAGAAAATTGATTGCTACAATATTTCTAAAATGGCAATGATCCATGCTGACAAAATGTTTAGGAATCTTCTGAATCCATTAGATATAGAAGATTTCATATTGTAGGTTCCCACTGTGGCCACTTCCGCCAGATTACTCGGAAGCGGTAGGGCAAAAGTACCCATTAAGGCAGGGTCTTTTAGGAGGTCTACTACAATATTTTGAAGCGAATGATTGCTTCCATGGATCATGGGAATGCTTCCTGTAACTTGAGAACCATTGGGGAGGAAGTTTTGTTGATCGGCGATTGTAATTCCTCCTTGAAAGGGGAATGCAATCTTTCTAAAATAGGTCGACACAACAGCTGCCATGGCATATATCCATGGTCTTCCTAGTAGGATGTTGTAATCAAGATTCCCATCGATGACTTCAACATCTATTTCTACCGTTTTTCCTTCTAGTTCAACTTTCAAGTTATTTAGGATACCATATGGGGTATATGTCCTTCCGTCGAATGCTTTTAATGTCGTCGCAGATCGCGACAAGGTTGGAGATCCTAAAGTTTTCCAGCAACTCATCGACATAATACATGTAGATGCCCCCTCATCAATAATTGTTCGATGAACAGTTTTGTTGAGGGCTTTCACTTGAACAAGGAAAGCTAGTTGAGCCGGTAACTGAGGATCGTATCCTTTGTGGTCGAAGGATACAAGATTGGAATCCTTTGGGTCAATCCCACCAATGGCTGATAACAAAGCCTGCCTTTGGGATGGGAAATTTTGTAGTACTTCAAGAGTCGACATAGCGGATGGCGATTGGGTCAAATCTTCCACTATGTTATAATGCTGTGCCGCTCTAGCGCGGGGATTAAATGTCGACTTGTGTACTACTCCCTTTGGTGGTTTTATCGTTAATTCAGGAATGGTGGGTGGCACAACTTCTGTCGAAGTTGTTGTCGAACTACTTGGTTGATCTTTATCCTTGTTGTTCGACAGCTGCAGATTCCCGTAATCTTTGTTCCTTGTCGAAATCAAAGCATCATTCTGTTGTTTTGAAATCAACAACATCAGCACTTGAGACGGGGAAGCATTTCCACTTTCAACCAGATTCGTTCCTGGATTCGGAAATGGATCAGTTAGCACTGCTGAGGTTTTCGAACTCTTAAAGAATTTCTTAAGCTCAGCTTTGTACGGACATTCTGATGTCCAGTGATCCTCATCGCATATATAGCATGGAGTTTTTGGTTTCCTATTTCCAGGAGGGTTTGAAGAAGATTTTTCAGGTGATGATTCATCCTGTTTCTTTTTCTTCCCTTTGCGTTTCTTCTTGCTTCCTAGTTGTTTTGTTTCTTTTCCCTTATCTATCGATACAACATTTACTTCCGAAGCAAGAAGTTCGTCTTTTGCATTTTGACCTGAAATCTTACGGGCCTTCTTGGATGTAGCCTTTGTCGATTTCGTGTCTGTTGTGCCAATCACGCCATCGCCGGCGTGAGAGTCATTGTTTGATTTAGGAGGAGGAGGAATTGAGAATTCTGGTCTAGGGGCGTCAGGTATTTTGTCGTAGAGCGTGCCAGACTAAGTATAAATCAAGTCTAGATATTGTGCACGAGCGATAACTTGCTCTTCCATTACGACTCCCCCCTTTGCCACATCTTCCGTGATGGAAGGTAGTAATGACTTGATAAACCATTTAGCTAATAGCTGATTGGGGACGTACGTTTTTACCATCCTACGATGACGTCGCCACTCATGTATATGATCAGATATGTGAGTGGCCGTTGTCTGTTTGAAGTTGGTAAGGAGTTCTGTTCCCGTTTTGTACCTTATCGGTAATTGAAAATGGGTTAAAAAGGTTGTGGCTAAGGTACTGAAGTTGTCGAACGAAGCTCTAGGCAATTCAATGTACCATTTTGCCGCTGGACCCATTAACGTCCTCTGAAAGAGGCAAAGCCTTATTGAATCATCATTTAGGGTGTTTGATGAACACCATAGATGAAATGTCATCACGTGATTCGATGGATCTTCACCCGGATTTCCATTAAATTTAGGAATATCTGATGGAAGTTTATGTGGAATCACTGGCCACCAAGGGGCGTAAGCAATTGGATCGTTTGTTAACCGGTTTAAATCAGGTAACTCTAAAGCTGCCACGAATGGTAACTGTTGATTCAGATTAGGTGAAGCATACCTAGGGTAAGATGGGATTGCCTGAGCAGTTGGTCTTTGCATTTTAGCATAATGCATTTGATGCTGGTATGACTGATAAGGTTGGTGGACATGACCATTGTAAAATGGTTGATTTTGACCGTTTTGAATGTACGGTTGTCCACTGTTCGCAAAGATTTGCTACTCAGAACCTTGGTATACTTGTTGGAATTATGGTTTTTGGTATTGCACCAGCCATGGTTGAGAAGCCATGTGGTGTTGCGCTATACTAACCGTTGGACCAAGGTGTGGGGTAATTGTACCCATCTGGACCTGTGTCGCCCCACTAGTTGGCGATTGTGGTTGAGTCACAGGGTCAAGGGGTTGTTGCATTACAACCTGAGAAACCTGAGGTTGGCATACAACAGGCAGCGTTTGAACTTGTGACACTGTCACAATAGTTGGTTTGGATACTTGACATAGGCACACATTGTTGCATCGAATACACAACTCTTGGTTGTTGAGGTAGTATAGGTACCCAAACACTTGAGGTAATTTCAGTATAACCTGAATATTGTTGTGAACTCCCGTATGGATATCCTCCCGGAGGGGATAACGAAAGGGCATACTGCCCCCCATACGGTGGTAATCCAGAACTCAAGGGAATTGTTTGCCCTTGGGGACCGGACTGCCTAAATTGACCTCCAAACGGATCAATTTGTTGAGACTCAACATAAGAGTTTCCAGATATCATTCCGGATGAACAAACAAGAACGGACCAGACTGTCGAAATAGCCCCTGAGTGGGCTCCTTCTAGTGGTTGAGAGCTAGTCGGGACAGATGGTATGACGGCGAACATTGTCGGAGTGATAACAGGGAGTTCTGCTGTCGCTGTGTCAGATGACACAGTCCTAGATGTTGACGGTTGTTCAGACATTTGTAGTCTATCCAAAAGATTACCTAGCGATTCTACAGGGGCTTCCGCTGGTGGTAGACTAACTTCTGATGAAGAAGGATATAGATTGATTCCGACTCCAAAGTGCGTTGGAGTACTTGTTTGAGGATCTTCTACAGTTTCTTTAATTGAAATCAGACCAGGTGGAAGGGGAAGACCGTCAGGTCCGTAAAATATTTCTGGTGCCGAAGAAGGTGTGGAATCGACAGCGGCATATGTTTGAAGAGAAAGACTCTCCGAACCGGTTGTAGATGGAACTGGTTCGGTAACACAAGTGTTTACTCTCAGACTAGGATCAGTATCACTGTCCTTCTGTAGCTGTTGAACTTCTTCTGTAGAGGGAGGGATTCCAGAAATGTTTGGAGTAACCGGAGTCTCTGATGTCGTTGGAACACTTGTTCTAACTTTAATAGGAGATTTGGAACTGGTTAAACGAGTTCGCTTTGTCCGTACTGGTTTCGATTCCAGAGACAAAGACGGTTGACTCGTAAGCCTCCACGAACGATGGGGTTTCAATTGACTTTATTCCACGATTGCGGATTACTCGATCAACTAAAATACAAAGGGGAAGTATGTTTCTGAATTAAATGAATTTTAGATGCTTTTGACGCAACTTGTTTTTTTCAGTTTTTAAGAGTCGAGAAAAAACAAAAGATGACTCTAGTCTCCTTCGATTTTTAATGAGCCTAAAGTGACAAGTGCTCAGATGGTCCTTTTCCGTTAAGGAGTCTAAAAATGAACGAAAGGGACTGCTCTGGAGATCTAGGTAGAGGGAGTACCAAACCAATCGCAAAACTACAGAATACGTTTTACAGTACGGCAGTCAATCTTCCCGAATGCTGTGTTCGGTGCATTGCGATCAGTAGGGCGGCCGACACGGCTTCCTATGGATAAAAAGTTTTAAGCCTATAGGGGTATCCCAATATATACTCGACGGTATGTGGGAGCACAAGTCCATACTGGCACTTATCGTCTCAAAGTGGAGGAATCACCCAACCTTCAGTGAGGACAACAGTTACCAGGCTTTACGACGCCGGAATACGTCTCTAGCTTAGACCTCTAAATGTTGTGCGTTAAGTTCCAATGTGTTGTTAGATTCATTCAATTTATTTTAAGTTGATCTTTCTTATGAAGTTTGCCTTTTGGGTTCACCACGAGATGTAGATGTAATTCCTAAAATGCAATCTAAAGATGATAAGCAAACTTTTATCTCTTTTTAGCAATGAAAATCCTAGCTACAAGGGGAAAAGAAAGACACAATCTTTTCACAAAGAGCAAAGAGCACACTGTAAATGCACTTTCCTAAATCAAGCCAAACAGACTGCAAATATGCAAATGCACATGTGCATGTATTTGTTTTTCACTTTCTTAATATTGATGCCTAAAAAGAAAGTTGATGTACAAATCTGAATTTGCTTTCAAGTGACAAACACAAACAAGCTTCTTTTCGAAATCAAAAGGTAGAGATGATTACGACACTTTATTATTTTGAAATAAATACTCGTTTCGACACTAGAAAGTCACAAATTCAAACCAAAGGCAAAAGTAAAAGTATAATCGACTGTAAACAGCAAATAAACTTTCTCCTAAGATCAAAATCGACAGTTACGACAGATCTAAATCAATGGACGACAGTATGACTATTCTACTTTTGCAATGGAAAACTGTAAATGATGTAACAAACACACAAAAAAATCTACAGTCTTTTTGTACAAAGGAAGCGAAATTACGGCAAAGAAAGGGGGTTTTCAAATAGACACATACACTGATCACAGGCTGCAAAAATCAGAGACAAAACTGAAAAAATGAAGCAAAGAACCTCATTTGCACAGGGCTAGGCTGATCAGCGCACCTGTTACACAGAGAACTGCATTTCAGCACAGGTAGCCCTCTCGGGAAGTGCGTTGAAATGCAAAACCTCTTCACAGAGCCTGCGCTGGGGAAGAAACGAGAATTCTATCTGGGTTCTGGGTTACGGTTTGCAGTTTAATCTATGGTTTTTGGCCGAGTAAAAGCAATCAGTAATTCACAATCAGAGGGTAGATTTAAAGGAGGTCTAAGAGCTATCACAAAGGGAAATCAGATCATTTGTGAATCAACTGTTCAAATCATAAACAGATCCAGTGAATGGATTGAAGTAGCAGATGTCTACTTTGCATTTGTTAATGGCAAATGCAGTTCGATTGCTACTTCTAAGTTTATGAAACAAACAACAAGAGAAACACAAACAAACTAATTAGACACAATCCCCAACGGAGTCGCCATTTTGTTAACGGGAAAAGTGTCTATGCAGAACTACCCTATCCCACTAAGGTGTGACAGTGACCTTAGAAACAAACAGAGAAAACTACTTTCGTATTCTTCTTTATGAACTATAAACGAAGAGGAATAGGATGAACCAACCTGTGTCTTGCGCTAGTCCTTTGATCCAATCTCTCTCCCCTTTGACAGCTTCCAGCTACCTGCTTCCTTACTTGCCCAGCTTCACCAAGTTCCTGTAAGATCACAGAAGAAGAAAACTACACAAAGACATGATTTATATTCATAAATAGCTTAGGATCAGATTTAAGCTAAACATACAAATGTAACAAACATCAATGATACACAAGTATGTAGGAGAAACTCAAATAGTTTTATTGATATAACAAGAAGATCCAGGAGGAGTTACAACCGATGATTCCTGATCCAGCATCAACCTCCCAACAAAGAATCCCCTCTTCACCTCCAACAAAGCATAAATCACCCAATACTCTGATATCTATCTCAAAACCAACAGCAATTCTCTGCAATGTACAAAATTCCAGCCTCCGGATCTCTGGGATGAGGGATCCATATATAGATGTATGCAAGGAATATGAGTCAGCTCATGATTTGACTAGTGGCTTCTCTCTGTCAGTTCTTGCTTCCACTTGGAAACTGAGAGCCTCTTACTCATCCTTGGTCGAACTCAGTGAGGCAAGTGTCATTGGAGAAGATTCTAGAAGCTTCCATTGTCTTTCCACCTCACGGAATGGCACCGCCATTTGTCATTTCCCGCTCAACGCACCCTGGTAGTGCATTTAGGTGCGTTGCAACGCACCTAGCTAGTGTACTTGGGTGCTATGCAACGCAGCTAGCTAGTGGAGCAGCTGAAATGATCCTGGTTTGACTGATTCTGAGCAGTTTCTGGTGGAGAACTTCTGGGAGAAGCTGTAATTTGTTGACCTTGTTCCCTTAGGGGTCGGAACAACACTTTTAGGGACTTAGGATCCCTTGGTTTATGGACATTTCATGCTTAGAGATGTAAGGCACAAAAATGTCTATAACAATACTGATCATGCTGCAATTAGATATTTAATGAATAAACCGGATGTGAATGCTCGTATTATTAGATGGTTACTTTTGTTGCAGCAGTTTGATTTGACTATCGTTGACAAACCAGGTAAAGAAAATGTTGTTGCTGACTTCTTGTCTAGATTGGATTTACTTGCAGGTGAGGATGGAACAGTGGATGACCAGATGCCAGATGAACATCTGTTTGCTATCTCAGTAATCTCTCCATGGTTTGCTGATATAGCAAATTACCTTGTCTCAGCACAGTTCCCTCCGCACCTATCCTCAAAAGAGAAGAGCAAAATTGTAAAGAAGAGTGCCTCATTCACTTGGATCAGGGGCAACCTATTCAAGCTTGGCCCTGATCAGATCTTAAGGCGTTGTGTAAGGGAGGAGGAAGTCTTTGACATCCTCCTAACCTGTCATGACGGGCCTTGTGGAGGACATTTTGCAGCCAAAAGAACTGCCTTCAAAATTCTACAGGCAAGCTACTATTGGCCCACGCTTCATCAAGATGTCAGAAGATATATCAGCCAATGTGACCGATGCCAAAGGATGGGGAAACCGACTCCAAGGGACGAAATGCCTCTCCAACCTCAAGTGACTCTTGAGCCATTTGAGAAGTGGGGTATGGATTTTTTGGGTCCTATCAATCCTCCTTCAAGGCAAAGGTCTTACATCATTATGTGCACAGACTATCTGAAAAAGTGGGTAGAACCAACGCAATCAAAGCAGCGACAGAAGAAAAGGTGGCTGAGTTTTTAAGAGAAAACATCTTCTACAAATTTGGCTACCCAAGAGAGCTAGTCACCGATCAAGGAAGCCAGTTCACCTCCAACTTAATAGAAGACCTACTCACTCATCACAAAATCAAGCATAGGACTTCCACCCCCTATCATCCTCAAGCAAATGGGTAGGTGGAAGTCACCAATAGAGCATTAGAATGGATCTTGACTAAGGTGGTGAGCAGCAGTAGAAGAGATTGGGCAGATCGCCTGGTTGAGGCCACTTGGGCTTACAACACCACTTGGAAGACCACAACCGGCTTCACACCTTATGAGCTGGTCTATGGGAAGAGAGCTTTGCTGTCAATTTAGTTCGAGTACAACACCGTGAGGATGGCAGCTCAGCTGGACCTAGATCTCAGCCATGCCCAACAAGAAAGGTTATTGCAGCTGAATGGGCTGGATGAACACCGAATGCAGGCCCTTCTCCACTCAGAGGTGGTTCAACTTCAGAGGAAGGTATGGCATGACCGGCACCTCAATGACAAGCAATTCCAGCCAGGAGATTGGGCACTGTTGTAGATTCCAGACATAAGGATTTTAAGGGGAAGCTGAGAACAAGATGGCTGGGACCATATGCAGTAGAGAAGTGCAACGACAATGGGTCTGTTCTTATTCGGACCATTGATGAGGAAGCCATCCCCATGCTCGTCAATGGGCATCGACTAAAGATCTACAGGAAACCTCTTTCGAGGCACGAATTCATCAAAACTGTGGAAAAATCAGTGTTGGTCATAGAGAAGGGTTCTGCCTCTGTTTTGGGCATACCCTGAAAATCAGAAAAAAATAAAAATAAAAATAAAATAAAAAAATAAAAAAAAAAATTAAAAAAAAAAAACTAAAAAAAAAAAAGAAGAAGAAAAAATAAAGATCCTTGGGTGAAAACCTTTTTGAGGCTCCCAAGGCAGATAGTAGAGGTGAAAACCTCATTAGGTGCCCCTGCTGTCTCTCTGAAAATTTTTGAATAAAAAAAGACCCTTGGGTGAAAACCTCCCTGAGGTGCCCAAGGCAGATGGTAGGGGTGAAAACCTCACCGAGGCGCCCCTGCTATCTCCTAAAAAAAAAAAAAAAAAAAAAAAAAAACAAGAAAAAAGAAAACAGAAAAAAAGGGGAGCAGAAACAGGAAAACAGGCTCAGGATTTGAAAATTCATGCAGGTTGCAGGTATTCCATGCTGGAAAGGAGGCCTCTCAACTCAAGGACAAAGGTCCCTACTATGCTATTAGGTGACCTCACCAGCACTCCCTCCAGAAACACTCATCTCTTCAAAGGTCTGGGCACGATTTGATCACAGTTTAGCCTTCTACAGGAAGCTACAGGACTTTCTACAGGAAGTTCTGTATTTCTACAGGAAACTTCCTGTAGAGTCTTTGGACGGCCCAGGACCGACTGTGTGGAAGAATTTGAAGCCTGAAGTCCAATAAGGAGGCATGCAACCAATGTTTTTCTCCATCACCCACTGCTGTCGCCTCCTTCTACCACCCTTGCTGCCATACAATGGAAATACCTGTACAATCAAATCAGAACGTTGGATTCTCAGAAGAAACAATTCTCAAATGGAATAAAGTATGCAAAGGCCCAATGTGCTACTTATCAAGGCAATCTGAGGACCCTGCAACTGTGACCGTGATTCCACTGTTTCGGCATGCACCCTAGGAGGAGAAACGGCTACAGGATATCCTACAGGAATCCTTTAGCAGTTGATCCGGCTAGAGCATACACCATGAAGGCACCTACAACTCATAAAGCTGGCGCATGCACCATCCGCAGCCAGGCAACCGGTCTCATAACCAGCAGCAGTCGGAAAGAAGGAACTCCCGTGCCTGTGCATGAAGCAGCAGCAAGCGGATCCATCACCCTTGTCCTGAAGCATGAAAATAACGTCGCGGCCGCACAGGTAAGTGCCTCACCCTGTTTCGTCAAATTACATGAACAATGCTCTAAAATGTGTGCGAGTATGAAAATGAATGGTTTGAGCAAGTCGGGTAGCCATTTAACTAGCCACCATGACTAGTCCGATGGTCTCGTCCGATCCGAAAAGCGTTGGTTGTGTCAAACAAGACAGGAAATGGACACGTGGGAAGCGTCCAGTCAGAGAGAAGCGGCGATCTAACAGAAAATGGCGGCGGTAGATATGCAGGGAATGATTCGGCGGTCAGGCAGACTTACAGTGGAATGATAGCAGGTGACATCGTCCAACGGGCCGGCAGGGATAGCTCACCCCCGCGCCACGAGTTCCGCAGGGATTCAAATCCACCGGCTAGATCGCGTATGGCACTCCACTCATTTATCCTCAACCGCTTTGCAGTCGAGTAAGCATCTGAAATTTCCTGAAGACTGTTACTCCAAGTCCTCAGCCTGTTCAAATGTCCGGTGGTTGCATAGAAGGCCCAGAACCACTGACGCGCTCTCCAGAACCCGTGCACGACTTCTACAGGAAGCTGCGCTACAGGAAGCTCACCGCTACAGCGGAAATGAAACTATTCACGTCAAAGGTGGCAAGTTGGAATGAGGTAAGCCTGAACATAGTCCTCCCATGCAATTGGTTCGAAGGGTGGTGAAGTCGACGTCCTAAAAGAGTAGAATTATAGTCTGTGCATGAATTTGCAAGCGTCGTCTTACTTTTGCATGAGAATTGTCGTCGTAGTGTGTATGCGGGGTTTTTCTACAGGGTTTGGTTCATAATTGAGCCACTGTCAAGGCTCACCTATAGATAGTAGTGAATTTACAAACTGTGTGCATGCCAGAGGCGTAATTCCGCGCTCTGTCTAAGGAAATCCCAAAGGTCCATCTTTTTATACGCGCCAGCCAGCTCCGGCTAACGCAACAAGATTTCACCATGCCGGGTGGGTCCATTAGGAAAGAGCCGACAGACTCAAAGAAGCTACGGGAAAACCCTGAGGTGGTAGACCTGTTTTCTCGTGCACGGTGGATGTCGTTCTGCCACAAGCTTCAAGGTTACGATGACGAGGTGGCAGAAGAATTCCTGCGAGCTTTGAAGCCAAAATCATAAACGCTGGTCGTTGTCAATTTCAGAGGTTTGAACCTCAGACTCACCCCACAGTTCATCAGCAGATTCACTAATCTCCCGATGGGGGTACCTTGGGATAAGGAGGAAAGAAAACTGGGCCAGAAGGCTAAGAAGGATTTCTTTCTGCCGGAGGAGCAATTCTCAGAGGACAAGAACGGAGTTCGAAGAGCCAGCCTACAGCCGCTCTAGAGTGAGGTCAGCCTCCAAATTATGAAGTATATCACGTGCGAGGGGCGATTCAGCATCGTGTATGGATACCATTTCCGGCTGCTCACAGAACTTAGGCACCAAATGGACCTACCCTCAGAAAACAAGTTGAGTATTCCTTACTTCCTCCTGCAGTCCATGACTGAATGTGCCACCAAATTACAAGAGGGAACGCCAGACCAGGTAGCCCATCATGGGCTCATTAAGCTCCTCGTGGAGGATGCACTCCACACATACACCGTCCCTCTCTCATGGGAAGCCTTTCGAAACTTGACTAAGGATGATGACATCAAAATGTTGGCTGAGGAGCTCACCTCCTCCAGCAGCGAGGAGAAGGAACCAATTCAAACAGAGAAGAAAGCAAAAGGCCAAGAAACCATGGCCAAAGCACCAAAGAAAGAACACAAGGGGAAACAAGAGAAACACCAGGCTGCCAAAACAGAGGACGACAAACCAACATTAACACCCAGGGAGAAAAGGTTACAGAGCAGGGTGGAAAGGACTGAACAAGTCCACGTCAGTGAAGGCACCTCTAAGGTAGCCTCAACAAAGTCAAAAGACAAAGCACCCTCAGCTAAGCAGGCTAAAACGGTGCCACCTGTTTCTATAGGAAAATAAAAAACGGCTTCTACAGGAAGCCAGAAATCAGCCGCTACAGGGCTTTCTATAGGAAGTCCTGAGAAAGGAACACAGAAGGGGAAGACGGCCAAAATCCTTGCTAGGGAGGCAGCAGTTGTGTTGGCCACCCTAAGTACCCCTCCCAAGCCAAATGAAAAACGAAAGAGGGAGAACCCTCTGTATTTCAAAGCAAGGAGAAGTGTAAGAATCAAAACAGGCAGGCCCCAACCTCCATCCAGCGACCCAATTACCATAGACGACACCCCTACCTCGCCAAGGGAGAGGTCCCCCTCAAAAATATCAGTCACTTATGAGTGGGGGCACCCAAAGACAACTACCTAGAAGGAGAGAATGGAAAGGTTGGCTTCAAAAACTCCGCTACAGGATGTTGAGGCCGTTCTACAGGAAACATTTTCCAGGCTCAAGGAGATCGAAATAATGGAGGGAGAGGCAGCCACATCACCACCAAGGGAAGACGGAGGAGAGCCACAGAGGGAAGAAGAGGTAGAGCACATCCCAGAACCTAGTCCCCAGCCAAGCTTGAGCTCGTATTATAACTTTCTGGAGGCTGGAAAAATTATTCCACAGAAATTCACAGTGCCGCTTTTCTTCGCATTGGAGGAAGAAAGAGTGAGAACCCACACGTGGATGAGGATAGCTAAATCTAAAGGAGTAGTAGATATAGGCCCCTTGGAGGAACAACTCAAGGAGGCACAAATGAATTAGCTATGGCCAAACACGTGGGAAACTGCTAGTGGGTATTCCTACAGGAAGAGAATGAGAAACTCAAACTGCAGCTACAAGAACAGAGGAAAGAAAGGGGCACAGCATCATAGGACACTACAGCAAAACCTCAAGGCAAAGAAGGACTGCAAGTTGGTCTTGGGGAACTAAACCAACATCTACAGGAAAGGGAATTACAGGCACAAATCAAGATACAAGCTCTCAAACAGCAGTTGCAACAAAAAGAGGCACAACTGGCCTGCATGGCCAGTTGGGCCATGGATGCTCTACAATGTAGACAACCGGCCAAATCTTATGGCCTATACCTATGGGACCAGTGGCTGCAATTCCAAATTAATGCATTGGCACAGAGGGGTATCTCCCAAATCCAAGACCCCCAGCAATTCACAGATTTATGCAATAGCAGTTCAAGAGAGGACAAGGCCAAGCTATCGGAGTTCTATCTCCATAATTTGGCCCTTCCTAATGTGACTTCATGGGATCCCAACATAGTTGTGGGAGATATGCAGTTGATGGAATTTGCCTCATGGTTGAACCATGAAGAAAAGAGAGCAGCAGAGGTCAAAGAGGTCATGAACCGAGATTTACATGAACCACTGCTAATCAGAGCAGAGCCAGGGGACCCCACTGCATTAATATCAACCCACCAACACTTAGCAACCGACTCTCAGGCTTTATTGAAATACATAGATCAGCAGGCTCAGGCCATAGCACATTTCGAGGATATGGAGCGATTATTAGGGGACAATTGTGTTCATGCTTGCACCCGCCGGTGGAACACCTTGTCCCACAGCCTCAAAATCCGGCAATATCACACTCCAACTCGAATGAGGGAAGCTCTAGTATGGGTGCCCCTCTACAAGAAGTCCATACAGAACCTCCAAGCTAGCTAGATTGGCCTCAAGCTAAGCCCACCTTTTCTTTTGGGATTGATGGAAGGCAGCACAGAGAAAGAAGAGCATAAGCAGTGGGAAGAGGTGGAAAGGAAGGCTGGGTTCCATGTCAGTGAGGAGGATACTACTTCAGAAGCCTGGGATGTGAGAGTGGCAGTGAAAGCAATGAAGGACGAGGAGCTGGATTAGTTGCTCAGGGATGAGCAATCATTTTAGCAGGGGGGTGATGTTGAGCCCCAAATTTGGTAACATTTTGGGCTCATTTGGCCTAACTACCCTTGCTCAATCCTTCATTTTTCATAACTTATGCATCATTTTTTAGTATGTTTATGTCATTTGTACGAATAAGGGTAGTCATTATTCCTAGGTGGCTAACACGTGCTCATTTCAGGATTTTTTGACACATGTTGGAGCAAAACCGAGCAAATAAGGGCTAGGAGATAGCCAAGCTGGGGTTGAGGAATCGTAGGGGGGTTGTCTATGGCATTAAATAGCCTTCCTCGGGATCTTCACCCCCAACTCCGAGCTCCAAAGGCTACCAAAACTGGATCTAGAAGGTAGCCAAACAGATTTTGTGGAAGCAGCTGTTCACTCCCAGTTTGGTCAGCCAAGTCCCATAGATTTAGGAGGCCAGCTTGGGCCTCGTGGTGTATAAATGATAAGGCTTCAGCCTTCGAAGAGGACTTTTGAAAAACTTTTGCACATTCTGCACTACAAGCTGCCAACTCTGTTTTGTTATTTTGTAGCCATTATTGGCATGACTCTTGACTTATGATTATTATTTTTTAATGGGAAGCAGTCAGATTTGATCTCAGCTCTGAGTTTCTAGAGGAGCCATAGCTCTCGGGGTTGGGCCCAACCTGAGAGCCTAGGGCCTCCTTCTTTGTATTGATATCTTTCCTTTCAGCATTATGATTTTCCTTGTATGCATTTGAAACGCAGTTTGTTGAGTTAGATTTCGTTGTGTGGTTAAGTAGGTCATTGTTGAAAAATAGAGTTGCTTCAGATGTCTAGAATAGAGTAATGAGATAAGAATTGATAAGAGCTCCAGAAAAGGGTTTCCTGCACTCTCATTTTCACCTCTTCCTAGGGGCTAGAATTGCCGACAACGCTGCCCAACAAAAACACTAGGTTGCTTACCCATGCAATCTTTGGTGCAATGTTTTCATTTGTAGGAGTTAGTCATGCGTTCAGACCTTTTGGAATGTTTCTTTACTTAAGTGTTGTACATGGTTCTCTTTAGGAATAGAGCTGCTATTCATTGGTTTCATTAACAGTTAGGATAGATTAGTTAATATTTTGATTGTGTGCAGGACGTGGTTGATTTGGTTAAGTATACACTGTGTGGTGCATCTCCATCACCCTCTCATCCTTCTAATCTTCGTCCAGGCCAACTGATCCATTTCCAAGTTAGGTCCCTCGTCTCACAACTACTCTTTTGCCCACGTCACCCTACCTTCTTGCCCTTCCGTTGCCTCAGCCCTCTTTAAGACAAGCTAGCTTTCCACACCCTCTTATCACTTCATCCCTCTGTCACTAAGTCATTTCAGACCCCTATCCATTCATGCATCCTCTTTCACTCACCCATCATCCAAAATCCAATCATAGAACATCCTGTAGAAATTTCTGAACATCCTGTAGAAATTTTGAAACATCCTGTAGAACCCCTGCAGACTTCCTGTAGAAGCTCACAAATGAGGTTTCTTGATAGCCAAACTTTGTGAAACTCTCTGGAAGGGTGTTAGGGACTCCTTAGACCCCCTCTAAACCTTCCCAACCTTTTCCAAGCCTTTCTCCTCCTCGATCCACCCCTGTACAGTAAAAAGCCAGTTAAAAGCACACGCATGATAATTCAAAAACTTAGTCAAAAATACAAAAAGGTGTGTTCGTCAGATAGAGATAGCATAGGCATGTGCATTTTACCTTTGTAGAAGTAATGGCATCTTTTTCAATAGTTTGCATCTTTTCCTTTGCACCAGTAGGGTTAGTTGGTAGAATTAGGGTTTGCTAGGTTTTGCGTTACTTCTTGGCTTTCAACTTCTTTCCGCAAGTAGATTAGCTTCCTTTGAGTTAGCTTCCATCCATCAGTTAAAAAGATTCTTCTAAAAGCTCATAGAAGTTGGCTTAAGCCCCTAGCGGACTTGTGCCAGCTGACCAAGTGACAGTTGCAGCAAGAGTTAGTACTTGTGCATACAGCACCGTCGCTTCCAAGTTTGTTACGAACTACCGGGTTGATAAAAGTAAAGACGGGAGTCCTAGGAGTTGCAGCATTATTGCTGCAATACTGGAGCCCACCAATCATGCCGTCCACCATTGTCCCTTCTTAGACGAAGCTAAAAGAGTTTTGGATGATCGTCCGGTTTCACCGTTACGACTTCCTCCTGGATATAAAAAACTCTTGTCGAGTCCGTCACTAGTTGAAAATCCGGCTGGCCCTTCCAGGTGGTCGGCCGAAGCACCTATCATTCAGGATAAACCATCTGAATCCATGCCAGATGAAAGTCAAAAGGTCGAGGTGGCAGTTGACCCGGTCTTGCCTTCAGAGGTTCCATCTTCAGATGATACAGTCACTGAAGAAAACAAGGATGACACCGTCCAAATTCTTTTCATAAGCACAGACTCCAACGAACATGGGGGAAATTTACCCATTCCTTTACCACAGGAAGGAAGTTTGTCAGAGTCGTACCTGGCCGTCTATTCTGTCCCACCTCCAAGCAACCTAGTTGTCTCCTTCGACTGGAAGCAACTAGGCAGACCCCGTTTACCGGCCAGTATACCATTCCGGATTATTGTTCAAATATATAGAATGGTTATGGCTGGTACCATCATAGATGAGGGGGCTTCTGTGAGTATCCTTTCCTCAACTGCTTGGAAAGCGCTTGGTTCGCCATCGCTTTTGCCTGAGATGAGAAATCTGACAGGTTTTGATAAAGGAACCAGTCGACCATTAGGGATCCTTCCCAATGTTCCCATAATATTGAGAGGGAAAACCGTTCACATGAACTTAATGGTAGTTCAAGGACCCCTGGATTACAATCTACTCCTTGGACGAGACTATATTTATTGCATGAGAGCCATTGTCTCATCACTTTAGAGTGATGTGTTTTCCGCATGAAGGAATAGTGGTCAAGCTCGTAGACCAGCTTTCATTTCCCGGATCACGCATAGCAAATAGTCATATACCATCCCTAAATGGTCTTTTCACACAAGAAATGTCTCAATCTCCAGTCCGTCCTCCCGATGAGCACGAGTGATTTGGGGGGACATGACTGAAACCCAGGGGGCATGCACCCTGGTCTGCTTCGGCAGGAAAACTTCGGGTATAGGGTAGGTTTCCGCAAGAGAATATGACCTCCATACTCCCATCCGTGATCGGAAGAGGGAGTTGGACTAGAACAAGATTCTATTGTCAAAGTTATGTGAGTTAGCGGGCATCACCGCTCACCTTTGTTTATCTCAGTAGACATCGCCGAAGAAGTGTTTTGTTTGCGCTGTGAATAGAACAATCTTTGGGTAACCTATAAGAGGTAGGCCTCTCTCGGTAAAACAAATGTTTTCACGGAATAAAGAAGAGGTAACCTTGAAACTCTGTTTTATACCTGGGGGCATGCAAACCTTTTGGAGTGCAAGCAAAGAGCGATCATTTATCTGTTTTTTGGATTGGTCATTTCCTAACTTGCACAAAGAAAGGATGTGGGGCAAAACTCTAAAAGTTGTCATTTTATATGAGACATTCTTATCACACGACTGGATTGATCGAGTAGTTTTAGCACATAGTTCAAGCTCGTTAAAAAATAAACATAAGACATGAGCAAATGTTTCCACCCACGTTTAAGCTCGTTAAAAAATGAACTATTCCCCGGTAAATAACCATCGTGAATGTAATACTTCAGCCGTTAAAGCCTTGGTCGTGTTTGCACCATCACCTCCACGTTTTCATTGGCCGATCATTCACCTCCATTTGATTGTTTACCCATTTTGAGGAACAGCTGCGAAGAGTGATTTCACTAGCCATCCTTGTGACACTGCCGTGATTGGAAAATTCCAAACCTTACCTGGAATCAGCTGCTACCCGTTTTATCACTCGTTCCTCAAAAGACGAGTCTCCTTTAAGCTCTTTTCAACTGACTCATAAAATATGAAAAGATTGTCGAGCCATTGGCCTCTCCAGCTCGTTAAAGGGACAGGAAGTGCTATCCCTCCTCTAGATTTTAATCTTTTTGGACCTGAGGGATTATTACACAAAAAGATCGAGCGCTTGTTTTGTTCAACTCGTTAAAACTATCGAAAATTCATCCCTTTTGTATTATTTTATACTTTTTCGCACTTAAGGGATTAGATGACGAAAAGGGAACTTTGGAGTTACCTTTACATTCCTTTTCAGACTCTCTAAAATTGAAAAGGACCGAGTTATCTTTGTCGTTAAACTCGTTAAAAAGATTAATAGCGACAAACTTGTCTATAGACGAGAACGAGTTTCACTATCGCTAGGCTCGTTAAAACATAGCGATGGGTTTGCCCAAAGGGCAAATTATAGAACAAGCATATGTTATCCTCCTCAAGCTTGACAAAAATAAAGAGGTACTGGTCAGCAATGATTGGGGAAAAATTGGGAAGAAAACTCAAAGAAACTTTGTTGGTAGCAAGTCGCTCTTGAACATGAAACTTCCACTCTGTGTCCGAGTCAGGTTGGGTTGTTTCATTCACCGGTCACATCACCATGGTCACGCCATACCATCCACATTTGGGGTTAATGCTACCAATCCATCACATCAGTGTCGCCGATATGTTCAAGAGAAGTCATTCAGAGAATTCGCCTGTGTCTCACCCACTACCATACATTATACTCCATTCTTTCATGACCGCCACCCTGAACCTCATATCACCAGATCGTTTTCACCTCCATTAAAATCATTTGCTTCGTTCCTTGTCATTGATGTGGGATTCATTAAGGCCCTCCTGTGACAAATCACTTCTTGTCGACATCAGCTCATTATCCAAGAAGTTGATCTAGGAACACCCCATTCAGTACTTTGAAGCTTGCATGCCTCAATGGCAAGTTTCTCACTTCCGGCGACAAGTATACATCAATGGCCTTCGACCGAAAGATTTTGCGTGGTGTTCGACGCCAAGTCCTTTATTCACACCATGTGAATTTTACTGCAGTACCTTGAGGTTCATTATCATTATCGGTGATTCCTCTCGCGCTTGTTAATAGTTTACATCATTGACTGGTAATCAAGCGATGTCTTTCCATGTTCGACTTCAGGACATTTCTCACATGGATCAACTTGTACTTTGAGTGAAGATCGGATGAGATTGAAGACCTCGGATCTAGTTTCATCCATCTGGGCTGCGATATATATTCAGGGGAATAAAGACATTAAATGTACATCATTGCAGCACAGATAATCATCCTATAAAAAAGGATGATGGCTCTATCAGAATCATTAGTCTACACTTAGACGATTGTCTGTCCTATGTACATGAAAATGAATTTACAAAGCTGAGCATGGGAATGCCTGCCTCATCTAGATCATGAAAATATTATGAAGATAATGTATTATATTGTATCTTAATACAGGTCTCCTCCCAGCATTGAAAGAACTTCGAATCCTCATAATAAAGCATTTCACCCGACACCAAAAGGTTAACGGACTCATACTTTAGGGGGCAACTGTTATAGAAATTTTTGTGCCCTATAACCCCAAGCACGAAATGTCCATAAACCAAGGGCTCCTAAGTCCCTAAAAGTTTTTTTCTAACCCCTAAAGGAACAAGGTCAACAGATTACAGCTTCTCCCAGAAGTTCTCCATGAAAAACTACTCAAAATTGGTCAAAACAGGATCATTGCAGCTGCTCCACTGGCTAGGTGCGTTGCATCTCACCCAAATACACTATGAGGGTGTGTTGCATTTCAAAAGTCCCTTCTTTGGGGTGCGATGGGCAAGAAATGACAAATGGCAGTGTCATTCCGCGAGGTGGAGAGGCAATGGAAGCTTCCAAAATCTTCTCCTGTGACACTTGCCTCACTGAATTCGACCAAGGATGAGTAAGAGGCCCTTAGTCTCCAAGTGGAAGCAAGAACTGTCAGAGAGAAGACACTAATCAAATCACAAGCTGACTCATCCCCCTTACAAATATCTATATATGGATCCCTCATCCCAGAGATCCAGGGGGCTGGAATTTTGCATATTGTAAGGAATTGCTGTTGGTTTCTAGAGATAAAACATCAGATTGTTGGGTGATCTAAGCTTTGTTTGAGGTGAAGAGGGGATTCTTTGCTGGGAGGTTGATGCTGGGTCGGAACAACTGGTTGTAACTCCTCCTGGATCTTTTCTTGTTTATCAATAAAACCAATTTGAGTTTTCCTCCATGCTTTTGTATCATTGATGCTTGTTACATTTGTATGGTCAATCTACATCTGATCCTAGATTGTTTATGAATATAGATCCATGTCTTTGTATAGTGCTATGCTTCTGTGATCTTACAGGTACTTTGTGAAGCTAGGCGTGCAAGGGAGCAGGTAGCTGGGGACTATCAAAGGAGAGAGGGATCGAATCAAAGGATTAGCACAAGATAGAGGTTGGTCTTTCTATTCCTCTCTATCTATAATTCATAAAGGAAAAACATAAGTAGCTTTTCTCTGTTTGTTTCTAAGGCAGCTGTCACACCTTAGTGGGATAGAGCAGTTCTAAATAGACACTTTTCCCTGTAACAATGAATAAGACGTTGATGGAAAGGGCAAGAAGCATGCTCAGTGGTGCCGGGTTAGGACAGGAATTATGGGCAGAGACAGTTGTTGGGCCATTAATATGCCATTATTATTATCACTTCTTAAACGCTTATTCCACCCATTTTTACTCTTCTTTATATTGTCATTATAATTTATTATATAAATACATTTTATGATGATTTATGCTCTTATGAACAAATGTTATTTATTCTCCTTTATTTCTAATAAATTGATCATTATGCATGATTTTATCAATGATAGTTTCAATAAATTGGTTGTAACATCATTCACAATTTTTAAACCTCCAAGATAATTTCTAGATTGAAGATTTGACCATTAAAAGTGCCAACTCAGAAATTCGCTGGAATAAGAAGTGACAGTTTTGCAGTTGCGATTCTGAGCAAATGAAGCAGAATCTGGAAAATCCAGAACATGGGTTTTGTCCAGAATGGACCCAATTAATTTTAATGAAGAACGATTTGCCCAAATTCGACTTGTATTGATAGAAATGCAGGGTTCTTTGAGCACGATTTTCTCAGATTTGTTGTTGCGGCCGTCCTCCAAATCTCAGCTGCAAAGCCAAATTCGCCTTTCTCTTGTTGATCAATTGGTTAGAAGCAAACCAATTTTGTAATATAAATCATGTTGTACTTATATTTATTGTAACTTCTCTCTGATCTCTCTATTTAAATGAAAACAGAGATCAGAGATGGGGAGGGAAGAAGGATGGAAAAATAATGGAAAAATGGTGGAGAATTGAGGATGAATTAGAGATTTAGAATTGAGGATGGCTAAGAAAATGGAAAATTGAGGATTTAGAATTAAGAATTCATGATAGGATAGGAGGAAGAAAGGATTGTTTCATGTTGTAAGTCTCAAAGCTTCAACTGTTGTAATGATTTCACCATTTAATGATTAATACATGATTTGGGAGTTGTTGTTCATTCTTTTCATCTGAGGTAACCCAACAGTGTCTGCTGGCAGCTAAGGGCCTAGCCTCTGGTGGAGTATGCTGCTCCTGCTGCTGTATATTATGTCTTTAGTTCATGTGTGGTTTTGCTTATCATTTTTAATCGGTAATCTGGGATATTCTATTATTTTACATCACAGCTCTGTTACGTTTGATCTATTGAGTAATCTCATTCTCTGAGAAAGAAATATCATATCGACTTTGCAACGCATTGTTGTTTCTTTAAGTGTTGATATAAATGGTTTTTACAGGATACCTTTGCTGATCAATTATAGAATATCTATGTTGTAATATTTGACCATTGGTATTACTGAATTCATCTTGGAAATTATATTTCCTTATGATTGTTGAACTTATAAACGTTGTTGTTCCATTCTAAAAACACAATCGTATTATTTATAAGACTGATAATTGGATTACTAGTTCAGATTACTATTAGGGTGTGCCATGTGTTAAGTTATTATGCATTTGTATTTGGCTTTCAAGCGTTGTTCCATATTCTATCATTAATCAGTGTTGTTCTATTTACCATGTGTTGTTCGATTCATCCTTCAAGATAGAAGAGTGCCATTTGATTTCTGTAGAACATGATTGTTGCATTTATTCTTGTAGACTAAGGTGGTGTTTATAAGAATTAGTTGTCGTTACATTGCCTAGCTGTTGTTCCATTTCTGTTTGCTATTCAATTCAGAGGCTGTTACTTAATTCTTGATGATTATAATTATTGCTACATTCATTTACATAGGATAGAGTTTTTCTGTTGAATCCTATTTATAGAAGTAGATGATGTTCCATTTCTTAATTGTTGTTCTGTTACAGGGAAAAGTGTCTACACAGAACTGCTTATCCCACTATGGTGTGGTAGCTACCTTAGAAACAAACAAAGTAAAGCTACTTTCATTTTTCCTTTATGAAATATAGATGAGAGAAGAACAAAGAAGACCAACCTCTATCTTGCGCTAATCTCCTAGTGCGATTCCTCTCTCTCTTGATAGTCTTCCGCTACTTTCTCCCTTGTACGCCCAACTTTACAGAGTACCTGTAAGATCACAGTAGCATAGCACTATACAAGAACATGGATCTATAATCATAAACAATCTAGGATCAGATGTAAATTGACCATACAAATGCATAAAACATAAATGACACAAGAGTATGAAGGAAAACTTGAATAGCTTTTATTGATAAACAAGAAAGAGCCAAGGGAGTTACAACCAGTTGTTCTGACCCAACATCATCCTCTCAGCAAGGAAGCCCCTCTTCACCTCATACAAAGCTTAGATCACCCAACAATCTGATGTTGTCTCAAGAAACCAACAGCAATTCCTTACAATATGCAAAATTCCAGCCTCTGGATCTCTAGGATGAGGGATCCATATATAGATATCTGTAAGGGAGATGAGTCAGCTTGTGATTTGATTAGTGTCTTCCCTCTGATAGGTCTTGCTTCCACTTGGATATTGATGATCTCTTACTCATCCTTGGTCGAATTCAGAGAGGCAAATGTCACAGGAGAAGTTTTTGGATGTTTCCATGCCTCTCCACCTCACGGAATGACACTGCCATTTGTCACTTCTGGCCCATCGCACCCCATAGAAGGGATTTTTGAAATGCAACACACCCACACAGTGTATTTAGGTGAGATGCAACACACTTTGCCTATGGAGCAGCTGAAATGATCCTGTTTTGACCAGTTCTGAGCAGTTTTTCATGGAGAACTTCTAGGAGAAGCTATAATCAGCTGACCTTGTTCCTTTAGGGGTTAGAACAACACTTTTAGGGACTTAGAATCCCTTGGTTTATGGACATTTCATGCTTGGGGTTGTAGTGCCCAAAATGTCTATAACAATTGCCCCCTAAAGCATGAGGTCGTTAATCTTTTGATGTCAGGTGAAATGCTTTATTATGAGGATCCGAAGTTCTTTCAAGCTGGGAGGAGACCTGTAATAAGATAAAATACAATACATTATCTTCATAATATTTTCATGATCTAGCTGAGGCGGGCATTCCCATTCTCATCTTTATAAATTCATTTTCATGTACATAGGACAGACAATCGTCTGAGTGTAGACTGATGATTCTGGTAGAGTCATCATCCCTTTGATTGGATGATTATCTGTGCAGCAATGATGTACATTTGATGTCTTTATTTCCCTTAATATATATCACAGCCTGGATGGATGAAACTAGATCCAGGGTCTTCAATCTCATTCGATCTTCACTCGAAGTACAAGTCTATCCATGTGAGAGATGTTCTGGAGTCGAACATGGAAAGACATCGCCTGATTACCAGCCAATGATGTAAGCTGTTAACAGGCGCGAGAGGAATCATCGATAATGATAATGACCCTCAAGGTACTGCAGTACAATTCACGTGGTGTGAATAAAGGACTTGGCATCGAACACCACGCAAAATCTTTTGGTCGAAGGTCATTGATGTAAACCTGTCGCCGGAAGTGAGAAACTTGCCATTGAGGCATGCAAGCTTCAAAGTACTGAATGGGGTGTTCCTTGATCGACTTCTTGGATGATGAGCTGATGTCAACAAGAAGCGATTCGTCACAGGAGGGCCTTAATGAGTCCCACATCAATGACACGGAATGGAGCAAATGATTTTAATGGAGGTGAAAACAATCTGATGACATAAGGTTCAGGGCGGCGGTAATGAAAGAATGGAGTGTAAATGTATTGTAGCAGGTGAGACACAGGTGAATTCTCTGAATGACTTATCTTGAACATATCAGTGACACTGACGTGATGGACTGGTAGCATTAACCCAAAATGTGGATGGTGTGATGGGACCATGGTGATGTGACCGGTGAATGAAACAACCCAACCCGACTTGGATGCGGAGTGAAAGTGTCATGTTCAAGAGCGACTAGCTACCAACAAAGTTTCTTCAAGTTTTCTTCCCAATTTTTCCCAAGTCATTGCTAACCAGTACCTCTTTATTTTTGTCAAGCTTGAGGAGGATAACATATGCTTGTTCTATAATTTTCCCTTCGGGCAAACCCATCTCTATGTTTTAACGAGCCTAGCGATAGTGAAACTCGTTCTTGTCTGCTATGGACAAGTTTGTCGCTATTAAGTTTTAACGAGTTTAACGACAAAGATAACTCGGTCCTTTTCAATTTTAGAGAGTATGAAAAGGAACGTAAAGGAAACTCCAAAATTCCTTTTTGTCATCTAATCCCTTAAGTCTGAAAAAGTATAAAACAATACAGAAGGGATGAATTTTCGATACTTTTAACGAGCCGAACAAAGCAAGCGCTCGATCTTTTTGTGTAATAATCCCTCAGGTCCAAAAAGATTAAAATCTAAAGGAGGGATAGCACTTCTGGTCCCTTTAACGAGCTGGAGAGGCCAATGGCTCGGAAATCTTTTCATATTTTACAAGTCAGTTGAAAATAGCTTAAAGGAGACTCGTCTTTTGAGGAATGAGTGATAAAATTGGGTAGCAGCTGATTCCAGGTAAGGTTTGGAATTTTCCAATCATGGCAGTGTTACAAGGATGGCTAGTGAGATCACTCTTCGCAGCTGTTACTCAAAAGGGGTAAACAATCAAATGGAGGTGAATGATCAGCCAATACAGAGTGGAGGTGATGATGAGAACATGACCAAGGCTTTTAAAGGTTGAAGTACTACATTCACGATGGATATTTACTGGGAAATAGTTCATTTTCTAATGAGCTTAAACGCGGGGGGAAACATTTGCTCATGGCTTATGTTTATTTTTTTAACGAGCTTGAACTATGCACTAAAACTGCTTGATTAACGGTCATTTCTTGACTTTACCATAATAGCTTTGTTCTTTCAAAGATTGTACTACATTTTCAATTGCTTCATCAAACTAGTTAGAAATGAACAATACATGTTTGAAAAATGAGTTAGAACACTAATAATTTACTCGAATTACGTAAAAAGTAATGTAAAAGTGCTTTTACCTCTCAATTTACCATTTCATTTGAACTTTGGTTTGTTGGAGCTTTGGAGGTGCTTTCCCCCCTTGATTTTCATCAGCTGATTTCGGGAGATTCTGTGGACGATTCTCGGTGCCGTCTGGACCAGGTAGGAGCTAAACTTCAGATCTTTTATTTCATGCTTTCCATTTTGCATTCTGAGCTTGATTCCTGGTTTTTCTGAGCCTCTAGGGTTTGAAAAACTCACCCTGGCTTCAGCGCACCCTTTGTGTATCAAAAGGTGCGTTGGATGTTGGCCTGTTTACTGGCCATCTGACATGCAATGCAACTAGAGTGCTACTATAGGTGCGATGGGCGCAAGGAAGGAATTTTATGCACAGTTTTTGATGGAAATTTCGCCTGTTTCTTACCAAAATCAGGATCTAACTCTTCTCTTGTTTGTTTTCAAAGATTTTTTGAGCAAGATGACTATTACATGGCGAGAACATGAGCATGAAGAAGAGGACATGCTTGCTTTACATGATCCGGTTACAGTAAACGCACTGCGGAACTGTGGCTTGCTGAAGTTTTTCTGCATTTCTAGCATGATACAACAAATCAGCTTGCTGCAGTATTTGCTCGGTGCTTGGGATCCTACCAACCAGGTGTTCTAGATTAGGGGCAAATCCATCCCCTTGACTGTAGTGGACATCTATTTCTTGACTGGCTTGTCGAGGTGGGGTGCCCCCATCTCTTTATCAGGTTCGGCCCGAGGAGGTGAATCTGTGAGAGATTATGTTCACCGATATTGCAGAGAGGGATCTCAGCTGAGTAAGGACGGCAAGATCATCATCCGTGATGTCGCTGACAGGTCCCTCAGGACTATTCCGTTCACTTTTGGTAGGATGGCTGGTGGTGCGGCTCTTCATGTAGCCAACCAATCTTATATGCAGTATGCCTTGGAATGTCTCCAACCGAAGGTGTTCAACTGGTGCGACGCAGTACTTCTTGTGATGAAAGAACAGTTGACCAAGGTGAAGAGTGGGAGGTTGAAGAACTTTGGTTATGGTTCTATCTTGACCGCCTTTGCCTTGGAAAAGATACCACTGATGCAGCCGTAGTATATTGCACTCAATTTACCTTCACCGACTGAACCACGTATGCAGAGATGGGTCGACCATATGTCTAGGCATGCTGGCCAGTCTCAGATTTCCTTTTCCTTTTCTGATACCTTCTTCGGGTGGTTTGATCGTCAGGAGATGGCTTATTCCGAGTATCCATATGCTGATATGGACTTCCGGGGTGATCCAGATTTAGTACTGCCGCCTGGCGAACAGTGGGGCGCCATTGGTAAGTTCTTTGACCATATCCCTGTTTAGGGTTTTTCTTTTATAAGGTCCTTGTGCTTTATTCTATCAAGACTTAATCAAACTCATGTGTTCACGCAGATTTTGGTCCCGTTCGGCCAGTAGTACGCCTGAGAGTGCCAGCTGCTGCCCCAATAGGAGAGGTTGTTGGAAGGGCTATCCTTCACGACCTCGATGTGGTCGAGACTCTCACAACATTACAGGAACAGGTTGAGGGCCTCACTCTTGGTATTCCAGATGTGAGGACTGACAAGCTACCCTTGAGGTTGCAGCGGCACACTACTGGTGTGCCAAGACAATGGACTCGGCTCTTACGCATGATCGCACAGGCTGTGACTTGCTATCACGAGCATCATTAGACTAGGGTGTCCCCTAGCATTTTGAGTTTTTTGTCATTTGACCAATTTTGTCTTGGTTACAGAACATTATGTGTAAATCATAAATAGTTATATATATATTTTTGATTTTCGAAGCTTTATTTTGGTTAAGTTACATGATCCAAATGCAAATATTGATGGTATGCTTCTTTTTATAAATGTTGAAAATGTCTATCTAACACATAGTTTGCCAATGAGTCAATTGATGTGTTTAAGGTTCTGGAAATATGCTGATATTGAATAAAATCAAATTGTCTTTCCAAAATCTTAACCCTCAGGAACATGCAATAAATAGTTGGATTTCGGATAGGGTAGATACCAGTGAGTTGTAGTATGACTAGTTGTGAGTCTAGCCTGACAATCAGTCGGCGTATACCATGTGCTATGGCATCAGAGAGAAGTTTTATCAACGCGCTATATTCAGCGATGTTATTCGTTGATCGACCAATAAATACCCCTCTGAAACTTACTAACTCGCTGCTTGGATCAAAAATGGCCCAGGCCACGGAAGATAGGTTCCACGAACTACGACTCGCTCCGTCGGCATATCCAACACATGACTCCAATAGGTTTGACATCTGCAATAAATGTAAAAAGTGGATTACTTGACCAAAACAAACACTTTAGCGAAAACAAAGACATAACAAATGCATACAGGTTACTATACTGAATCACGCATAGTAACGCTTGAGGTACAACCCGTTACGAGGTTGTTCCAGTGGAATCCCATCATAATCCATTAACTCGTAGGCTCCTTTTGCTAACACTCGCTTAACAATATAGGGGCCCATCCATAAAGACTTGAATTTACCTGCCCCCAATTTATCAGATTCTTGGTCATAAAGCAAGACCAAGTCACCTTCTGAGAAGACACGGGGTTTGACATTCTTGTCGAACTGCGCTTTGACTCGTTTCTTATGCGCTTCGTTAGCCAAAGAAGCATCACGACGGGTTTCATCCAATTGGATTAGTTCCAAGAAAAGATCCTCCTCTTCTAAAGTTCCGGGGAGAAGGTCAATTGCGAGTTTGAGGGACGAGATTCCACACTGGATTGGTAAGACTGCTTCCAGGCCATATACCAGTTGGAAAGGTGTAAACCCGGTTGCATTCCTTACCGATGTTCGGTAAGCCCACAAGGCTGAGTACAGGATTAGGTGCCAACTTCTATTGTGAACTCCAATCATCCTTTGCAGCATGCGCTTCAGGACCTTGTTGATTGCTTCAACTTGTCCATTGGCTTGCGGGTAATATGGAGTAGAGCTGTCATGAGACAACCCTAGTTTGGCAGCTAATTCGACCATCATGTGATTGTGAAAATGTGATCCATGATCTGTGACTATAGCTTGTGGGACGCCGAATCTGGTGACTACATGATTGAAAAAGAAGAGGGCAGTTGTTTCACCAGTATTATCTAATGTAGGCATCGCCTCGGCCCATTCGGTAAAATAGTCAACTGCGACTATGATATACCCATGCCCCAGGTCGAGGTGGGGTTACATGTCATGAAATCGATGCCCCATTTGGCGAATGGACCGACAGCAACTATTGGCTGCAGAGGTGCGGGTGGTCTTCTAGTTTTGCTATCCAAAATTTGACAAGCATGGAAACTTCTGACTGCGGTTATGCAATCTTTGAACATTGTTGGCCAGAAGTATCATGCTCGTAAAAAAATTTGCGCTGTAGCATAACCAGATTGATGCCCCCCACACGCGCCTGAATGGAAATCATTTAGGACTTTTTTGGCCTCCTCATGGGTGAGGCACCTTCTAAGAACCGTATCGATACCACGACGGTAAAGTGTATCACCGACGATAGTCTTTTGCTTGGTATCGAATACGGTTTTGTTCGGAGCGAGAGGTATTTGGCCTATATTTTTGGGTTTGGAGATAAATGATTATATCCCCATACCACAGATTGCTTGAAGATATCAGAAACAAATTTTTGTTTAGGATCATTTCTTGGGATGTTTCATCGTTGGACGACGATGGGAGATCACATAATAATTCTGCGAAAACCAGAGCTTTCTTTGACTTGGATTTTACAAATTCTAGATCAAACTCTTGTAGAATTGCTATCCATTTTGAATATTTTCCCCCCAGCAACTGTCACAACAATATATAAGTCATGGGGTTGCAATCTGACAGAATGGTAGTTTTTCGAAAGAGGACATAGTGTCGAAATCTCTGTATTGCTTGAACAGCTGCGAGCTCTAACTTTTCAACATAAGAATATTTGCTTTCTATATCATTTAAGTTCTTACTCAAATAATATATAGGATGTTCAATTCAGTTGTCTTCTTGAACTAAAACCATTACAATGGTTGTATCCGCTGTAGCCAGATACAGGTTAAAGTATTTTTGATAATCAGGAGCGTACATTAATGATGCTTTCATTAGGGATTCTTTTAAAGCATCAAAGGAAGCTTGTGCAACCTGATCCTAGACAAAGGGTACTTCCTTTTTCAAAAGACGCATATAACCTTTAGCAAGTTCGGCGTAATTTGGAATGAACCTCCTCAGAAAGTTTGCTTTCCCTTGGAGTCTCTGGACCTGAAGCAAATTTGAAGGTGGAGGCAAATTTATGATTGCCTGAACCTTACATGGGTCGAGACGAATCCTGTCTTTCGAGACTACAAATCCAAGTAAACGACCAGAACTGACACAAAATACACATTTGTGTGGATTGAGTCGTATCTTGTAGTGTCGGCAACGTAGAAATATTGCTCTTAAATACTGCGGATGATCAGTCCGCTTTCGTGAATGAGTCGGTAGGTCGTCGAGGTATGGTTGAACGATGTTTTTGATGTCATGGAAGGCATAATTCATTGCCCTCTGAAAAGTTTCCCCTGCGTTCTTTGAACCAAAGGGTAATTTTCGATATGCGAATGTGCCCCACGGACAAATAAATGCAGTCTTTGACTAGTCCTGTGGGCGGATATTTATTTGATTGTACCCAGAGAATCCATCCATGAATGAAAAGATTTCGCATCCGGCGCATTCATCAATTATCTGGTTGATGAAGGGTGTAGGGTAGTTGTCTTTTGGACAAGCTTGATTTACATCCCTATAATCGACCAACACTCTAATTGTTGCTTGTTTTTTCATAATAGGGACAATATTCGATACCCAATCGGTTAGAGGAACCGGGTAAATGAAACCAGCATGGAGAAGTTTTTCAACTTCTGCCTTAATGGCAGCGGATTTCTTGGGGTGCACCGGTCGTAGTCGTTGTCATACTGGTTTGACATCTGGATACATCTTGATTCTGTGTTCAACGATACTCGAGTCAATGCCTGGCATTTAACTATATGACCAAGCAAAGACATCTCTGAATTCGCGAAAAAGAGCGTTATATATTTCAAGTTCTGAAGGAGAACAACATTTTCCAGCATAAATATTCTCTACAACATCTGTTTTGGTCGAGATATTTATGGTGACAGTCTCTTCAATGTTGGACAAGTTTCGCTCGGAATCCACCGCGTTTACAGTATTTGATAGGAAATCAAAAACTAAAGGATGATAAAGGTCATCAGGAGTATTTTCTTCACAACCTGGAAGAAGGGAACGATGGTGGTAATCATCCCATGGTGCCCCTTCAATTACCATTGATTGAACAATTCCTTCATCAGTGACATGCACTCGCGACCAAGGATCTGAAGGGGTACCATATTCCTTAGACCTATCTATCCAAGCGCTTGATGAGCGTTGATTTGGGTTTGCCTCCCATGCTAGGAACGTTGATTGCTACAATATTTTTGTTGGGCTTGGAGGCAAAACCTACGCATGATCCATGTCGATATCGTTTTCTGAGATCTTTTTAGAAGATATCATATTGCAGGTTCCTACCAACGCTACTTCCGCCAAATTGATTGGAGGTGGAAGGGCAAAAGTTCCCATTAATATAGGATCTTTTAGTAGGCCTACTCCGATATTTTGAAGCGAATGGGGGCTTCCATGGATCATTGGAATGCTTCCCGTAACTTGAGAACCATTGGGGAGGAATTTTTGTTGATCGACGATTGTAATCCCTCCTTGAAAGGGAAATGCGATCTTCCTAAAATAGGTTGACACAACAGCAGCCATAGCATATATCCATGGTCTTCCCAGTAGGATGTTGTAATTGAGATTTCCATCGATTACCTCAACATCTATTTCTACTGTTTTCCCTCCTAGTTCAACTTTCAAGTTACTTAGAATACCGTATGGGGTATATGTTCGTCCGCCAAATGCTTTTAATGTCGTCGAAGATTGCGACAAGGTTGGAGATCCTAAAGTCTTCCAGCAACTCATCGACATAATACATGTAGATGCCCCCTCATCAATAATTGTTCGATGAACAATTTCGTTGAGGGCTTTCACTTGAACAAGGAAAGCTAGTTGAGCTGGTAACTGAGGATCGTATCCTTTATGATCGAAGGATAAAAGATTGGAATCCTTTGGGTCTATCCCACCAATGGCTGATAATAAAGCTTGCTTTTGGGATGGGAAATTTTGTAGTACCTCAAGAGTCGACATAGTGGATGGCGATTGGGCCAAATATTCGACCATATTATAATGTTGTGCCGCTCTAGCATGGGGATTAAACGTCGACTTGTGTACTACTCTCTTTGGTGGTTTTATTGTCAACTCAGGAAAGATGGGTGGCGCAACTTCTATCGAAGTTGTTGTCAAACTACTAGGTTGATCTTTATCCTTGTTGTTCGACAGCTGTGGATTCCCATAATCTTTGTTTCTTGTCGATATCAAAGCATCATTTTTCTGTTTGGAAACCGACAACATTAGCACTTGAGATGGGGAAGCATTTCCACTATCAACCAGATTTGTCCCTAGATTTGGAAATGGATCAGTCAATGCTGCCGAGGTTTTTGAATTCTTGAAGAATTTTTTAAGCTCAGCTCTATGTGGACAATCTGCGGTCCAATGATCCTCATCGCATATAAAGCATGGATTTTTTGGTTTCCTATTTCTAGGAGGGTTTACAGAAGATTTTTCAGGTGATGATTCTTCTCGTTTCTTCTTCTTCCCTTTTCCTTTCTTCTTGCCCCCTAGTTGCTTGGTTTCTTTGCCTTTATCTGTCGATACAGCATTTACTTCCGAGGCAAGAATTTCCTCTTTTTCATTTTGACCGGAAATCTTACAGGCCTTTTTAGATGTAGCCTTTGTCGATTTCGTGTATGTTGCGCCAATCATGCCATCACCGGCATGAGAGTCATTGTTTGATTTAGGAGGAGGAGGAACTGAGAATTCTAGTCTAGGAGCGTTAGGTATTTTATCGTAGAGCGTGCCAGACTGAGTGTAAATCAAATCCAAATATTGCGCACGAGCGATAACCTGCTCTTCGGTGATGACCCCCATTTTTGCCACATCTTCCGTGATGGAAGGCAGTAATGACTTAATAAACCATTCAGCTAAAAGCTGATCGGGAACATACATTTTCACCATTCTATGACGACATCGCCACTCATGTATATGATCAGATATGTGAGTGGCCATCGTTTGTTTGAAGTTGGTAAGAAGTTTCGTTCCCGTTTCGTACCTTATTGGTAACTGAAAATGGGTTAAAAAGGTTGTGGCTAGGGTACTGAAGTTGTCAAATGAAGCTCTAGGCAATTCGATATACCATTTTGCTGCCGAACCAGTTAATGTCCTCTGAAAAAGGCGAAGCCTAATCGAATCATCGTTTAGGGTGTTTGATGAACACCACAGATGAAAGGTCATCACATGATTCGACAGATCTTCACCCGGATTTCCATTAAATTTAGGAATATCTTATGGAAGTTTATGTGGAATCGCTGGCCACCAAGGGGCGTAAGCAATTGGATCGTTTGTTAACCGATTTAAATCAAGTAACTCTAAAGTCGCCACGAAGGGTAACTGTTGATTCAGGTTAGGTGAAGCATACCCAGGATAAGATGGGATTGCCTGAGCAGTTGGTCTTTGCATACCAGCATAATGCATTTGATGTTGGTAACTTTGGTAAGGTTGGTGGGCATGACCATTGTAAAATGGTTGATTTTGACTGTTTTGAATATATGGTTGCCCACTATTCACAAAGATTTGTTGCTCAGAACCTTGGTATACTTGTTGGAACTGCGGTTATTGGTATTGCACTAGCCATGGTTGTGAAGCCATGTGTTGTTGCCCCATACTAACTGTTTGACCAAGATGAGGGGTAATTGTACCCGTTTGAACCTGTGTCATTCCACCAGTCGGCGATTGTGGTTGAGTTGCAGGGTCAAGGGGTTGTTGCATTACAACCTGAGAAACCTGAGGTTGGCATACAACAAGCAGCACTTGAACTTGCGACACCGTCACAATAGCTGGGGTAGTTGGTATACTTGACATAGGTAAGCATTGTTGCATCGAATATACAACTCTTGGTTGTTGAGGTAGTATCGGTACCCAACCGCTTAACGTAATTCCAGCATAACCCGAATTTTGTTGTGAACTCCCGTATGGTTGTCCTCCCGGAGGGGATAATGAAAGGGTATACTACCCCCCATACAGTGGTAATCCAGTACTTAAGGGAATGGTTTTCCCTTGAGGGCCGGACTACCCAAATTAACCTCCAAATGGATCAATTTGTTGAGACTCAACATAAGAGTTTCCTGATATTATTCCGGATGAACAAACTGGAACAGACCATACCATCGAAATGGCCCCTGGGTGGGCTCCTTCTAGCGATTGAGAGCTAGTTGGGACAGATGGTATACCGACGAACATTGTTGGAGTGATAGCAGGAAGTTCTACTATCGCTGTGTCAGACGACACAGTCCTAGATGTTGATGGTTGTTCAGACATTTCTAGTCTATCCAAAAGATTACCTAGTGATTCTACAGGAGCTTCCGCTGGCGGTAGACTAATTTCTGATGAAGAAGGATACAGAGTGATCCCGACTCCAAAATTCGATGGAGTACTAGATGGAGGATCTTCCACAATCTCTTCTATAGCAATCAAACCAGGTGGAAGGGGTAGACCGTCAGGTCCGTAGAATATTTCTGGTGTCGAAGAAGGTATGGAATCTACAGCGACAGATGTTTGGGGAGCAACACTCTCGTAACCGGTTGTAGATGAAACTGGTTCAGTGATACAAGTGTTCACCGTTAGACTAGGATCAGTCCTACCGTCCTTCTGTGGCTGCTGAACTTCTTCTGTAAAGGCAGGGATACCAGAAATTTTTGGAGTAACCGGAGTCTCTGATGTTGTTGGAACACTTGTTCTAACTTTACCAGGAGATTTGGAACCAGTTAAACAAGTTCGCTTTGTCCGTACTTGTTTCGATTCAGGAGACAAAGACGGTTGACTCGTAAGCCTCCGCGAATGAAGGGGTTTCAATTGACTTTCTTCCACAATTGCAGATTACTCGATCAACTAAAAATCAAGGGGAAGTATGTTTCCGAATTAGATGAATTTTAGACGCTTTGACACAACTTGTTTTTTCAATTTTTAAGAGTCGAGAAAAAACAAAAAATGACTCTAGTCGCCTTCGATTTTTAATGAGCCTGAAGTGACAAGTGCTCAGATGGACCTTTTCCGTTAAGGAGTCTGAAAAGTAACGAAAGGGACTGCTCTGGAAATCTAGGTAGAGGGATTACCAAACCAATCGCAAAACTGCAGAACAATTTTTACGGTACGGCAGTCAATCTTCCCAAATGCTGTGTTCAATGCATTGCGATTGATAGTGCGGTAGACACGGCTTCCTATGGATAAAGGATTAAGCCTATTGTGGTCTCCCAAAATATACTCGACGGTACGTGGGAGCACAAGTCTGTACTGGCACTTATCGTCTCAAAATGGAGGAATCACCCAACCATCAGTGAAAACAACAGTTACCAGGCTTTACAACGCCGGAATACGTCTCTAGCCTAGACTTCTAAATGTTGTGTGTTAGGTTCCAAAGCGTTGTTAGATTCATTGAATTTATTTTATAGTTGATCTTGTTTAAGAAATTTTCCTTTCAGGTTCACCGTGAGATGTAGATGTATAATTCCTAAAATGCAATCTAAGATGATAAGCAGTCTTTTATCTTCTTTGTGCAATGAAAATCCTATCTACTAAGGAAAGAGAGACAATATTCTTTCACAAAGAGCAAAGAGCACACACTAAATGCACAGTCCTAAATCAAACCAATCAAACAGTCTAAATGCAAATGCACATGCATGTATTTGTTTTTGGCTTTCTTAGTATGTGAATGGTAAAAATAAAGCTAATGCACAAATCTGAATTACTTTTCAAGCGACAATTACTAACAAGTTTCTTTTCGAAATCAGAAATGGAGACAATCACAACACTTTACGATTTGGAAATGAATACTTGCTTTCGACACTAGAAAAATTAAAAATTCAGACCAAATAAATTAGTAACAGGATAATCGACTATCTACAGCAACCAAACTCTTTCCTATGACTGAAAACGACACTTGCGACACTTTCAAATTAAAGGACGACAGTACGATTACGTTACTTTTTGCAAAGGAGAACTGAAAATGACTCAACAAATACACAAAAACATTTACAGTTCTTTTGTACAATGGAGGCGGAATAACAGCAAGGAAAAGGGGTTTCAAATAGAGATATACTGATTACAGGTAGCAAAATTCATGAATAGAACTGGAAAGAATGAATCACAGAAACCAAAACTGAACAATGCCTAGTCTGATCAGCGCACCTGTAACACAGGGAATTTGAAATGCAGCGCACCTACTACACTCGAGAAGTGCACTGAATTTCAGATTCACAGAACAGTACCTGTGCTGGACCATAGACGAGACTTTGCTTGGGTTCCGGGTCACAGTTTGTAGTTCAGTTCATGGGTTTTGGCTGAGCAAATGGTAATCAGTAATGCAACAATCAGGGGTAGATCTAAGGAGGTTCTGAGAGCTACCACAAGGGGCAATCAGAGAGTTTGTGAATCAGTTGTTTAAGTTATAAACAAATCCCGAAGATTGACTGAAGCGGCATTTATCTACTTTGCATTTGCATAGAAAATGCAGTTCGAAAGCTACCTGGCTCGACTTCAGGCTCCGTCTGTAAGTTTATAAAATAAACAACAAGGAAGATAAACAAACAAACTAATTCGTCCCCAGTGGAGTCGCCATTTTGTTACAGGGAAAAGTGTCTACACAGAACTGCTTATCCCACTAAGGTGTGGTAGCTACCTTAGAAAGAAACAAAGTAAAGCTACTTTCGTTTTTCCTTTATGAAATATAGATGAGAGAAGAACAAAGAAGACCAACCTCTGTCTTGCGTTAATCTCCTAGTGCGATTCCTCTCTCTCTTGATAGTCTTTCGCTACTTGCTCCCTTGTACGCCCAACTTCACAGAGTACCTGTAAGATCAAAGTAGCATAGCACTATACAAGAACATGGATCTATAATCATAAACAATCTAGGATCATATGTAAATTGACCATACAAATGCATAAAACATAAATGACACGAGAGTATGGAGGAAAACTTGAATAGCTTTTATTGATAAACAAGAAAGAGCCAAGGGAGTTACAACTAGTTGTTTTGACTCAACATCATCCTCTTAGAAAGGAAGCCCCTCTTCACCTCATACAAAGCTTAGATCACCCAACAATCTGATGTTGTCTCAAGAAACTAACAACAATTCCTTACAATATGCAAAATTCCAACCTCTAGATCTCTGGGATGAGGGATCCATATATAGATATCTGTAAGGGAGATGAGTCAGCTTGTGATTTGATTAGTGTCTTCCCTCTGATAGTTCTTGCTTCCACTTGGAGATTAATGATCTCTTACTCATCCTTGGTTGAATTCAGAGAGGCAAATGTCATAGGAGAAGTTTTTGGAAGTTTCCATGCCTCTCCACCTCGCGGAATGACACTGCCATTTGTCACTTCTCGCCCATCGCACCCCATAGAAGGGCTTTTTGAAATGAAATGCACCCACACAGTGTATTTAGGTGAGATGCAACGCACTTTGCCTATGGAGCAGCTGAAATGATCCTGTTTTGACCAGTTCTGAGAAGTTTTTCATGGAGAACTTCTGGGAGAAGCTATAATCAATTGACCTTGTTCCTTTAGGGGTTAGAACAACACTTTTAGGGACTTAGGAGCCCTTGGTTTATGGACATTTCATGCTTGGGGTTTTAGTGCCCAAAAATGTTTATAACATGTTCCATTTCTTGTTATTTGCGTTATTAATTGCTTTGGTGTGCAGCAGGGCTGTCAACTGTAGAGAACATTGGTTACTGCTTCCTTGTTCTCAGATTGATTATCTTGTTATAGTTTGATTTCAATTGTATCAATCTCTAGAGGAATGAGTTATTACTATTGTATCCTCGATTAATGTTTGCTAAGTGAATAGTTGGATTTCAGAGCATTTGAGTTTATGTTGGTTTCTTTTTTCAAGCTTTCATTTACTTTTGTATTTTAAGCACTATACTGCAAAACATTACTCTTGAGTAAATAGCCGCCTCAGACTGAGTACACTCTTGAAATAAAAAGTCGTCCCTGGGTTGACAATTAATGTGAAGGTAATTAGGAGTTAAAAAGACACCTTTTTATCGCTCCACAACGATGGATACTGTATGTTACCTGGTCAATAGGTCACCTTCATCATCGTTGGAGGATAAGACTCCACAAGAGGTATGGACTAGTAAGAAACCATCTCTTTCACATCTGAGGGTATTTGGATGTGATGCATATGTACATGTTCCAAAGCAGAAACAAACCAAGTTGGATAGTAAATCTGAAAAGTGCATCTTTATTGGGTATAAGGATGGTTTAAAGGGTTATAAGCTTTGGAACCCAGTCACACAAATTGTTTGTGTACAGCCGAGATGTGGTGTTCAGAGAGGTGAAAGATGTTATTAAACATGAAGTCTAATGAAAGGAACCTGAGAGGATAGAGTTTGAGCTAAAGGAGGAAGAATCAGACTCTACAACAGAGGAGGAATCAGAAGATGAAGAGCCACAAACTCCAGCTGTGAGAAGATCACTTCAAGAAAGAAGGCAGCCTGAAAGGTATAGTCCATCTGCTTTCTATTCAAATTTTTCTTTATCTATTACTAATGATGATCCTAGAACTGTGAAGGAAGCAGTAGATTCATAGGATGGAAAACTCTAGAAAGAGGCCATGGTTGATGAAATGGCATCTTTGCACAAAAATGAGGCTTGGGATCTGGTGGAGTTGTCGGCTGGGAGGAAACCCATTGGTAGCAAATGGGTGTTAAAAAAGAAGACAAATGCAAAAGGAAAAGTGGAGAAATACAAAGCTCCATTGGCAGCAAAAGGTTATTCCCAAGTGTTGGGAATTGATTTTGGTGATATTTTTTCTCTTGTTGCCAAGGTAACTTCTATTAGATTACTTTTATCTGTTGCTGCTACTTTTTATTTTGAGGTAGAACAGATGGATGTGAAGACAACATTTCTTCATGAGGATTTGGAAGAGGAGATATACATGAAGCAACCTAAAGGCTTTGCGGTGAAGGGTAAGAAAGAACTAGTATCCAAGTTAAAGAAGTTTTTGCATGGGTTAAAACAGTCACCAAGGATGTGGTATCAGAAATTTGGTACATTTATACGGGGACTTGACTTCACTAGAAGCAAAGAAGATCACTGTGTGTATTTTAAATTAATTTGTGACCATGTTATTTATCTGGTCTTATACGTGGATGATATGTTGCTGGTTGGAAATGACAAAGAAATTATCCAGGATTTGAAGACCCAATTGTCCTCCAAATTCGACATGAAAGATCTTGGTGCTGCAAACTATATTTTGGGCATGGAAATTAAAAGAGATTAGGAAAAGAGGAAGCTTTGGTTAAACCAGAGGAAGTATGTCGAGACAATACTGCAGAGGTTTAATATGCAGGATAGTAAACTGGTGAAGGTTCCTATTCCTGTAGGTGTGAGGTTATCTGTTGAGCAGTGTCCCAAGACACAAGAAGAGGAAGAGGACATGTCCCATGTTCCATATGCAAGTGTAGTCGGTAGCCTGATGTATGCAGTGGTCTGTACTAGACTAGACATTGCACATGTAGTGGGAGTATTTAGCAGGTTTATGTCAAAACCAAGGAGCATTGGACAACAGTGAAGCGGGTTTTCAGGTATTTGTGTGGCACTAGTGATTATGGTTTGTGCTACCAAGGAAGACTAGGATTGGATAGAGTGTTGGATATTCATGGCTTTGTTCATGCAGACTGGGCTGGAGATATGGATCAGAGAAGATCTACAAGTGGGTATGTGTTTAACCTATTTGGAGGTGCAATCAGTTGGATGAGTAAGAAACAATATGTAATGGCACTATCAACTACAGACGTAGAATACATGGCAGCTACTCATGCAAGCAAGGAAGCAGTTTGGTTGCAGAGATTGTGTTCAAGTATGGGGTTAGTACAGGAAGCTATAAGGATGGACTGTGACAGCCAAACTGCAATTTTCTTGGCAAAGAACCCTGCATATCATTCAAATACAAAGCACATTGATGTTTAGTGTCACTTTGTGAGGGATATAATAGAAGACAAAAAGGTGTTGTTGGTAAAGGTGGACACTTTGAAGAATACTACAGATGCATTGACAAAATCTGTGAGCTCTAATAAGTTCTCTTGGTGTAGAGAAACAATTGGCGTTACAGGGGTGGATAAATGACTAAGATCTCTTGTGGCCCCCTATGGAAAGAAAACAACAAGTGGGAGAATGTTGGGTCGTGTTATATTCTATCCATGACTAGCCCATGTAGTTAACTAGGGTTAGAGGGGGGAGGTCATAGGGGGTTTGAGGGGCACCCATAACCTCACTTTATGGGGTCCAAGGTAGCGCCCTAGAAAATTTTGGTTTTGGACCTGATGTTAGGTTGGGTAGACCCACCTATGGTTTTGTGCATGATTTTCGCACATGTTTTTTGGATGCGATGGTTTGTCGGTCCATAGTATTGGATGCAACGGTTTTTGGTCCATGGTATTAGACGCGATGGTTTTCGGTCCATGGTATTGGATGCTTTGGCATGTATAAATATGTATTGTAACATTGCAAGGAACATAATGAAAAATCAAGTTGGTAGTCCCGGTTTTGGGATCCAGGGGAAAATCTTTGGGTATATGTGTTTTATGTGTTCTACTCTCACGTTATTTATTTTCTGTGTTTTAGAATTCGTATGAAAGTAATTTCTGTACGGGGTTAAAACCTACAATTTGGAACAGTTCTAGGCACTCTTGGTTTGGGGGATTATTTGGAAGGAGGTACCATTGTCTTTTTGTTTACATTTGCTGAATGGCTGGAAGCAAGATCGAGTGAAAAGGTGACTCAGTCTACTGCGTGAATGATGGTATATATGTTGAGGTTTTTTGGCATACACATTGAAGTTTTTTCACATAACGTTGGCATATACTTTGAAAGTTTTTGGTATATACGTTGAATACTTTTTGGCATGTAAAATGTGGTAATATCCACGCATTGAATGTACTTTGAATGTTTTTTAATGTACTCTTAATGTTGTTTAACACATGGAATTGTATTGAAGTTTTATGGTATATGCGTTGAGATTCGATTGGTGAAGACCAAATTCAGATAGCTTTGTTGCCTTTTCATGTAAAACAATTCAAGAACGTTGCAAAAAAAAATGATGAGGAAGAGATTTGAAATCTTTTGAGAATGCATAGCTGATCTATGTTTTATATTTTCACTAAAGACAAACACAGTACAAAGCCCTATATGGAGTGAATGCCCTTTTGAAATGTAATTTTTATTACCACCAGAAGTACAATTTTACTATATATTGGCAGAAGTATTTTTACAGTACACAAATTTTTGCCAGCAGAAGTATTTTTTTGTTACAGTATGCATTCAAGAGAAAGAGGAAGATATTTCAGAGGCAGGGGGGGCTGACACTCTCAAGGAGAAAAGGAAGATTTTCATTGCATTCACTGCAAAAGAAATGGATCACATGATGCCTCTACATGAAAGCTACCATGGGACAAAATTGAGCAGAAAAGAAACCAACAGAAAGGTAAAACTAATGATATAGACAAAGGTAAAGCACCTGAATCTGCTCACTATGTTGTGGCACAATGTAATATTGGAGTAAATGAAGATTTATTTAATGCTTCACTTGCTTCTTGGAAAAATGATTGGTTGCTTGATTCAGGAGCAACCTGCCACATGACTCATAGAAAATATTTTTTTGAAGAATTTACTGACAATGTTGATGGAGCAGCGTACTTTGCAGACCAATCAAAAATCAAGTCGTATCAGGCTTAAACTACCTGGTCTTCCATACTTTCTTCTGCATCATGTTCTATATCTCCCATAGCTGAAGAGAAACTTGTTGTCCTTGGTTCACATCCGCCAGCAAGGTCACTCCATTCATATCTTTGATGGCAAGCTTGAGGTAAGAAAAGCATCTGACCACTCACTTGTCATGAGGGGAATAGAAGAAGAAAGGCTTATCAAGCTGCAAGGTACCTCTGCTCGTGCACAACATTTCTCATACAATTCTAATTATGAATAAGGTACACTTCCATCAAGTTTAATATGGCATGCTAGATTTGGACATTTGAACTATGATAGCCTCCACTTGTTGAAGAAAAATGGTGTTGCTAGTTTGCCTACAATTCCTAGGAAACTTAAGCAATGTGATGCTTGCATTCTAGGAAAGCATAGAAAACAGTCTTTTCATGATTCACATTCAATAGCACATAGAAAACTTGAACTCATTGATTCAGATTTATGTGGTTAAATGCCTGTTCCTTCTGCAAATGGAAATAAATATATGATGACATTTATTGATGACTACACCAGAATGTGTTGGGTTTATTTATTGAAGAAAAAATCTGATGCTTTTCAAACATTCAAGAACTTTCATAAATGGATTGAAAATGATGCACAATCTCATATTGGGTCTATTCACACTGATAATGGAAAATAGTACACATCAAATGAATTTGAAAACTATCTTCACCAACATGGGATCAAACATCAAACAACTGTGCCATATAATCCCCAACAAAATGGTGTAGCTGAAAGATGAATAGGACAATCTTAAATATGGTACGATCCATGCTCTTCTTCGAAAATGTATAGATAATGTTTTGGGCTGATGCTCTTCTATGTGCTGCATATATAAAGAATAGATGTCCATCTAATGCTATTAGAAACAAGACCCCATATGAAATGTGGTATGGACATGTTCCTTCGGTAAAGCATTTTAGGGTCTTTGGTTCCACCTATTATGCCTTGATACCAAAGGTACATAGAAACAAGCTTTGTGCTAGAAGTCGTAAGTGTATCTTCCTGGGGTATTCAAACACCTCTAAAGCATACCATCTCTATGATGAAGTAAATAAAATGTTTGTTGTATCTAGAGATGTAAATTTTCTTGAGTCATCCAAAACTGACAATGTTGTTGAGTGGCAACTTGATCGCTTGGATAGATTCGCAAAAGAAAAATCATTTCAGGAATTTGATAATCAGATTCCACATCTTGAAGGGGGGATTCCTATACTAGATCAACATGTGGAATCTTCTTCTGAAGAACACTCTCCCCCACATGAAACTCCAACAACAGATGATGCTTTAAGTGATGTGATTGATAGAATTGGGAGACTCAATCTTGATTCAGTCCCAACTCAATAAATGGAGCAGCTTGGACCATCTGAGAAAGGTCCCCCAAAGTGGCTGACAAAGACACTTGAAAGTGTTCATCCTGATGAAGTTGTAAAGACAGGAACTAGAAATTCAAACCAGAAAAATGGAGGTGATGTGGATGACTCTAATTCACCTGTTGATATGGATGTTGCTTATGATTGTGAATTGAACTTGTCTATAGATTTTGAACCAACTTCCTTCAATGAAGCTGCTTCTCATGATGAATGGAAAGAAGCGATGCAAAAGGAGTATGATGCCATCATAAAGAATGGCACTTGGAAGCTGGTTGATGCTCCATTAGTAACCAAACCAATAGGCTGCAAGTGGGTCTACAAGAACTGTTGAAAATGCAACAAGATGATGGATCTTAGTGGAAAGGAGTCGCCTTCACTAAGTGGTCCCGCAGGCTATTTTTGGCGCAAAGTCTATTTTTAGACTATGTCTATTTTTAGACATATGGATCATGCTCTATGAGTTGCAGGATGTTTTTTATGGATGATTGGTCATGTTGGGAAAAATAGATGGACTTCTATTTTTGGTTCACAGCGGAGTGATCAGAGTCTATTTTTAGACTGCCATGCTAAAAATAGAAAAAGTCAAATATTATTAGCCCTTAGTAATATTTGGACTCTAAACATTATCTTATTCTCTTGGAGCACTTTATTTCGAGCTATGGATGTGGCACATGTAGCTGATAGAAGGAATCACGTGGTTTCTTATGTGTTAGTTGAGCTATTGTATGGAGGATTTCAGTTAGAACTCATGCATGTGAGTTCTATGGAGTTGGATGTGGAGTTGATGGAGTTGTGCTCAGTTTGACTTAGTTGAACTAGTTGTATTTAGTCTAACTAAAGAATACACTAGTGATGAGTTGTGTGAATTGATTTTTAATTAATTCACTAATTATTAAATCATAAAGAAACTAAAGAATACATCAGTTAACTCAGTGCATGGACAGTTCAACAGAGACACGTGTTAGAGGTAAGTGAAAGGGTGAGTTGTGACTATCAGTTGTGCATGACATTTTCACATGCATGGATTTGAGTAATGCCAATGAGGATTGAACAGTGTGGGCCAATATCAAGGCAATTGTAGCATGCTCACGTGATTCTCTTGCAGGATTGTGCAGTGGAGGCAGGCAGAGCAGCGGAGGAGATTTGAACCTGTAACTTGTTCGGATCTGAGCTATTTTTGTGTGTAACAGGTGGAGATAGTACTAAGTACTTGTGAGGAGTATTGTACTATGTATTGTTACATGTTCTCAATCATTATAATATACAGATAGTGTGGGGTTTTCAGCGGTATGCTTTCCCCGGGTTACATATTGTGTTAATGTGTGCATGCGATTGATGTTTCATTGATTTTAATGCTGCTAAATTGATGATCAACATAGAGGAGGTTATGTATTATACATGTATTCCGCAATAGTGTATAATCGGGATAATCTCTATGAATAAGTTTTTATTATTCAAAATTTCTACATGGTATCAGAGCTGGTTGATTTGTATAAAAAGTTCTACAGGATATCAAAGCGAGGATCATCAAATCTACTATTCAGAAAGTGTTTACATTTTATTTCTTCAGGAAGAGTCTATAATCGGGCCAGGTAGCTTTTGGATTCATCCTTATTTTGGAAGGTGAGATATCCAGTGAATGCCCATACAGTCAATCTCTGTATGAGAAATACTTTGTTCTCACGAATTTTAGATCAGAAGCGGTTTAGTTTTGAGCTGGTGGAATGGCGCTCAAGGATAAACTCAGAAACATCAAAGCTGAGAATGGAGATGCTAAGGATTGTCCGCAGAAGAAGAAAAATAAGCAAGTTGTTGGATCTACAGTGGGAGAGGCCTTAGCCTCGCAGTTTGAGCTGGATTTTTCGCTGATCACATGCTTGGTATCAAGTGTGATGGGATCGGTATGGTTCTTTGGCAGTGGTGCATCTTCTCACATGAAAAGAGATCAAGATTTGTTTTCTAATCTAGATGAGAAAGATCTTAGAGTGCACATCGAGATGAGCGATGATGGCAGATACAGTGCGACCGGTATTGGTACCATTTCCTTTGAGAGGGAGTCTGGTAAACCCTTCATATTGAAGGAAGTGATGCATGTTCCAAGATTGAAGAAGAATCTTATCTCTGTGGCAATGTTAGAAGACAAGGGATATGATGTTGCCTTCAGCGAGGGAAAGGATTTCCTGCACAGCAAGACAACTGAAGAAACCCAGAAGATAGGGGTTTGAGTCAGGAACCTTTATCAGTTGCATGTAGATGCATGCAAAGCCTTGAGTAGCAAGGCAATTGATGGAGACTTGGTGGTTGAGAGGGAGTGTATATTACCTCTCAACATGCAGAGCCAGAAGAAGTCTCAGACGATTGTGGAGGAGCCACGATTGGTGCAGCAGCTTCAGGAGGTTGTGGAGCAGCCACAACAAGGGAAGCTGAGAGGAGATCGAGTAGAGACATCTACTCATGCAGAGACCTCCAGTAGGGGGAAACTTCGAGCTAGGTGGGCAGAGGGATCACATGCAACCATAACTCCAGGTAGGAGGTGGGGTTATGTGGATTGATCATCCCAAGGAGGAGGGGCAGGATCCTTGAAGTACCCAACCTCTTGGATGAGACCTTGCTACGGGAGCCCCGATGTGGAGTAGCATGAACTAACTGATTGGGTAGAGATAGATGCAGATGGAGCGGCAAAGAGAGTGACAGTGTATGGAATCCCAGGACAGCGCATAGCTAGCAGGTTGCAGCAATGCGAGAGGCACAAGTGTTTTGCATAGTGCTAGGTGGCACAGAGAGGTGTGCAATGGTGCGAGATGCATGGAGATGTTGCAGTAGCACAGATGTCAGAGAGGGAGCACTTGTTAGTAGTAGGTAGAGCTTCAGCATCAAAGTATGTTCCTAGCCCAACATAGTGGTCAGTTGGGAGTGTTTTTTTGTTCCAAGAGTTGTTGGAGCAAGTGGACCGGGCAAATGTGTTACATGCAGTACATTCCAGAGTTGCAGGATAGGGGTTGCTGATAATCCATATCTTGTTGAGAGGGAGTGTTGAAAATGCAACAAGATGATGGATCTTAGTGGAAAGGAGTCGCCTTCACTAAGTGGTCCCGCAGGCTATTTTTGGCGCAAAGTCTATTTTTAGACTATGTCTATTTTTAGACATATGGATCATGCTCTATGAATTGCAGGATGTTGTTTATGGATGATTGGTCATGTTGGGAAAAATAGATGGACTTCTATTTTTGGTTCACAGTGGAGTGATCAGAGTCCATTTTTAGACTGCCAAGCTAAAAATAGAAACAGTCAAATATTATTAGCCCTTAGTAATATTTGGGCTCTAAACATTATCTTATTCTCTTGGAGCACTTCAGTTCGAGCTACGGATGTGACACATGCAGCTGACAGAAGGAATCACATGGTTTCTTATGTGTTATTTGAGCTATTGCATGGAGGAATTCAGTTAGAACTCATGCATGTGAGTTCTATGGAGTTGGATGTGGAGTTGATGGAGTTGTGTTTAGTTTGACTTAGTTGAACTAGTTGTATTTAGTCTAACTAAAGAATACACTAGTGATGAGTTGTGTGAATTGATTGTTAATTAATTCACTAATTATTAACTCATAAAGAAACTAAAGAATACATCAATTAACTCAGTGCATGGACAGTTCAATAGAGACAGGTGTTAAGGTAAGTGAAACGGTGAGTTGTGACTATCAGTTGTGCATGAGATTTGCACATGCATGGATTTGAGTAATGCCAATGAGGATTGCACAGTGTGGGCCAATATCAAGGCAATTGTAGCTTGTGCTCACATGATTCTCTTGCAGGATTGTACAGTGGAGGTAGGCAGAGCAGCAGAGGAGATTTGAACCTGTGACTTGTTCAGATCTGAGCTAGTTTTGTGTGTAACAAGTGGAGATAGTACTGAGTACTTGTGAGGAGTATTGTACTATGTATTGTTACATGTTCTCAATCATTATAATATATAGATAGTGTGGGGTTTTCAGCTGTATGCTTTCCAGGGGTTACATACTGTGTTAATGTGTGCATGCGATTGATGTTTCATTGATTTTAATGCTGTTAAATTGATGATAAATGTAGAGGAGGTTATGTATTATGCATGTATTCCGCAATAGTGTATAATCGGGATAATCTCTGTAAATAAGTGTTTATTATTCAAAATTTCTACAAGAACAAGTATAAAGCTGATGGCTCACTTGACAAGCACAAAGCTAGGCTTGTGGAAAAAGGTTTTGCACAGAAGGAAGGGGTCGATTATGAGGAGACCTTTGCCCCCACAGTAAAATGGGCTACCATCCAGACACTCTTTGCACTAGCAGCTCAGAATGGTTGGAAAGTCCATTAAATGGATGTAAAAATTGCTTTCTTAAATGGAGATCTAAAAGGGAATGTTTTTATATCTCAGCCTGAAGGATTTGTTGTGAAAGGACATGAACATAAAGTATGGAAACTTGTGAAGTCCTTGTATGGCCTCAAACAAGCATTGCAAGCCTGGTATGAAAAACTAACTGAGCATCTTCTGAAACTCAATTTCAAACATTATGATCCTGATGATGCAACTTTATTTGTCAAGAATGTTGTCAAAACAGTTATATATCTTGTGGTATATGTAGATGATCTTTTGATGATAGGGAACAATGAAAGCTACATTGCATCCATAAATAAGGAATTGGGGAAAAGTTTTGAAATGACTGATTTGGGCTATGTTCATTACTATCTTGGCATTGAAGCAACCCAACATCCGAAGTCCATATTTCTTTCTCAAAAGAAATACATTGGAGATCTATTTAACAGGTTTGGCATGACAAAATGCAATCCTCTTACTACTCCAATGGAACAAAACTTAAAGCTCACATTTATTGAAGGAAAATAATTTAAGGATGCAACAAAGTATAGACAGCTTGTAGGAAGTCTCAACTACCTAACTACTACCAGACCATACATTTTTTTTATTGTTGGAATCCTCTCCAGGTTTATGCAAAAGCCTTGTGAGGGACATTGGTCTGCTGCAAAAAGAGTTCTAAGGTACTTGAAGGGAACTCAAGACTTTGGAATCAAGTATACACAGGTGGACAACTTCAGCTTAATTGGATACTCTAATTCAGACTTCAACGGAGACAAAGAAACTAGGGTATCTACTTCAGGATATGCTATGAGTCTTGGGTCAGGAGCTGTCTCCTCGAGATCATGCAAACAATCAGTTCCAGCAGATTCCACAACAGAAGAAAAATATGTGGCAACAACTGAAGCAACAAAATAACTTGTGTGGCTCAAGAAAATTCTTGAAGATTTGCATGTAAAACAAGTACAATCAACTCCACTCATGATTGACAATACGTCTGCAACAAAGTTGGCCAAGAACCCAAAGTTCCATGATCAAATGAAGCACATCAATACTAAATATCATCTAATTCAACATCATGTTGAGGCCAAAACAATCCATCTCCATCACTGTTCCACTAATGAGCAAATTGCAGGCATCTTCACCAAAGCACTTGGAAGAGAAAAGCTTGAATGCTTCAGAATGATGCTTGGACTCACCAACATCCCTTTAGATTAAGGGGGGAAATATTGACACCTAATCCTCATGATTGGGTGAATATAATGTAAATAGATAAATAAGTAATATGAACAGTCATCATGCCCATGGGGCTTTGGATTGACAGTGAATGGGTGTACTGTTAAGGCACTCCTTGTGATAGATCACCAGTTCAAATCCCCATGGGTGCTTAGGTAGTATTATATAGAAGAAGAAAAAAATATGAACAGTCATCAGGAGATGAAGTGAACATTCTCTCCCTCGTGTATATAATGAAGACCTACCTAAAGGAATAAACACAAATCAATTTTTGGTTGAGGAGTCACTGCCTGGTCTAACACTCTCTGATATCAATACCTAGCCTAAAATCTAAAACAACCAATCATCTAAGTGACTGAAGATTCATATAGAGAGAGATCCCTCTCTGAAGCTGGAAGGGTTAGATTCCAGTTTTAAATTGGTTAGCAGTTATTTCCTCTCCTCATCTTGGAGTTACGAAGTGCTAACATAGTGGTGCCACTGTCGGGGACACAAATGTTTAGAATTTCTCTGGAGGAATTTTCTCTTAAGGACAAATATGGTTCTTGAGGGTGACAGTGAGCTATAGACTGAACAGGATAAATATTTACCCAAGTATTAGTGTTTCCAGAATGAGCTGCAATCATTTTCTTTAGGAAAATCTGGCTTCAAGTAGAATACATAGTAGGCATCATTCGGATCCCAATCCACTCGAGATCTTGACCAGTCCAGAGAAGCTATTCAGGAAAAAGAGGCATAAAAAAGAAATGAATACCAGTTTTATAGAAAGATATTTATCCCTCCCTGAAAGAGTAAAATCAGTTGATGAAGTTAAATTTGATTTAAAATTTGAATAGAGTTTATTCAGATCTAAATTAGAAACCAACATATCAGAAGTAGTCTTTGATCAGGCTAAGCTAAAATCCTATATTCCTTTTCACAAAGGGAGTGTATCAAAATATCATATGGACATATGGATATAGTTTCATAAACTAGAACATCTTGTGCATGAGTTGTAAGAAGTTGCTTCTAATCCCTCCACATTTCACCATCCTATTCCAACAATTTTTGCTCCAATATTTTTGTTCCACTGTATATTCGATCTTGTTCTACTCCTATTGTTCCTATTGTTTTCACTCCTCCCTCCTCACCAATTGTTCAAACAACATTCTCCTTACCTCACTCATCCTCATTACATATCCTAAAATTTAGCACAAGTCCACCTCACACAGTCATGGCTGCTCGCTATGCTCCTTTAAATTTATAAGTCCCATTGCATGATTTTCCACAAAATTATGGTCAAACCTTGACCCAGTTGATGGTACAGGAGTTATTAAATCATAAAAACATCTTTATCAGCTAAATGGATTCATACAACTAGAAGAGGTAAACCATGAAGATGCTAAATTGAGACTCTTTTCTAAAAAAAATTCAAGGGAAGTCAAGAACTGGTTTAGAAGTTTTCTAGCTTGAAGCATTGTCAATTTCCAATATCTTGAAAAAACTTTCCTTGCCAGATGGGAAATAAAGAAGAACCCTCTACAAAAATTAGTTGAGTATGACAACCTAAAGAGAGGTCTAGGAGAATCAGTTCAATATTTTTCAACCAAATTTAATAAGGTATATAACTCAATACCTGTTGAGGTAAAACCCCCCCAAGGATGGCTTTGCTTCATTACCTTGATCTTTTTTATGCTAAGCTTCCTTATCAGCTCAGAGAAAGGAATCCAACCACATTGGAGAATATGCAGAGAAATGTTGTTGGCGTGGAAGTAAATATTCTAAACAAAAAGGATAAAATGAAAGTTGAAAAAAGGGGAGTGCTTAAAGAGGAACCTTCATCATCATCAGATAACAAGTAATTGGATGCTAGGGTGAAAACAGTGGAAAAGCTAGTACAAATGTTAACCTTTGAAAATAAAGTTGTTGTTAGAGAACAACAGGCTCCTCCTCAAGTAATAAATCTAATTTCCAAAGACATCAAGTTAAAATAAAACAAATAGAACAAAGAAATCATGGATCTCAACAACAAAAAAGACCTCCTTTCTAAGAAAATTTTGCAGAAGAAGATGAAGAAATACTAGAACATCAAATATATTATTTTAGTGGGGAAGAGGAAACAATATTTTTGACAAAATAAGAACAAGACTTATTCTTTCAGTCACAAAAATATATCATGCTCATGGAATGAAAAGATTATAAGAAATGGTACCGAAATGCAATCATGGAAGTGAAAAGACAATATAACTTGAGAATCATGAAGCTTCCAGTAAATCCTCCAAAGAAAGGCCAAGCTAATGTACCTTCTCCTATTCAGAAGAAATATGATCCTACAAAGGGGATTTCATAGAAGAAAGACACAACATCAAAGAGGTAGATAAAACTGAATCTTCTTTCAGTTTAGAAAATGAAATATCCAAAATCAAAATATCCATTCCATTTAATGAACTGATCAAGAATGAGAAATACAAAATTAAAATTGTCAAAGCACTAAATATATGAGATTCTTTAGATACTGTTAATTTGAATGATGATCATCCTGGACTTCTTTTTGGTCCAAAAGTTGAAGAAGATTCTCAAGATGGAGATGTCCCACCTTTATATGTTAGCTTGAATGTACATGACCTGATTTTATATAATGCAATGTTTGACTTAGGTGCATCACATAACCTAATGCCAAAGGTTATCATGGAGATACTTGGCATGGACATAACTAGGCCATATAAAGACCTCTTTTCCATTGATTCAAGTAAAGTGAAGTGTTTTGGTTTGGTTAAGGATATGGTTGTTTCTCTCACTCAAATTCCAACAAAGAGTGTAGTAATGGATATAGTTGTTGTTGATATTCCTCTAACATTTGGTATGCTTTTGTCAAGATCGTGGGGTGCAAAGTTGAAAGGAACTTTACAAATAGATATGTCATATGCTACCATTCCTGATTTTGGACAACCAAGGAGATTGTATAGAGAAACCTTGATGAAATACATGGTAAGTGGAAAGGAAAGTCCTAATAATCACCATATGTACTCAGTTCATTCTGATATGGATTATTTCATGTTGTATAATGACTTGTGTTTGGAGGAAGAAATTCAAAACATGGTTAGCCTATAAGAACGGAAATAAAGTGAAATGTTGAACAAAAAATCAGATCACAAAGATGAAGATGATGGAATTTGGAACATGGATTTTGGTGGAGCAGTAAGCAAAGAAGGGGTTGGATTTGGTATGATGATAGTTAGCCCAAATATGGACAAGTCAAAACTATGTTCTTTTAAGCTAGCCTTTGACTATACAAACAATGTGGCTAAGTATGAAGCCTTGATTTTGGGATTGAAAGTTTTGAAGGATTTAGGGGGGGAAATTATTTTTGTTCATGGGGATTAAGCATTGATTATTAATCAAATCAAAGATGTGTATTAGAATAACCACCACAGGATGAGAGACTATAGGAATTCTATCCTAGAATTGCTACAAATTTTCTCAAAATATAATTTATCTTTAATTCGTAGAGGACAGAATATGATAGCTAACACATTGGCCAAATTAGCTAGTGTGTTTAAGATTCCTATCTATCCCAATAGGAAGTAATTTCATAGAAGTCAAATATATTTAAACAATCCTTGATAGTGTAAAATATTGGCAAGTGTTTGAAGATGAGAAATGACTTAATAGTTTTTTGAAGATATCAGAAAAATTTTCCAACTTGCGCCTTGATGAGGAGAACTATTTTATGAGGATGAAAAATAGGTTTCTAGTTCATATTCATATGGTTTTGAAAATAAATTTACACATCTTGAGGTCATACAACTGAAGAATAATGTAATACCGAAATGTTTGGTTCCTCTTGATAACTAATTTGATCAAAATTATGTAGCTAAGAACCCCAAATTAATTCCCACTAAAGATGAAGTAGAGGACTGCAATATAGGGTCAAAACAAAAGCCTAACATTGTTAATCTTTCCATATCTTTAACCTACAAAGATAGACAGAAATGCCTTGACCTTATGAAGCAATATTCAGATATTTTTTCTTGGGGATATTAATGCCTCAAAATGTATGATAAGAGCATTATCCAACATACAATTCCAATTAAGCAGTATCAAAATCCTTTTAAGAAAAACTGAGATGAATCAATCCCTTGTTGCTTCCTCTTATTGAAAAAGAATTGAGAAAATTTTTTGATGCCAAAATTATTATTCCTTTAAGGTTTTCAAAATGGATTGCTAATTTGGTCCCTATAAGAAAGAAGACTGGTGAAACAAGGCTTTCTGTTGATCTCAGAAACCTCAACAAAGTATCTCTTAAGGATAACTATCCTTTACCCAATATGGACCATATACTGAAAAAGGTGGTTGGATCTCAAAGGATGTCTATGCTTGATGGTTTCTCGAGTTACAATTAGATCTTGGTGCACCCTGATGACCAGGAAAAAACAACTCTTGTTACACCATGGGGAACGTTTATGTATGCAAAAATGCCCTTTTTTCTGATGAATGCAAGGGCTACCTTTCAAAGGGCCATGGATATTGAAATTTACAATGAAAAGGAGAAGTTCATTGTAGTTTACCTTGATGATATCACTGTATTTTTTAAATTTGATTCTGATAATTTGTAGCATCTAAAACAGGTTTTTGACAAGTGCATAAGGTTTGGCATATCTTTAAATCAAAAGAAGTCAAATTTTGCAATGGAGGAAGGAAAATGACTTCGGCATATAATCTCAAAGTATGGCATTAAAATTGATCCTAACAGGGTTGCTGCAATTCAAAAAATTGACCTTCCAAGTAATAAGAAATAATTTCAATCATTTTTGGGAAGAGTTAATTTTTTAAGAAGGTTCATTCCAAACTTAGCAAAAATGATAGGGTTCTTGGCCAATATGCTAAAAAAGGAAAGTAAAATCAGGTGGAAAATTGAAACAAAGAAGTATTTTGGTGAGAGAAAGTTGGCCTTGGCTAATGCTCCTATCTTAACTAGTCCAGATTATACTAAAGACTTTATCATTTTATCTTTTACATCAAAACACACAATTGCAACAGTATTAATGTATAAAAATCAACAAAGTAATGAAAAACCAATAGCTTTATTTAGTAGGAGTTTGAGAGATTATTCTCTTAAGTACAATATTACGAAAAAACAAGCTTATGCACTAGTTAAATCCCTGAAATATTTTAGAGTTTATGTACTTCATTCACATGTGATTTCTTATGTCCTAAATGTTGTTGTGAAAGATATTCCAACCCAACCTGATCCTAAAGGTAGAAGATCTAGTTGGATAGAAACTATTCTTGAGTATGATGTGGAGGTCAAGCCTACCAAGCTGGTAAAGGGTCAAGGATTGGCAAAATTGATCGCTGATTCAAATATGAATGTATTGGACATAAATTTCATGGCTAGTTTGTCGGATGAAAATAATTCAAAAATTTCTCAATAGGTATCTGAAAAATTTCTTTCCTCTCCATGGTATGTTGATATATTTTATGTCTTACAATATTTACAAGATCCTCTAGAATTATAAAAACCAAGGCAATATTTTTGAAACTAAAGGTTGTGAAATTCTGCATTTTAAATCAGTTCTTGTATTGGAAACACTCAGGAGGTGTCTTATTGAATTGTTTACTAGAGGATGAAGCACAAAAGGTCATGGAAGAATTTCACAAGGGGGATTGTGGAGGCCATCATTTTTGGAAAGTTAAAACTAACAAAACTTTGAGGGCTAGTTTTTATTGGCCAACCTTGTTTGCTGATGTTTATAAAAAAGTCTCAAGCTACCATGAATGTCAGTTTTTTATGGTAAAAAGAAGACTTTGCCTCTACCCCTGAAACCAATTACAATTGAAGGACCAATCCAACAGCAGGGTCTGGATTTCATTGGGGAAATCCATCCACCATCTTTAGCCCAGCATAAATGGATTCTAACAGCCACATACTACTTTACAAAGTGGATAGAAGCAATACAAACCATGCAAGTAACAAATTCAGTCATCATTCAATTTTTGGAAGGTAGTATTGTTTCATGATTTGGTTGTCCTCGTAGAATAATCATTGATAATGTTGTTGCTTTCAAGTCCAAAAAGATGATTGAATTCTGTCATAAATATCATATTGTACTCAGTCACTCTACTGCATATTACCCACAGGGTAGTGGTTTAGTTGAGTATTCAAACAATATTTTTGGGAACATTATAAAGAAGTTACTGCAAGAAAATAAGAAAACATGGCATAAAAAGTTGATCTATGCATTGTGCGTTGATAGAGTGAACACTAAGAAGTCAATTGGTATGTCACCCTTTCAATTGGTATATGGAACATATGTTATTTTTCCTACTTCCTTGGGAATTCCAGTAATGAAGTTGTTGCAAGAAGTAGATGTAGAGCCAAATGACTTGAAAATAATAATAAATCAAATGATTCAATTGTAACAAACGAGAGAGGAAGTATATAACAATACCCAAACAATCCAAGATAAAATTAAAAATATTTTTGATCGAAGAACAAAAGTTGAAGATTCAAGTTAGTGACATGGTTTTGAAGAGGGATGCTCGGGGTGAAGCCAAAGGCAAACATGGTAAATTTGAAAATATTTGTAAAAGACGATTCAATATTGTAGCTTTCCATGGGAGTAATGCATATTTTCTGCAAGATTTGACAAGAGAATTTCTTGTTGGAGGTCCTGTAAATGGCAGGTTTCTCAAGCATTATTATGCCTAAATCAATTGGTTTTCATCACTCCATTGTATTTACCCATTCAAATTTCCAGTATTGCAGGTGTGGTAGTTGTCATCAGAATTTGGAGCCCAGGGAGAAGGCCCTAAGATTTTGTTGAGTTGCTCCCAATTCTCAGAATGTAAAAATTCATAGTCATGAGTCATGGTTAGTCACGAGTCAAATCAAGAGTCAATAAAATCCCAGGGATAGGCACATGGTCTACGATGTTCTCTAGCCCCTCATAGGGAGGACGCCATCCCCATTGGAGCCAATGTTAGTATCCTATGTTAAAGTAGTCATAGATAAGCTTGGTATTTTTTATTATTATTTTTGGTCAGCTTGTAAAGTGTTACTATGATCTCAGAGATATCAAGTCTTAGTGCCAATAGGATATACTAAAGTTTGAGTGGTAAATATAAAATCAAGTTGTGAAAGTCTTAAAAGGTCTAGGTTTAGTAAGTCTAGGGCAATGTATTATTCAAATCATGAGTGAATATAGTATTTGGTATTTATTTTCTCATCATTGGGATAATTCAATGGTTTCTCTTCAAGTCAATTGCAAGGTCACATCAAATTATTCATCATATCATTATGACCAGAAGTTGTTGTTGCACTTCTCCATTATGTTGCACTTGAACATTTCAAATTAGGAAGTCATCATTACAGTTAAAGGGAGTCTTGGGCCACATGGAAGATTACAAATACATGCATTATCTCTCAAGAATTCATCAAGCAGGTTTCCCATTCTCGTCAGATACTCTGAATAGAAAATGAAAGTTGTTGCATTTTGGTTGCAGGGGATCCAATGTGCTTCTACAAGTTGAAGGTTTTCTTGCCACCACGACCATCCTCAGGTTCCAAATTTCTCTTTTTTAGCATAATTTGTGTTGTGTGTTGTTAGTTTCATCTTTAACAACCAAGAAGATTGCCTAGAAGAACTTGCAACCTCCATAACCTCTAACTCGTTGCACATATACATTGGAAAATTTGTTGCATATAGAAACAACAAATTGGTTCATTTTGTTCTATGAGTTGAGTTCTTGTAGTTTGAGCTTTTAAATATAGTGGATTTCCATGCAAAAATTTCTAGAAACCCTCATCTAAACCCTAATTCCATAGTTGTTGCACTCTTGTTTCGTTAAGTTGTGGCGTGTTATCACTGCGTTTAGAAACCCTAGAAATATCTTTTCATTATGAGCCATGACAACTCTAGATAGGAATAAAGGGTACAAAGGGGGAGACATAGTCAAGTTTGAGCCTCCAGATCTTGCCTTGGTAAATTCAAATCCATCCATTAGGTTTTCATTTGAGCAAACTAGTTGCATTAGGTTTTGTGAAAAGATACAAGGGTTACAATTTCAAGGTGACCAAAGAATTTTCTTTAAAATTCACTAGGGTAGAAGCCAAGTTTGTAGATTTGAGGTTCCCAGTGTTAGAGGTTGTTATTTCAACTACTACAGAGATCCCTCTACATGGAGAACAATGGTTTAAGGGCATGCCTTTAGATATAGTTAACTATAAATATTCCCTAATGATAAAGTATAAAAACAAAGAATATGGAGCTGTTATGCCAAGGGAATATCTTCTTGAGCCCTACAACAAATTACTCAAGTTCATTCAAAGATATTTCACTAGTGAAGGTAGATTTGAAAGGGTTTATCATTATCACTTTAGGTTGTGGATTCACTTCACAGGTAAAATCCCTCTGAGTCTACCTTTCCACTTGTTTAGGAGCATTAGTAAGATGGTTGATAAGGTTTAGGGTAAAAAGAGTCAAGTAGATCCCAGCCTCTTTTAATTCTCTTTGATCAAATTGTTAGTGGTGAAAGAGATGAAGAAGAAAACTTAGTCATGGCAAGAAATTTTGGATTCATCCAAGTTGACAGCTAAACTTTTAGATAGTCCTTAGAGAAAAAAATATACACCCTTATCTGTAGAAAAGAATTTTCAACCAGTAGTAGAAATATTAGTCAAAAGGAAACAACTTCAGTCGACCAATCTGACAGGAAGAAAGGAAAAAATATTCATTTCTTTCTTGAGGTGGTGGAACTTACCAAGAAACCACACATAAGAGTTGTTTCAAAGAGGTTATCCATGGAACAAACCTCTAAAAATATCACTAAAGTCCAAGACACCATATCAAAGAATGTTGATTTAGATGACAGGTATATGGAGATTATGGAACTGTAGGAACAGTTGAAAAAGGTTCATTTAGTCATTGCTCAACTTCAACATGACAATAGGGAGTTGAAGAAGAACATTTTAGAGAGGGCATATAAAGCTGAAGAGGCAGGACCTATGATGAAGACAAATTCACTTCCCACCTGGTCTAAAGGTAAAGGAAAGGCAAAAGCATAGGACACCCGAGAGCTTGAGACTTCACAAACATGGGTCCCTATGACCAAATCTTCAACCAGGAAAGTGGAGCTACAGAAAGAAATTCTGATCAAAGGAAGGTCAATGAAAGAAAAGAAGAAGACTAGTTTGGATGAAGGGAATCACACTTTCCATAGGTTGAGGAAGCAATTGAAGAAAGCTCAATATGAAATTACTAGGCATAGGGAACAAGATGAAAGGGCCAAAAAGAAGATACATTACCACTTGAATATCTATGAGCCATCATTTTTTGAAGCTAAGTATATTTTGAAGAGAAATTGTCCCCTACATAAACAAATTAAGAACATTTTCAGGAAAAATCTCACTTTGGAAAAGGAGCTGAGGGCTACAAAACAACAGTTATAAGAGGCATGGCAGGAAAAATAGAGGGAAGAAAGAGGAAATATAGACTTGTTAGTTGAGGCGGCTAAGGTTTGAGATTGGAAAATAAACCAAGATAAATTTTGATTCTTGCCTTTTATTTGAAGCGCACTCGCCTATATTAATCATGTCCTCTGCATTTTGGGGATTTTTTGTAAAGGAGGCAAGTGACACAGTAACACAACAAGTTTGTTGCACTATTGTCATAAACATTAAAATTTGATAGAGGACCAATATTTTAGCACTATTTCTTATGTATGGAGGCTTAAGAATGTTTTTAAGTTTGTCAACATCATCAAATAACTATTTTCCTCAATTAGAGACCCCATCACTCAGACAAAGCCATGCAGGTGAAAATTCATTGCACTCAATCACTGCACTTTTGTTGTAGGTAATGATTTTTAAGGATGGAAATTTACAACTTAGATTGATCTTTTCTAACGAGTATCTGATGATTGAGGAGTTTTTTCACCTATTTGGTGCATTCAGAAGTATCAATGATGATCAGAAGTATGTATATAATGAAATTGCTATGCTCAGTCACTACACTTTTGCTAAAGAAGGAAGTAGCGCAACAAATTTTTCTATGCTTCCACATAGTCAACAGTATCACCTTGAAATTCAAATCCAAAACTCATGAAATTGATTCTCATGGTTATGAAAAATGTCCTAAATTGTTTTTGAGGTTCAAGCCTCATCCTTATGCAGGTATTCAATGTAATTTGTTAAAGATTCCTTTAGTCAAACCAATTCCCTAATTTCTAGAAAGTAGTTCTATATTCGTTGCTACAAGCAAGAAACTGAATCTTTTTGGGGAATTCAGTTCCTAAAGGGAGGAACTAATAGTTTTTGATGTATATATCATGTATTTTTTACTAAGAAAATGGTTGGTGAGTGTGTGATAGAGAAGACATTGTGCATTGTACAATACTTTTTGAAAATTTCAGCGAATGATGAAGGTCAAAGTCTACTTTATCAGTGATTCATGTGTCAGTATATTCTGGTGATCTTTATCTCTTGTTTATGTTTCTTTATATTATGTTATAGCCATACTTAAATGTTATGTCTTCAATGTTTATTTAAGAAAAAATTATTTCAGAATTCACTTTTAAGTGCTCTATTATAAGTAACTGAACATTTTAGTGTTTTTTCCTCCCTTGTAATATCTAAAATTCATCCTCAGCTAAATGCTTTAGATGTTATCAATTCCACTACTCTTCTTCTCACCTCTCTACAATGAAATTTTACAAATACACCATAAGTATTTCCTAACTTTCCCCTATCTACGGATTCCTCATTTTCCCATCATATCTATTGTTGATTCTAGAGACAGCCTTTGGATTGCGAAGAAACCAGTGCCTAGTACATCTGAATTGGGTGCATCTCTGACAATTCTTTGAAAGACTTAAAACACCATTTGCAATATTTCTTACAAATTGAACTTAGTTGGTTCAAACAACTTTGGAAAGACACAAGCCATGAGTTCTCAATACATAATAGGTATATAATGATATAATGTATCAATTGATAGAGGCCAAAATCACCCAAGGACTTACAACTCATTTTCTTTAATGTGAATGTGATAGCATAAGAAATAAAAGAAGAAACCCATCATATAGCTCAATATATCAAGTATTCTACATTTATCCAGATTAAAAAAGAAATGAAAGATATGGAATAGTAATGAATGCGAAGAATCACAGAGCATATTTAAAGATATAGCTTCCAAAAATTCATACAGGAATTTTCATTAACATCTTAATTCAAATGAATTTGCAAAAGAAAGGAAACACGTTTGGCATCTACTTGACACAAAATCTAAGAAGAACATGAACATTTATGAAATTACAAAAGAGAGGAGACATATTGTAATCCTGGAATGAAGGAATGACCATTAATATGCATTAGTATTCTTAATAACACATACATTGAAAGAAGTAGAACATTCTCAAAAATAAAACATGGTTTCTCTCCAAAATCATGAACCCTTTCTTTGTTCATCAAAATCACATATATAGGCCTCTGTAGATAGAGATAGGCCATTAGAGTGATATTCTTTCTTAATTCAATTCATTATGTCAAAAATATCTTAAGACTTCAACATGTGCACATGCACAACTGTTTCAACTAAAATGTACTCATTATAATTGATCAAACTAAAAACAGTAAGTAAAAATAACATACAAGTATTCTAAAATGCCAAATTTTTGCATGATCTGGATAATCTTCAAGAGCGCTTAGATGATGAGGCCTGGTGAGGTGCATGCGGAGCCTAAGGATGAATCATTTGCATGATAGGTGGATTAGCAAACTATTCACATATTTCCCATAAGGATGAAGGAGGATGAGGAGTAGAGCTAAACCTTTTATAGTTGATCTTGAAAGAACTCACCCCTAAGTAGTCTAACTTGTTGTGAAACAAACTCCTCACCATCCTGAGTAATTGAAATTCCTTCTTTAAGAAATCTACCATGGTTATGCATTTTAGAGTAACTATTTTCTCGTGAGATGACCCTACCTTACTCTTTTCTTCTATCATTTTCTAATTTAATTACGCCCATGGCAGTAGTTCCCCATGAGGTCCCCAAAGGTTAGGTAACCAAACATGCAAGATCCTATTGAGTTCTTCATCGAAAGCAACCATGTACTTTTGCAACTTGTTGAGACTCTACTCCGCTTTGAATTGGACTTCTTCTATTGAAATTACTTTAGAAATATCCATGACTGCACTAATCCTGTATGTTATATCTGTTGGCCTCAACTGCTCTATTGGCCTCTTATTCAGGAAATGAATGAATTTCAATGAAAAATGGGAGTTCCTTATACTCATCTCTTTAGCATTTATTAATTGTGGTCCACATTCTACATTGATGGCTCTTTTCTCATATATTAGATTTATATGCTCCCATTTCATATTCATCTCTTCCATGATTTCATCCCATACCAACTACCTAGCTTCAAGGAGAGACGGTTCCCTTTCAGCTTAGCCTTTAGTTCATTTATTTCTTATGTTGCAGCCTGCATATTTTTACGGACATGTTCAGCATTTGTAACCGAGGCTTTCAATTGTTTCTCCTTCTGCGCTAGCTAGGGTTTGGCAGTGTCTAAGTCCCTTCAGGTCTTCTTTAGTTCACCTTCAAAGATCTTCAACTCAGTTAAGTCTTGAGTGAGTTTATCAATGGGGTTTTCGGGATCTTCAGGCACTACTACTATGCATACATGAGAGGCAATATTTTGTTGTAACTTGGCCACATATTGTTCCAAAGCCAATACCTTTTCTTTACTATCTGCCAACTCCTTCGTTAGTTGTTCTTTCTCCTTTTCCACCTATGTCATCTCTTGTGTTTGAACATGTTTACTACCGAGTATCTTTAGTCTTTGCTTTAGTTTGTGCATTAACTCCTAATTTTCCTTTTGAGTTGTTAGGGCCTAAATCTACCTCAGGCTAAGAAAGGTAGGATCTAGGGTAACATCAAACCAAGCTTAACCTGGTAGCTAGCCCTACCAGGTTGGGAGAGTGCTCTCTCCTGTCAATCTCAAAAAAAATGATCAATGAGGCTTGAGATGACTTGAATGAAGACTGATTTTAGGCTAGGTATTTGTGCAAAAGGGGTTGATGGAATTTGATGATGTTTTGTTGGCTCAAATGGAAAGGCAGTTTTTGGGTGTTGGGAATGAGGCTCAGTTTTGCAGAGGTCTCAGTGGGGCAAGGTAGGCAAGTGATTTGATACTTCAAATTGAATGAAATGGAAAGATTTAGACAGGTGAGGAGTTGAAGAGGGCAATAAAACCTCAAGGATCCTCTTCAAACAGCTGAAAACATCAATAACTAAGAAAACCCTAGTTAGAGCACTGCAATTTCAATGGATTCTACCTTTATCCTTGTTTTTTTTAGTTAAGAAGAAGCAAGAGAGATAATGGCATACATAAAACACATATAAAATTACATTTACAGAAGGAAACACAATATCAAAGCAACATGACACATGAATCCCATAGAGTGCTACAAACCACTGGTCTATTCCTTAGCCAAAACTGCTGAAATGAGTGTACAATAAGCTCCAAGTTTTCCCAAAAGTCCAACCATGCTAATGAATGAAAAAACATAAGATATAGGCAAACAACAACTCATCCTAGTCTCTAGGGGTCGAGCTCATGATTTTAGGAGCTGTTCCAACTAATTCTAAACTGAGAACTACAAAAACAGCATGCCTCTAAAAACTAGGGAATTGATTCATTCAGTTGCAAACTAACTTTTCATGGATGAATCTACCTTCATGAGTGAAAATTTGACATCATTACATCAAGATCCATCAATTTACATTAAATTACATCATAAGTTTGACATTAAGAAAGAGAAAAGTCAAACTGCCAAGGAACTAGGCGAAAAACAAAGTATACTTGGTCAAATTGAGCAAAAATTCCCCTATGCGCCGCGCTGATTTCTCTATGCGTAGCGCCTATTTGAAGCCACTTTTGGAGGCCTTCCTAGTGTCCAAATTTTCTCCAAGTGTTCTTGTTGGAAAGATCTTCCTGTCTACTTTCCAGATAAAGCAGAATTTTGAATTTAGCCTCCATTTTCCCCTCAAAACTGAGTTCTCCCAACACTGCTTCATGTGTGTCAAAATAGGGGCACTGAGGTCATTTTTTCGGTGTTTTTGACCTTTTTGGGGGCTCAAAACCTGTCAATATTTCTTTTCCATTGGTAGGAATGCATATTTTTCTAAGCCAAATCCAAAGATGTGGAGGTTTTGTCATTTGGAGGCCTCCATCAAAAGTGAGTGCCAGGTGGCACGGTGCATTGGGCAGAAAATCCAGTGTTTTAGCCCAAAAATTTCAAAAGTGAAAAAAGTGTCCCAAATTTTTTGAAATTTGGGCTGAGTGTTCTCCATCAAGTGTTGTGTTGGGCCAAGGAAGCCTCAGCCAAGATCTGAAGTTTATCTTGCGCTTTTTTCCTCCTCGATCTCTTCTTCAATTTTACCTTCAAGCTCCTAATTCTAGCTTGGCACACCATATTCCTTGACAAATAATGATATGCCATGTTTCTTAACATATCCTTCTCATTGATGGCTTTATCCAACATCCTCTCCAAGTGGATATTAGTCCTCTCCAACCAAGACTCACGATCAGCATTGATTTCTTTCTCAAGTGTTGTGAACTTGACTCTCCTCCGTTTGGTAGCTTGCTAGTTTTCTCGTATGTTTCTAAGCTCCATTATGGTTTGCTAATCCTCTAGTTGCTTGTTTCTTTGTTCCAGGTACTTTATTATCCACTCGGCTCTTTCCAAGTTGAGGGACAAAGCATTGATGTCCACCTGTTGCTCTCGGATGACTTCCTTGAGCTTTGAGCTTCGTGGGCCCAAATCCATGTCATCATCCTGAATGAGAATGAAATCAGTCTCCTGCTCACCTGAAGGTCCCTCATCATGCAATGGCCTCTTGCCCTTGTCCTGAACCTACTGTGCTATTGAAGGAAGGGAGACCCCTTCCACACCGGGTGGAGATAAGACTCGCTTTGCTGCTGCAAACAACCGTCTAGTGCCCTTTTGATATGTGACAAATACCGGCACACTAGCGGTCTGTATCTCATGACCCTCTTGCTGATGAGAAGGTCCACCTATCTTATGAAAAGTCTCTTGAGATACCTGAGGAGCTGTGAAGAACTTGTGAGAAATGAAATCCTCCCATGAGATGCCCTGCAAACCAAGCTGATGCATGACCACAATTTTGATGAGTGCAAAATGGTATATGTTGTTAAACTGCTGCTGAGGAGTCTTCTGTTGTACTAGTGTGGTCATATTGTTAATATTTTGGCACATGAGGTAGGGGAGATTCATCATTCTCACCCTGGTAAAGTGCATCAACAATCTGATATGATAAGCATATAGGCGAGAAAACCGGCCCTCACAACTGAAATATTTCATTATGAGTTTCATCAAGGGAGCATATGAGTCTTTCAGGTACCGAAAGAGAAACACTTTGCTGAGTTGTCTCAAATAACCGGGCTTGATGTATGGTTCATAGTGTTCCCTGTCAATCTGCTGCCTTATTTTCCACTGCTCTCTGACATTAGGAATGTCAGTTGCTAGAGAAATAGACTCTGGTGTCAAGGTGAATGTCACACCAACTAGAGTAGTTTGGCCATTATGTAGATGAAGCACAAACAAATGGGCTAGCTCATGATGATACTGGACTCTAGCAATCGGCTCACAGAACTGATAACAGGATTGGTGTTGGAAGCATGTGATAGCAAGAGGGCAGGCCTGCAGCTCAGCAAGTGAAGTAGGCTCCTCTCTTATATGTTTGCCACCCTTGTGAGGTCTCTTTGGTGCATGCACTTCTATAGGAGAGTCACTGTGTGTCTCTTCTTCTCGGTCATATGAAGGATCAAATTCCATGCTTGCTAATGTGTGAGTTTTCTTGATGAGTATGAAGAGATTTATGGTGATTTTGATGTTTTCTGTCACCAAGGGTAAAAATATGTGAGGGACTATGGATGGGGAGGATATGAGGGGTTTTGGGACTATTATGATAGGGTTTTGTTGGAAATAGGGGATTAGGGAACAATATGGGAGTTTTAGGGACAACAATTAGGTTTTGGGGATTTGTAATTAAGATTTGGGAAAATGGGATTTGGGGATATGGGTAAATGATTTTTAGGAATATGGGAGTTTAGGGAATGGGTGGGTAAGCTGGGAAAATAAATGGAGTGACAATGGGAGGGAGTGGTAGAATGAATTTGGCAGCAAAATGACATGCAAACACTAGGCAATGGTTTTTGAGAAATTACAAGGAAATAGGGTTTGATTTTCTTCACACAACCACCATAAATTTTTAAGACAAACTACTTCACTAGCAAGGAAAATATCTTGACTTACTTGCACACTAGAAGACTTGAGTGATTTTGGCAATGCGATAAAGTTTTTGAGGAAATCGGGCTTGGCAGCTCTATGCGCCACGCCTCAAACCCAATGCACCACGCCTCCTGTGTGCGTCACGCCAGTTCAAATTTTACACTGAGGAGGATTTCCCTATGCGTCGTGCCTCTCACCCAGTGTGCCGCGCATCCAAAACTAAGTGCTTTTGCTATGATTTGCTTCCCTTTTCCCAACACGGCTTTCAACTTGGTCAATTTTGCTTCTTGGAATGCCAATGAGCTTTTGAATTGTAAAAAATGGTTTACATAGAAGAGCCTTTTAATTTTTGATTCATAAAACCCATTTTTATAATGTTTTCCATATGAATTTACTTTTCACCTTTGTTTTTTGAGTAGTTTACTTTATTTGAGCCTTTTGATGAACTAAATGACTTGATTTTTGTTTGCCTTGCAGGGGATGGAGCTACTGAAGCTTGGCAAGGTGACCAAGGTTGCCACTGAAGTGATTTACATACAAGAGAACTGAAAATACATGAATTTATACAATGAAAAGCACAAAATACTCTGTGTTTCCTCAAAATAGAGTTTTGAGGGAAAATACATTTCTAAGTAATTGATTATGAAATTTCTTGGTACTGGAACTTTATTCAACCTCCTCAAGTGTCTGCTGGTTGTTATTGGAAATTTTGAAGACCTCTTTGATGAAACCCTAGACCTAATGAAACTGAAACCCTAGAAATGACTTTTGCAAATTTAAAGACAGAAAGTGACAAGCCACTACCATCAGATGATCCATGCTCCTAGTGGAATGAAGCTGACTGAATGAGACACCTAATATGCAATGTAACAAAAGAATTTGATCTCTGATGGAGGGATGAAGATACCGACACTAACATTGGCTCCAATGGGGATGGTAGCTCCTTGGAGGTGCCAAGAACTACAGATCTCTAGGAAAGTAGGTAGTGCCTTCGTCCACTGGGCTATGGAGTCAATAACTTCAACAAACTAAAACGAGACTCTTGACTTAATTTCAGGACTGAAATGTGACTCAAAACTGATCCAATTTCATGACTAAAATCGACTAAAAGACCTGACTCAAACAAACCAAGCCAAAACTGAAATTAAACCTCAGTTTTATAGCCTTCAACTCAGGCCCCAAACTGAAAGCATGAAAACAGTACACACTTGCAATGGAATTTAAACAAACCGGTATGTACAATGATACATATGACAGCAGAAAATACTTTAAAAATAGTACCGTTTGAGTAGCCGACCGTTGACCGGCCCACCGAGATAGTCTTCTCCATTCATTTCTTGCAAGAGGAAGGCATTTTGGCCCCGACATGCAGCAATCCTGTAAGGTCCCTTCCAAAGATTTTCAAACTTGCCATGCTTACCTTTCTCTTCATTCCTTACATCCCATTTCAGCACTATGTCTTCTATTTGAAACTTCTCTGCTTTTGCTTTTTGGTCATATATCTTCTTGATTCTCTCTTCCAGCTTGAAAGTGTTCTGAAATACCTCGTCTCTAGTTTGCTGCAAATGAATCATTTGATTGATTCTCCGCTGCAAATGATCGTCTTCACTGCCCGCTTCTTGTAGGAGTTTGACCACGGGGACCACAAGAGAGCTCGGGAAAACTGTGTCCACACCATACACGAGCTCAAAAGGAGACATGCCTATGGATTTATTTTGACTTACTCTGTCTTCCCAAAGTGCATTGACCAACTTTTTGTGCCAAATTTTCTTTTTCATTTCTAGTAGCTTTTTAATAATGTTGACCAAAGATTTATTTGAGGATTTCGCCAATCCATTGCCTTGCGGGTAATAGGCGGTTGAGTTCCCCAAAGTGATTTGATATTTTTGACAAAATTCAATCATCCTTTTAGAGTTAAAGGCTGCTGCATTGTTAGTGATCAGCTTATTTGGACAGCCAAAACAAGACAAAATGTTGTTTTCAAGAAATGAAATGATTACCGAATCAGTTGCCTGCCTTGTGGATATCGCCTCAATCCATTTGGTGAAATAATCCGTGACTATGAGGATCCATTTGTGCTACACTGAAGAAGAAGGATGGATCTTGCCAATGAAATCTAAACCCCACTGCTGCAATGGAGCACTTACTTCAATGGGCTTGAGTGGTAAAGGTTGCAACTTCCTTCTACCTTGAAAAATTTGACATTCGTGGCAGCTTGCTATTTTTTTGTACACATCAACAAAAGGAGTTGGCCAATAATACCCTACTCTCAAAATTTTATTGGTTGTTGTCTTCTAGAAAAGATGGCCTCCACAATCTCCTTTGTGAAAGTCTTCCATAACCTGTTTTTCCACTTCCTCAACCAAACAATTGAGCAAGACATCACCAGGACCTTTCCAATAGAGTGCATTATTCATGATACAGAACTTGGCAGCCTTCAATTTCAGGGTCCTACTTTTGTTATTAGCCATTCCAGGTGGTGATGACAGATTTTGGAGTACATAAACAATGTCTAAATACCAAGGAGTAAGAAGAAAAATTACTAATACTTGAGTGGGCAGAATTTCTTCATCTTCCTCGGAGATAGTAGCAATGAGATTGATGTCCAAGGCGTGCAAATTTGACTCAACCATCAGCTTGGCTAGCCCCTGTCCTTTGATGAGATTTGTCGGTTTGATCTCCATGTCATAGTCCAACAAGGCAGCAATCCATTTGCCTCTTTTTCCTTCTGGATCTGTTTGCACTAAGACATCTTTAATAGCAGTGTTAGGGACATAAGCAAGGATGTGAGAATGCAGAATATAAACCTGAAAATATTTCAATGCCTTTACCAAAGCAAGGGCCTATTTTTCAATAATATTGTACCTTAATGCCGCATCCCTTATGGTCATGCTGAAAAATGCAATTGGTTTCTCAAGCTGATCTCTTTTCTACATCAAGATTGTTGCCATAGTGTGATCCGAGGCAAATGAAAACAAAATGAAATCCTGAATATAGTCCTGGCTGATCAAAATCGAAGCGGAAGAAAGGGACAATTTCACCAAATTGGAAGATTTAATTTCTTCCTCGGTCCATTTGACTACACTATCTTTTTTTAGCATGTTTGTGATTTCCCTTAAACGTTCTACGAGATTAGGCACAAAGCGACGTAAGAAATTCATCTTACCATTGAATGATTGGATTTCTTTCTTACTTCATGGAAAATCAATCTTTTTAATGACTTCCACCCGAGTTGGATCAATGCAGATTCCCTCCTTTGATATGATATGACTGAAAAGCTTGCCTTCATCCATGGCTAACAGACTCTTCTTTGGATTGAGAGAAATACCATACTTTCTACAACGCTGAAATACAATTTTCAGATGATAGAAGTGCTCTTCATCTGAATTAGAGAAAATTTTCAAATCATCAAGATAAAGAACTAGAAAAACATCTTTTTCATTAGCGAATGCAATATCCATTGCCCACTGAAAGGTTGCACCAGCATTTTTCAATCCGAAAGGCATCTTTGCATAGTGAAAAGTTCCCCACAGAGTGGTGAACGCTGTTTTGTCTCTGTCATTCTCATGGACTAGAATTTGGTTATACCCGGAATACCGATCAAGTAGCAACATGCGGGAAGCCCCAACTACCCTCTCAAGTATGTGATCCATCTCTGGCAAAGGATGGTTATCTTTCAAAGATACTTTATTCAGATTTCTAAAATCAATACATAACTGAATCTCACCTATTTTTTTGCACACAGGCACCAAATTAGAAATCCAATCGAAAAACCGTATAAGAACAATGATACCTGCTTTGTACAACCAATTGACTTCCTTCTCAATTTAGGGCAACAACTTTGGATTTATTCTTCTTAGCTTCTGATGAAAAGGCTTCTGATTTGGCTTGATCAGGATGATATGCCGAATGATGCTTGTGTCATATGCCTTCAAATCTGAAGAATCTCAAGCAAATACATCAGTAAAAGAAGATAGTAAACTGATATACTTTGCTTTTACCTGTGGAGGAAATGCCTTTGATAACTTCACCATTTTAGGATTTTCAGCTGATCCAATGTTCACATCCTCAACTCCTTTCTCGGTTGGTAGTGTTATCACTTAGGTTGTTCCCCAAAAGTTGTAAGAAAAGGGAATACGACCAAGGTAAGCACAGACCAATCTTTTAGATGCAGGTTCTAGACAATTTGCATCTAGAGAGGGCTCTCTCTTTATAATTTAGCTTGGTTTTTGAGGTATATTAGGCTAGTTATGAAGTACAAGGGTTTGTTTGATTTTTAGATGGTGATTTTCAATAAAACAGGAGTGTAAATCTAAGAAGTTCAGTCCATTGGGCTAATGGAGTCTATGAGGATGAACTGCTGGATATGGTTTCTTTGACACAGGGTGGTACTACAGAGCAAAGTAATCAAACATGGGACAATTTGTAAGCTGGAATCAGGTGGGATGGAGTCAGGGGGTGAAGAGAAATTAAGAATCCTTCATCATGTTGACAGAGGGAAAGTGGATGAATGTTGCCAGGGAGCAGTTAAGAATTCCTTAGCTAATTTTCAAGATGTAAGAACCCGGGGAAACAGGAGCAATCAAGAATTCCTGCTTACGCTAATTCTGAAGAAAACATAAACAATAACAGAGATTGAACACAGAGTGCAGTCAAGCAAGTTCTGGGTTATTCTTTTTCCCTGTTATCCAGATCATGAAACATATATGATATAATAAACACAGAAACTAAAAACACAAGTAAGAGAGACTTATTGATCCACAAATTGATTCAGGAATTCTGTAACATAGTCCTCTGCCATCAATTCCACATCCAGACAGTCCAACGTCAATGAATTCCAATAGCTTTAGTATTCAGAAGTGTTTTTAGAGTTACAGCGCAGTTCCAGAAATGTATCACCAACCCCTAATACTTCGCTTGGGGATGTATTTGTACAAACAAGGTGTACAAAATATCTCAAAGAGATAATATCTAGTAATAACTTCTTCTACCTACTTTACAGGAGAAGTAAATGATCTTGAAAACAGGGAGAAATAAATGCAGAAGTAAATGTTGTTGTGTTGGCTGCTCAGTTGGTGAGATATGTTGACTGTTAGCTCGGTGAGTTGGCCGGTGGCTGCTTCCACTGATATTCTGCGCTGCTGCATCAGCTTTCTCGGGTGTATTTAATTTTGGTTTAATACATTGCTACCCCCTGAGACTCTCATCTATTCCTTTTATCTGCTTTATGATATCTGTTGTATCCCAGGAACAACAAAAGTTTGAAACCTGCCTACAGGATTTCCAACATACTTTTCCACCACTGCTCTTCTGGTAACTGATGTCTTAGCAGCTTTCTCAAAGTCTCTTCTACATCTGTGTACCTATAGAAGCTAGACTGGATTGAAAAAATATGTTTTACTTCATGCTCAATATAAAACAAATTTTCCAAGTTGTTGTAGAGAGTTTGGCTAGATGGAAGGGCTTTCTCTACTGAAGTACTTGATGATGCATTTAGTTGATCTGCAGCATGTTTATTTAACCTGAGCTCGTACTCAACTTGTCTCAACAGGCGTTCATTATTTCCCACCAAACTTGGCAAGCCCCTTTCATGCAAAACTGCAAATCTTTCCATAAAAGAGTCTATCTCAACCTGCATATCCTGGCTCTTACTCTCCAAATTCTGCATCAGGGTTCTCATGGTCAAAACTCTTTTGATTGTTAGAATGGTGGTTGTCCTGTCTCTGATGTCAAGCGCTGCTAGTTCTTCACTAGTCTTAGTGTTCAAAAATTGTATTAACCTGTTGGCTTGTTCGGGCATATGTCACAATAAATTTCTGGCCCTTTGAATTTCCACCTGCGCTGCTACTATCAAATCAATCTGCTCATATATGATTTGAATAGATCTCCAGACATTACTAATGGATTCGCTGATGTTAGCCCACAAAATGTCCTTGATTTCTCCCAGAGGCTTATCTAAAGAGAGGTCTTTTCCAATGCTTTTACCCTATTCTCCAATGCCTTCACCTCCCTTGTCTTTTCTGCCACAGTCATTTTAGATTTCCATAACTTATTTCTAACTTTGCCAATTTCTCTTTGGCCTCTTTTAATTCTGATACTTGGAGTTTTAAATCCTCCATAGCTTTTATTAACTCCTCTATGGTCATGGTAGTGCTGCTGCCTACTATTGTTGTTGTTGCTGAAGTACCTTGTGTTGTTGATGCTGGGACAGTGGGAGGCACTGCTATTGTAACTGTGGGAGGAGCAATTGTGACTGTTGGAGTTATTTGAGATGGCTCGGAGGTCGACACTCCCAGCTTTTCTTGTAGTGCTTTCTCCAATTCCTGATCGGTCTCACTTAGTCTTTGATTCATTCTCATTAGTAAGTCCATCATGTCCTCCTCTGCTTTTTGTTGCACAACCTCTGTAGTTTGTGGATGCATAGTAATAGGCAGCTTCAATTGTTTCCTCAAGGCAACAATGTCCTCTTCCTTCTTCTTCATCAATGCTTTTATTCCTTTGGCATCCTTGGGATCATGTCCCAGCTCAATGATAATATCCTCCAAGGACTTTATCCTGTTGTCCTTGGCTAAAGAATATGCCTTTTCCAAATCTAGTTGGGTAGATGTGTCGTTTAATGAGTTTTGCAATTTGTGACCTAACATTGCCTTATCTGCCAATGTAGAGTAGACCATCACTCTAGTTTTCTTATGCAACTCAATTTGGTCCATATGGTGAATGCCTTTAGCAAGGACCTCCAGATTTGTTCTAATGTAGTCAGCTGCTAACTGTGGCTGTTGCACTTTGGGCTTAAAGTGGCTCAAGATCATTTTTCCTTCTTTAATGTCATATGCAGACATTAGCCTTTGCTGGTTCGTGAGGGTCATCTTGAGAAATTGATCATAAAGTTGCAGCCTCAATGGATCATTTCTAGCCTTAATCTCGGTGAATGTTCTTTTGACATCTGAGGCCTACTTGCTTGATGGTCTTGTGGATGAAACCTCCACACTATGCTGCCTTTCTAGGTCCTATTTATAAGAGCTGGTTGATGTTTCTACAACCAGGGATGTCTGTGGGCCGGTTGTCCTCTCGCCTCTTGGACTTTCTATGATTTCCTCAATAATTTCCTCTTTAGGTAGAGGATTTATTCTTTGCCTTTTTTCCCATGGTTGCTCTGCTGGTCCACTTACAGGTGTGGTCTCTTCTCTGTCCCTTTTCCTGCCCTTTTCCTCATTTAGAGGAGTCTGTAATGCTGGTCTCTCTGGTGCTTTGGTGTGGACAAGTGGAATTTTCCCATGCCCTATTCCTTTGATGATATTGGTTGATCTGTCATTATGTGCTACTCTGTATCCAGCACTTCTTTGCCTTTATATGTTCTTGCAGTTGGTGTAGTGCTTTCTTGGGCAGGTTGTTGTGAAGTTCCAGCTGATGATGCACCCACTCTGGTTTTCTGAGGCAATTTGAAAGACACCTATCCAAAAGAGTCCAGGGCAAGAGTCTTTTCAAGATTTTTCATAGCTTGTTCCATTTTTTCTTCCTCAGTAAGCTCTTCTATCAATGTGCCCTCTACCCAATCATCCTGATTAGCAAATTGCTCTATTTCAGGTATCCTACAATGTTTGTAAGCTGATAGCCTGTTTTTTACTTTTCTTTCAATGATAAATCCATTTGGGTTATAGGGTACCCACCAAAAACTCCTCTTTAATTTGAGTTGTTCACCCAGTATCTTGTCAGCATCTTGACATGCTTCCTTTTTGTTAATGATGAAAGGGCCTATCTGGTTTCTTAATTTCAGCTGAGCTTTTTTCTTGGCACCATAAAAGTGAGTCAAATCTAAGTTGATAAATTTCCTGAAATATTCAAGAGCAAACGGTATCATAGGCACATATTTTGGCAGTTTGTAAGGGCACAGCTCACAACCATATATCTTGATCTCAGTGTGATTCTGGTAGAAGTACCAGTCACTGATTTTGTAGCTTTTGGAGAGCTGTAAAAGTTTCTGCATATCACCAGAGAGTCTAAGAGGAGGAGTTCTCATCAGTAGAGAGGAGACCAGATGTATAAACAAATCAATGAATTCACAATAAGTGTAAGGAGAGTTATGGACTTCATGTAAGACTGAGGTCCAAAAGATCACAGACCTCCTTTCTCCTTTAGAATCCAATTTTTTGATGGGAAACTTAAAACTGTTTGTTTGATAGTACAAGAACAGATGATATATATATATATATCTATATATATATCTATATATCTATATATATATATATATATATATATATATATATATATATATATATATATATGAGATATACTTGAAGACTCCTTCTCTGTCTAGATTTATGAATTGGTCATGGATCTTGTTGGCAATAAAAGTAGCAAAGTCATATTTGATAGCAGGGGGTTGTCCTAGAGTAAACATGGACATCAAAGCTAAGATTGTCTCATCAACATATTCACTTGTCTTAAATCCCAAGACATAGGATATCATATCAGTAATGAATCTTCCAGCTTCATTGAACCAGACATGGTGAAAGGGAAGTGCCTCTTTGGGCTGGCAATCTAGTCTCACAAATGTTTGAAAAACATGGGTTATCTCTGCATTGGTCAGTTTAGAGCCCCGCTCAAGCAAGAATGCCATAGAGAGACGAGCTAGAGGCTAAGTAGGTTTGAAGTGTAGGATTTCATTTATGGACACAGGGGTTATATAAAAGAGAACAGTTTCAAATGGAGTCATAACTACTCTTTTGACAGGTCCATAATTGGCACAACACAAGCGAATCACATCGGGGAATACATTTACTAAGGGGAGGTAGTATCTGGGCAGATTTGATTCCCATATACCAAATAAATCAGAGTTACTTAGGTGACTGTTCCTAATTTCATAGAATGCTTGGAGGTGGTTTTTGTAACCAGTTAAGTCTTGTATTTGAAAATCCCTATCAGCCAAGGGCAACCACTCCATGTCCTTATGAGGAGCATTAAGTGGAGCAATTTTCAGGGCCACTAGAGCTTCCATTGCTCAATTTTATGTGATTTTCAACTGGGAATTTGGGTTTTTGTAGCAAAAGTAGGTAAAATAACAGTTCTAAGGCTTTTCTTAGGGAATTGTAGACTGAAGTCGATTTGAATTTAGCTCACTGGGTGAAATTTGCAGAGGAAAACGAAATTTGCAGGGTTTTTTGGCAAAAATGGGTAAAGACAGTGGTTCTGGTGCATATGTTCGAAAGAAGTACGGTGAATTGAACTCGAATTTGGCTTCTTTGGAAAATTTTGCAGAGGAAAGCCAAAAAACACGGTTTTGGGAAGTGAAACGGGTAAATACCTATGTCTTTGGACACGCCCGGGAGTAATTTGCAAGTTTGGACGATGAATTTACAGAGTGGGATGCCGGATTAGGCTAGCTGGGGTGGCGGGCTAGAGCTCTGGTAGCAGCCTTGACGAAATCCACATGCACCGATCTCGTGAAAGAAACCAATAGAAATGAGCGAAAATGACACTTTTCACGGGTTTTTGACAAAAATTGGTTTGGTGGGATTTTGGCGCCTTTTTTTTAGATGACTTCAGTGTGATGTAATGGGTTGTCGCGTAGCAGGATGACATGGTGCTGATGTCAGCGGGGAGGCAGTGGGGGGCGGTAAGTAGTTAGGGCCCCGCATCGATTTCGGGTAAAGGTGGTATTGGAGGGGAGGGCAGCGAACACTGTGGGAGGCCGCCACCTGTCCCAAGGTATGGCGGAAATACCGCCATCCCCCATGCGCTAAAGGTTGGCATGAAAGGGTGTCGCAATATGGATTTGGGCCGTCCGATCTGCGAGCCATGATCCAACGGTCAGTGCTTAATGGACATGGCAGAGGGCTATGACGCGAGGGCCCACGTATTAAATCATTGTTTTAAATTTTTTTTGGGGCTTGATACGATTGGTGCGCGGGGTGATGCGTTAACCAATTAACATGGGGTTAATTGGTTCCATAAGCAATGGGCGGGGTGGTTATTACATGGTTCTGGGTGAACCTATAATTCCAACGAAATAATGAGGTATAACTATAGTTAGCCGAGGCGGGGTATTAAATTAATTTTTTGGGGTTTTTTCATATATTTATATAATACGGGGGGGGAATTATTATGTGGGAATTATATAATAAAGTTAAGGGTTAATATGGGTTTATGAGAGGTAAGCGCCAAGTTTACATGGTTGAATCAGCTTAGGCTTAGGGAACAATAGGATTTTTACACAAGAAATGTGGCTTCTTTGTATTTAAATAGGAATATCGTTTCCCTCTGGTTTTCTCATTAAATGGAGTGATTTTAGAGTATTGAGCAGATCCCAACATCTTTATAGGGGAGGTTAGTAAGTGTTTTTTGGAAAAATGTGGAGGGAAGTTAGTCATGCTTCATCTGTTTTGTAGCCAAACCATTGCCATTGTGCTTATGATATCCATGAGAGATGAATTATCTTTGAAAGACAAAATTACTCATAAACCCGCTTCTGCAACATCAAAACTGCCTACCTAGCCTTCTGTATCTAACATTTTTTCTTCCTTTTCCTTGGGTGCATTTAAACTAGCAAACCCTTACTCTCTTATTTTCTTTTAACTGCCATCCTATCTAAGTCTGCCCTAATTTCCTTCAGGGGCTCAGATTTAACTGTTGAGCACCTTTGCTTCTCTACCTAACTACTTATTTTCCAAGATTGAACTGTTTGGACAAATTTTATTCTCTACCTCTAAAACAGGAAATTTAAACATGGACTGACCAGATTAAGCTGTTTGGCCATCCATCAAGTGTGGCAAGAGCCAACTGATTGCACACAATGAACTTCTTTACGAAAATAGAATAGTAGTGGCATTTTGGACTAGCACACTTTCCTGGTCTTCTTCATATGGGGTTCATTTCCTTTATTTTTTACCAATTCATTCTTTTTTGCCTTTGATCTTTCTTTTAGGGCATACCCTCTTTTCATTTTTTAATTTTTTTATTTTTTTGAAAATATGGAACCCTTTTAGCATGGAAAGGATGAACATATTTGAGATTTCATCAATCAATCATGAAATATGACACCTATTGGTATAGGAGCATAACACTGGCTCCACTTGGGGATGACTTTTCCTAGTGAAAAGTCGAGAACAGCAGGTCAGATGGCCTTATATTCAATTCTTGCTGCATTCTGAAATTTCCCCTTGGTTGTAAGTAAACAAAATTGTACCTCTGCAACATATATACCTTTCTCCTAGCTCATTCAAACAATTAGAGCTCTATTTTTAATGTTTTGTCTGAATGTTTGTTCTGATATTTAGAGCTCCCAAATCTTCTTCTTCGTCTTTTTTTTTAAGCAAAAAGGTAACACAAAAAGGTGGCACAGTTCCTTGACTTTTTCTCAAAATTTCCTAGATATTCCTTCCTATCTTATTGTTGTAATAAACTGCAGAAAGTAAACACTCTTATGTACAAGTTAGAGTCCTAACATATCAACAAAGTGGATCAAAATAATGCTTCAGCATCCGACCATTGATTGGCCCATCTTCTGCTTCTGTACCATCCAGGCTCTTCAAAAAGTAGGTGTTGTTTCCTTGTGCAGCCTGAATAGCAAAAGGTCCTTTCCATAGGAAGTCAAACTTCCTATGTTTTCCTTTATCTTCCCTTTTGGAATCCCATTTCAGTACTTTGTCTCCTATGAAAAAATCATTTTCCTTTGTCCTCTTGTCAAATATCTTCTTTAGTTTTTCTTGTGGAATTTGAGATCTTTGATACACCTCTTCTCTAGTCTGCTGTAAATAAATAGTCTGATTGATTCTTCTCTGAATGTCATTGGGTTCTGTCCGCACTTCTTGCAGCAACTTTATCACAGGGACTCCCAAAGATGAACAGAATACAGCCTCCATGCCATAAACCAATTCATAGGGGCTTGTTCCAATGGATCTCTTTGTAGTCAATCTGTCTGCCCAAAGTGCATTGATAAGCTTCTTATGCCAGTTTTTCTTGTTTTTGTCCAATATTTTCTTAATGATATTGATCAGGCTTTTATTGGATGATTCAGCTAGACCATTACCTTGAGGGTAATAGGCTATGGAGTGGCCTAAGGTAATATGGTATTTGTGACAAAAATTGATCATTCTTTTGGATTTAAAAGCAGCAGCATTGTCGGTTATAATCTTTTCAGGACAGCCAAACCTAGACAAGATATTGGTTTTTAGGAATTGCATGATCACTGAATCGTTAGCTTGTCTACAAGGGATGGCTTCTATCCACTTGGTGAAATAGTCTGTGGCAGTCAAAATCCATTTATGCTGGCTAGAAGAGGGAGGGTGAATTTCCCCAATGAAATCTAAACCCCATTGTTGAAATGGTCTTTCAGTGGAAATTGGTTTTAGGGGTAGAGGTAAAAGCTTTCTCTTACCTTTGAAGATTTGACATTTATGGCAAGTAGTAACAAATTTTTTGACATCATCAAACAGGGTGGGCCAATAAAATCCAACCCTTAGGATTTTACCAGCAGTTGACTTCCAGTATAAATGTCCACCACAGTCCCCTGCATGAAATTCTTTTAGCACTTTGTCAGTTTCATCCTTTGTTAAGCAATTCAGTAAAATGCCTTCATGATTTTTCCAAAATAAAACATTATCTAAAATACAGAATTTGAAGCTTTCATTTTCAGAAATCTTTTTTTAGTTCTGGATAACCCTAGAGGAGCCTGCAAGTTTAACAATACATAGATTATATCAGCATACAAAGGTGATTGTAAAAGGGCTTGATTGATCTATGGAGTCGCCATCTCTCGTTTGTTATCCAGTTCATTGATGTCAAGGGCTTGAAAATTGGTTTCAGACATAAGTTTAGCTAATCCTTGTCCTTTTATCAGCTTTGTTCGTTTAATTTCAATGTCATATTCTAGAATGTTAGCTATCCATTTGCCTCTTTTGCCTTCAATTCCTTCTTGAGTTAGAATATCCTTGACCACATTGTTTGATACATAAGCTATCACATGAGAGTATAAGATATAAACTCTGAAGTCCTTAATAGCCTTTACAAGTGCATAGGTCTGTTTTTCCATGATTTAATACTTAAGTGGTGCATCTCTAAGTGCTTTGATGAAAAAAGCAATGGGTTTCTCACATCCCTGATCATCTTTCTATAGCAAAACAATAGCAATAGTATTTTCTGATGCAAAGGAAAAGAGTATAAAGTCTCTGTCAAATTTCGGGCTTGTGAGGAGTGGTGTTTTGGTTAAAGCTATTTTGATTTCTTCAAAGGCTTGTTTAGCTTCTATTGTCCATTTGACTTTGGAATCTTTCTTCAGCATGTTATTCAACAATCTTATTAGTTCAACAAAGTTGGGTATGGATCTTCTTAGAAAATTGATTTTTTTAGGAAAGCTTGAAGTTCTTTGATATTTCTAGGGTGAGGAACTTGCAGAATGGCTTGTATTCTATTTGGGTCAATTCTAATGCCATATTTTGAGATTATGTGACCTAACAGTTTGCCCTCTTCTAGGCCAAATAATGATTTCTTTGGGTTTAGTGATATACTATATTTTCTGCAGATTAAAAACACCTGTCTTAAATGTTCTAAGTGCTGCTGATCTGACTTGGAAAATGCAGTAAAGTCATCTAGATATATGACCAGAAATCATGAATCTCTTTTGCAAAGGCTATGTCCATTGCTCGTTGAAATGTTTCCCTTGCATTCTTGAGTACGAATGGCATTTTTTTATACTTGAGAGTTCCCCAAGGTGTTGTAAAAACAGTCTTATCTTGATCATCAGGGTGGACTAGAATCTGATTAAAGCCTGAGAATCCATCTAGCAGTGAAATCCTAGAGGCACCCACTGCCCTTTGTAAAATGTGGTCCATATTAGGCAAGGGGTAGTAGTCTTTTAAAGAAACTTTATTCAGATTTCTCAAATCAACACACAGTCTTATTTCTCCTGTTTTCTTCCTAGTGGGCACCAAATTTGAGATCCATTCTGAAAATCTGATGGGTGCAATTATTCCAGCTTCATACATTCTTTTGACTTCCTTTTCAATGAGAGGAAGGATCACATGATTGACCCTTCTAAGTTTTTGCTCGAAAGGTTTTTGATTTTATTTCAGGGGTATTATATGCTGAATTACAGAAGTATCATAGGACTTAAGATCTTCATAGCTCCATGCAAAAACATCTTGAAATTCTTTGAATAGTTCAATATATTTCAGCTTTTGGCCTCCTTCTTTGAATAGTTCAATATATTTCAGCTTTTGGTCAGGAGGCAAAGTTTTGGACAATTTTATCATTTTGGGATTTTGCTGAGTCCCTATGTTGCAGTCCTCAATTTCTGCATTTAATGGCTGCATTTTGGGCTTTCTTGGGATGTCATTAGAGTTAAAAATATCTTCCAGAGGAGTTAATCCTGTGGGTAGAAAGTTATCTTTTAAATCAATCACTTCAGACTCTCCTTCAATAGTTTCATCAAAGTCTATTTCTTTCAGCTCTTATAATTCTTTGTTGGTAAATTTTGTTGGATGTAGAATTTGATTTATTGTTTAAGCTAAAATGTAAGTTTCAATTTTGTCTATTTGATCATATTCACAAATGGTGTTTGTGTCTATATTTGTGCTGGAAAATTCTTCTTTTAAAGTTAGGAAATTATTAATCTGAGTGTCATTGTCAAACACCTACCAATTTTTTACATTGTCTGGTACAGTTGGCCTGTGTTTAATTTCAGCTATAAAATGATGATTAGGCTCAAGTGGCAGTTTACGAATGCTGGCAAATGTTGCCAAACTGTGAGCATGCAAATTGTGGTTCCTTGAAATCTTGGTAAGCTGCGATTCTAGAAAAGTATTGAGTATTTCAATTGCTTCCCCTCCATAAGCTCTTAACCTGAGGTCATTTGTGAGGAAGTTTCCATTCATTTGTTGAATAACCAAATCAGAGTCTCCCAAAATTGATATCCTAACCATCCCTAGACTTTTGACCAATTTGAGTCCTAGCAAGAGGGCTTCATATTCAGCCATGTTATTTGTGCATCTAAAATTCAGCATGTATGCATGTCCTTCAGCATGATCATTTTGCATGTTATGTATCCAAATCCCAGCTCCTACTCCTAGTTTATTCACTGATCCATCAAATTCCAGATACCAAAGAATTTCTTGATTAGAGCTAGCATTAGGAGTTTTTAAATTTGCTTAGTAGGCAGATTTGGATTTTCAATCTCATGTGGTTTCCCTTGTGTGTCTATTATATCATTGGTCACAAAAATTTGTTGAATCTGAACACTAGATTTTTCATTTATGACTTTTTCTTGTGCTGATGCTAAAACCTTGTCATTAGTTGGAGGGAAAATTTCAGCGTAGTATAGGATGAAAGAGTCCATATCAGAATGCATGGAATAGATAGGAAAATTTTGGGGTTTCTCCTGGCTGCTGACCACATATTTCATCAAAGTTTCTCTGTACAATCTCTTTGGTTGGCCAAAGACTGAGATGGTAGCATAGGACTTGTCCAACTGTAAAGATCCCTAGAGCTTTGCACCCCAAGATTTGGACAAAAGCATTCCATATTTTGGTGGGATATCAGCGACCACTACATCCATTAAAATTGTCTTGGCAGGGTATTGAACTAGTGATACACATAAATCTTTAATTAGGCCTAGACATCTGACCTGGCTAGAATCAAAAGAGAACAAGTCTTTGTATGGCCTGGTGATATCTAGGTACAACTTTTTCATCACATATTTGGGCATTAGATTATGGGAAGCTCCAGAATCAAACATTGCATTGTGAAGTGCTTTTTCATGAATATTCAGACTTCCATAGAAAGGAGGAACACCTCCATTTACTGACTTACCATTTACTTTAGGTTCAAAAATTAATTCTGGCTGGTCATCTAGAACATTCACTGCGTCTCTATTTTCTGAAATTTGAAGTGATCTACTGATTTGTTCTCTATAGACATCATGTTTAGCCAATTATGATAGGGGAATGGCTATTTTTAACTTGCTTATTTCGGTTTCAAGGTTAAAGAGTTTTTCTATTTGAATTTTTGCATTTCGGGCAGCAAGGTTTTCTTTTTCTATTGTGTTTTCAATGCTTTTTCCTTTATCAGGAGTGTTGTTATGAGTTGAATCCGCCTCAAAATCAATTTCAGGAGGTTCCTTTGCATTTTCTTTGAGAGGAAAGGAAGTGGAAGGTTGACTGTTTGATGGTGGGCTATCTGATATGTCCTCAATTGTTGGTTCTTTTGGGTTGAAGTCTATTCTAGCAGGGAGTTGTATGGGGGGGTATTAATCTTTGCCTTTTTAGGCTACTTGCCATCTTTCTGCTTGTTGGGTTCAGTAACATCTATCATTCTGCTTCTCAACTTATATTGCTTGTGGACCTCGTAGACAGTTGCATCATATCCCTCTCTAAAATCAAATGATTCCCCCATTTTGGTTTGAAATTGATTAAAGGTGTGAGCTTCTTGGTCATCCTGGGTCAAAAAGATTTGTTGTTCACTATTTAGACCCATTAAGTTAATTTGGGAGTCTTCTGTTGGCTCACTAGAAGTTGAAGCTTCAGCATAGTTCTCCTGGAATGGAAGCCTGACGTTTTGGTCAGGGCCGGCCTTTCTAGTATTGGGATTCTGCTTTTTCCTGAAGTTTGGATTTCTTGCGGTGTTACTTGGTTGACCATCCCAAGAAGATTTCCTCTCAATTGTTTCTACTCTATCACCCATTCTATCCATTCCTTTAATAATTGCATCTAACTTTTGTTCAAATGCAGAAGGTTCTTCTTTGTAAGGTGTTCTACTTTTAGCTCTAGCTCAAGCTCGTTTAGAAATCAGATTGGCCTCTACACTGACAACTATACTCTGCATGTCTTCTAAGCTTGGAGGAGCTCTTTCCCTAAGCTAGTAAGCCATGTCAGAATCAAATCCATCAGGGAATTTGATCAAGGCCAAGTCTGGTGGGGGTCTGAGATTCTGAGGGATAGCATTGTATACATTATTAAATCTGGCATAGTAATCTTGAACAGTTTCTTGTGGGCCTCTTTTCAAGCTTTCATATTCTGATAGGATGTGTAAAGGATCTTTCTTCTTTTCCCATCTGTTCAAAAAAGTTTGATAAAGGACATCTGGGTCAGCAATAGTGTTTACAGGGAGTGCCCTAAACTAGGTCCTTACATCACCAGTTAAACTATGAACAAAGATCTTCATTCTCACATCATCGGCATTAATCTCATAGTTTTCAAAATAATCTGTCATTTTCTTAGTATGTTGTTGAGCTGTGTAGGTGACAGTACCATCAAAATAGGTGATTTTTCTTTGATAATCTTGAGGCATATCCCCTGGATTTGCAGGTAATTGCAGGGGAGCATATCGGTTTGCCATATTTGCATGGATAAGTGGAACAGCTAGAAAAACAGGGATAACAGTGGAAATATATGCTGTGGATGGGGGAGTGGAAAAAATGTTTTGAAGTGTTGATGGTGAACTAAGTGAAGCAACAATAATGGCAGAGAGGACTTGTGATTTTCCAGCAGTAAGCTCAGTTTGGATAGGGTTCTACTGAGGTGTATCAAAGTTTAAATCAACAGAATTTTCTTGATTATCTCGGCTCCTAAGGTTCTTAGGGATAAAGTTAGGATTTTCAAAGATACGTGGAAGATTTGGTTCTGGATTTGATCTAGTGTAATGGATTTTCTTCTTTGGAGCTAGCTTCTAAATATATTTTTTAGTTTTTCTTGAAATATTTTGAAAGACACAACTTTTGACAATATTTTGAAGGAAGCTTTTGAAATATAGGAGGCTTTGAATTTTCCTTCAGATATGTTGAAACAAGGAAACTGATTAAGTCTTTGAGACAGCTATTCAAAGCCTAAAACTAGACTGGAGATAGACTGAAGCAGCTTTTATTTACTCCTGCAATTGCATAGCAAAAACAGTTTGAAAGGTTACATGGTTAACTTCAAGCTCCATCTGTAGCTTTAGAAAATAGACAGTAGTAACAAACAATCATTCAGGTCTGCAGCGGAGTCGCCAATGATGTTATCACTCAGGTTGTTGCCCAAAAGTTATAAGAAAATGGAATACGGTCGAGGTAACCACAGACCAATCTTTTAGATGCAGGTTCTAGCCAATTTGCATCCAGAGAGGGCTCTCTCTTTATAATTTAGCTTGGTTTTTTAGGTATATTAGGCTAGTTATGAAGTACAAGGGTTTGTTTGATTTTTGGATGGTGATTTTCAATAGAACAGGGGTGTAAATCTGAGAAGTTCAGTCGATTGGGCTAATGGAGTCTATGAGGATGAACTGCTATATATGGTTTCTTTGATAGAGGGTGGTACTACAGAGCAAGGTAATCAACCATGGGACAATTTGTAAGCTAGAATCAGGTGGGATGGAGTCAGGGGGTGAAAGGCAATTAAGAATCCTTCATCATGTTGACAGAGGGAAAGTGGATGAATATTGCCAGGGAGCTTCCTTAGCTAATTTTCAAGATGTAAGAACCCAGGGAAACAAGAGCAATTAAGAATTCCTACTTATGCTAATTCTGAAGAAAACATAAACAATAATAGAGATTGAACACAGAGTGCAGTCAAGCAAGTTCTGGGTTATTCTTTTTCCCTGTTACCCAGATCATGAAACATATATGATATAGTAAACATAGAAACTGAAAACCCGAGTAAGAGAGACTTATTGATCCACAAATTGATTCAAGAATTCTGTAACATAGTCCTCTGCCATCAATTCCACGTCCAAACAGTCCAGCATCAATGAATTCCAACAGCTTTTCTATTCAGAAGTTCTTTTGGAGTTACATCACAGTTCCAGAAATGTATCACCAATCCCTAATACTTCGCTTAGGGAGGTATTTGTACAAAAATGTTTACAAAATATCTCAAAGAGATAATATCTAGTAATAACTTCTTCTACCTACTTTACAGGAGAAGTAAATGATCTTGAAAACAGGGAGAAATAAATGCAGAAGTAAATGATCTTATCCTAGCTACTCGGTTGGTGAGATATGTTGACTGTTAGCTTGGTGAGTCAGCTGGTGGTTGCTTCCACTGATATTCTGTGCTGCTGCCTTAGCTTTCTCGGGTGTATTTAATTTTGATTTAATATATTGCTACCCCGCAAGACTCTCATCTATTCCTTTTATCTGCTTTATGATATCTGTTGTATCCCGGGAACAACAAAAGTTTGAAACCTGCCTACAGGATTTCCAACATACTTTGCCACCACTGCTCTTCTGGTAACTGATGTCTTAGCAGCTTTCTCAAAGTCTAATCTGTGTCTGTGTACCTGTAGAAGTTAGGCTGGACTGTAAAAAGATGTTTTACTTCATGCTCAATATAAAACAGATTTTCCAAGTTGTTGTAGAGAGTTTGGCCAGATGGAAGGGCTTTCTCTGTTGAAGTACTTGATGATGCATTTACTTGATCTGCAGCATGTTTATTTAACCTGAGCTGCTACTCAGCTTGTCTCAACATGCATTCATTGTTTCCCACCAGACTTGGCAAGCCCCTTTCATGCAAAACTGTAAATATTTCCATAAAAGAGTCTATCTCCACCTGCATATCCTAGCTCTTCCTCTCCAAAATCTGCATCAGGGTTCTCATGGTCAAAACTCTTTTGATTGTTAGAATGGTGGTTGTCCTATCTCTGATGTCCAGCGCTGCTAGTTCTTCACTGGTCTTAGTGTTCAAAAATTGTATTAACCTGTTGGCTTGTTCAGGCATATGTCCCAATAAATTATTGGCCCTTTGAATTTCCACCTGGGCTACTGCTATCAAATCAATCTTCTCATATATGATTTTAATAGATCTCCAGACATTACTAATGGATTCGTTGATGTTAGCCCACAAAATGCCCTTGATTTCTCCCAGAGGCTTATCTAAAGAGAGGTCTTTTTCCAATGCTTTTACCCTGTTCTCCAATGCCTTCACCTCCCTTGTCTTTTCTGCCATAGTCATTTTAGATTTGTCATAACTTATTTCTAACTTTGTTAATTTCTCTTTGGCCTCTTTTAATTCTGATACTTGGAGTTTTAAATCCTCCATAGCTTTTATTAACTCCTCTGTAGTCATGGTAATGCTGCTGCCTGCTGTTGTTGTTGTTGCTGAAGTACCTGGTGCTGTTGATGCTGGGACAGTGGGAGGCACTGTTGTTGTAACTATGGGAGGAGCAGTTGTGATTGTTGGAGTTATTTGAGATGGCTCGGAGGTCGACACTCCCTGCTTTTCTTGTAGTGCTTTCTCCAATTCCTGCTCTGTCTCACTTAGTCTTTGATTCATTCTCATCAACAAGTCCATCATGTCCTCCTCTGCTTTTTGCTGCACAACCTCTGTAGTTTGTGGATGCATAGTAATAAGCAGCTTCAATTGTTTCCTGAGTGCAGCAATGTCCTCTTCCTTCTTCTTCATCAATTCTTTTATTCCTTTGGCATCCTAGGGATCATGTCCCGGATCAATAATAATATCCTCCAAGGACTTTATCCTGTTGTCCTTGGCTAAAGAAGATGCCTTTTCCTAATCTAGTTGGGTAGATGTGTTGTTTAATGAGTTTTGCAATTTATTAGCTAACATTGCCTTATCTGCCAAAGTAGAGTAGATCATCTCTCTAGTTTGCTTATGCAGCTCAATTTGGTCCATAGGGTGAATGCCTTTGGAAAGGACCTCCAGATTTGTTCTAATGTAGTCAGCTGTTGACTATGGCTGCTGGACTTTGGGCTTAAAGTGGCTCAAGATCATTTTTCTTTCTTTAATGTCATATGCAGACATTAGCCTTTGCTGGTTGGCGGGGGTCATCTTGAGAAATTGATCATAAAATTGCAGCCTCAATGGATCATTTCCAGCCTTAATCTCTGTGAATGTTCTTTTGACATCTGACGCCTGCTTGCTTGATGGTCTTGTGGATGAAACCTCCACACTATGCTGCCTTTCTAGGTCCTGTTTATGAGAGCTGGTGGATGTTTCTACCACTGGGGATGTCTGTGGGCTGGTTGTCCTCTCGCCTCTTGGACTTTCTATGATTTCCTCAATAATTTCCTCTTCAGGTAGAGGATTTATTCTTTGCCTTTTTTCCCATGGTTGCTCTGCTGGTCCACTTACAGGTGTGGTCTCTTCTCTGTCCCTTTTCTTGCCCTTTTCCTCATTTAGAGGAGTTTGTAATGTTGGTATCTCTGGTGCTTTGGTGTGGACAAGCGGAATTTTCCCATGCCCTGTTCCTTTGATAATATTGGCTGATCTGTCATTATGTGCTGCTCTGTATCCAGCACTTCTTTTCCTTTATATGTTCCTGCAGTTGGTGTAGTGCTTTCTTGAGCAGGTTGTTATGAAGTTCCAGCAGATGATGCACCCACTCTGGTTTGCTGAGTCAATTTGAAAGACACCTATCCAAAAGAGTCCAGGGAAAGAGTCTTTTCAAGATTTTTCATAGCGTGTTCCCTTTTTTCTTCCTCAGTAAGCTCTTCTATCAATGTGCCCTCTACCCACTCATCCTGATTAGCAAATTTCTCTGTTTCAGGGATCCTACAATGTTTGTAAGCTGATAGCTTGTTTTTTACTTTTCTTTCAGTGATAAAACCATTTGGGTCATAGGGTACCCACCAAAAACTCCTCTTTAATCTGAGTTGTTCACCCAATATCTTGTCAGCATCTTGCCATGCTTCCTTTTTGTTAATGATGAAAGGGCCTAACTGGTTTCTTAATTTCAGCTGAGCTTTTTTCTTGACACCATAAAAGTGAGTCAAATATGAGTTGATAAATTGCCTGAAATATTCAAGAGCAAACAGTCTCATAGGCACATATTTTGGTAGTTTGTAAGGGCACAACTCACAGCCATATATCCTGATCTCAGTGTGATTCTGGTAGAAGTACCAGTCACTGATTTTGTAGCTTTTGGAGAGCTGTAAATTTTTTTTCATATCACCAGAGTGTCTAGGAGGAGGAGTTCTCATTAGTAGAGAGGACTGGATGTATAAACAAATCAATGAATTCACAGTAAGTGTAAGGAGAGTTATGGACTTCATGGAAGACTGAGGTCCAAAAGATCACAGATCTCCTTTCTCCTTTATAATCCAATTTTTTGATGGGAAACTGAAACTGTTTGTCTAATAGTACAAGAATAGATGATATATATATATATATATATATATATATATATATATATATATATATATATATATATGAAGTGTACTTGAAGACACCTTCTCTGTCTAGATTTATGAATTGGTCATGGATCTTGTTGGCAATGAAAGTATCAAAGTCATATTTGACAACAGGGGATTGTCCTGGAGTAAACATGGACATTAAAGCTAAGATTGTCTCATCAACATATTCACTTGTCTTAAATCCAAGGACATAGGATATCATATCAATAATGAATCTTCCAGCTTCATTGAACCAGACATGGTGAAAGCGTGGTGGCTCTTTGGGCTGGCAATCTGGTCTCACAAATGTTTGAACAACACGGATTATCTCTGCATTGGTCAGTTTAGAGCCTTGCTCAAGCAAGAATCCCATAGAAAGATGAGCCAGAGGCTAAGTAGGCTTGAAGTGTAGCATTTCATTTATGGACTCAGGGGTTATATAAAAGAGAACAGTTCCAGATGGTGTCATAATTGGCACAGCATAGGCAGATCACATCGGGGAATACATTTATTGAGGGGAGGTAGTATCTGGGTAGATTGGATTCCCATATCCCAAATAAATCAGAGTTACTTAGGTGACTGTTCCTAATTTCACAAAATCCTTGGAGGTGGTTTTTGTAACCAGTTAAGTCTTGTATTTGAAAATCCCTATCAGCCAAGGGCAACAACTCCAAGTCCTTATGAGGAGCATTAAGGGGAGCAATGTTCAGGGCCACTTGAGCTTCCATTGCTCAATTTTCTGTGATTTTCAATTGGGAATTTGGGTTTTTGTAGTAAAAGTAGGTAAAATAACAGTTCTGGGGCCTTTTTTAGGGAATTTCAAACCGAAGTCGATTTGAATTTAGCTCACTGGGTGAAGTTTGTAGAGGAAAACGAAATTTGCAGGGTTTTTTGGAAAAAATGGGTAAAGACAGTGGTTCTGGCGCATATGTTCAAAAGCAGTACGGTGAATTGAACTATAATTTGGCTTCTTTGGAAAATTTTGCAGAGGAAAGCCAAAAAACACGGTTTTGGGAAGTATTGATGCCTCGAAAATCGCTGCAACAACATTGGGGGATAACCACCCGGTCCGGACCTTAAAAGCAGCTCCTTTTCCGTTTGGTGTGGTGGCTCCGACTAGTTTAACTAGGTCCAGTTACCTTCTCCCTACTGCTATTGGTTTATGATGTATCTTTACCTACCAATAGACAGGGATATCAGATCACTTCGTCTTGCTGATCAGGCAAGAGAATGACCCTTAAGCTGATTTGGGTTTAGCCAAGCCACAACTAAAGTTTTGCCTCTTTGAGGAGAGGACTTAAAAGAATGCAGAATTTACTCTAAATGCAAGCTTATTCTATAATGCAAGCAAAAGAAACTAATCTAAATCCTATCTTAATTAGGCAGATATAGATCTAACCCAACTAAGAGCAAGATAATTAAAGTATTGGGATTTAAATATGTCTTATTTATAATAAATATCAAGTTAACGAAGTAGTTCAATTAACTGATATTATGGTTACCAAAACACATCCTATTGAGACCTCTTAACTGAAATAATAAACTAACAACATTCAGGAAGTAGTTCACAAAAATGATATTAATTATCAAATCAATAAATCTGATAATTAAACAATAATATGTGGAAATAGTTCACAACACATTACCATTAAATAAATCAGTTTTATATGACAGATTTATGAGTAAACAGTTACTCAGAAATCAGATTTTAATTCATAAGAAAAGAGATACCTAATAACAATATTGACACAAATTATCCATATTGACAATAGTGTACAAACATGAATAAAATGAGACATTCCTGTTACCATAAAATGAAACTGATATTTGAAACAATAGTATTAGAAATACCAATTTATTGCATCCATTTCTCTGATCTTGGTCTCCAACAGTCCTTTACATTGCTTGAACTTCTGCCTTCAAAAATAGAGCCACAATAGTGCAAACTCTGCCCCTCATACATAATTCAAGATACAAAGGAAAAATCCTCAATAATCCCCAGATCTGAGATTTTCTCTCCTCTCTCCTACAACTCTAAATTCCTATTACAGTAGTGCTTTTAGAAGTCTAGAATTGCAGAGGAGAGCCCTTATTCCATTTTGCAATCTATTACTTATATTATTTGTGAAGGAATTCTTGAGAGAAGAGTTTGTTGAAGAGAAATCTGCTAAATCCAATTTTACTTGCTCAAAATTCTGATCTTCAATTGTTGGAGCATTCTCATTGATTGAGATCTTTTTCTCCATATTTCTTCCACTCCTGCAAAAAGAAATCAAAATAAATTAAAATGCAACAATAAAATCAACATGTCATTGCTGGCATTTAAATCAAATCCAATCAAAATCTATTTAAATAAATACTTGAAAATAAAATATAAACTCTCTTGATGCCTGGGATGGTTTAATTGGCCAGATATATGATTAACCAATGGATCTGCAATTAGAAGAGGTTTTGGACAAATGAAAATGAAGAAAATAACTCAGAAAATTGATTTTGTTTTCAAGATTCGGAGCTTGATCTTCTGCTTGATTTTTGACTCAATAAATGATTAAATCTGTTAGTGAAACCTCTTCAAAAATGTTCTCCTTGATTTTCTCTTTCCAATGAGCTGTCCTGGGCCTCATTTGGCCAAGTAAAACTAATTCTATGAGCTTCCAAAGTCGATGAGTCAAATCTGGCATGAATCTGGAAATTCTGTTGCTGGGCTAAAAAAAATCAAAATTCTCATTAAAAATTAAATCCTAAATTAGAATTCTAATTAATTCTAAATTAATTGTTAATTTATAAATTAAATTAATTATTAATAAACTATTTATTAATTTAACTAACTGATATTTAATTAACTATTTATAAACCAATTTAATTTAATTTAAAAAACTAATTAGGTCTGGCCGCTGGATACTATGAACTCGATGCCTCCCTTGGGTACTGGATCGGATCTGCTGATGAAAAGGATTTTTATGAGTCGAACCACAGAAAACTGCGACCGGTGCGCTTCTCCTCCTTCAGGGTGCAGGTAGTTTACCTCACGGCGGCACCAGAAAGCTTCTGTCCGGAGTTTTATACTCCAAAACAATCGGTCCTTACCCTGTCTCGCCTTGATATGCCATCATACGAGAACGCTCTGCACAGGCAAGGCAAATCTGACTGCGATTATGGAGAAGAGAGGCATATGCCAGCTCCCATGGCCCATTTTGATACGCCGTGGTTTCGATCTGCCGACCCAGGGCGGATTTTAAATGGCAAAGCCGTAGATCAAGTATGGGGGGGGAGTAGGGACCTGGTTTCGCGGTGTTTTGAGGCTCCTATGCTCTCTGCAGCACAGATCTGGGCTCTAACCACCTCGACGCAGTTTTTCAACAGAGGGCTCGAAGACCATGTCATGCAAATGAGCGATAGCCTCTATAGGAGTCCCGATTTGGGAAATGGCACACCAGATCGGGCCAAACTTTGTAGAACCGGGGTGGATCTATCAGATCTGGCCAGATCCAGGCAGAAGCAAAATGGGTTTTCGCCAGGTCCAGACAACAACTCCGAAAAACGGGATTTGATCAAGGCAGACACAGCGGATCTGAAGCAAATCTTCATCAGATCAACAGAAGGTAGACACGTTTGTATGCAGATCTGGGAACGAATGAGTATTCTAGAGTTAAAAAAAGAGATCCAGGACAAACTTGGAATTCCAACTGCATTACAAATCCTTTTATTTTCAGGGTTTTGCATGCAGGATCAACACACACTCCAGCATTACAGGGTTGCGAAGGACTCAACTATCATACTCAATCACCGATTGCGAGGTGGATCTAAGGGATCTACTTCAAAACCGACAAGCACATATCGCGATGCAGCCAAAGGGAAAGAGCCACCAAAGGGGAAAGAATCGACAGCTGTAAATGCACCTCCAGGGCAGTATATCGTGGATCAAGTGCCAGAGAGCCCTTCTATCTCTCTGGATTTACCAGAGGTAAAGTACATTTTCTCAGATCTACAGAAAAATGTTGTTATCTGTAGATTTAACGGCTTCTGGCCTAGAACCGATGCTTTGTACCAATGGATTCACACGGCCTGGACAAAAAACTGCCAAATTCACCTATGCTCTAAGGGTTTCTTCATAGTAACTTTCCTCGTAGAAGAAGAAAAGGAAAAAATTCTCAATAAAGGGCCATGGTTTTGGGGCAGTGCGGGACTGTTTGTTACTCCATGGTTCCCGGAGTTCGATGCCAATACTATGGTGGTATCAAGGATGCCGGTATGGGTAAGGCTGCATAATCTTCCGATACATTTCTGGCATTCCAAGGCCTTAATAGTTATAGGGAATACCCTTGGAAGAACGTTAAATATTGATTCAGAGAGACACATAAAAGGAATCTTTACTTTTGCTAGAATATGTGTCGAGGTAGATCTTAGCCAAGGCTTACCTGAAAGCATCATTCTGAACTTCAACAACTCACAGTGGAAACATCCTTTGGACTATGAGAATACAGCCTTCAGATGCAGGGGATGTTAACAAACAGGTCATTTGTACAATGCATGCAAAAGCCTCTACAAGAGCAAACCACAACAAAGGAAGCCCAAAGGCTGGCAGAACATAGATGAGATTGCAAAGAAGAGAACCGCGGAAAGGAAAGCCTCTCCGACACCAGAAGTTGAAGAATCAGAAATAGAAGAGGATGATACCATCATAGAGGAAGCGGAAACAGGGAATCAGAAGGAAATCATATTAGACAACAAGGCTCCACAACAGGCAGAGACACACCAAAATCAGGCAGAGATGACAATGGGAGGCAACAAACGGCATCACCATTCAGATACTTCAGACTCAGACAAAGAAACAGGCACACAGAATGCAGAAACACAGCTAGTCATTGCTTCGACCGAGCCCACTCAAGGAGAGTGGCGTAAGGTCGAAAAGAAAAAGGGGTGAAAAACCTGAAGTGTGAGTCTTTACTCACTGCTGAAATTCAGTTTTTACCCCTTTTCTTTCTCTCTCCTCTTCTCTTTTCTTCTTCTTTGTGCACGTTAGTCTTCTAACGGTGTGTAACGATGTGAGCCCATGTGGCAGCTTACGAAATGTTTCATTGAAACTACTAGTGTAACTTTTTCATTAATTCTTTAATAAAAGGTTACCGTTTTTTCCTTTGGAAAAAAAACTAATTAATATTAATCAAAATGATATATAATTTTTAATTAAATTAATTAAATTCTATATAATAATTAATTCTAATTAATTTAAAACTTATTATTAAATATATAAACTATTTTAAATAAATAAAAACAACTAACCTACCTTACTTTACTTACCTTTCCTCACTTATTCACCATCATATGAGTGAGTTTTTTAAAGAAATGCATGTTATAAAACTTATGCCTTTTAATGCACCATGGTTTGACTCTTCGCAATTGGAGAGTCGGAAGTATGGAGGCTCTCAAACTTGTCATCATGTCAAAGTCCCGATGTGATGGAAAACAAATCGGCAATCGGCGTCGGGAGGGTATCGAGGTTCATAAAGTTTGGCTCAATGCAAAATCCCCGATCCGATATCGGCATCGGGGTATGATATGTATCGGAGCTTTTTAAAATGTGTTCCGAACAAGACTTTTGATGCGATACAAACTCCCGATGCAATTAATTTTATTTTATATATATTAATTTTATATATTAAATTTTAATTTAATTAAATTAATTATATTTTATATAATAATTAATTTAATTATTTTGAGATTTAATATATAAAATTAATGTTTTGTTTTGATTTTATTTTAATGAAATTTAGTTATGAAATTAACTAAACTACAGCCACTTGGAAAATAAATGAAAAATAAACTACAGCGACTTGAATGTTTTGATTTTTTGGATTAGGATTTGATTTGGAAATTGGAGTGAATTTCTTAAAATCCTGATAATTAATGGTTTGGCTGCATAACTAAAAATGGAAAAATGTTAGTAAAAACTCACAATGTGTTAATATTTAAAATGAATGCATTATTGAACTAATTTCTTTACAAAATGCAATATCGTACATTTTATGCAATTTTGACCCAGGCTACATAAATAACCAAATTTTCAAAGGAATGCCATTTTCAAACCAGTTGACCAAATGAGGTGAAACAAGCATCAATGGGAAGCTTATAAAAAATCGATTCTAACAAAGAAATCAAAACAAGAATCCAAGGAAAACGAAAAATTAACAAAAGCGTAGGGCAATCAATTAAATAAAAATCCAAAAAGGTGTTTAGCCAAAATTTTTATTGAAAGCGTCCCCATTATTTGAGTTGAGCAAGTCAAAAATGGGGGGTTGTGTTTTTACCACAACAATGGTGACACGCGGGAGAAGAACCAGTTATCTCTGTTTGATATGAATAAGATTAAAGTAAAAATACTTAAAGAAGATAAAATTATGCTTGAAATGCTTGACTAAGTTCATTAGTCTGAATAAAAGCAAGAATCATCTAATTGTAATTTTTCTTAAAATTCCTCATACATTAAAATATTTCAAAACTCTACATCAGTCCTTAATTAGTTGTAGAGATAAAGCAGGGGTCACTTTATAGCTTAGCTTTTAAAATATACTCCTTTGTCATAGGTAGAGCCACTGCTGCCAGCAAACATCTATAGTTTCGACAGGGTTACCTTTTAATCATAAATGATTCAGAATCCCATCTGTTTAAGAATTATTGATCTAGAGATAAATCCATTTATATATGTTTATTTTCTTTGAATTTTTATTTTTATTTCTCTTAAAAGCCATTGTCCTGGTTTGGTGGCCAGATAGTTGACAATGCCATTCACTGGTTAAAATTGGACTGAACAAGCTGGCTCGTGATGAGACCCCTTGTCTTATAATTGTTTGCAATCATAAGCCATTACCCTGGTTTGTTTAGCAGTGTTGGTAATGTCAACCTATTTTTCCCCTATGATCATGGTAAGCAGGCTCATGATGAGACCTCTTATCTTTTAAGTTTAAATATATTTCTGGATTATACTCTAGAAAAATAAAACTCTTTGGGACAGGGAGAATCATTGACTCCTTAAGAGTTAAGAATGACAATTTCAAAGTTGAAGGTGCTTTGCTGTAAAGTGTCTTTACTTGGTTAAAAATAACTTTTCTTGACTGATAATAGAACTCTGAAAGATCCTAATGAAATTTTGAAATCTCAAAATGATTACAATTTGATGAAAAAGAAATTTTTCAGATTTTATGATACTTTTCCAACTTCTCTTGATTGGTAATCTCTTCCTTAAGTATGTCTAAGAAAATCAAACTTCATTAAGAGATTTAAGAAAAAGCTAATAGGTGACTATTAACAATTTTTCTCCACATATCCTGACCATTGTTAGGTAACAAATAGGCCTTCCATATAAATAATGGAAAAGTCACCAAAATCAAAGCTGAAATCTGAAGGAAAAGAATTCTTATACTAAAATGAGAAAAGAAATCAGCAAACAAAAATAAAAACGATGAAGTCTCTAAAAATGAAAAGGAAAATCCAAGTTTGAAAGATAAACTCAAACAAAAATGTTTATACTAATCTCTTCAACAATATGAAGAAAAAGAAAATAATCATGTAATCATTCCTTCTTATGTTGAGATTTAGAAAAATCATACCTTGCAGGGTTGTAAGTGTTTTTGGTTTTTTTGGATAGCAATGACGATAAAATTCAGCCACAATGAAAACCTTTCTGTCTTATACTAATATTCTTGTTTCAAAGCATCATCTTGATCATTTTGTAATAAAAGGAATGCTTAAAGAAACAAACTAAAGGTTCAGAAACTTCCTGGTGTAGCTATTTCGATGAAGATTATCGCTGCTTATTGAAATAAAGCTTGGAGAAAAGTATAGGACTTTTGAAAATATGATCGGGTAGAGGATTGAAAGCCTTTTATGAAGAGCTGCAAAACAGATTTATATATCAGAAAAACAAAACTGAGAGTAAATTGACGAAATGGAAATTAATGAAAGTGGGTAAATGAATCTTACCATTGGATAATTGCTTTTGATCTTACCTGAAAAGTATCAATTTCTCCAAACTAGCTGACTCCTTATTTTAATTATCATTAAAAACATGAAGAAGTCCCACTAACCAAAATCCTATAACCCAAAATCATTATTTATTTTATTTAAACTAAAGCAAGCAGTAAAATGTAAAAATGGAATGCTTAGTGTTCAAGGGAGTTGAAATTAAAACAAATGCATCAGAAATGAGAATGAGAATTTGTAGTAATGAATGTTTCTCAAAATATTATAAGTTTCATATAAACTCCATGATTTTATAAAATCAAAAATCAAGACCAAATCAAAGATAATAGAATTCAAATATAAAGATAGAGAGGTCTTGAATTCCATTTTTAATTATGGAATTATATATTTAAAACTAAAATGTATGAAAAATTGAAATGTTTTTTGTATGCTGCAATTTTGTCAACAATTTTTTTTTTCCCATAGTGGTTATCCAAGCTCGCTTTAACACATCACCGTATTGGATGATTCGCATCACATGTCTCTTCACCATGCTTCAATTTTAATTTGCAAGACTTCACTTTTGTTGCTATGCCATATATCGATTAAATTTTAATGGCTCAAAGGTATGCATTGGAAGTTATCGCATCGGAGATTGCAATGGCAAATTGCCGATAAGAACATGTGCAATGAAATGAAGTAATCACATCATTAAAGAAATATTATATCGGGGATCGGAGAATATTTACATTGCACTTCCCGTATCGCAAAACGCACATCGTAGATTCCGAGAAATGATGTGAGCATAAAAAAAAAAAAAGTGATGAAATGATTGCACTATCGGCGATGCAATGGATGACGTAGCTAATCGGCAATCGGCAAACTTTGGGTACCTGATGTAACACAATGTATTTTTTGCGATGCCGATATGCGATGAAGAGCGGACCCGATAACTCTTTATGATGGGATTTCAATAACATATCGGATCCGAGACATCGGCCCTTTTAAAATTATGCCCTCACTTTTATTGCGATTGAACGGACGCGATATTTTTTTATGAATTTGATTTGAATTTCATATCGGGTCCGGGATTATGTGTTCATCGCAATATCGGTAAAGCCGATTATTGGTGATTCACAATAATGGAAGTATACTTTGACTGCAAAGCTCTGACATGCGAAATGCGATATGGCATATAAGTAAGATAATACATCGGAGGTATTTTATGAACAATTTGTTATCAAAAGAAATGCTAAGAACTACTTCCGATGAAATCTTATGATGCGAATGGTCTTATGATATTCCTTGAAATTTCAATTGTGTTTTCTAAGTGAATAAAAGCAAAGTTAAAGAATGTTCAAATTCTAATGAATCAAAAATAAAATTTCCCTGAACCTGTTGCAATTTGAAATGGGTTTGCTGCTTACTTCAAGTTTCGAAAACGAATGAAAACCTGTAAATAAAACAGAACACAAATAAAAAATAAACTAAGGAAAAGAGAAACTAATAAGAGATGAGAACGAACTTGCAAATGCATACCTGGAAGGAAATTGTCTGCAAATTTTACCTTATGAATCTTCAAATTCTTCCTTTGATTTATCAAATTTTCCCTTCGTTTAAAATCATCTCATTATTTATTCTAAATCTAAATGTGCAATCAGTCTAAATAAAATATGTTTATTCATGATCAGGAAATATAGAATTTACCAGAAATAAATTTGAAAATAGTCTTCCCTTTTAAATTGAAACAACAATTTATTACCTCTGCTCATTCCGAATTAGTTTGAAAAAAATTTGTATTGCTATAGTGACTGTTTAATAATGCCTTTAGTAAATAAATATGATGCGTATTGTAGCATCAAATAATAAACTAAAGATCAGAATGGAATAAAGCCACTAATTGAGGAAAAATGTCAGAACAGATTTGAATGTGTGCACACAGCAGAATGAACATCCTTAACAAATTCTGAGGAAGATAATATGAACTTCATATGATTACCGTGAAAGGTTTGACTGACTAATAATGATTGAATTAGAATTAATCTTATCATAGACAGTCATACATTTCATGGGATAATGAGATCATGAAGCTTTTATATCCTCAACCTTTATCATATAAATTTTAAAAGAAAATCTTAGAAGGAAATCTCAAAATAAAGAAAAGTGGCTTTGAAGCGATCGATGCCATGTGCAACCTTAATTGAATTTAATCAAGAGATTATTGAGAATAGACAGAGTAGAGGTATTGCTGTAAGAAATTAAAAAAAGGAAAACAATAATTAAAACTTTCTGATAAGGAGAAAATGTTTTCAGTGAACATGTATGAGAATGGCTGATTGCTTTGTTTTATTTTTAATCTACAGAACTGTTGAAAATAAATTAACTACATAAAACAAACTAACTAAATTAATTCTACTCCTATTCTAACCATATACATGAAAATGACTAGGTATAGTCATATTTCCAGTGTAGCCATTTTCTCACTTTAATTGCTGCATCTATGTACAGTTCAAATGTTAGTAATAAAAATACAAATCTAATTAAACTAAGAAAATTAAATATGAAATTAGAATGTACAGTTATTGTTAGCAAATTGATTAAAATCTCCTTCTTTTGAAATTTGTTTTCCAATTCTTCACCAATTGGATCACAAAAATCTGAATGGATTTCCATTAATGATTGGGAAACGTTCAAAAGAGGAGATGACAGGCCGAATTTTGGATATGAGCTTTCAAATTCAAAGGCCTGGAAAAAATTGTTAGTGTTATGTACAAATATTAAGCTATTAACAATTTCCTTTGAGAGAAAAATTTCCAAATATTCTTCAAATGAATTAATGAAAAATGGATGGAAATCTTTCAAATGAAATGGAAAATTATTCATTGAATTGAATTGCTGGCCAGATTGCAAAAATACATTCTCTTGTTGACATTGTCTTTGAAAAAATAGAAGCTTTTGATGAAACATTAGCATTGATTGAAATATTGATATCTTTTGATGCTCATGATTATAATATGAAACTTCAATTTCCCAATCGGGCAATGCATCAATTGAGTGTTTGATAGTAAGGTGTTCAATATGCCAGCGAAAAGTGTGAAAATTTTGCAAAATAAAATCAGAAAATAAATATAAGTTTAAACAAAATAACTGTGAAAGAAAAGCTAAAATGAAATCACTATTTGTACAACTAATGTTACAGCACAATTGGGATTGTTTTGAAATGATTTCTTTTTCACAAGGATTGGCCAAAATTATGGAATTTGAGTAATTTCGAATTCCAACTTGTGAACTAGAAAACGAATTATGATTATGAGTAGGAATGAGAGCTTGATTATGATATGAATCATAGATTGGAATGTTTTCTTGAATGGTGAAGTCATGAAGATAATTTGTTGCTCTAAAATGAGGATTAGTTGGGATAATTCCTAAATTGAAGCGTTCTTCATCCTCAGATATTATTTGAATTTTATCATGAGGATTCTCTTGAGAGGAATAGAAATCAACATCCTCAATGTCAGAGTAATTATCATAAATGACTTCACAATATTCTCTACAATTCCCTTCTATCTCATCCAATATATCCAAACAAGGCGGAACAAGAATTTCATGTTCATTGGTGGCAAAAGAATGATCAATAATTTTTTCTTTATCTTGATAAAAATTTAATGGTAATTCATTTAAATCATCCTCTTTACTTTCTGAAATATCATTGATACCAAGAAGGGAAAAATTACTATCATTAAAAATATCAGGATAAAGGAAAAAATGTGAACCTGAAACAATGCATTTAAAATTGTCTCTCTTTCAGAACTCTTGTGCATTATGCTCATTGTAAATTTCAGATTCTAAATCATTCCTTTGTGTGCTCATGCTTTCTTGAAGAAGGCTAATTTGCTGCTGTGATTTCGGCATTTGCTCATCATGGAGAAATTCAGAAATTTGTACAGCAGTTTGCATTTGATTTACTTTGATTGCTGCTTGTACTTGTTGATTTGAGATCTGATTTTCTGGATTGTCCGCAGAGTAATTTTCAGATTCCAAGGCAGTTCTTTCTCCAAAATTGCTGTTGTTGTCTTCTTGCATTTGAATAGAAATATTTTTCAAGCTTTGTGAAACCACTTCATCACAATTGATTTGCACATCCATATTGGAATTCTCATTTACATTAGAAGGGGATGGAACAAAGCTCGAATTAATTTCATATGGATTGGGAATGGTTGGAAGGGAACAAATATATTCAAACCAATCTAATGATTCTCCTTCCGTAGGTTTATCTTCATCTTTAAATCTTAAGCAATTCAAATGAAATCGAATATTAAAATCATTAACAGATTCATTTTCAAACCTTCGTAGATATTCAATTTCTTCACATACCTGTTCATAATCATAGCCGTCAAATTTACAAATGAAAATTGTAACAAATTGATCCCAGCTGTGGATTGAAGCAACTAGAAGAGTTCTACACCAGCTTCTGGCTTTTGCCGCAAATGTGAGAGTAAAAATTCTGCATAAAATGCCTTCATCAATCCCTTGAAAATCATATTTTAAAACATTTTGAAGAAACCGAAAGACATGGTTAAAAGCAGAAGAATTTCCCTTACCATTGAATTTTACCTGAGACAAGAGTCTTACCACTTCAGGTGGGGTATTGGAGGATGCACGTCCATGGATACAACTCCAAATTGAGAGCTTAAGAGGAGCCATAAACAAAATGTTAAAATTGAAAAGACTCCAATAGACAAATTTCTCATGCCCTCCTTCTAGCGCCAAAAATGTTGATGCCTCAAAAATCGCTGCAACAACATTGGGGGATAACCACCCGGTCCAGACCTTAAAAGCAACTCCTTTTCCATTTGGTGTGGTGGCTCCGACTGGTTTAACTAGGTCCAGTTACCTTCTCCCTATTGCTATTGGTTTATGATGTATCTTTACCTACCAATAGACAGGGATATCAGATCACTTCGTCTTGCTGATCAGGCAAGAGAATGACCCTTAAGCTGATTTGGGTTCAGCCAAGCCACAACTAAAGTTTTGCCTCTTTGAGGAGAGGACTTAAAAGAATGCAGAATTTACTCTAAATGCAAGCTTATTCTATAATGCAAGCAAAAGAAACTAATCTAAATCCTATCTTAATTAGGCAGATATAGATCTAACCCAACTAAGAGCAAGATAATTAAAGTATTGGGATTTAAATATGTCTTATTTATAATAAATATCAAGTTAACGAAGTAGTTCAATTAACTGATATTATGGTTACCAAAACACATCCTATTGAGACCTCTTAACTGAAATAATAAACTAACAACATTTAGGAAGTAGTTCACAAAAATGATATTAATTATCAAATCAGTAAATCTGATAATTAAACAATAATATGTGGAAATAGTTCACAACACATTACCATTCAATAAATCAGTTTTATAAGACAAATTTCTGAGTAAACAGTTACTCAGAAATCAGATTTTAATTCATAAGAAAAGAGATACTTAATAACAATATTGACACAAATTATCCATATTGACAATAGTGTACAAACATGAATAAAATGAGACATTCATGTTACCATAAAATGAAACTGATATTTGAAACAATAGTATTAGAAATACCAATTTATTGCATCCATTTCTCTGATCTTGGTCTCCAACAGTCCTTTACATTGCTTGAACTTCTTCCTTCAAAACTAGAGCCACAATAGTGCAAACTCTGCCCCTCATACATAATTCAAGATACAAAGGAAAAATCCTCAATAATCCCCAGATCTGAGATTTTCTCTCCTCTCTCTTACAACTCTAAATTCCTATTACAGTAGTGCTTTTAGAAGTCTAGAATTGCAGAGGAGAGCCCTTATTCCATTTTGCAATCTATTACTTATATTATTTGTGAAGAAATTCTTGAGAGAAGAGTTTGTTGAAAAGAAATCTGCTAAATCCAATTTTACTTGCTCAAAATTCTGATCTTCAATTGCTGGAGCATTCTCAATGATTGAGATCTTTTTCTCCATATTTCTTCCGCTGTGCAAAAAGAAATCAAAATAAATTAAAATGCAACAATAAAATCAACATGGCATTGCTGGCATTTAAATCAAATCCAATCAAATTCTATTTAAATAAATACTTGAAAATAAAATATAAACTTTCTCTTGATGTCTGGGATGGTTTAATTGGCCAGAGATATGATTAACCAATGGATCTGCAATTAGAAGAGGTTTTGGACAAATGAAAATGAAGAAAATAACTCAGAAAATTGATTTTGTTTTCAAGATTCGGAGCTTGATCTTCTGCTTGATTTTTGACTCAATAAATGATTAAATCTGTTAGTGAAATCTCTTCAAAAATGTTCTCCTTTATTTTCTCTTTCCAATGAGCCATCTTGGGCCTCATTTGGCCAAGTAAAACTCATTCTATGAGCTTCCAAAGTCGATGAGTCAAATCTGGCATGAATCTGAAAATTCTGTTGCTCGGCTAAAAAAAATCAAAATTCTCTTTAAAAATTAAATCCTAAATTAAAATTCTAATTAATTCTAAATTAATTGTTAATTTATAAATTAAATTAATTATTAATAAACTATTTATTAATTTAACTAACTAATATTTAATTAACTATTTATAAACCAATTTAATTTAATTTAAAAAACTAATTAATATTAATCTGAATGATATTTAATTTTTAATTAAATTAATTAAATTCTATATAATAATTAATTCTAATTAATTTAAAACTTATTATTAAATATATAAACTATTTTAAATAAATAAAAACAACTAACCTACCTTACTTTACTTACCTTTCCTCACTTATTCACCATCGTATGAGTGAGTTTTTTAAAGAAATGCATGTTATAAAACTTATGCCTTTTAATGCACCATGGTTTGACTCTTCGCAATCGGAGAGTCGGAAGTATGGAGGCCCTCAAACTTGTCATCGTGCCAAAGTCCCAATGCGATGGAAAATAAATCGGCAATCAGCGTCGGGAGGGTATCGAGGTTCATAAAGTTTGGCTCAATGCAAAATCCCCGATCCGATATCGGCATCGGGGTATGATATGTACCGGAGCTTTTTAAAATGTGTTCCGAACAAGACTTTTGATGCGATACAAACTCCCGATGCAATTAATTTTATTTTATATATATTAATTTTATATATTAAATTTTAATTTAATTAATTTAATTATATTTTATATAATAATTAATTTAATTATTTTGAGATTTAATATATAAAATTAATGTTTTGTTTTGATTTTATTTTAATGAAATTTAGTTATGAAATTAACTCAACTACAGCCACTTGGAAAATAAATGAAAAATAAACTACAACGACTTGAATGTTTGGATTTTTGGGATTAGGATTTGATTTGGAAATTGGAGTGAATTTCTTAAAATCCTGATAATTAATGGTTTGGCTGCATAACTAAAAATGGAAAAATGTTAGTAAAAACTCACTATGGGTTAATATTTAAAATGAATGCATTATTGAACTAATTTCTTTACAAAATGCAATATCGTACATTTTATGCAATTTTGACCCAGGCTACATAAATAACCAAATTTTCAAAGGAATGTCATTTTCAAACCAGTTGACCAAATGAGGCGAAACAAGCGTCAATGAGAAGCTTATAAAAAATCGATTCTAACAAAGCAATCAAAACAAGAATCCAAGGAAAATAAAAAATTAACAAAAGCGTAGGGCAATCAATTAAATAAAAATCCAAAAAGGCGTTTAGCCAAAAAAATTATTGAAAGGGTCCCCATTATTTGAGTTGAGCAAGTCAAAAATGGGGGGTTGTGTTTTTACCACAACAGGAAGTGAAACGGGTAAATACTTGTGTCTTTAGATATGCCCGGGAGTAATTTACAAGTTTGGATGATGAATTTGCAGAGTTGGATGCTGGATTAGGCTAGCCGGGGTGGCGGGATAGAGCTCTGGTAACAGCCTTGACGAAATCCACATGCACCGGTCTCATGAAAGCAACCAATAGAAATGAGCGAAAACGACACTTTTCACGGGTTTTGACAAAAATTGGTTTGGCGAGATTTTGGTGCCTTTTTTTTAGATAACGTGAGCATGGTGTAATGGCTTGTTGCATAGCGGGATGACGTGGTGCTAATGTCAACAGGGAGGCAGCGGGGGGCGGTAAGCGGTTAGGGCCCCGCACTGCTTTTGGGCAAAGGTGGTATTGGAGGGGAGGGTAGTGAGCATTGTGGGAGGCCGCCACCTGTCCCAAGGTACGGCGGGAATACCACTGTCCCCGGGCACTAAAGGTTGGCATGAAAGGGTGTCGCAATATGGATCTGGGCCGTCCGATCTGCGGGCCATGATCCGACGGTCAGCGCTTAATGGCCATGGCGGAGGGCTATGATGCGAGGGCCCACGTATTAAATCATTGTTTTAAATGTTTTTTGGGGCTTGATACAATTGGTGCACGGGGTGATGCGTTAACCAATTAACGTGGGGTTAATTGGTTCCATAAGCAATGGGCGAGGTGGTTATTACATGGTTCTGGGTGAACCTATAATTCCAACGAAATAATGAGGTATAGCTATAGTTAGCCGGGGCAGGGTATGAAATTAATTTTTTGGGGTTTTTTCATATATTTATATAATACGGGGGGAAAGTATTATGTGGGAATTATATAATAAAGTTAAGGGTTAATATGGGTTTATGAGAGGTAAGCGCCAAGTTTACATGGTTGAATCAACTTAGGCTTAGGGAACAATAGGATTTTTACACAAGAAATGTGGCTTCTTGTATTTAAACAGGAATACCATTTCTCTCTGGTTTTCTCATTAAATGGAGTGATTTTAGAGTATTGAGCAAATCCCAACATCTTTAGAGGGGAGGTTAGTAAGTGCTTTTTGGAAAAGTGTGGAAGGAAGTTAGTCATGCTTTATCTGTTTTGTAGCCAAACCATTGCCATTGTGCTTATGATATCCATGAGAGATGAATTATCTTCGAAAGACAAAATTACTCATAAACCCGCTTCTTCAACATCAAAATTGTCTACCCAGTCTACTGTATCTAACATTTTTTCTTCCTTTTCCTTGGGTGCATTTAAACTAGCAAACCTCCAGGGGCTCAGACTTAACTGTTGAACACTTTTGCTTCTCTACCTAACTACTTATCTGCCAAGCTTGAACCGTTTGGAAATATTTTATTCTCTACCTCTAAAACATGAAATTTAAACATGTACTAACCAGATTAAGTTGTTTGGCAATCCATCAAGTGTGGCAAGAGCCAACTGATTGCACACAATGAACTTCTTTGCAAAAATAGAATAGCAGTGGAATTTTGGACTAGCACACTTTCCTGGTCTTCTTCATTTGAGGTTCATTTCCTTTCTTTTTAACCAATTCATTCTTTTTTTCCCTTTGATCTTTCTTTCAGGGCATACCCTCTTTTCATTTTTTAATTTTTTGATTTTTTTGAAAATATGGAACCTTTGCAGCATGGAAAGGATGAACATATTTGGGATTTCATCAGTCAATCATGAAATATGACACCTATTGGTATAGGAGCATAACAGGTAGCAAGCTCGGTTTCCGGGCCACGTCATCTTAATCGAACAGCTCCTCTAAAGGTATTAGACCTTTAGGAATGACGTTGTCCTTCAGCTGCAAAAATTCCATCTAATTGAATTCTATATTGACTTCACCGTCATCATACTCCACATCAATAGAAGTATGTTTGAAGTTACCTTCATTTTGCATAAATTCATCGATCTCTTCATCATCTTGAAACACTTGCCAATACCTTTGATTGTTGGGAACAACTGGGTGATGTTTCACATGAATCTCAAACTTGTTGTTTGAATTCATCGGAATTTTCAAATTACTTGCTGCTATTGCAAGTGAATCTGCAATGACATTCTGAACACGAGGGACACATGTCAAAGTGTAATCTGAAAATACTCTCAAGATATCTAATACCACATTGTGGTAGGCCCGCATTCAAGGATGCTTAGCTTGATATTTCCCTTTCACTTGCTTGATAACTAACTCGGAGTCGCCATACACTGAAATCCTTTTAGCATTCAACTTTCTAAGAATTTTCAAACCAGCGATTAAAGCCTCATATTCAGCCTCATTATTTGAACAGTCAAAAGCTAGTTTATAAGAACAGACCCTTACATTGCTTGGCACTTTGTTTGGGGTGAAAACAGGGCTGCATATCCAAATGCCAATTCCAGCACCTTCCCTTCCTACCGCGCCATCGAAATCCATGTTCCACAGGCCTGCTTCATTGTCTTTCAAATGTTGAAATTTTGTTTGCTATGTTACTCTTCCTTCCTTTCCATTAATATGTTGCTGTTGTGGGAAGACTAATTGCTCAGCGGTACTATCAAGTCTTTATCTTTCTTGCTTTAAGTCCTCTCTAAAATTTTCAGTGATCTCGGGAATGTCTTCCACTTCTACTACTTGGCTATTTACACCATTCAAGCTATCTGAATACAAAAAAAATGATTCTAAATCAGTATGTACATAGTTGATTGGATGATTTACTAGTTTTCTCCTTGCTGGTAATCATGTACTTCGTCTTTTTCTCCTAGTATAATTTTATCATTTGACCGAACACGGGAATGGTAGCATAGGAGAAATCAAGCTGCATTGTCCCTTTGATCTTTTCTCCCCAAGATCTGGAAAGAAGCATGCCAAATATAAGAGGTATATCCGCCACGACCACATCCATCAAAACATTTTTAGCTGGAATCTGATCCAAACTGACCACCAAATCTTTGATAAGACCAATGCAGCTTACTCTACTAGAATCAAAGGAGTAGAGGTCATGATACTTTCTAGTGATATCCAACCCCAATTTCTCCATGATGGCCTTAGGCATGAGATTATGAGAGGCTCCGGAATCAAACATAGCATTGTGTAATACATAGTCATGCACCTGTAGGCTGATGTAAAAAGGAGCTACATCACTATCTTGAGACTGACCTTCCAATGCTGGACCAAAAATCAACTCAGATCTATCATCCTCCACGTTCACCATATCAGATGATGGATCCAAATTCAAAATATTAGACATCTGGCCTTTGTAGCTGTTGTTTTTCATTAACTCAGTCAAAGGAATAGATACTTTTAACTTAGCAATTTCATTTTCTAAGTTAAAAACTAAAATCTTATCTACCTCTTTCGCTGAAACATCCTTCTTTTCAGTTTTATCCTTTGACACACTTGGCTAATTGGATCTTTCTTTTGTTGATGGTGTTTTGTTGGTGGTAGGATCAACTATCTCTTTTCCCTTTTTCTGCACAATGGGAGGATCATTCTTTGGTGTTGTTATCTCCTTCCTTTTCTGAATTGGATTTATGGGGACATCTCTACTTCTGAGTGAATATCGTCACTGTTAAGCTGACAAAGCATTCATGTATCCTCTTTGATATTCATTAGATTCCTCCTTAAGAACTGTTTCATTCGCCAAGATGAAATTTTCATCCCTTTGCACAGCTGAATTCTCGGAATACTCTTCATCTTCAGTAATAAAAAATTTCATATCATCGGGTGTAAAGAAATGATTCTCTTCTCCAATTACGTTCTCCTCATCATCTGATTCCGGACCATCTACAAAATTCTGCTGTAAGGGTGTCTTTACCTGCTGCTGTGCTGTTTGGTCTTGTGCTCGTTGCTCTCTTTGATTGATTCTAAATTGTGGTTGTTGTTGACCATCGAGGTTGGAATTTTTGACTTGTGGTTCAGACTTGTCAATTGTCAATCTATCAAACATCTTCTCCATCTTCCGGAGCACTTGATCTGAAGTGGAAACCTCTTCCTTTATTGTTACTTTCTTTTCAGCCTTTGTTCTAGCTCTCTTGGCAAGTAGATTAGCTTCAACGCTGACTGCAATTTTCTGCATGTCTTCCAAAGTGGTTGGATCTCTTTCTCTTAATTGATAGGCCATATTAGGATCGAAACCATCCAGAAACTTAATCAAAGCCAGCCCCATAGGTGGCTTTATATGATCAGGAATTGCATTGTAAACTGAATTGAATCTAATACAATAATCTTGAACAGACTCACTAACATTCCGCTTGATGTTCTCATATTCGGAAAGGATATGAAGAAGATTTTTCTCCACTTCCCAGCGATCCAAGAATTGTCTCTGAAGATTAGTCTGTGTAATGATACCTGCAGCTGGAAAAGATCTGAACCACTTCCTCACTTCACCACCAAAGGTTTGTACAAATAGTCTCATTGTCACATTTTCGGCATCAATCTCATGAAGGTTGAAAAAATATGTCATCCTGTCCACATGTTGCTGAGCTGTAACACCGTGAGGAGTGCCATCAAACAATGGAATCTTGCTTTGATAATCGGCGGGCATATCATCCAAATTTTAAGGTAGCACAAGGGGTGCAAAACGAGTAGCCATTGCTCTCGGTGGATTTGCAATCGGTCTTGGGGATTTTGGGGGAGTGGGTTAAACTGGTGTATGGGGTGTATGAGGTGGGGATGGTGGTGAAGAAATTTTGGATGTTTGAGGGGTAGAAGGAGTGGACAAAGGTGACACCACTGCAGATTTTTTATCAGAGATAGAAGGCTGCACGGGAATGGTGGGAATGAAGGGAGTTTCAGTAGGAATTCCGGAGCTAGATGCAATTGCAGAAGACCCATGGGTTGCAGATGCAGACTCTAAGAAATAATCGATATTTGAAGCCACAATTGAAGTTTGGAGTTGATTCAAGATATAATAGTCAATTGATTTGTTGGCCCTTTCAGTTTCAAGATCTTTAAAAAACTCTGGATTTAAGGCAGTAGAACCAACAACATTTTCATATTTGGTTTCAAACAAAGACAACTCAAACTGCTCGTCAAACTCAAGATCTTCAAGATACTCAAAAACAACAAGACATGAATGAGATTTGAATACGGGAATCACAGAACTTTCTTGGTGAAGGATTCTCAAAAGAAGATTGGAATTTTCGTACACAAGAGGTGGGTCAGGATCCGAATTGTCTCTGGTATATCTTCTGGAAGCCAGTGTGTTATTCTTTCCAAGGAATCAAATGGACATTACCAACTTGTTCAGCCTATCAAACTCTAAAATTATCATCCAAAAGTTTATAATTCTCAAATGTATTGGGGCAATTTGCAAGTTAGATATTCCATTTATAAGACTAGATCGGAGATTGACTGAAGTATCATTTATCTACTTGCGCTAATGCAAAGCAAAAGTGTTTCGAAGGCTACCTGGCTAATCTTCAGACTCCATCTGTAGTTTATAAAATGAAGAACACTAACAAACAAACAATCTCTTCCCCAGTATGGTCGCCACTATGTTAGGGCCTAAATCTACCTCAGGCTGAGAAAGGAAGGATCTAAGGTAACATCAAACCAAGCTTAACCTAGTAGCTAGCCCTACCAGGTCGGGAGAGGGCTCTCTCCTGTCAATCTCGGCAAAAATGATCAATGAGGCTTGAGATGAGTTGAATGAAGACTGATTTTAGGCTAGGTATTTCTGCAAAAGGAGTTGATTGAATTTGATGATGTTTTGTTGGCTCAAATGGAAAAGCGGTTTTTGGGTGTTGGGAATGAGGCTTAGTTTTGCAGAGGTCTCAGTGGGGCAAGGAAGGCAAGTGATTTGATAATTCAAATTGAATGAAATGGAAAGATTTAGACAGGTGAGGAGTTGAAGAGGGCAAGAAAACCTCAAGGATCCTATTCAAACAGTTGAAAACATCAATAACTAAGCAAACCCTAGGTAGAGCACTACAATTTCAATGGATTCTACCTTTATCCTTATTTTTTTTAGTTAAGAAGAAGCAAGAGAGATAATGGCATACATAAAACACATATAAACTTACATTTACAGAAGGAAACACAATATCAATGCAACATTCCACATGAATCCCATAGAGTGCTGCAAACCACTGGTCTATTCCTTAGCCAAAACTGCTGAAATGAGTATACAATAAGCTCCAAGCTTTCCCAAAAGTCCAACCATGCTAATGATTGAAAAAACATAAGATATCGGCAAAAAACAATTCATCCTAGTCTCTAGGGGTCGAGCTCATGATTTTAGGATCTGTTCCAACTAATTCTAAACTGAGAACTACAAATTAGGCAGTGGAACAGCATGCTTCTAAAAACTAGGGAATTGATTCATTCAGTTGCAAACTAACTTTTCATGGATGAATCTACCTTAATGAGTGAAAATTTGACATAATTACATCAAGATCCATCAATTTACATTAAATCATATCATAATTTTGACATTAAGAAAGAGAAAAGTCAAATTGTCAAGGAACTAGGCGAAAAACAGAGTATACTTGGTCAAACTGAGCAAAATTTCCCCTATGCGTCGCGCTAATTTCTCTATACGTAGCGCCTGTTTGCAACCACTTTTGGAGGCCTTCCCAGTGTCCAAATTTTCTCCAAGTGTGCTTGTTGGAAAGGTCTTCCTGTCTACTTTCCAGATCAAGTGGTATTTTTGAAGTTTTCCTCCATTTTCTCCTACAAAAATGAGTCCTCCCAACACTACTTCTTGTGTGTCAAAATAGGGGCAGTAAGGTCATGTTTTGGGTGTTTTTGACTTTTTTGGGGGCTCAAAACCTCTCAAAATTTCTTGCCCATTGCTAGGCATGCATATTTTTCCAAGAAAAATCAAAAGATGCTAATTTTTTGTCATTTGGAGGCCTCCATCAAAAGCAAGCGCCAGGTGGCACGACACATTGGGTAGAAAATTCTGTGTTTTAGCCCAAAAATTTCAAAAATGCAAAAAGTGTCCCACATTTTTTGAAATTCAGGCTAAGTGTTCTCCATCAAGTTCTGTGTTGGGCCAAGGAAGCCTCAGCCAAGATCTGCAGTTTATCTTGCGCTTTTTTCCTCCTCGATCTCTTCTTCAATTTTGCCTTCAAGCTCCTGATTCTAGCTTGGCACACCATATTCCTTGACAAATAATGATATGCCATGTTTCTCAACATATTCTTCTCATTGATGGCTTTCTCCAACATCCTCTCCAAGTGGATATTAGTCCTCTCCAACCAAGATTCACGATCAGCATTGATTTCTTGCTCAAGTGTTATGAACTTGACTCTCCTCCGTTTGGAAGCTTGTTAGTTTTCTTGTATGTTTCTAAGCTCCATTATGGTTTGCTGATCCTCTAGTTGCTTGTTTCTTTGTTCCAGGTACTTTATTATCCACTCGACTCTTTCCAAGTTGAGGGAAAAATCATTGATTTCCACCTGTTTCTCTTGGATGACTTCCTTGAGATTTGAGCTTCGTGGGCCCAAATACGTGTCATTGTCCTGAATGAGAATGAAATCAGTCTCTTACTCACCTGAAGGTCCCTCATCATGCAATGGCCTCTTGCCCTTGTCCTGAACCTATTTTTCTGATGAAGGAAGCGAGACCCCTTCCACCCCAGGTGGAGATAATACTCACTTTAATGCTGCAAACAATCGTCTAGTGCCCTTTTGATATGTGACAAATACCGGCACACTAGCGGTCTGTGTCTCATGACCCTCCTGCTAATGAGAAGGTCCACCTGTCTCATGAAAAGTCTTTGGAGGTACCTGAGGAGCTGTGAAGAACTCGTGAGAAATGAAATCCTCCCATGAGATGCCCTGCAAACCAAGCTGATGCATGACCACAATTTTGATGAGTGCAAAATGGTATATGTTGTTAAACTGCTGTTGATGAGTCTTCTGTTGTACTAGTGTAGTCATCTTCTCAATATTTCAGCACATGAAGTAGGGGAGATTCATCATTCTCACCTTGGTGAAGTGCATCAATAATCTGAAATGATAAGCATATATGTGAGAAAACCGGCCCTCACAGCTGAAATATTTCATTATGAGTTTCATCAAGGGAGCATATGAGTCTTTCAGGTATCAAAAGGGAAGCACTCTGCTGAGTTGTCTCAAATAACTGGGATTGATGTATGGTTCATAGTGTTCCCTATCAATCTGCTCCCTTTTATTCCACTGCTCTCCGACATTAGGAATTCTGGTTGCTAGAGAAATAGACTTCGGTGTCAAGGTGAATGTCACACCAGCTAGAGTAGTTTGGCCATTATGTAGATGAAGCATAGACAACCGGGCTAGCTCATGATAATACTGGACACTAGCAACCATCTCACAGAACTGATAATAGGATTGGTGTTGGAAGCATGTGATAGCAAGAGGGCAAGCCTATAGCTCAGCAAGTGAAGTAGGCTCCTCTCTTATATGTTTTGTGAGGTCTCTTTGGTGCATGCACTTCTAAAGGATAATCACTGTGTGTCTCTTCTTCTCAGTCATATGAAGGATCAGATTCCATGCTTGCTAATGTGTGAGTTTTCTTGATGAGTATGAAGAGATTTATGGTGATTTTTATGTTTTCTTCCACCAAGGGTAAGAATATGTGAGGGACTGTGGATGGGGAGTATATGATGGGTTTCGAGACTATTATGACAGGTTTTTGTGGGAAATAGGGGATTAGGGAACAATATGGGAGTTTTAGGGACAATAATTAGGATTTGGGGATGTGTAATTAAGATTTGGGAAAATGGGATTTGGGGATAGGGGTAAATGATTTTTAGGAATATGGGAGTTCAGGGAATGGCTGGGTAAGCTGGGAAAATAAATGGAGGAGTGACAAAGGGAGGGAGTGGTAGAACGAATTTGGCAGCAAAATGACAGTGCAAACCCTAGGCAATGGTTTTTGAGAAATTGCAAGGAAATAGGGTTTGATTTTCTTCACACAACCACCATAAATTTCTAAGGCAAACTACTTCACTAGCAAGGAAAAGATCTTGACTTACTTGTACACTAGAAGACTTGAGTGATTTTGGCAATGTGATAAAGTTTTTGAGGAAATCGGGCTTGGCAGCTCTATGCGCCGTGCCTCAAACCCAATGCATAGTGCCTCCAGTGTGCGCCACGCCAGTTCAAATTTTACACTAAGGAGGACTGCCCTATGCACCGGGCCTTGTGTATGCACCGCGCCTCTCAACCAGTGTGCCGCGCTTCCCACCCCATGCGCTGCGCCTCCAAAACTGAGTGCTTTTGCTGCGATTTGCTTCCCTTTTCCCAACACAACTTTCAACTTGGTTAATTTTTCTTCTTGGAATTCCAATGAGCTTTTGAATTGTAAAAAATGGTTTATATACAAGAGCCTTTTAATTTTTTATTCATAAAACCCATTTTTATAATGTTTGCCATATGGCTTTACTTTTCACCTCTTTTTTTGAGCAGTTTACTTTATTTGAGCCTTTTGATGAACTGAATGACTTGATTTTTGTTTGTCTTGCAGGGATGGAGCTACTGAAGCTTGGCAAGGTGACCACGGTTTCCACTGAAGTGATTTACATACAAGAGAACTGAAAATACATGAGTTTATACAATGAAAAGCGTAAAATACTTTGTTTTTCCTCAAAACAGAGTTTGAGGAAAAATACATTGCTGAGCAATTGATTATGAAATTTCTTGGTACTGGAACTTTATTCAACCTCCTCAAGTGCCTGCTGCTTGTTATTGGACATTTTGAAGACCTCTGTCATGTGGAAAGAGTCAATTTTGCGGACAAAACCGACCTCCCTAGAAGCTAAGGCTTTCTAGTGACAAACAAAACAATCGAGCACTATCTTTCCCTAAATATGCATTTAAAATAAAATCAACCAGGTGTTCAAGTCTTACCTTTAGTCCAACGTTGTTTGTAGCAGCCAAGCCTCTCCGATCCAGATGAGCTCCTCCTTCTCTTTGAAACCTGCATTCACTAACAAGCAAACGATTACATAGCACCTGAATAACTCATATAATAAAACATATTCATCATAAAGACCAAGGAGTTTATGAAAAAAATTATATATAACAACTTGTTGAGAAAAATGAACTTAATTGTATTAATTGGAAACAAAAGAAACCATTACAACCAGTGCCTTGGTGTTGTGCAGGTCCCTCCCAGGGTCCAACAAGAGTTCTCCTTTACTTTGATCAGCTCACCCACTTCCAAATGAAACTAAGAAATGATGGGAATATCTCCTCTCAAGCTCTAAAAGGGAGTCTTAATTTCAGCAGCATCTACCCTTAGGAATGTTCAACTTTCAACCTCCCCTCCCTCTGGCCCAATGCCTATATTTATAATGCTTTGGAGGAAGTTAATCAGGTCCACTATCAATGGGATAAGCTCCTCTTTCAAAGGGGTAGCTCCCCTCTTCATGGGATAAGTTCATCTTTCATTGGGATGCATGAACCATCTGGAGGCGCTCAATCCACGTCAAACCATCTTCTAGAATACTCTAGAATCGACCACAAGTAAGTTTTTTGAAGTAAAACTTGCGCCTTTTGACCTTTACAGGAGTACACACCCACCCCTTTACAGACAGAGCATACAAGTACGCAGGTATTATGAACTTGAGGTGCGTACACGCAGGTAAGGGTAAGAGAAACTGCGTAACCAGAGTTATATTGACTTTTTAAAGACTTTCTCTCTTTCTTGGAGTTTGACATGAGGAGCAGAGGTATAAGACTTGCCAAGGAGGACAGTATGACAATGGATGGAGCCATACTGACTGCAAATAGTCATGGTGACAAATTTTAGTGTAACAGATTGCCCCCTAAAGTGCGAAGTCTGTAGTAGATTAGGGTTTCATATCATCTAGGAAGGGTGAAGCACTTTATCATTTCAAGGATTATCTTGTGGAGAGCCCAGTTGGAACCTGCAAATATTCAACACAAAATACATATATGAGATCATATCATCGCTGAGGTAGGCATTCCCATACTCAGATCAAAAAACTTTAACTAACAAACTAACTACTGCTCTGATATAGGAATGATTTCGCAGTACATCATAATCGTAGACACAGTATGGACGCAGCCATCTATTTATAATTAGTCTACTATATAATGAATACAAAACTCCTCGCAGCCTGGATGGCGGAAACTAGATCCAGGGTCTTCATTTCTACTTCCCGAAATAGTACGATTCTATCTATGCAAATAAATGAGTTGATGTCGAACATGGTAGAAACCACTTGATTACTAGTCAATGATGTAAACTGTTAACAAGTGTGAGAGAGACCACCAGTGATGTCAATGGTTCTCAAAGTACCCAGTACAATCCGTGAGATGTGAATGAATGTGTTGATGTCGAACATGTCACGGAATCCTTTGATCGAAAGTCAATGATGTAAACCGTCGTCAAAGGTGAGAAACATGCCATTGAGGCATGCAGATTTCAAGGTACTGACGATTCCTAGATCATCTTTCTAGATAATGTGCTGATGTCGATAGAAAGCGATCTGTCGTAGGCAAGCCCACAGCATGAAATCATAGTTCAAGTTGAAGAAATGTAGCTGTAAGGATTGACTCAGGGATGGTCAAGATGGATGACAGGTATTTTGCAGATGAATGGTTTATTTGTAGTGACCTCTTGAACACATAACGACACAACAGATGGCTTGGTGACAAGTGACCCAAAGTTAATACCCAGAAACTGGCTGAAGACTTTCAATGTGGTTTGATCAACTGTTAGGCAAAGGATTTCCCAACCCAGGTGAATGAAAAGTGTCGTGTTCAAGAGTGGTGATAAGGTTTTTTTGTGATAGGCTCATTTTTCTCTCTTTTCCCCCACCATTTCTGGCAAGTACCTCTTTATTTTTTACAAGCTTGAGGAGGATAACATTTACTTGATTATAAGTTCATCCTTCGGATGAGTCCAACTTAGTTTAGATTCAAACCCTAAGAAGGAGTGGTCCGTTCCTGTTTGTAATCGAACAGGTCCTTTACTATGAAATTTTAATGAGTCCAGTATAGGAGAAACTCGGCGTTTTTCAATTTTAGAGAGTCTGAAAAAACTTAAGAAGACTCCAGGGTTGACCTTTTTCGTAAATTTGTGTCTCCCAAGCCCGAAAAAGTATAAAATAATACTTGAGAGAACCGCTTGATCTTTACGACCAAGGAGTACTTTCATAATTAGTGTCTCTGATCTGAAAAGTAAAAAGCGACCAAGGACACGTCGTTTTATTTCCAATATCGAATTTGAAACGACAAAAATCCGGCAATCTTTTCATGTTTTTACGGTCAGAAAAGGGCTATAAGAGGACCGTCTTTTAATTCCGTTTTAACGAGTGTAAAAGAAATGCTCGGCAATCTTTTCATGTTTTAGGAGTCAGAAAAGGGCTTAAAGATGACTCTGATGTTTTTGTTTGTAAAAAATGACAATTTTCCCTGAAAATCCTTTATCCTGCACAAAAACCAACACATTACTCATACCTACTGAAGATAGATAAAAATACTTTGAAAAATACCTTTTCATGGTGAAAAATAAATGAATTTACCATTTATTTACCCAAAAAACCTATAAAAAGGGCTTTTACCAATTCATTTTTAGCATTTTACTATTGAGGAGAGAAAAAGGGCTTTTGGCAAGAAACTTCCCGTGGACATTGCGGAGAATCCGACCGTCGAAATCGAACGCCGTCTCTTTCAGGTATTCTACAACATCCTCCTCTTCATTTTCATCCGTTTAGAATTCGTTTTTAGGCCCTAGATTTCATTTTTTGGAGGCTTTGGGATTTCAAGAACCGCCTTTCGGTGTACGCAGGTGCCACACTAGGGACCCGCGTACCCCGACATTTTCTCAGTTAGGAAAATGTCGGGCGTACGCACCTTGCCTTAAGGGAACCTGCATGCCCACGCTCTGTTCCTAAAGGCGGGGACCCCAGTGGAGTCGCCATTTTTTCATGCGGAAAGAGTCAATTCTAGAGTATTTTGGTCGATTTTCTAGAGTATTCTAGAAGATGGTTTGACGTGGATTGAGCGCCTCCAGATGGTTCATGCATCCCAATGAAAGAGGAACTTATCCCATGAAGAGGGGAGCTACCCCTTTCAAAGAGGAGCTTATCCCATTGATGGTGGACCTGATTAACTTCCTCCAAAGCATTATAAATACAGGCATTGGGCCAGAGGGAGGGGAGGTTGAAAGCTGAACATTCCTAAGGGTAGATGCTGTTGAAATTAGGACTCCCTTTTAGAGCTTGAGAGGAGAGATTCCCATCCTTTCTTAGCTTCATTTGGAAGTGGGTGAGCTGATCAAAGTAAAGGAGAACTCTTGCTGGACCCTAGGAGGGACCTGCAAAACACCAAGGCACTGGTTGTAATGGTTTCTTTTGTTTCCAATTAATACAATTAAGTTCATTTTTCTCAACAAGTTGTTATATATAATTTGTTTCATAAACTCCTTGGTCTTTATGATGAATATGTTTTATTATATGAGTTATTCAGGTGCTATGTAATCGTTTGCTTGTTAGTGAATGCAGGTTTCAAAGAGAAGGAGGAGCTCATTTGGATCGGAGAGGCTTGGCTGCTACAAACAGTGTTGGACTAAAGGTAAGACTTGAACACCTGGTTGCTTTTATTTTAAATGCATATTTAGGGAAAGATAGTGCTTGATTGTTTTGTTTGTCACTAGAAAGCCTTAGCTTCTAGGGAGGTCGAGTTTTTCCACAAAATTAACTCTTTCCTTTTGAAGGGAACCTGCGTACCCATGCTCTGTTTTGTCCGCAAAATTGTCGGTTTTGAAGGAAAGTTTGTTTTAGTAGCATTTGAAGTCTTTGAAAAGAGAAAGGAATTTTTCGTGAAATAATTAGTGGTGATGTGTTGTATGCTTTGGAAAAGATAAAGAGATTGTTTCTTTGATTTTCATTGCGAAGAAAGTTGTCTTTATAAATTTTGCATTCTCCAACTCTCTTAGCTAGGGAATTCATTGAAAATGAAAGATAGTTTAAATCATCCTAGGTGCATCTTTTTAGTGGATTTGAGTCGAGTCTACACACCATCAGTTTCATCTCCGCTACCTTTTTTCCTAAAGAAAAGCCATAAAAATTGATGCTTAAAGTAAAATTAACTTAGTAAATTTTTATTTACTAGGGCTCTAAAACACCAACATAGATCAGGTTAGTGTCTTGGAGTAGGAGAGTAATTAACTCTCCAAGACAGTAAAACCAAACAAGTAGCTTATCTTGTGGTAGGATAAATCCAACTATTACATTTATGCTCTGGGAAAGCTTCTCTTAAAGGAGAAACACGAGATTGTGTCCGAACCAGTGAGGGAATCAATCCTCCTTCCTTGGGAACAACGCCAGATATGCACGTACTACAAACGGTAAACCTCAGATTAACCATTGTCGAGGAGCCTGGGGTCACTTGTCGGTAAACCTTGGATTATTATCAAGGAGCCGGCAAGGGGATTGAGCTTGCTACTCTGCCCTCGCGTGTGTATCGGATCGTAGACTGTTCCCCCAAGTATATTTGTTGTTGTTGGTGACCTTAGTGACTATTATCTTTAGGGTTCTACCCAAGGTGACAGTGGAGGGAAGATCCCACTGTACCTGGAGCAGACGTCGGCTAGACTCACTTGGATTTTCTGGGGGGTTCACTTCACTCGAGATGGTTAAAGTGGAGGAATTTGTGCCAGTCTATTCATTAAGCAGGTTGTCGGGGTAACTGTTCCACCTGCCACTTCTGTACTGAATTCTGCGATGTTGGATTTCATCACCAACTAGTGTTTTCGGTCCAGAAGGTTACTGTTTGTGTGTGGTTTGACGCCCTAGATTCTTTAGGCGTGTGATTCGAATTTGTTTGGTTCTTTAGAGACTATAGGTGGTTTTCTTTGAGATTTTACTTTGTTTGCGTGTGCAGTAGTTAAAAGTTTTAACTGTGGCTGAATTACCGAGACAGTCCCGTAGACTTCGGGGCCAGTCTCCTGAGGTTGTAACCGTGGCCAATTTGTTGAGGAAGTCCCGTAGACTTTGGGGCCAACCTCCCGAAGACGTCCCAGGTCATTACGAAGGTTTGAAAGTCCTCATAACTCCTAGTGGCAGTAAAGTAGGTTCACCTGAAGAAGGAGAGTCTTCGTTGGTAGTTCGTCCTGATTACCAAACTCTAGAAACAGGTTATAATCCTGAAGCTATTTTGGTTTCTGAACTTGCTGGTAGTTTTTCATCTACTAGTGATATAGGCGAAGAACCTGAGATATCTGAACCTGTTACTCCAACATCGGGGTTAGTCTCTCCAACTTCTAGTGCTCCTGATTCACCTAGGGTAGAAAGAGTCATCACCGAAAATCTTCCTTCTGGTTTGATAGCTACTGAAGAGCTTTCTCCAGAAGAAGAAATAGGCATCCCTATCCCTGAAAATCAACCTACTATAGATCTAAGGGAGCGTGAATCCATTTTTTACAGTCCACCTAGAAGTACTACTTGGTATCTTTCTTTAACTAATTATTTAGACAAGTCAGGGTTAAGTTTTTCACCACCTCGTGCTCCTTATCCACCTAGGGGTATTATACTCCCATAAATATGTCCGGTCAGTCGTCCACGTTTACTCAATCGCCTTAATCTTTTTTGTACGGCGGTCCTTCTGTTCCCTCTGGGTATCAGTCACTTTCTGGTACTTTTGCGGGAGCATCTCCTCAACCCATTGAACATGGGTTATTAACTGGAAACAATGGTAATAAACCGTTGAGCGTAGGAGACATTTTCATGATGTCGGGTTCTATTCCCAGTTCTCAACCTCAAGGTGGCCAGTTACCGCCTGGGGGTCATCCTCAATTAACGCATGGGGAGAACCCTCAAGGTACACAAATTGTGTCTGGGGGGCAACCTCAAGGACAGTATGTGCCTACGGTACAATACATTCCTCAAGGTCAACCCCAGACTCAATATGTACCCTAAGGTCAACCTCAGTATCAATTTATACCTCAAGGTCAACCCCAGTATCAGTACATGCCTCAAGGGTATCTACCCCAAGGTCAGTACTCGAATCAAGGTTTCCAACCACCCCAAGGTCAATCTTATGTTTAAGGTATGGGAAATGTACCTTTCAATTATCAATCCTACCCTCAATCCGGTTATGGATCTCAATATCCTCAACCTATTATGGGTCAATACTCCGGAATGAACATAGTGTGGGATCCATCGCAAATTCAACAGGTGTTGCAGCCAAGTGTACAATTGTCATCTCAAACTGGACAACCCTTAGTTTCTGGTTCACCACAGCAACCAGTCCAGTCTAATATTCAAACTTCTGTACCTTCAGTAGTTTCTCAGTCTGGGCCTATTTTGCCTCGTACTCCATCTCAAACGACTGCTGCAACTGCCGCAACATCTATTCAATCTGCCCCACTTACTTCTGGAGTATCGACAGCTCCGGTTTCTACTGTCTCTGTATCTACTCCTCAGACATCTTTACCATCGTCTGGATCCACGATTCAAACTATGGTTCAGATGCCTGTAGGACAACCTGGTTTAAGTACGATTGTCACTAGTCAACCACAATTCACTTATCAACCGTACCAGGGACAGTACCAATTCGGTCCTGTTGTCCAGCAGCTAGTTTACCAGTATCAACCGTATCCTGCGTACACTTATCAACAACCACAACAACCCCAGTACGGTCCGATTAATCCTGGTTTTCCAGGAGGATACAATATCCCGAACGCGATTCCCATTCCTAGTTATCCTGGGTATCCTCCTCTTGGGACTGGTCTCGTGACCCAGAATTTTAGGGATCCTAATCGGCAGTTACCGTTTATCGCAACTTTGGATTTACCAGACTTGTCGCGCCTAACGAATGATCCAATTAATTATCTTCTGTTTTGGCCGCCAATGCCGAATAATTTTCCCAGTGACATTCCCAAGTTTGAGGGTAAGTCTGGAGAGGACCCGTCGAATCATGTGATGACTTACCACCTCTGATGTGCCTCTAATTCCATCTCGGATGATTCGATCCACTTACGTCTTTTCCAGCGCACTCTCATTGGTCTTGCGGCCAAGTGGTACATTGAGTTACCACGGGCCTCTTTTTATAATTTTAGTCAGTTAGCTACCTCGTTTTTAACTCATTTTCAGTTGTCGGTCAGATATGATAATGGCACGGAGTTACTAACTTCATTAAAACAATCGACGTCCACTTATATTTCCGATCATATTCATGAATGGAGACATCGAAGGTGGTTAGTGAAAGTTTTTATCCTGGACCAGATCTTAGCTGAATGGTTTGTTAAATCATTGTTACCGAAGATTACTGAAGACGTAGCTAAGGCCGGAGTAGTTACTGAGGAGCAAGTGATTGCTCAAGCGTAGTACCTTGACTTAGTTTACACTCAGTCAGGTATGTTACACAAAAAGATCCCTGATCTTCCCAAGTCAAATCAAATCGTTGCAGCTCCTTCGGGATCTCATGCTGCTGATGGCATGATTGGTACGGTGAACACTAAAAGCAAGAATAAATCCTCCAAGAATTCTTCTCCTATCATAACCTTGCCTGACTCCCCAACAGAAGATTCTTCTGCTGAGGTTTCCGCCGATATTCATGCTGTAGAGTCATCTATGGCTAAATCAAAATCCTGTGGGAAAAAGAAAGGGAAGAAGAAGAATAAAGAAGACAAAACTCCAAAGGAGAAAACTGAAAAGTCGGAAACCAATGATGAAAAGCGCAAACCTCGTTATCCTTGTCTTGTTTGTGAAGAGGAACACTTTACAAGAGACTGCCCTCATCGAGCAGAGGGTGCGAAAATCGTCAAAGGTTCCCAAACTCCTGCTGTTTTGAAGGATCCATTTCCGAAGCAGGATAGTAAGATGATAGGTTCTTCCTCGAGTGCCAGTGAAGAACCCATATTGATGATGTCTCATGTAAGGATTGCGACTCGATCGCAAGATTATGGTAGTAAAAGTCTTGTTGATGGAAAAGAAGCAGAATCTTCTCATTCTAATCCATCAACCTCAGCTCCCGGTTCCGATCCACTACATATCAAGAAACCTAACCCGGACTTAGTAATCAAACCGCCCGCCAAGGGTATACTTCAAAAGTCTGCTTTCAATCCACATGCAAGAGCGGCCCAAAATTATAACATTGTTGAGGACTTAGCTGTTTCACCCTCAGCAATGTCGGCTTTGGAAGTGCTGCAATCATGCCCAACACAGCGTAAATTACTTTTGTCGGCTATAGGAGTTGTTGATGTTCAGGACCCGAACCTAATAATCTTCGATCTAGAAGATAGTACACCGTGTTTACCTCATCAAATGGCTTTCCAGATCCCAGTGATAGTCAAAAACAGGCCTATTCATCGGATTGTAATTGATGAGGGAGCTTCCACGTGTATTATGTCGATGCAGTGTTGGAGATCACTTGGTTCTCCTTCACTAAATCAATCCCCGACAATTCTTAAGGCCTTTGATGGCCATGGGTTTCATCCTTTTGGCATTCTACAGGATTTGCCTATAGGGGTTGAAGGCAAAACCGTTAGTCTAGATGTGGAGGTGGTCGATGCCCCTCTAGACTACAACCTTCTCTTGGGTCGAAGTTGGTCTTACGCTATGACAGTGGTCGTTTCATCGGTCTTTCGAGTAATAAAGTTTCCACATAATGGCAAGATCGTAACAATAGACCAGCTGGCTTACTTTTTATCCGACCCATCCTCTTCAGAGAGTATTCAGCATGTCGGTAAAACGACTATCCCATATAAGGATGTTGGAGTAGGATTAGTTAAAGATGCCGGTTTACTGGGAACTTTTCCTTTTCCTCCTATCAACGCATTGTCTTCGTTTACCTCAATTCATATGATTACATCAGACACCATTGTTTATGACGATCCTTGGATCGTTCCTTCTGAATCTGAGATAGACTCATTTGGTGATGCTATGCCTTTAAGTCCATATGAAATTGCCTATGAAGCCGTGCAGTCTTTTACCGACCCGCGTTCAACCAAAAAAGACTTAATGAATGTGGTCTGTGAAGAATCACTTTTCACATCAACCTCAGAGTTAATAGCGTTTCCCGAAGTTGTATCATCTGACAAGCAACTTTGTGAAGTCCTATGTGTAGACGATTTAGCATGGGAAGATCTCCATCACAGATCTTCGTTTTTACCTGAGGATGATCATTTTGAAAATGATTTCTCATAAATCTTTATAGTTGAATATGTCAAGGAAGCGCAGAATCCAATGAAACATCCTGATTCAGAGCTGAATTTGGGAAACATCTCTCGAACTATTCCCATTGACATTTCAGTTAAGCCTGGAATTGTTGAGAACATTCATATAGGTGCCTCGTGTACAAAGGACGAACTTCAGACATACAAGGCCCTATTTCAAGAATTCCGCGACGTGTTTGCCTGGTCCTATGAGGAAATGCCAGGAATTGATCCCGCGATTGTTGTTCATGAGATCAAGACTTACCTGGACGCTAAACCTGTCCGGCAATGTTTGCGTTAGATTCACCCACGAAAAGCTGCTGCAATTAAAGTAGAAGTTGAGAAGCTGTTGAAAGCAGGTTTCATTTATCCAATCCCGTTAACGGATTGGGTATCGAATATTGTTCTGGTTAACAAAAAACAGGGAACAATAAGAATATGCATCGACTATAGGGACATTAATCGAGCTTGTCCAAAGGACAACTACCCACCACCCTATATCGATCAAATAATTGATGATTATGCTGGCAGTGAAATATTTTCCTTTATGGACGGTTTTTCCGGTTACAATCAAACCAATATTCTACCTGCCGATCAACCGAAAACGGCTTTCATTTGTCCATGGGGGACATTTGCTTATTGCAAATTGCCTTTTGGACTTAAGAATGCCGGAGCAACTTTTCAAAGGGCGATGTCTTATGCGTTTCATGACATCAAACACATTGTGCAACCGTATCTTGATGATTTGCCTGCTCATTCGTTACATCGAGCTGATCACCTTGTCCATTTATGAGCAATCTTCATGAGGTGTAGGCATTATCGTATTCGGTTGAACCCACACAAATGTGTCTTCTGTATAGAAGTGGGTCGATTGCTGGGATTTGTAGTTTCAAAAGCCGATCGATCGAAGGTAAAAGCTATCATCAAATTGCCTCCTCCTTCGAGTCTTCGCCAACTCCAAAGTTTGTAGGGGAAAGCAAACTTTTTACGACGATTCATTCCTAAGTACGCCGAGGTTACAAAAGGTTTTACACGGTTGTTAAAACAGAACCCTCAATTCACTTGGGATGAGATAGCTCAGAAATCTTTTGATGCACTCAAGCACGCGTTGACCCATGCACCGTTGCTGCATCCTCCCAATTACAACCAGGATTACTTTTTGTATCTCGCCGCCTTCCATTCCACCATTGGGATGGTCTTAGTTCAGGAAGACGAATTCGGAACGGAACATGTGATATATTACCTTAGTCGGACGTTAAATCCAACTGAGCTAAAATACTCACATGTGGAGAAATTGGTAGTGGCAGCCATTCAAGCTCTCCAACGTTTTCGTCACTACATTTTACAACATAAAACTACAGTCATTTCGGATTGCAACCCTATGATCTACATTTTGACTAAACAATTGCTAGGGGGCAAGTACTCTAAATGGATTGTTATCCTACAGGAGTTTGACTTGGAGTTTGAGAAATATAAGTCTAAGAAATCTTTAGTTTTCGCGGAGTTAATGTGTGACTTCCCGCGTGCTGACACGGAAACTGTGGCAGAGGAGCCCATTGCGGACGAATCTTTGTTTCTAATCAGCACTTTAGATCCGTGGTATGGAGATATCATCGTCTATCTCCAGACCCAATCCTTTCGGCCCGAAGTTTCAAAGTCGGAACGTCAGAAAATTCGATTCTAGTCCCAACAGTACAAAATTATTGGAGATACTCTTTATCGCCGTGGGGCGGACTTGGTTTTTCGACATTGCTTAACTCACGAAGAGGCTGAAAGGGTTCTAAATGACTGTCACTCTGGAGCGTGTGGCGGTCATATGTCTGGGTATGCCACAGCCCAAAAGATATTGCGCGCTGGCTACTTCTGGCCGTCCTTGTTTAAAGATTGTATAATTGCGGTCCGAAAATGCCACAACTGTCAAATGTTTGATCGAAAGATGCGCGCTCCACCCGCTCCTCTCCACCCTATAATTGTCGTTGGTCCTTTTTCCAAATGGGGTATCTATTTTATTACATGTACCCCTCACTCGGCTAGGGGGCATGCGTATATCATCCTTGCGGTAGATTATTTTACTAAGTGGGCCGAGGCGATGCGTACATTCGAGGCAGACGGCAAGACAACTACAATTTTCATGTTCAATCACATAATTGCTAAGTTTGGTGTCCCACAAGCGATAATCACTGACCATGGGCACCATTTTCGAAACGTTATGATGACAGAACTTACAGGCCAGCTTGGTTTGCGTCACGATAGTTCAACTCCTTATTATCCACAAGCGAACGGTCTGGTTGAGTCTATCAACAAAGTTTTAGTTATCATGATCCGACGAATCATTGGTATTCATCGGTCAAATTGGCACAACATGTTATTTTCAGCGCTTTGGGAATACCGAACCTCAGTGAAAATATCAACAGGGTTCACTCCTTTCCAACTAGTTTATGGTTTGGAAGCTGTGCTACCCATTGAATGTGAAATCCCGTCACTGCAAATGGCCATCGAGTTACTTCCAGCTACTTCCGAAGAGGAAAAGCATTTATTATACTTAGCTCAATTAGATGAGACTCGACGTGACGCCGCATTGGCGATCGAGACTCACGCAAAACGTATGAAAGCTCAGTATGATCGAAATGTGACCCCTCGAATTGAAAAGATTACATTATCATATTCGATTGCATTCAGTTTTGAGTTGGGTCATAACACCATTGGTTTCATATCCATTTACCCATTTGAGTAATAACAGCCTTAATAACACAGCGGTTAATTAAAATTCATCTAGTAATATTTTTATTTTCTAGGGCTCTGATACACCAACATAGCTTAGGCTAGTGTCTTGGAGTAGGGAGTAATTAACTCTCCAAGACAATAAAACTAACAAGTAGTTGTATCTTGTGGTAGGAATAAATCCAATTGTTGCATTTATGCTCTGGGAAAGCTCCTCTTAAAGGAGAAGCACGAGATCGTGTCCGAACCAGTGTGGGAATCAATCCTTCCTCATTGGGAACGACGCCAGATATTCACGTATTAAAAATGGTAAACCTCGGATTAACCATTGTCGAGGAGCCTGGGGTCACTTGTTGGTAACGAGTCCAGTATAGGAGAAACTCGGCGTTTTTCAATTTTAGAGAGTCTGAAAAAACTTAAGAAGACTCCAGGGTTGACCTTTTTCGTAAATTTGTGTCTCCCAAGCCCGAAAAAGTATAAAATAATACTTGAGAGAACCGCTTGATCTTTACGACCAAGGAGTACTTTCATAATTAGTGTCTCTGATCTGAAAAGTAAAAAGCGACCAAGCACACGTCGTTTTATTTCCAATATCGAATTTGAAACGACAAAAATCCGGCAATCTTTTCATGTTTTTACGGTCAGAAAAGGGCTATAAGAGGACCGTCTTTTAATTCCGTTTTAATGAGTGTAAAAGAAATGCTCGGGAATCTTTTCATGTTTTAGGAGTCAGAAAAGGGCTTAAAGATGACTCTGATGTTTTTGTTTGTAAAAAATGACAATTTTCCCTGAAAATCCTTTATCCTGCACAAAAACCAACACATTACTCATACCTGTTGAAGATAGATAAAAATACCTTTTCATGGTGAAAAATAAATGAATTTACCATTTATTTACCCAAAAAACCTATAAAAAGGGCTTTTACCAATTCATTTTTAGCATTTTACTGTTGAGGACAGAAAAAGGGCTTTTGGCAAGAAACTTCCCGTGGACATTGCGGAGAATCCGACCGTTGAAATCGAACGCCGTCTCTTTCAGGTATTCTACAACATCCTCCTCTTCATTTTCATCCGTTTAGAATTCATTTTTAGGCCCTAGATTTCATTTTTTGGAGGCTTTGGTGTTTCAAGAACCGCCTTTCGGTGTACGCAGGTGCCACACTAGGGACCCGCGTACCCCGACATTTTCTCAGTTAGGAAAATGTCGGGCGTACGCACCTTGCCTTAAGGGAACCTGCATGCCCACGCTTTGTTCCTAAAGGCGGGGACCCCAGTGGAGTCGCCATTTTGTCATGCGGAAAGAGTCAATTCTAGAGTATTTTGGTTGATTTTCTAGAGTATTCTAGAAGATGGTTTGACGTGGATTGAGCGCCTCCAGATGGTTCATGCATCCCAATGAAAGAGGAACTTATCCCATGAAGAGGGGAGCTACCCCTTTCAAAGAGGAGCTTATCCCATTGATGGTGGACCTGATTAACTTCCTCCAAAGCATTATAAATACAGGCATTGGGCCAGAGGGAGGGGAGGTTGAAAGCTGAACATTCCTAAGGGTAGATGCTGCTGAAATTAGGACTCCCTTTTAGAGCTTGAGAGGAGAGATTCCCATCCTTTCTTAGCTTCATTTGGAAGTGGGTGAGCTGATCAAAGTAAAGGAGAACTCTTGCTCGACCTTGGGAGGGACCTGCACAACACCAAGGCACTGGTTGTAATGGTTTCTTTTGTTTCCAATTAATACAATTAAGTTCATTTTTCTCAACAAGTTGTTATATATAATTTGTTTCATAAACTCCTTGGTCTTTATGATGAATATGTTTTATTATATGAGTTATTCAGGTGCTATGTAATCGTTTGCTTGTTAGTGAATGCAGGTTTCAAAGAGAAGGAGGAGCTCATTTGGATCGGAGAGGCTTGGCTGCTACAAACAGTGTTGGACTAAAGGTAAGACTTGAACACCTGGTTGCTTTTATTTTAAATGCATATTTAGGGAAAGATAGTGCTTGATTGTTTTGTTTGTCACTAGAAAGCCTTAGCTTCTAGGGAGGTTGGGTTTTTCCGCAAAATTGACTCTTTCCTTTTGAAGGGAACCTGTGTACCCATGCTCTGTTTTGTCCGCAAAATTGTCGGTTTTGAAGGAAAGTTTGTTTTAGTAGCATTTGAAGTCTTTGAAAAGAGAAAGGAATTTTTCGTGAAATAATTAGTGGTCACGTGTTGTATGCTTTGGAAAAGATAAAGAGATTGTTTCTTTGATTTTCATTGCGAAGAAAGTTTTCTTTATAAATTTTGCATTCTCCAACTCTCTTAGCTAGGGAATTCATTGAAAAGGAAAGATAGTTTAAATCATCCTAGGTGCATCTTTTTAGTGGATTTGAGTCGAGTCTACACACCATCAGTTTCATCTCCGCTACCTTTTGTCCTAAAGAAAAGCCATAAAAATTAATGCTTAAAGTAAAATTAACTTAGTAACTTTTTATTTACTAGGGCTCTGAAACACCAACATAGATCAGGTTAGTGTCTTGGAGTAGGAGAGTAATTAACTCTCCAAGATAGTAAAACCAAACAAGTAGCTTATCTTGTGGTAGGATAAATCCAACTATTACATTTATGCTCTGGGAAAGCTCCTCTTAAAGGAGAAGCACAAGATCGTGTCTGAACCAGTGAGGGAATCAATCCTCCTTCCTTGGGAACAACGCCAGATATGCACGTACTACAAACGGTAAACCTCGGATTAACCATTGTCGAGGAGCCTGGGGTCACTTGTCGGTAAACCTTGGATTATTATCAAGGAGCCGGCAAGGGGATTGAGCTTGCTACTCTGCCCTCGCGTGTGTATCGGATCGTAGACTGTTCCCCCAAGTATATTTGTTGCTGTTGGTGACCTTAGTGACTATTATTTTTAGGGTTCTACCCAAGGTGACAGTGGAGGGAAGATCCCACTGTACCTGGAGCAGACGTCGGCTAGACTCACTTGGATTTTCTGGGGGGTTCACTTCACTCGAGATGGTTAAAGTGGAGGAATTTGTGCCAGTCTATTCATTAAGCAGGTTGTCGGGGTAACTGTTCAACCTGCCACTTCTGTACTGAATTCTGCGATGTTGGATTTCATCACCAACTAGTGTTTTCGGTCCGGAAGGTTACTGTTTGTGTGTGGTTTGACGCCCTAGATTCTTTAGGCGTGTGATTCGAATTTGTTTGGTTCTTTAGAGACTATAGGTGGTTTGCTTTGAGATTTTACTTTGTTTGCGTGTGCAGTAGTTAAAAGTTTTAACTGTGGCTGAATTACCGAGACAGTCCCGTAGACTTTGGGGCCAGTCTCCTGAGGTTGTAACCGTGGCCGATTTGTTGAGGAAGTCCCGTAGACTTTGGGGCCAACCTCCCGAAGACGTCCCAGGTCATTACGAAGGTTTGAAAGTCCTCGTAACTCCTAGTGGCAGTAAAGTAGGTTCACCTGAAGAAGGAGAGTCTTCGTTGGTAGTTCGTCCTGATTACCAAACTCTAGAAACAGGTTATAATCCTGAAGCTATTTCGGTTTCTGAACTTGCTGGTAGTTTTTCATCTACTAGTGATATAGGCGAAGAACCTGAGATATCTGAACCTGTTACTCCAACATCGGGGTTAGTCTCTCCAACTTCTAGTGCTCCTGATTCACCTAGGGTAGAAAGAGTCATCACCGAAAATCTTCCTTCTGGTTTGATAGCTATTGAAGAGCTTTCTCCAGAAGAAGAAATAGGCATCCCTATCCCTGAAAATCAACCTACTATAGATCTAAGGGAGCGTGAATCCATTTTTTACAGTCCACCTAGAAGTACTACTTGGTATCTTTCTTTAACTAATTATTTGGAAAACACAGGGTTAAGTTTTTCACCACCTCGTGCTCCTTATCCACCTAGGGGTATTATACTCCCGTAAATATGTCCGGTCAGTCGTCCATGTTTACTCAATCGCTTGAATCTTTTTTGTACGGCGGTCCTTCTGTTCCCTCTGGGTATCAGTCACTTTCTGGTACTTTTGCGGGAGCATCTCCTCAACCCATTGAACATGGGTTATTAACTGGAAACAATGGTAATAAACCGTTGAGCGTAGGAGACATTTTCATGATGTCGGGTTCTATTCCCAGTTCTCAACCTCAAGGTGGCCAGTTACCGCCTGGGGGTCAGCCTCAATTAACGCATGGGGAGCAACCTCAAGGTACACAAATTGTGTCTGGGGGGCAACCTCAAGGACAGTATGTGCCTATGGTACAATACATTCCTCAAGGTCAACCCCAGACTCAATATGTACCCTAAGGTCAACCTCAGTATCAATTTATACCTCAAGGTCAACCCCAGTATCAGTACATGCCTCAAGGGTATCTACCCTAAGGTCAGTACTCGAATCAAGGTTTCCAACCACCCCAAGGTCAATCTTATGTTTAAGGTATGGGAAATGTACCTTTCAATTATCAATCCTACCCTCAATCCGGTTATGGATCTCAATATCCTCAACCTATTATGGGTCAATACCCCGGAATGAACATAGTGTGGGATCCATCGCAAATTCAACAGGTGTTGCAGCCAAGTGTACAGTTGTCATCTCAAACTGGACAACCCTTAGTTTCTGGTTCACCACAGCAACCAGTCCAGTCTAATATTCAAACTTCTGTACCTTCAGTAGTTTCTCCGTCTGGGCCTATTTCGTCTCGTACTCCATCTCAAACGACTGCTGCAACTGCCGCAACATCTGTTCAATCTACCCCACTTACTTCTGGAGTATCGACAGCTCTGGTTTCTACTGTCTCTGTATCTACTCCTCAGACATCTTTACCATCGTCTGGATCCACGATTCAAACTATGGTTCAGATGCCTGTAGGACAACCTGGTTTAAGTACGGTTGTCACTAGTCAACCACAATTCACTTATCAATCGTACCAGGGATAGTACCATTCGGTCCTATTGTCCAGCAGCTAGTTTACCAGTATCAACCATATCCTGGGTACACTTATCAACAACCACAACAACCCCAGTACGGTCCGATTAATCCTGGTTTTCCAGGAGGATACAATATCCCGAACGCGATTCCCATTCCTAGTTATCCTGGGTATCCTCCTCTTGGGACTGGTCTCGTGACCCAGAATTTTAGGGATCCTAATCGGCAGTTACCGTTTATCGCAACTTTGGATTTACCAGACTTGTCGCGCCTAACGAACGATCCAATTAATTATCTTCTGTTTTGGCCGCCAATGCCGAATAATTTTCCCAGTGACATTCCCAAGTTTGAGGGTAAGTCTGGAGAGGACCCGTCGAATCATGTGATGACTTACCACCTCTGATGTGCCTCTAATTCCATCTCGGATGATTCAATCCACTTACGTCTTTTCCAGCGCACTCTCATCGGTCTTGCGGCCAAGTGGTACATTGAGTTACCACAGGCCTCTTTTTATAATTTTAGTCAGTTAGCTACCTCGTTTTTAACTCATTTTCAGTTGCCGGTCAGATATGATAATGGCACGGAGTTACTAACTTCATTAAAACAATCGACGTCCACTTATATTTCCGATCATATTCATGAATGGAGACATCGAAGGTGGTTAGTGAAAGTTTTTATCCTGGACCAGATCTTAGCTGAATGGTTTGTTAAATCATTGTTACCGAAGATTACTGAAGACGTAGCTAAGGCCGGAGTAGTTACTGAGGAGCAAGTGATTGCTCAAGCGCAGTACCTTGACTTAGTTTACACTCAGTCAGGTATGTTACACAAAAAGATCCCTGATCTTCCCAAGTCAAATCAAATCGTTGCAGCTCCTTCAGGATCTCATGCTGCTGATGGCATGATTGGTACGGTGAACACTAAAAGCGAGAATAAATCCTCCAAGAATTCTTCTCCTATCATAACCTTGCCTGACTCCCCGACAGGAGATTCTTCTGCTGAGGTTTCCGCCGATATTCATGCTATAGAGTCATCTACGGCTAAATCAAAATCCTATGGGAAAAAGAAAGGGAAGAAGAAGAATAAAGCAGACAAAACTCCAAAGGAGAAAACTGAAAAGTCGGAAACCAATGATGAAAAGCGCAAACCTCGTTATCCTTGTCTTGTTTGTGAAGAGGAACACTTTACAAGAGACTGCCCTCATCGAGCAGAGGGTGCGAAAATCGTCAAAGGTTCCCAAACTCCTGCTGTTTTGAAGGATCCATTTCCAAAGCAGGATAGTAAGATGATAGGTTCTTCCTCGAGTGCCAGTGAAGAACCCATATTGATGATGTCTCATGTAAGGATTGCGACTCGATCGCAAGATTATGGTAGTAAAAGTCCTGTTGATGGCAAAGAAGCAGAATCTTCTCATTCTAATCCATCAACCTCAGCTCCCGGTTCCGATCCACTACAGATCAAGAAACCTAACCCGGACTTAGTAATCAAACCGCCTGCCAAGGGTATACTTCAAAAGTCTGCTTTCAATCCACATGCAAGAGCGGCCCAAAATTATAACATTGTTGAGGACTTAGCTGTTTCACCCTCAGCAATGTCGGCTTTGGAAGTGCTGCAATCATGCCCAGCACAGCGTAAATTACTTTTGTCGGCTATAGGAGCTGTTGATGTTCAGGTCCCGAACCTAATAATCTTCGATCTAGAAAATAGTACACCGCGTTTACCTCATCAAATGGCTTTCCAGATCCCAGTGATAGTCAAAAACAGGCCTATTCATCGAACTGTAATTGATGAGGGAGCTTCCACGTGTATTATGTCGATACAGTGTTGGAGATCACTTGGTTCTCCTTCACTAAATCAATCCCCGACAATTCTTAAGGCCTTTGATGGCCGTGGGTTTCATCCTTTTGGCATTCTACAGGATTTGCCTATAGGGGTTGAAGGCAAAACCGTTAGTCTAGATGTGGAGGTGGCCGATGCCCCTCTAGACTACAACCTTCTCTTGGGTCGAAGTTGGTCTTACGCTATGACAGTGGTCGTTTCATCGGTCTTTCGAGTAATAAAGTTTCCACATAATGGCAAGATCGTAACAATAGACCAGCTGGCTTACTTTTTATCCGACCCATCCTCTTCATAGAGTATTCAGCATGTCGGTAAAACGACTATCCCATATAAGGATGTTGGAGTAGGATTAGTTAAAGATGCCGGTTTATTGGGAACTTTTCCTTTTCCTCCTATCAACGCATTGTCTTCGTTTACCTCAATTCATATGATTACATCAAACACCATTGTTTATGACGATCCTTGGATCGTTCCTTCTGAATCTGAGATAGACTCATTTGGTGATGCTATGCCTTTAAGTCCATATGAAATTGCCTATGAAGCCGTGCAGTCTTTTACCGACCCGCGTTCAACCAAAAAAGACTTAATGAATGTGGTCTGTGAGGAATCACTTTTCACATCAACCTCGGACTTAATAGCGTTTCCCGAAGTTGTATCATCTGACAAGCAACTTCGTGAAGTCCTATGTGTAGACGATTTACCATGGGAAGATCTCCATCACAGATCTTCGTTTTTACCTGAGGATGATCGTTTTGAAAATGATTTCTCATAAATCTTTATAGTTGAATATGTCAAGGAAGCGCAGAATCCAATGAAACATCCTGATTCAGAGCTAAATTTGGGAAACATATCTCGAACTATTCCCATTGACATTTCAGTTAATCCTGGAATTGTTGAGAACATTCATATAGGTGCCTCGTGTACAAAGGACGAACTTCAGACATACAAGGCCCTATTCCAAGAATTCCGCGACGTGTTTGCCTGGTCCTATGAGGAAATGCCAGGAATTAATCTCGCGATTGTTGTTCATGAGATCAAGACTTACCTGGACGCTAAACCCGTCTGGCAACGTTTGCGTTAGATTCACCCATGAAAAGCTGCTGCAATTAAAGCAGAAGTTGAGAAGCTGTTGAAAGCAGGTTTCATTTATCCAATCCCGTTAACGGATTGGGTATCGAATATTGTTCCGGTTAACAAAAAACAGAGAACAATAAGAATATGCATCGACTATAGGGACATTAATCGAGCTTGTCCAAAGGACAACTACCCAACACCCTATATCGATCAAATAATTGATGATTGTGCTGGCAGTGAAATATTTTCCTTTATGGACGGTTTTTCCGGTTACAATCAAACCAATATTCTACCTGCCGATCAACCGAAAACGACTTTCATTTGTCCATGGGGGACATTTGCTTATTGCAAATTGCCTTTTGGACTTAAGAATGCCGGAGCAACTTTTCAAAGGGCGATGTCTTATGCGTTTCATGACATCAAACACATTGTGCAACCATATCTTGATGATTTGCCTACTCATTCGTTACATCGAGCTGATCACCTTGTCCATTTATGAGCAATCTTCATGAGGTGTAGGCATTATCGTATTCGGTTGAACCTACACAAATGTGTCTTCTGTATAGAAGTGGGTCGATTGCTGGGATTTGTAGTTTCAAAAGCCGGCATTCGCGTCGATCCCTCGAAGGTAAAAGCTATCATCAAATTGCCTCCTCCTTCGAGTCTTCGCCAACTCCAAAGTTTGTAGGGGAAAGCAAACTTTTTACGATGATTCATTCCTAAGTACCCCGAGGTTACAAAAGGTTTTACATGGTTGTTAAAACAGAACCCTCAATTCACTTGGGATGAAATAGCTCAGAAATCTTTTGATGCACTCAAGCACGCATTGACCCATGCACCGTTGCTGCATCCTCCCAATTACAACCAGGATTACTTTCTGTATCTCGCCGCCTTCCATTCCACCATTGGGATGGTCTTAGTTCAGGAAGACGAATTCGGAACGGAACATGTGATATATTACCTTAGTCGGACGTTAAACCCAACTGAGCTAAAATACTCACATGTGGAGAAATTGGCAGTGGCAGCCGTTCAAGTTGTCCAACGTTTTCGTCACTACATTTTACAACATAAAACTACAGTCATTTCGGATTGCAACCCTATGATCTACATTTTGACTAAACAATTGCTAGGGGGCAAGTACTCTAAATGGATTGTTATCCTGCAGGAGTTCGACTTGGAGTTTGAGAAATATAAGTCTAAATAATCTTTAGTTTTCGCGGAGTTAATGTGTGACTTCCCGCGTGCTGACACGGAAACTGTGGCAGAGGAGCCCATTGCGGACGAATCTTTGTTTCTAATCAGCACTTTAGATCCGTGGTATGGAGATATCATCGTCTATCTCCAGACCCAATCCTTTCGGCCCGAAGTTTCAAAGTCGGAACGTCAGAAAATTCGATTCCAGTCCCAACAGTACAAAATTATTGGAGATACTCTTTATCGCCGTGGGGCGGACTTGGTTTTTCGACATTGCTTAACTCACGAAGAGGCTGAAAGGGTTCTAAATGACTATCACTCTGGAGCGTGTGGCGGTCATATGTCTGGTTATGCCACAGCCCAAAAGATATTGCGCGCTGGCTACTTCTGGCCGTCCTTGTTTAAATATTGTATAATTGCGGTCCGAAAATGCCACAACTGTCAAGTGTTTGTTTGAAAGATGCGCGCTCCACCCGCTCCTCTCCACCCTATAATTTTCGTTGGTCCTTTTTCCAAATGGGGTATCGATTTTATTACATGTACCCCTCACTCGGCTAGGGGGCATGCGTATATCATCCTTGCGGTAGATTATTTTACTAAGTGGGCCGAGGCGATGCGTACATTCGAGGCAGACGGCAAGACAGCTACAATTTTTGTGTTCAATCACATAATTGCTAGGTTTGGTGTCCCACAAGCGATAATCACTGAACATGGGCACCATTTTCGAAACGTTATGATGACAGAACTTACAGGCCAGCTTGGTTTGCGTCACGATAGTTCAACTCCTTATTATCCACAAGCGAACGGTCTGGTTGAGTCTATCAACAAAGTTTTAGTTATCATGATCCGACGAATCATTGGTATTCATCGGTCAAATTGGCACAACATGTTATTTTCAGTGCTTTGGGAATACCGAACCTCAGTGAAAACATCAACAGGGTTCACTCCTTTCCAACTAGTTTATGGTTTGGAAGCTGTGCTACCCATTGAATGTGAAATCCCGTCACTGCAAATGGCCATCGAGTTACTTCCAGCTACTTCCGAAGAGGAAAAGCATTTATTATACTTAGCTCAATTAGATGAGACTCGACGTGATGCCGCATTGGCGATCGAGACTCACGCAAAACGTATGAAAGCTCAGTATGATTGAAATGTGACCCCTCGAATTGAAAAGATTACATTATCATATTCGATTGCATTCAGTTTTGAGTTGGGTCATAACACCATTGGTTTCATATCCATTTACCCATTTGAGTAATAACAGCCTTAATAACACAGCGCTTAATTAAAATTCATCTAGTAATATTTTTATTTTCTAGGGCTCTGATACACCAACATAGCTTAGGCTAGTGTCTTGGAGTAGGGAGTAATTAACTCTCCAAGACAATAAAACTAACAAGTAGTTGTATCTTGTGGTAGGAAGAAATCCAATTGTTGCATTTATGCTCTGGGAAAGCTCCTCTTAAAGGAGAAGCACGAGATCGTGTCCGAACCAGTGTGGGAATCAATCCTTCCTCATTGGGAACGACGCCAGATATTCACGTATTAAAAATGGTAAACCTCGGATTAACCATTGTCGAGGAGCCTGGGGTCACTTGTTGGTAAACCTTGGATTATGTCAAGGAGCCTTCAAGGGGATTGAGCTTGCTACTCTGCCCTTGCGTGTGTATCGGATCGTAGACTGTTCCCCCAGGTGTATTTGTCTCAGTTGGTAGCCTTAGTGACCATATTCTTTAGGATTCTTCCTGAGGTGACAGTGGTGGGAAGATCCCACTGTACCTAGAGCAGACGTCGGCTAGACTCACTTGGATTTTCTGGGGGGTTCACTTCACTCGAGACGGTTAAGTGGAGGAACTTGGTCTAGTCTATTCATTAAGCGGGTTGCCGAGGTAACTGTTCCAACCGCCATTTCTGTACTGAATTCTGCGACGTTGGATTTCATCACCAACTAGTGTTTTCAGTCCAGAAGGTTACTGTTTGTGTGTGGTTTGACTCCTAGATTTGATAGCGCGTGTTAATTTGTTTGTTTTTACTTTTAGAGACCATAGATGTGAATTGTGAATTTTAATTGTTAGGTGTGAATTGTGAATTGTTAATTTTAGTTTTAAAATTGTTAATAAAATTCACTGAAGTTGAATATAATGGCAAATGTTCCAGAATTTACCAACCAAGGAATCCCTCTTGACGAGAATCCTAGTACTTTTCCTTACTTTGGAAATGTTGGTCCTCCTTATATGGCTACTTTGTCATTACCTGGATTTACAATAGGATTACCGATATGGTTATTTTCAACTTCGTTGGCCCCAAATACTCCAATTGTTCCACCTCAACCGAATGCTTCACCTCAACAGAGTTCACCATCTCAACATCACCAACCTTTTGTTGACCCTTTACCTTCTTCGCCTAATTTTTCTTCCTCCATTTCTTCCTCTTCGATTGGTAAAAGCCTTGATGCTAGTAACCAGGTGGCTAAGAAGAAGAAGAAGAAGAAGAAGAAGCAAGATAAGAAAGAAGTCAACCAACCAACCATGACTGTAAGTGTTAGTTGTGTTGAGGAAAACTTCGACATGCATCGTAAACCCAAATACCCTTGCAGGCTTTGTAAGGGTGACCACTTCCTTATCAATTGTCCTAGTATTCCAAAGGTCTTGGAAGTATGGTCAGAAAAATCATATCAATTTTCCATTGATCCATCAACCAGTGATAGTCAGGTTCCTAGGAAAAAGGGTAAATTTAGGTTTCCTTGTAAGTTATGCAAAGGGAGTCATCAAACTCACATTTGCCCTCACATGGATGAAGCCTCAAAATTGTTGGAAAACCTTACTGTTCCACAGCAAGAATTTCCAACTGGTTACCGTAAACTTTCTCCCAACCTACCGTCAACTGGCGGAGTGATTGATCTAATTTCAAGCACAGTCAATCCCACTCTTCCATTGGAAAGTGAAACTCATGTCACTCAGGTTGATGATCTGTTAGTTGATCAAGTGGTCGATTCAATTTCACATTTGGTCGATCCCACTTTCCCTTTAGAGAGTGAACTTCATACCACTCAGGTTCTTTTTGTTACATCAGATTCTTCTACGCCGGGGGGCATTTCACCTGTTTCTACAGAACCCCCTCCAAGTTCTGAGGTCTTTTCCTTTGATTGGAATAGAGTGACAGAACCTCGTCTTCCTTCCTCCATCCCTTTCCAAATCATTATCAACACTGGTGGTAGGGACATACATCGTACTCAGGTAGATGAAGGTGCTTCTGCTAGTATTTTATCCTCAACTGTTTGGAAAGCTTTGGGTTCCCCTCAGCTTGCGCCTATTACGCAGAATCTGAAAGCTTTTAACAGAACCATTAGTGAACCTTTAGGGATCCTTCCTAAGTTTTCTATTACCTTGGAAGGTAAAACTGTCTGTATTGATCTTATGGTAGTTCAAGGTCCCTTGGATTTCAATTTACTCCTTGGGCAAGACTATGTTTATGCAATGAAAGCTGTCGTATCGACACTCTTTCGTGTGATGTCTTTCCCTCACAATGGCAGTATTGTGACTGTAGACCAGCTTTCGTTCCCTAGTCTTGTTTCAACTACCAATAATATGACACCCCTAAATGTTCCTGATTCTAAAGTGGTATCTACCCCGCCACGGGTTAATTATGTGGCAACTGATCCCATGTTTTCAGTTACCGATGTAAGTGAGCCTCTCACTGTTTGCTCATCTTCCTTTGATTTAGATCCGGTAATTGACATGGAAAACTCTATGGGATTACTTGAACACGATGTTCTTATCCCTTTTGAGTCCCTTGACATGTGTTCCTTCCAGAGAACTATTCTTCCTTCTGATGAAGACCTCTTGGAAGCCATGATCAAGGTGTGTCCATTGACATGTCTTTCTTCCAGTTGGAAGCCATGATCAGTGAGTGTGAGGATAGTTTTTTCTTGTATCGACCTCGTTTAAAAAATGAAACAAGGGTTAGAGGATATTTCTTGTTATTGAGTCAACCTCGTTAAAAAATGAATCAGTTGGTCAGAGGATAGTTCCTGTTATTGAGTCAACCTCATTAAAAAATGAATCAGGTATGAGGACAGTTCTTTTCTTGTGTCAACCTCATTAAAAAATGAAACAACTCCCTTTTCGAGTAGAGTCTTGAAAGTAAACCTTCATTCCATCCACCTGGTTGGATGCAATGAAGCTTGGGGGGCATGTACCTTGCTTTGCATCATTATGCTGGGGGCATGTGAACTTCTGGAGCATAGTTCCTTGTCTTGTGTCAAGCTCGTTAAAAAATGAAACAAGGAGTTTTGAGCATAGTTCCTTGTCTTGTGTCAAGCTCGTTAAAAAATGAAACAAGGGTAGGTTAAGTAGGTAGATTGTAGAGAGTAGTTATGAGCATAGTTCCTTGTCTTGTGTCAAGCTCGTTAAAAAATGAATCAAGGATTTTATGAGCATATTTCATTGTCTTGTGCCAAGCTCGTTAAAAAATGAATCAAGGATTTTATGAGCATAGTTCCTTGTCTTGTGCCAAGCTCGTTAAAAAATGAATCAAGGATTTTAGAGCATAGTTCCTTGTCTTGTGTCAAGCTCGTTAAAAAATGAATCAAGGTTTTTTAGAGTATAGTTCCTTGTTAGGTAGATTGTAGAGAGTAGTCATGAGCATAGTTCCTTGTCTTGTGTCAAGCTCGTTAAAAAATGAATCAAGGTTTTTAGAGGATAGTTCCTGTTACTGAGTCAACCTCATTAAAAAATGAATCAGGTAGATTGTAGGTTATATAGGTAGATTGTAGAGAGTAGTTATGAGCATAGTTCCTTATCTTGTGTCAAGCTCGTTTAAAAAATGAAACAAGGGTTTGAGGATAGTTCTTTTCATGTGTCAACCTCACTAAAAAATGAAACAACTCCCACGAGTCTTTCCAAAATTTTGAAAGTAAACCTTCATTTCATCCACTTGGTTGAATGCAATGAAGCTTGGGGGGCATGTACCTTGATTTGCGTCATTATGCTGGGGGCATGTGAACTTATAACAAGCATAGTTTTTCGTTTCAAGCTTGCGTAAACATGAAACCGAATTCGAGCATAGTTCTTTTCCTGTGTCAAGCTCGTTAAAAAATGAAACAAATCCTCCTCTAATTGAGTCGAGAGTTTGACTAGATCTCATAAATGTTAAGTTGTATATTTAGGTTAGTTATTTCAGTTTTTTGCATAATTTTCTTACAGTTTTAGGTTGAGTCTTTCAAATGATCTCGTACATGAACCTTCATTCCATCCAGCTTGTACTTAGTTGAATGAAATGAAGCTGGGGGGGCATGCGCTCTAGCAGTTATGCTTAGGGGGCATCAAGCATAATTTTCTCTCTGTTTCAAGCTTGTGTAAAAATGAAACTACTTTAAAGCATAGTTTTTCTCTGTTTCAAGCTTTTGTAAAAATGAAACCTATCTCGAGTCAATTTCGGTTATTTTCAAGACTCGTTAAACTCATGAAAATCCCGAGATTATTTTTCTATCTTTCATTCTCGTAAAACAAATGAAAATGTCGAGTTCTTTCCGTCTTTTCCTACTCGTAAATTAAACTGAAAGTCGGCCATATGAGTACATTTTTATCATTTTTTCAAACTCATTAAAACTTACGAAAAATGAAAACCATGAGTACATTTTTATCCCTTTTTCGAACTCGTTAAAACTTACAAAAAAGTGAAACCTTAGAGTCATCTTTAAGCCCTTTTCTGACTCCTAAAACATGAAAAGGTTGCTGAGCGTTTCTTTTACACTCGTTAAAACGGAATTAAAAGACGGTCCACTTACAGCTCTTTTCTGACCGTAAAAAAACATGAAAAGATTGCCGGATTTTTGTCGTTTCAAATTTGATATTGGAAATAAAACGACGTGTCCTTGATCACTTTTTACTTTTCAGATCAGAGACACTAATCATGAAAGTACTCCTTGGTCGTAAAGATCAAGCGGTTCTCTCAAGTATTATTTTATACCTTTTCGGGCTTGGGAGACACAAATTTATGAAAAAGGTCAACCCTGGAGTCTTCTTAAGTTTTTTAGACTCTCTAAAATTGAAAAACACCGAGTTTCTCCTATACTGGACTCGTTAAAATTTCACAGTAAAGGACCTGTTCGATTACAAACAGGAACGGACCACTCCTTCTTAGGGTTCGAATCTAAACTAAGTTGGACTCATCCGAAGGATGAGCTTATAATCAAGCAAATGTTATCCTCCTCAAGCTTGTAAAAAAATAAAGAGGTATTTGCCAGAAATGGTGGGGGAAAAGAGAGAAAAATGAGCCTGTTTGTTATCCTTTGTCTCAGAAAAACCTTATCACCACTCTTGAACACGACACTTTTCATTCACCTGGGTTGGGAAATCCTTTGCCTAACAGTTGATCAAACCACATTGAAAGTCTTCAGCTGGTTTCTGGGTATTAACTTTCGGACACTTGTCACCAAGCCATCTGTTGTTTCGTTATGTGTTCAAGAGGTCACTGCAAATAAACCATTCATTTGCAAAATACCTATCATCCATCTTGACCATCCCTGAGTCAGTCCTTACAGCTACATTTCTTCAACTTGATCTATGATTTCGTGTTGTGGGCTTGCCTACAACGGATCGCTTTCTATCAACATCAGCACATTATCTAGAAAGATGATCTAGAAATCGTCAGTACCTTGAAATCTGCATGCATCAATGGCAGGTTTCTCGTCTTTGACGACAGTTTACATCATTGACTTTCGATCGAAGGATTCCGTGATATGTTCGACATCAACACATTCATTCGCATCTCACGGATTGTACTGGGTACTTTGAGAACCATTGACATCACTGGTGGTCTCTCTCACACTTGTTAACAGTTTACATCATTGACTAGTAATCAAGTGGTTTCTACCATGTTCGACTTCAACTCATTTATTCGCATAGATAGAATCGTACTATTTCGGGAAGTAGAAATGAAGACCTTGGATCTAGTTTCCGCCATCCAGGCTGCGAGGAGTTTTGTATTCATTATAAACAGATGGCTGCGTCCATACTGTGTCTACATGAGTCTACGATTATGATGTACTATGAAATCATTCCTATATCAGAGCAGTAGTTAGTTTGTTAGTTAAAGTTTTTGATCTAAGTATGGGAATTCCTACCTCAGCGATGATATGATCTCATATATGTATTTTGTGTTGAATATTTGCAGTTTCCGACTGGGCTCTCCACAAGATAATCCTTGAAATGATAAAGTGCTTCACCCTTCCTAGATGATATGAAACCCTAATCTACTACAGGCTTCACACTTTAGGGGGCAATCTGTTACACTAAAATTTGTCACCATGACTATTTACAGTCAGTATGGCTCCATCAATTGTCATACTGTCCTCCTTGGCAAGTCTTATACCTCTGCTCCTCATGCCAAACTCCAAGAAAGAGAGAAAGTCTTTAAAAAGTCAATATAACTCTGGTTACGCAGTTTCTCTTACCCTTACCTGCGTGTACGCACCTCAAGTTCATAATACCTGCGTACTTGTACGCTCTGTCTGTAAAGGGGTGGGTGTGTACTCCTATAAAGGTCAAAAGGCGCAAGTTTTACTTCAAAAAACTTACTTGTGGTCGATTCTAGAGTATTCTAGAAGATGGTTTGACGTGGATTGAGCGCCTCCAGATGGTTCATGCATCCCAATGAAAGAGGAACTTATCCCATGAAGAGGGGAGCTACCCCTTTGAAAGAGGAGCTTATCCCATTGATGGTGTACCTGATTAACTTCCTCCAAAGCATTATAAATACAGGTATTGGGCCAGAGGGAGGGGAGGTTGAAAGCTGAACATTCGTAAGGGTAGATGCTGCTGAAATTAGGACTCCCTTTTAGAGCTTGAGAGGAGAGATTCCCATCCTTTCTTAGCTTCATTTGGAAGTGGGTGAGCTGATCAAAGTAAAGGAGAACTCTTGCTGGACCCTGGGAGGGACCTGCACAACACCAAGGCACTGGTTGTAATGGTTTCTTTTGTTTCCAATTAATACAATTAAGTTCATTTTTCTCAACAAGTTGTTATATATAATTTTTTTCATAAACTCCTTGGTATTTATGATGAATATGTTTTATTATATGAGTTATTCAGGTGCTATGTAATCGTTTGCTTGTTAGTGAATGCAGGTTTCAAAGAGAAGGAGGAGGTCATCTGGATCGAAGAGGCTTGGCTGCTACAAATAGCGTTGGACTAAAGGTAAGACTTGAACACCTGGTTGCTTTTATTTTAAATGCATATTTAGGGAAAGATAGTGCTTGATTGTTTTGTTTGTCACTAGAAAGCCTTAGCTTCTAGGGAGGTCGGTTTTGTCCGCAAAATTGACTCTTTCCTTTTGAAGGAAAGTTCAGTATTTTTATTTTATTTTAACAAAGCATGAAAAACTACTTAACAAAAATCAATTTTAAGATCTATGAAAATCTAAGAGAAATTTACCTAAAAGCAAATCTAAGAGAAATTTACCTAAAAGCAAACCTAATGAGGTAAAAGCCTAAAAAATATAATTCCAGGATGTTTTACTCAGTTAAAATTCAACCAAGGACTAATTCATGCAGAATCATAAACTAGTCAAAAACAAAAATAAAAATCTTTTGTTCTTTTTCTTAAGAATGAAATTCACAGCTTAACCAACAAGCCTTCTCGAAATTCCGCAAAGAGACAACACAAAGGTAGGTTTATCACAAAGGTGGATTTTACGAAAGGTCCGACTCCTAAGAAGACTGAAAAGACCAGGGATATCCAAGGTTTTTACAGCTTCTAAAGCCAAAGTCACTACAAGACCAATACAAAAATCAAACCTAGGGCTAGAATTTCTATGAACTTCACTAAAACCCTTGATGCTAATGAAACAAGCTTAGATGAAAACTTTTGACAGGTAACCAGTGGATCTGGGCAGCAATAAACAAACTATAAACAAAATCTAATAGGTAAAAAAGGAAAAAATGGAATTTTCTAAACTTTTGACAGGGTACGTAGGCAGCCTGTTTGCACAAGTGCGGCCACGCTCTGTGTACAAAGCAGAAGTGCGTACAGGTATGCACTGTTCCTAACACAGAGGGTGCGTACTGCTCTCAAAATCAAGAAAATTAAAAACTAACTCAACCCTAAGCTATTCCACCCAAATTCACATTCAATCAGTCAAAAACCAGAAAGAAATCGACTTTTCTCAAATCAAAGTATCAATCAAAAGAGAAATCAATCAAATCCATGGATTCCCCAGTATGGTCGCCATTTTGTCGTGCGGAAAGAGTCAATTTTGCGGACAAAACCAACCTCCCTAGAAGCTAAGGCTTTCTAGTGACAAACAAAACAATTAAGCACTATCTTTCCCTAAATATGCATTTAAAATAAAAGTAACCAGGTGTTCAAGTCTTACCTTTAGTCCAACGCTGTTTGTAGGAGCCAAGCCTCTCTGATCCAGATGAGATCCTCCTTCTCTTTGAAACCTGCATTCACTAACAAGAAAACGATTACATAGCACCTGAATAACTCATATAATAAAGCATATTCATCATAAAGACCAAGGAGTTTATGAAACAAATTATATATAACAACTTGTTGAGAAAAATGAACTTAATTGTATTAATTGGAAACGAAAGAAACCATTACAACCAGTGCCTTGGTGTTGTGAAGGTCCCTCCCAGGGTCCAGCAAGATTTCTCCTTTACTTTGATCAGCTCACCCACTTCCAAATGAAGCTAAGAAAGGATGGGAATCTCTCCTCTCAAGCTCTAAAAGGGAGTCCTAATTTCAGCAGCATCTACCCTTAGGAATGTTCAGCTTTCAACCTCCCCTCCCTCTGGCCCAATGCCTGTATTTATAATGCTTTGGAGGAAGTTAATCAGGTCCACCATCAATGGGATAAGCTCCTCTTTCAAAGGGGTAGCTCCCCTCTTCATGGGATAAGTTCCTCTTTCATTGGGATGCATGAACCATCTGGAGGCACTCAATCCACGTCAAACCATCTTCTAGAATACTCTAGAATCGACCACAAGTAAGTTTTTTGAAGTAAAACTTGCGCCTTTTGACCTTTACAGGAGTACGCACCCACCCCTTTACAGACAGAGCGTACAAGTACGCAAGTATTATGAACTTGAGGTGCGTACACACAGGTAAGGGTAAGAGAAACTGCGTAACCAGAGTTATATTGACTTTTTAAAGACTTTCTCTCTTTCTTGGAGTTTGACATGAGGAGAAGAGGTATAAGACTTGCCAAGGAGGACAGTATGACAATTGATGGAGCCATACTGACTGCAAATAGTCATGGTGACAAATTTTAGTGTAACAACCTCTTTGATGAAACCCTAGACCTAATGAAACTGAAACCCTAGAAATGACTTTTGCAAATTTAAAGACAAAAAGTGACAAGCCAATACTGTCAGATGCTCCATGCTCCTAACGGAATGCAGCTGATTGAGCGAGACACCTAATATTCAATGAAACAAAAGAATTTGATCTATGATGGAGGGATGACGATACCAACACTAACATGAGTTATTTGTAGGATGGCCTCTACTACTAATTTTTCATTTTGGTTTACATCTAGTTTGATAATCAAATCCTTATTTGAATCGTTTTGTCAATGCATAACTCTTGAGTTGGCCTTCTCTATTTTAATTTTATTGGAGACCTTTGCTATGTATGTCTCTTCTATATTGATAGCCATATGGTTTTTACCCAAGTCATTATACAATAGCTCACCAGCCTACTTATGTAATTTGACCTTGTCTGAGAGAGGGACACTAGCTAAGTTCAAGGATACATCTAGGGTCTTGAACTGAGGTCCTTCAGGTAAGATCTGTATTGATGGACATCGTAGTGGAAACCTCATTTCATCCTTCTTTAAGTCCATGGCAATCAATAATCGAGTGTAATGAGGAGTAGATTGGGCAATCAATAATCAAGTGTGATGAGGAGTAGATTGGTCAGCCATTGTTCTCTGCAATCTCTGTTTGATATTTTATTTTCTTTCATTAATGGCCCTTCCTAGGGGCCAACTAGGTCCTGCAATAGCAATATTGTCCTCGGGATCTGGAATGGCTACTTCAGTTGTGGTGAAGTAGTGTTTGTTGTTGGGTTCTTCAAGTTGATCTAAAAGCCTGGGTGATCTGAAATAGGTTCTCTAATTATATCCCTACTTCTTTCTCGTCTTCTTCTTCTTGTGGATCTTGAGCCCTAGATTTTTTATTTATGTGACCTTCCATTGTATCAGCTTCCCCTATTGAGTTAGCAACCCTCTTTGATGCTTTCCCCGTACTGACTAAGGACTCAGTCTCCATATCTGTATTAAGAGGCCATGAGTCAAAGTTAGATTTCCATTCATATTCAGGCTTATATTCATGCACGTAAGTCAAAGCTTTAATTTTTTCTCTCCTTCGAGAAATGATGCCTTGGTGATCAGAGTGCCAAGTGTCACCCTTTTCTAGCTCCCTGGATTCTAGTAAGGCCTCAACTATTGTAAAAGCATGCCTTGTGTTTACCACAAAAGGGACGATTAGCTGTCCCATTTGAAGATGCAACCCTTATTTATTGTTACAAAATGAAGCAGGTCTACATTGATGTCTATCAAATGAACTCGAGGGAAAAGATCCTCATTGGCATGAATACTATAAAACAATGTGGATGAATTTCACCAATCATGGCATCCTTGCTAAGTTGGAGAAACTCCTTTTGTCGTGAGAAGATTCTAGGTGGCAGTGTTAGGTTCCTATACCAATAGAAGTCATAATTTTGAATGTTTAAGGTTAAGCCTTGTAATATTGTACATACATTTGATTTCTGCAAATGTTTCCCATATTATAAAAAATTAGAAAATGTAAAGAGTGTATGTCCTAAAATAAAAATAAAAGGACAAAAGAATAAGAGAAGGTCAAAAAAATGAATATATATGAACCTCAAAAACAAAAAGACCATGAAAATGTGCAACTCTAAATGCCACTACTATTTACTTTTATGCATAATGATGATTGTGTGCAACTTGTTATTCATGGCACAATCCATGGTAATCAAACAGTTTACTCTTGGTTATTCCATGCTTTGAATTTCATGTTAATAGATTAGATAATAAAATCTGACTAAACAGTTCAATCTTGGCAGATCATAGTTAGGTGGAGAAAATAAAAGGAGCTCATAAGCTTAATCTGAGCCCTTGGATGATATAAGGTTAGAATTAGATAGATTGACTTTCGAAAATAAAAATAGAAGAATAAGGGTTTGCTAGCCTAAATGCACCCTAAGAAATGAAGAAAACATGTTAGAGGTAAGAAATGGGTAAGTAGAAGAAATGTTGTTGAACTACAAAGTTTACTTGGATCAAAGAACATACATCATGCTTAGGGGCATCTTTCAACATGTATGATTAACTCCCCCTCATTCACTTTTCCCTTTATTTACTAATTTCCTATCAACAATTATGTTCTAAGTACTTTTAACCCTACAAGTCAAAGAGGCTCAGAGCATTTCTTTGACTTTTGGAGGGACTGTACCCTCTACTTAATGACTTATGGATGCAAGTACTAGAATCCCCTTCATAAACACATTCCCCCTTCAAAAGATCCATTTCCCTTCATTACCCTGATAAAACCCCCATATAAACCCCTTTCATAAGTTTTAAACCCAATTTACCTAAGGAAAGTAAGACCCCCCCATGTAAAACCATTTCGCACAAAAAACCCACAAAAAATCCTTTTTTCCTAAGTTTAAATCTAAACACGCAATCACATGCCTTTTAGCCTTTTGACTTAAGAAAAACCCCTCTTCACTCATTTCATATTAATTAACTAACATTATTGTATAACTCCCCTATAACCCTTTTCCTGTAAATAAATTAAAACCCTATATAAAATACCCCAACCCCTTAATTTTAATCAAAACTAATATAAACTACCCATATCCCACTATAACTTCACTTAAGTTTACCTAACCCCGGTAAACTAAGTTAATCCCGCATTAGCTTCACTCGACTCCCTAATCCCTCATTAAGCCCAACCCAATCAGTTTAAACCTATGACTTAAGCCTAAACTAATCCATAATGTCGTGATTAAACCATGGGCCCCCCTCCAATCCCCATTCCCACCCGACTACCATCCGATCGCCTCCCCATAAATCCAACAACCCCAAGCCATATCAGTTGGGCTCGATGGACTGCCTTTACCCGCCTGATAAGGTGGTTTTCCCTCGACCCCCGATGGCTACTTGTCATGCTCTAAGACTGATCGGGCGACCCCTCTCTAAAATTTCCCACGCCTAAAAGTGGTGCGACGACTCCTCAATACCACTTCCCCGTCGTTCTGATAAACCATATGTCCTTCATAAAAATGAATTGCGCACCATATTTCAAAAATCTTCCCGTTAAAGATTTAAACCTCGAAAACCCATGTTTTCTCGCTTTCTGCCAGTTTTACACTATAAGTCCATGAAACCCTCCAGCGCTACCCTACACCTCTGCGATGCAATTTCCCCTCCAATTACGTCCAAAATGCTGCCCCGAGACCTTTTCCAAGCATTCTCATGCTAGAGAGCCATCAAGCGCTCTTCATGCAGACTGAATATTTCTTAATTATTATTGAATTTTTCAGAGAATCAAACTAAGATCAGAGCTTGGATAAATAGTTCTAATACTAGTCAAAGAACCTGTTTACTCCAAGACTCGACCAAGAAGCCTGTTAAAAGACTATATTCAAATGAAGAAGACCAGTTATACAAGGAAGAAGATGAAGACGATTACACACAAAGTCGAGAAGAAGACGAGGAACAGAGTAGTGACAGTTAAGAACAGAGTAACCCGACCAGAGATGAAGATGAACAAAACACACTGAAACTTGATCAAAATCCACTTTCGGTTACTGATACACATAAAAAACATGAGAATTTACTGTTGAAAAACACATTAAAAGGTAAATTGTAACAGTAAAAGGAAAGACACAGTGAAGAATAAAGACAGGTCATCGGAGTGAAAGAGTATCAGTGACAGAGAGTATCATATGAAAGACATAAGTGAACACAACCTCCAGCGTAAATGATTAAAACAACCAAAGCACAAATATCTAGAAATAAACCATAAAATCCAGCAGCACCACAATAAAAGGGACAACATGAAGTAGTTCATTAGCTACCTCTATCTTCCCGCGAGAAGACATTTTTTGTTTCCTAGATTAAATCTCAAATCAGTTTGAGATATTTGTAATAACACCTTAGTATAAATACTTCACAAATTGAAGTATGTAGGTTGGATTCTTAGACATTTCTATAGACTGCTTGATTGAAAGACTATAAAAGTTATTGGAGCATTAATTGAGCCAGCAAGTTGGGTTGATGAATAAAGACAAGATATTTCAAAGGATTCATGTGCAGAGCGATGTGTAGAAAAGTATTTTCTCTCATTGTTTTTATCTCTTAAAGTTTTCATACTTTTGATCTAAATCTGGATGCCATGACTAGAAGTATTACATTAGAATTTGTTTAATTACACTCTGCTATAACAGTTAGGCAAATCTATGTTTTCTACAAATAATCTAAGTTAAGGAATTCTTAATTTCTCCTTAGTTTAGGTTGTTTCTTTTAATCTATAGCAAATGATTCTTAATTTCCCTTTGTTTTCGATTATCCCTCTGTTCTTCGTTTCAAACCCGATCTGAGAATTCTTAATTTCTCTCTCACCCTTGTTAAAACCTTTTTCATCCCTCTGGCCTAAAGATCTACACTCTACTTCCCTATCTTGCCCTTTTAACGTTCCCTTTAGTGAGTTGATCCACTCCTACTACCCTTCTTTTGACTCCATATTCGCAATGGTCTAGAGACATCCTTCTATCGATCTGTTCAAATATCCCCACCACCCAATCTTCAATACAAATAAAAAACCCCAGTGAACCTTAAGAACTAGTCTAATATTCTAGCAAAACAAAGATAAATCATATAAAGAGAGCCCTCTCTGGACTTAGGTTGGCTAGAGCCTAAGCCTAAAAGTTGGTTTGTGGTTACCTCGGTCATTTTCTTTCTTCTTATAAATTCTAGAGAAAATTTTGAGTGATAACATAGTGGCGACTCCATCGGGGAACCAACAATTCCTCAACCCTAATAAAGCTTTAAGAAATTTCTAATTATGTATCTTAAGCCTCTTAAAGTCATTTGTTAGAAGTTATATTGAAAAATCTTAAAAAAAATTAAAAATTTGAAATTCTGGCTTCTAGGAAGACTCATTTTACTAGGGTTAATCCAGATCCCAACCCTCCCCTAGTAGTTGATAATCCCAACCTGATTTCAAAAAAATCCAAAAAATAAGAAAGTTCAACTAGTCACACACCTTTAGTTAAAGCTAATTCATGTCTTGATGAGTGGTTATTTTTAGAAGATCTTCCCTTTGATGAGAAATTTGATCTTTCATTATTTAAAGCAAAGTCTGAAAGTGAAATATACGATACTGTTCTAGACCCTGAATTCATTGCAGACCTTGAAGTCCAATAGACCAACAGATCCATTGATGAGTATATTTTAAGATCTCCACAATCATCTATTACTACTACTACCCCTGAGTTTTCTGAACAGATCTCCACAACTTTGAGTTCACCATTATTCCCTTCAACTTTAATACCTTTAGAATCCCATTCTACACCACCATTTACACCTTCACTCCCTCACCAACCTATCATTACTCATTCACCACCTACTACTCCCAGTTCTTCATCCACCACTGCATTAATCCCAATTATATCAACCCCACAACTTATCCCATGCCAATCAACATCAATGGCAAACAGATATGCTCCTCTTGTTTTACCTACCAAACTTCATGCTATGCATGTAGATTATCAGAGTAATATTATATTGTTTGATGCTATTTGTCAGTACACTACCCATCAGCATGTAAACAGGAAGTCTGACTTCTTTGAACTACATGAATTAGATGAAGCCGATGTCCAGATGAGACTCTTTGCCCAATATTTGACTAGTGATGTCAAGAAGTGGTTTAAAGCCTTCCCTGCCAATCACATAGCAGACCTAGCAAACTTCCAAAGGTTGTTTATTGATAGGTGGGAAAATAAAAAGAATCCTTTACAAATCCTTTCAGAATATGAAAATATTAAGAGAGGACCTAACGAAACAGTTCAATATTACTGCACTAGATTCAATGGTATATATAATGCAATCCCAGTTAACCTTAGACCCCCACCTGACTTAGCGTTAATAAAGTTCCTTGATGGTTTTGATACTGATATGTCATACCAACTTAGGGAAAGAAACCCCCCTACTTTAGAAGAAATGCAAAGTGTAGTTGTTAGTGTAGAAGCAAATTTGTTAGCTAAAAGGGCTAGAGTTAGAAATGAAAAAAGAACTGCTAAGGAAGAAACTTCACCATCTGATCTTAAAATAGATAACTTGGCTAAAAACATGGAAAGACTAATGGAGAGAATAGGTAACATGGAAAGGAAACCCTAGCGGTATAAACAACAAGCACCTCCAATTAGAAACCCAAATTTCAGAAATAACCAGAACATAGGGAAAAATGGACCAGATCAGAACATAAGGCCTCCTTTTCAAGAAAATTATGTAGAAACATCCAATCCAGAAAATCCAGAGCATGACACACAAATTAACCTAATGGGAGTAAATGATGAAGACACTGTTTTTCTAACCCAAGATGAGCAGGAACTGTATATGCTGCAGTAATTACAGGTACAGTCTAGTGAGTCATTTGATTATAAACAAGGATATGACTCTATTATTTTCGAAGTTCACAAGAAATATAATCTAAGAAGAAAAAGGAATTCAGATATCCCTAACCAAACAAAGAAAATAGCCCAAAATCAACCCAAAATGATAAAAGAAGCCCCTGTTTCAAAGGTCCTTCAAATTCTCCCTAGGCAGAACCCAAATCCTTCTAGCCCACAAATGTAGATATAACCCCTAATCAACCTTCTACTGATCAACCATCCACTTCAATTCCACTTGAAAATCCACATAAAGAAATCCCCAATAAAGAAAAAGAAAACAATCCTACTCAAATCCCTACTACTAAGACTCAAAACCTTCAATCAGAAAAAGATTATTTGCCTTTCAATTTGGGAGCATAGATAGCTAAGCTGAAGATTCCAATCCCTTTAACATAACTAATCAAGAATAAATCTTATAAGTCTCAGATAAACCAGACCTTAAACTTTTCTAAAAATGAGGATTCAGTTAACTTGTTTGGTGATAAACCAAAACTTATATTTGGTCCTGATGTTAATGGCAAACCATTAGAAGGAGGAGTTCCACCTTTTTATATAAGCCTTAGTATCCATGACAAGATTCTACACAATGCAATGTTGGATTCTGGAGCCTCTCACAATTTAATGCATAAATCAGTAATGGAAAAGTTGAACCTAGACATAACAAGGCCCTACAAAGACTTATTCTCATTTGACTCCACTCAAGTAAAGTGTCTAACATTAATCAAAGACCTATGTGTTACTTTAGTCCAATATCCTGCCAAGAGCATCCTAATCGACATTGTAGTGGCTGACATCCCATCAAAGTATGGCATGCTTTTATCTAGATCATGGGGAGCCAAACTTTAGAGATCCCTTCAACTACATATGTCTTATGCAACAATTTTTGTTTTTGGACAACCTAAGAAACTATATCGAGAAACCTTAATGAAATATATTGTATGTAGCCAAGATCAGCCTCAAAACTTTCCCATCTACTCCATACACTCAGACATTGGCCCTTTTATTTTGTATAATGTTGATCAAACTCAAGAAACACTTTTAGATAGCACTAATATAGAACCGAAAGAAGTTGCAGTTTCTACACCATATGAGACTATATAGACAATAGAGCTATTCAATGAACAAGAAGGCCTAATTTTTGTGAATGATGAAGATTTTGTTCCACCAGATAGTGAAAATTATGATCATGAGATCTTATGGCACTTAGATTTTGATGGATTAGTAAATAGGTTAGGAGTAGGAGCAGGAGTGTGGATATATAACTTAGAGAACAATTATTCAGAAGGCCATGCATATAGACTAAATTTTAAATGTAAAAATAATATAGCTGAATATGAAGCATTAATTTTAGGTCTTAAGTTAGTTAGGAATTTAGGAGCTAAAAGAGTTTATATTATGGGAAACTCTGAATTAATTCTGAAACAAATAGATGTTTTATATATGATTAAAGACCCTAGATTAAGTTGCTATAGAGATACTATTGTAGAAATACTAAATACTTTCTTAGAAACAAATCTTGTAGTCATCCCTAGAAAACATAACATGCAAGCCCATAGTTTAGCAATGTTTTCCAACACTTGTAAATTACACTGCTAAAGTTAGGCACAGACCTACAATTCCTGATAATTTGAAGAACTGGAAAATATTCACAAATGATAAACATATAAATAACTTTTTGCTTTCAGAAGAAGAATTTGTAAATAATAACATAGATACTGATACATCCATAGATCCTGTTCCTAAGGATAAAATAGAAATAAATAAGATAGAAGAAGATAAAATAGATAGACTTAACCCAACTAAATTTAACAAATCAGATGTAGATAACCTAGAGCTAATGGAAATTGATGAAATGATCAACGAAGAAACTGAAGTAATTAATCTTTAAGATAACTTCTTACCAAAGGGATTAACCCCTGTGGAAGACTTATTTGATTCAAATGATGTTCCTAAGAAACCTAAGATGGAACCATTAAGATATGACATTGAGGAATGCAACATAGGCACTAATGAAAGTCCTAAAATGATCAAACTTTCAAAATCATTACCTCCAACTGAAAAAGTAAAATACATTGAATTGTTGAAATAATTTAGGGATGTTTTTGCTTGGAGTTACGAGGACCTCAAATCCTATGACACCAACATCATCCAGCACACTATTCCTATAAAAGAAAATCAAAAGCCTTTCAAACAGAAACTAAGAAGGATCAACCCTGTCTTACTACCTGCCATAGAAAAAGAAATTCAAAGGATGTATGATGCTAAAATAATTGCACCAATCAGATTCTCTGATTGGGTATCAAACTTAGTGCCAACAAGAAAGAAAACAAGTGAGATCAGACTCTGTGTGGATCTCAGAAACCTCAATAAAGTATCACTGAAAGACAATTACCCTCTCCCCAAGATGGATCACATTTTGCAGAGAGTAGTTGGATCAACCAGAATCTCATTGTTGGATGGGTTTTCTGGTTATAATCAAATCTTAGTTCATCCTGATGACCAACCAAAAACTGCCTTTACTACTCCATGGGGAACTTTTATGTATGTGAAAATTCCTTTTGGACTAATGAATGTAGGAGCCACTTTCCAGAGGGCTTTGTGTTACAAGAAAAAGTGTCTATATAGAACTGCTCTATCCCACTAAGGTGTGACAGCTACCTTAGAAACAAACAGAGAAAAGCTACTTTCGTTTTTCCTTAATGAATTATAGATAGAGAGGAACAGAAAGACCAACCTCTGTCTTACGCTAATCTCTTGATTTGATTCCTCTCTTCTTTGATAGTCTTTAGCTACCTGCTCCCTTGCACGCCCAGCTTCACAAAGTACCTGTAAGATCACAGAAGCATAGCACTATACAAAGACATGGATCTATAATCATAAACAATCTAGGATCAGATGTAAATTGACCATAAAAATGTAGCAAGCATCAATGACACAAGAGCATGGAGGAAAACTTGAATAGCTTTTATTGATAAAACAAGAAAGAGCCAAGAGGAGTTACAACCAGTTGTTCTGACCCAGCATCAACCTCCCAGCAAAGAAGCCCCTCTTCACCTCAAACAAAGCTTAGATCACCCAACAATCTGATGTTTGTCTCAAGAAACCAATAGCAATTCCTTACAATATGCAAAATTCCAGCCTCTGGATCTCTGGGATGAGGGATCCATATATAGATGTCTGTAATGGAGATGAGTCAACTCATGATTTGATTAGTGTCCTCCCTCTGATAGTTCTTGCTTCCACTTGGAGATTGATGGTCTCTTACTCATCCTTGGTCGAATTCAGTGAAGCAAGTGTCACAGGAGAAGTTTCTGGAAGCTTCCATTGCCTCTCCACCTCGCGGAATGACACTGCCATTTGTCATTTCTCGCCCATCACACCCCATAGAAGGGATGCAAGGCACTTAGCCAGTGGAGCAGCTGAAATGATCCTATTTTGACCAATTTTGAGCAGTTTTTCATGGAGAACTTCTGGGAGAAGCTGTAATCTGTTGACCTTGTTCCTTTAGGGGTTAGAACAACACTTTTAGGGACTTAGGAGCCCTTGGTTTATGGACATTTCATGCTTGGGGTTGTAGTGCCCAAAAATGTCTATAACAGTTGCCCCCTAAAGCATGAGGTCGTTAATCTTTTGATGTCAGGTGAAATGCTTTATTATGAGGATCCGAAGTTCTTTCAAGCTGGGAGGAGACCTGTAATAAGATACAATACAACACATTATCTTCATAATATTTTCATGATCTAGCTGAGGCGGGCATTCCCCTGCTCATCTCTATAAATTCATTTTCATGTACATAGGACAGACAATCGTCTGAGTGTAGACTGATGATTCTGGTAGAGTCATCATCCTTTTGATTGGATGATTATCTGTGCAGCAATGATGTACATTTGATGTCTTTATTTCCCTGAATATATATTGCAGCCCGGATGGATGAGACTAGATCCGGGGTCTTCAATCTCGTTCGATATTCACTCGAAGTACAAGTTGATCCATGTGAAAGTTGTTCTGGAGTCGAACATGGAAAGACATCGCCTGATTACCAGCCAATGATGTAAGTTGTTAACAGGCGCGAGAGGGATCACCGATAATGATAATGACCCTCAAGGTACTGCAGTACAATTCACGTGGTGTGAATAAAGGACTTGGCATCGAACACCATGCAAAATCTTTTGGTCGAAGGCCATTGATGTAAACCTGTCACCGGAAGTGAGAAACTTGCCATTGAGGCATGCAAGCTTCAAAGTACTGAATGGGGTGTTACTAGATCAACTTCTTGGATAATGAGCTGATGTCGACAAGAAGCGGTCCGTCACAGGAGGGCCTTAATGAATCCCACATCAATGACACGGAACGGAGCAAATGATTTTAATGGAGGTGAAAACGATCTGGTGATATAAGGTTCAGGGTGGCGGTCATGAAAGAATGGAGTATAAATATATGGTAGTGGGTGAGACACGGGTGAATTCTCTAAATGACTTCTCTTGAACATATCGGTGACACTGATGTGATAGATTGGTAGCATTAACCCCAAATGTGGATGGTATGATGGGACCATGGTGATGTGACCGGTGAATGAAACAACCCAACCCGACTCGGACACAGAGTGGAAGTGTCATGTTCAAGAGCGACTTGCTACCAACAAAGTTTCTTCAAGTTTTCTTCCCAATTTTCCCAAGTCATTGCTGACCAGTACCTCTTTATTTTTGTCAAGCTTGAGGAGGATAACATATGCTTGTTCTATAATTTGCCCTTCGGGCAAACCCATCGCTATGTTTTAACGAGCCTAGCGATAGTGAAACTCGTTCTCATCTATAGACAAGTTTGTTTCTATTACACTTTTAACGAGTTTAACGACAAAGATAACTCGGTCCTTTAAAATTTTAGAGAGTCTGAAAAGGAACGTAAAGGTAACTCCAAAATTCCTTTTTCGTCATCTAATCCCTTAAGTCTGAAAAAGTATAAAACAATATAGAAGGGATGAATTTTCGATACTTTTAATGAGCCGAACAAAACAAGCGCTCGATCTTTTTGTGTAATAATCTCTCAAGTCCAAAAAGATTAAAATCTAGAGGAGAAATAGCACTTCCGGTCCCTTTAATGAGCTAGAGAGGCCAATGGCTCAGCAATCTTTTCATATTTTACGAGTTAGTTGAAAAGAGCTTAAAGGAGATGTTAGCGTTCGAATCTGTCTCTGGCTAAGGAAGGCAAAACTCGAGGCAACATCAAACCAAGCTCAGCCTCGTAACTAGCCCTACAAGGATAGGAGAGGGCTCTCTCCGGGTCTATCTCGGTAGACAAGTTTTCAAAGGGGCTGAGATGACTCAAATTTAATACTTATTTTAGGCTAGTAAAGAGATGGGAAAGTTTGTTTTAGATTTTTGAGTTTTTTGTTGGAGAAATGGGAAAACCAATTTTGGGTGCGGGGATTGAGGTCAGATCTTTGTAGAAATCAAATTGGGGCGAGGTAGGCAATAGTCTTGATGCCTTTGATCAAGTGTATGGACGGATCAGAATGACAAGGATTTGAAGAGGGCAAAAGAGAATATGGATCCTCTTCAAATTGATGAAAACATGGAAAATCAAACAAACTTAAAGGCAGAGCATAACAATCTATGGATTCTACCTTAACACTTCATTTTTTCAATTGCAGAAGATGAAAGAAGGAGAATGATACACATTAACAACTTACAATTACAGAAAGAAACACACCATCAACACACAAAGCCACAAGGATCCCAACAGGTGCTGCAAAATCTCTGATCTTTCCTTAGCCAAAATATGAAAAATATATACAATAGTGTCCAAAATCTTCCCAAGAGTCCAACCTCTGCTACTGAATGAAAATTTAGATATATAGATCAAGCTAACCTCATTCCCTAACCTCTAGGGGTCAAGCTCCTCCTTCTAAGAGCAGTTTCAACAATTCTAAACATGGAGTAGGAATCTAGGTGACCAAAACAACCTGCTTCTAAAAAGAAGGAAACTAATTCATTACATTAATTGTTTGCTAATTTGTGAATGAATCATCTAGAAGAAGGTAGATAGGTGCCATATTACCTTACATAAATCAAATTACATAATTTTGGGTCAAAAATCACATCAAGGAGTGAAACTGGTGAAAACTGGCCGAATTCCTGAGCTGGAGGATGAAAACTGGACCAAAAACCCCAATGCGTAGCGCCCTGATCCCAATGCGTAGCGCACCTTTAAGCCTGTTTTTTGGGCACGTCCTGACATCCAAATTGAGCTTATGATAGCTCTTTGGAAAGCCCTGGATGTCTACTTTCCAACCCAAGTGGAATTTTCCAATTTGGAGCTCATTTGCCCCTCCAAAACGGCATTCTCCCAGAAGTACTTCCTGCTGTTGCAAAAAGTGCCAGCAAGGTGGTTTTCATGGTGTTTTTAGGCCTTTTGATCATCCAGAATTTGATGAAATGCCTTGGAAATAACTGAGCATGTATATTTCATCATGAAAAACCCAAAAATATAAGGTTTTTCTCCAGAAAGTGCCCCAATCAAAAGCAAGCGCGCGGGCACGCTACCCATTGAGCGGAAAAAACTGTTTTTTGAGACCAAAATTTCAAAATGACAAAATTTTCTCCGAAATTGCTCAAATTCGGAGCGAAGAACCTCCATCATGTTTCATACTCAGCCAGAGAAGCCTCGGCCAAAAATCGAAGTGGATGTAGCCTCTTTCGCCGTTTTAGTGCTTTGCTCAACCTCCTTTTCAAAATCTTTATTTTTGCTTTGCCAACATGCATGCGAGCCCAATAATGATTCTTCATGTGACGAAGCATGTCTTTGTCTCTATTGGCCTTTGCCAATAACTCCTCCAGGTTTCGATTGACTTTCTCAAGCCAAAACTCTCGGTTAGCATCTACCTCCTGCTTATAAACTGAATCTGTGTCTGACATGGCTTTGAAAACAAGATGTCTGCAATATGTATGTTGTCTGCAATATGTAGGATGTCTGCAATATGTATGTTGTAGGTGTGGTAAAATCACAATTTCAATGCATGCTCAAAAGCCAACCGAAGCATCATAAGAATTATGCCATAATGGTAATACTCTGTTTCAGTGTATTGGCATGAAACAGTCACTGTTTTGATCACAAGGACAGTTTTGGCAAACGAACAAAAGTATGAAGTGTACCCTTTGTGATGTTGGCAAAAACCTTACAAATGAGTATGGAGCTGTGTTTCATCAAGGGAGAGTGGAAAAAACCTTCACCAGCCACCCACATGTCCTTTAAAACCCTAAATAATGATTTTAACATGAGCCTAGGGTTTCATTTTTTTTTAAAACACCCCATACATCATATTTTCCTCTCAAACACACTACCAGCAATTTCAAATTGAAAGAGCAGCTGAGAAACACCTACTTGCACGATTTAGAGGCGATTTGATAAGATTTGGCCGTATGCAAAATAATTTTTGTGTTGTGACTGAGTGTGTAGTGCACAAACCCAGTGCGTAGCACACACCTCATTGCGTAGCGCCTGTGTATTTTTACACTGGCCAGTGAGGCCCAAAGCGTAGCGCCCACCTCAGTGCGTAGCGCACACCTCCAACGCGTAGCGCGTTTTCTAAGAGGCGTTTGGAGGCCTTCCCAGTGTCTAAATCAGGCGAAGGATAGCTCGTTGGAAAGGTATCTGAGTCTACTTTCTAATACAATTAGAAGTTTTCAATTTGGAGTTCATTTGCCTTGTCAAAAATCAAATCTCCCAAGACTGGTCAAAATGTGCCAAATGAGGCTGCCTCAAGGTAGAGTGCTGTTTCAGTCAACTTTTTAATGCCTTCCTCAATTCCAAATTGAGCTCATGATAGCTCATTGGAAATATATTTTTGTGTAGTTATCCTTTGACTTATCAAGAAAGTTATTTGGCCAACCAAGCTAGGAGAAAATTTGATTTTCCCAAGGTCACTTCAGAGGTGCATCAATTCTCCTGAGGCAATTGTATTTTTGACATTTATCCAAAACCATTATACCTGTGTAAAAAGTGAAGGAGGTTTTTCTTCCTGGGAAGTATTGGGACAAAAACCTCTCTCAGTTTTCCAAAATTTATCTTTTATTTCTCAGAAACATCATTTGAGTAAAACCAATCCCGATGTGTGAAACGAGAGATTGTGTCAAAATGAAGCGAAATGAAGGGGATAAGGGGCTTTTAAATTCTTGGGGAAATTTTTAGAAGTAGGGAGGGATGTTAGAAAGCAGGGGAAAGTGGAATCTTGGAGATCAAGTGAGGGGAAGGGGTCCAAAAGGGCAAAACACAGGCCCAACCTAGAAAATTGCGAGGTTGTAGCAAGAAACTAGGGTTTGTGGAAAAATGAGGAATTTGGGGAATCTCAGTGATGGGAAGTGTTTAATAAGGTACATGAAGGACAGGGGAAGGTGTATGAACATCTGGATACAAGTTTTGCTAATGATTTGACCATCCAAGAGAAATTACCTCCAAAACCCTAGGAGAGGGAAATGGACCTTACCAAGGCACAACTGAAGCATGAATAAGTTGTAGAATGACCCAATGGAACTTGACATGATGATAAAAACCATATGAATGATGATAGACTCAGCTGAATAGTGACATAGACTAACATTTGGGCAACTTTGAAAAGAGTGAAAGCAAACCCTAGACCTAATGCATAGTGACCAAATTTTTCTTGAAGACTCTTTGAAATGACAAAATTGACCTTGACACCTTAAAATCACTTTGTAAGATCATATTTGATCACTGGAGGAAGGCTACAAAGGCTGACACTAACAGGAGACTCGTCTTTTGAGGAACGAGTGATAAAATGGGTAGCAACTGATTCCAAGTAAGGTTTGGAATTTTCCAATCACGGCAGTGTTACAAGGATGGCTAGTGAGATCACTCTTCGCAGCTGTTCCTCAAAATGGGTAAACAATCAAATGGAGGTGAATGATCGGCCAATGCAAAAGTGGAGGTGACGGTGCAAACATGACCAAGGCTTTAATGGCTGAAGTCCTACATTCACAATGGTTATTTACCGGTGAATAGTTCATTTTTTAATGAGATTAAATGCAGGGGGAAACATTTGCTCATGGCTTATGTTTATTTTTTAACGAGCTTGAACTATGTGCTAAAACTGCTCGATGCGGGTTTGTTTTTTAACGAGCTTGAACCTTGCGGTAACACTTCTCGATGTGGGTTTATTTTTTTAACGGGCTTGAACCTTGCGGTAACACTGCTCGATTAATCCAATCGTGTGATAAGAATGTCTCATATATAAAAACGGCAATTTTTAGAGTTTTTCCCCACATCCTTTCTTTATGCAAGTTAGGAAATGACCAATCCTACGAGTTTAAAGGGTTAGAGGACCTACAAATTTAAAAAATAAATAGTCGCTCTTCGCTTGCACTCCAAAATGTTTGCATGGCCCCAGGTATAAAACAGAGTTTCAAGGTTACCCCTTCTTTATTCTGTTAAAACATTTGTTTTACCGAGAGAGGCCTACCTCTTACAGGTTACCCAAAGATTGTTCTATTCACAGCGCAAACAAAACACTTCTTCAGCAATGTTTACCGAAATAGGCAAAGGTGAGTGAAGGAGGCTACTCCACTCACATAACTTTGACAAGAGAATCTTGTTCTAGAATAACCCCCTCTTCCAATCACAGACGGGAGTACAGACTAGTCATATTTTCTCGCGGAAACCTACCCTATACCCGAAGTTTTCCTGCCGAAGAAGACCAAGGTGCATGCCCCCTGGGTTTCAGTCATGTCCCCGAATCACTCGCGCTCATCGGGTGGACGAACTGGGGATTGAGACATTTCTTGCGTGAAAAGACCATTTAGGGATGGTATATGACTATTTTCTATGCGTGATCTGGGGAATGAAAGCTGGTCCACAAGCTTGACCACTCTTCCTTCGTGTGGAAAACACATCACTCTAAAGAGTGATGAGACAATGGCTCTCATGCAATAAATATAGTCTCGTCCAAGGAGTAGATTGTAATCCAGGGGTCCTTGAACTACCATTACGTTCATGTGAACAGTTTTCCCTCTCAAAGTTATGGGCACATTGGGAAGGATCCCTAACGGTCGACTGGTTCCTTTATCAAAGCCTGTTAGATTTCTCATCTCAGGCAAAAGCGATGGCGAACCAGGCGCTTTCCAAATAGTTGAGGAAAGGATACTCACAGAAGCCCCTTCATCTATGATGGTACCGGCCATAACCATTCTATATATTTGAACAATGATTTGGAATGGTATACTAGCCGGTAAACGGGGTCTGCCTAGTTGATTCCAGTCGAAGGAGACAACTAGGTTGCTTGGAGGTGGGATCGAATAGACGGCCGGGTACGACTCTGACGAACTTCCTTCCTGCGATAAAGGAACGGGTAAATTTCCCCCATGTTCTTTGGAGTCTGTGCTTATGAAAAGAATTTGGATGGTGTCATCCTTGTTCTCTTCGATGACTGTATCATCTGAAGATGGAACCTCTGAAGGCAAGACCAGGTCAACTGCCGCCTCGACCTTTTGACTTTCGTCTGGTATGGGTTCAGATGGTTTGTCTTCAATAATAGATGCTTCAGCTGACCACCTGAGCGGGCCAGCCAGATTTTCAACCAGTGACGGACTCGGCAAGAGTTTTTTATATCCAGGAGGGAGTCATAACGGTGAAACCGGACGATCGTCCAAAACTCTTTTAGCTTCGTCTAAGAAGGGACAACGGTGGACGGCATAATCGCCTTCGCACAGTTTACAAGGAAATCTACATTTTCCTTTTTGTCCTGGGGCTTCACTTTCACTAGTTGACGGTGTGTTTTCAACATGACCATCAGAGGTTGACGACACCGGGTTGTGCAAACAAGGAGACCAGTCCCTTAAGATCCGAGGGATGCAAGGACAATCTCTGTGATAGTGGTCTCCTTTGCAAATGACACATGGTGATTTAGGCCTGGTTGGTACAGTGTGTGGATTTTCGCTAGACAACACTTGTTTGCCCCCATTCGCTTTTGGCTCCTTCTTCTTCTTCTCTTTCTTCTTCTTTTCCTTCTTCTTCTCGGGTACTTGACTTTTGGCTTTACCAGCCCCCTCAAGCGAAGAGGAAGGAGGAGAGGAAGAATTAGAGGAAGTAGAAGGTTGGTGGGTAACTCTGGACTCGTTTAGTTTTTGATTCAATTGTTCAGGAATTGTGGTGTTCTGAACGATAGAGGTTGAGAAGAGCCATACAGGCAAACCAATTGTCAGTCCTGGAAGCGACAATGTGGCCATATGGGGTGCACCAACATCTCCCCAAGAGAAGGGACTAGGATTTCCTCCAAGGGGAATTCCTTGGTTGGTGGATTCCATCTTCTCAACCCAAGATCAACGTAGGAAAGGGTAATGAATATTCCGTTTAAAATAAATTTTAGATGCTTTGACACAACTTTTTTTTTCAATTTTTAAGAGTCGAGAAAAAACAAAAGATGACTCTAGTCTCCTTCGATTTTTAATGAGCCTGAAGTGACAAGTGCTCAGATGGACCTTTTCTATTAAGGAGTCTGAAAATGAACGAAAGGGACTGCTCTGGAAATCTAGGTAGAGGGATTACCAAACCAATCGCAAAACTGTAGAATACTTTTTACGGTACGGCAGTCAATCTTCCTGAATGCTACGTTCAGTGCATTGCGATCGATAGGGCGGCAGAAACGGCTTCCTATGGATAAAGGATTAAGCCTATTGGGGTCTCCCAAAATATACTCAATGGTACGTGGGAGCACAAGTCCGTACTGGCACTTATCGTCAAAAAGTGGAGGAATCACCCAACCATCAGTGAGAACAATAGTTACCAGGCTTTACGACACCGGAATATGTCTCTAGCCTAGACTTCTAAATGTTGTGCGTTAAGTTCCAAAGCGTTGTTAGATTCATTGAATTTATTTTAAGTTGATCTTGTTTATGAATTTTGCCTTTCAAGTTCACCGCGAGATGTAGATGTAATTCCTAAAATGCAATATAAGATGATAAACAAACTTTTTATCTTCTTTGTGCAATGAAAATCCTAGCTACTAAGGAAAAGAAAGACAGAATCTTTTCACAAAGAGCAAAGAGCACACTCTAAATGCACTTTCCTAAATCAAGCCAATCAGATTGTCTATATGCAAATGCACATGCATGTATTTGTTTTCGAATTTCTTAGTATATGAATGCTAAAAAGAAAGTTGATGCACAAATCTGAATTTCTTTTCAAGCGACAAATATCAACAAGTTTCTTTTCGAAATAAAAAATGGAGATGATCACAACACCTTACGATTTTGAAATGAATACTTGTTCTTGACACTGGAAAATTATAAATTCAGACCAAAAGCAATAGTAATACGATAACTGACCATCAACAGCAATAAAACTCTTTCCTACGATTGAAATCGACACTTGCGACAGTTTCAGATCAAACGACGACAATACGATTATGCTACTTTTGCAAAGGAGAACTGAAAATGACTCAACAAACACACACAAAAATTTACAGTTCTTTTGTACAAAGGAGGCGGAATAACAGCAAGGAAAAGGGGTTTCAAACAGACATATACATATCACAGGCAGTAAAATTCAGGAATAGAACTGGAAAGAATGAATCACAGAAACCAAAACTGCACAGAGCCTAGTTTGATCAGCGCACCTGTAACACAGAGAATTTGAAATGCACGCACCTTGTCCACTCGGGAAGTGCGCTGAAGTTCAGATTCTCTAAACAGTACCTGCGCTGGGCCAGAAACGAGACTCTGTTTGGGTTCCAGGTCACATTTTGCAGTTCAGTTCTTGGGTTTTGGCCAAGTAAAAAGCAATCAGTAATGCAACAATCAGGGGTAGATCTAAGGAGGATATAAGAGCTATCACAAGGGAAATCAGATAGTTTGTGAATCAGTTGTTTAAATCATAAACAGATCCAGCGGATGGATTGAAGTAGCAGTTATCTACTTTGCATTTTTTATGGAAAATGCAGTTTGAATGCTACCTGTAAGTTTATGAAACAGACAACAAAGAATGATAAACAAACAAACTAATTAGTTCCCCAGTGGAGTCGCCATTTTGTTACAGGGAAAAGTGTCTATATAGAACTGCTCTATCCCACTAAGGTGTGACAGTTGCCTTAGAAACAAACAGAGAAAAGCTACTTTCGTTTTTCCTTTATGAATTATAGATAGAGAGGAACAGAAAGACCAACCTCTGTCTTGCGCTAATCTCTTGATTTGATTCCTCTCTTCTTTGATAGTCTTTAGCTACCTACTCCCTTGCATGCCCAGCTTCACAAAGTACCTGTAAGATCACAGAAGCATAGCACTATACAAAGACATGGATCTATAATCATAAACAATCTAGGATCAGATGTAAATTGACCATACAAATGTAGCAAGCATCAATGACACAAGAGCATGGAGGAAAACTTGAATAGCTTTTATTGATAAAACAAGAAAGAGCCAAGAGGAGTTACAACCAGTTGTTCTGACCCAGCATCAACCTCCCAGCAAAGAAGCCCCTCTTCACCTCAAACAAAGCTTAGATCACCCAACAATCTGATGTTTGTCTCAAGAAACCAACAACAATTCCTTACAATATGCAAAATTCCAGCCTCTGGATCTCTAGGATGAGGGATCCATATATAGATGTCTGTAATGGAGATGAGCCAGCTCATGATTTGATTAGTGTCCTCCCTCTGATAGTTCTTGCTTCCACTTGGAGATTGATGGTCTCTTACTCATCCTTGGTCGAATTCAGTGAGGCAAGTGTCACAGGAGAAGTTTCTGGAAGCTTCCATTGCCTCTCCACCTCGCAGAATGACACTGCCATTTGTCATTTCTCACCCATCGCACCCCATAGAAGGTATTTTTGAAATGAAATGCACCCTCACAGTGTATTTAGGTGAGATGCAACGCACTTAGCCAGTGGAGCAGCTAAAATGATCCTGTTTTGACCAATTCTGAGCAGTTTTTCATGGAGAACTTCTGGGAGAAGCTTTAATCTGTTGACCTTGTTCCTTTAGGGGTTAGAACAACACTTTTAGGGACTTAGGAGCCCTTGGTTTATGGACATTTCATGCTTGGGGTTGTAGTGCCCAAAAATGTCTATAACACTATGGATATAGCCTTTGCTAAAGAAATTCATGATTTCCTTGTGATATATCTAGATGACATTACTGTGTTCTCAAAGTCTGATAATCAACATTTAGATCATCTTAGGCAAGTCTTTATAAAATGCAGGAAGTTTGGAATCTCCTTGAACCCCAAATAGTCCTTGTTTGGGTTAGAGGAAGGAAAGTTATTAGGTCATATAATCTTGAAAGATGGTATAAGAATAGACCCAGAAAGAATAGAAGCCATCTTACAAATAAGACACCCTAGGAACATTAGAGAATTACAAGCTTTCTTAGGAAAAATCAATTTTCTTAGAAGATTTATATCTAACCTAGTAGAATTAATTAGATCACTTAACAATATGCTAAAACAAGACTCCACAATAAAATGGACTGTTGAGGCTAAGAAATCCTTTGAAGACATTAAACTAGCCTTAACTAAAACACCAATAATAATAAGTCCCAAGTTTGATAGATATTTCATTTCCTTTTCCTTTGCCTTAGAGCACACAATAGCTACAGTCCTATTACAGAAAAATTACCAGGGCTATGAACAACCCATTGCTTTCTTTAGCAAAGCCCTGAGAGATGCCCCCTTGAAATACAATATAATGGAAAAACAGGCCTTGGCTTTGGTCAAAGCCATTAAAGATTTTAGGGTATACATCCTATATTCTCACATAGTAGCCTACATTCCTAATTCAGTAGTAAAAGACATCCTAACTCAGGATGGTCCAGATGGAAAGAGAGGGAAGTGGATTGCTACTATCTTAGAATATGATATAGAGATTAAACCAACAAAGTTAATCAAGGGCCAAGGTTTAGCCAAGCTAATGGTTGAATCGAACTATCAGGCCTTGGATATTAACTTTATTGTAGCAATAGATAATGAGGAGGAGATGGAAACTCTACTAATCAGCCAAGCCTTTCTTGGATCACCATGGTATGCTGATATTTGTTATGTTTTACTAAATTTACAAGCTCCTCCTAAATTATCTAGGACTAAAAGCAGGTTTTTAAAGATGAAATCCTTAAGGTTTTGTATATTAGACAATGTTTTGTTTTGGAGAGACCATGAAGGTATTCTTCTCAATTTCTTATTAAAAGAAGAAACTGACAAGATTTTACAAGAGTTTCATGCAGGTGGCTGTGGAGGACACCTTTACTGGAAGACTACAACAAATAAAATACTTAGAGCTAGTTTTTACTGGCCTACCTTGTTTGTTGATGTCAAGAAATATGTGACCTCCTGTCACAAAAGTCAAATTTTTGAGGGAAAGAAAAAGCTCTCACCATTGGCCCTCAAGCCAATCTCTATTGAAATACCTTTTCAACAATGGGGTCTAGATCGTTGATAAAATTCACCCACCCTCCTCTGCCCAACACAAATGGATCCTTACTACCACTGACTACTTTACAAAATGTATAGAGGCCATACCTTCAAGGCAAGCCATAGATACTATTATCATAACCTTCCTTGCAACCAATATTCTATCTAGATTTGGATGTCCAACTAAGCTCATTACTAATAATGCAACAGCCTTTAAATCCAAAAGAATGATAGATTTCTGTAATAAATACCATATCACCTTTGGCCATTCCATAACATATTACCCTCAAGGTAATGGATTGGTTGAATCCTCAAACAAAAGCCTAGTAAATATCATCAAGAAATTACTAGAAGATAATAAGAAAACTTGGAATAGAAAGCTAGTCAATGCCTTGTGAGCACATAGATTGAATACAAAGAAATCAATTAGTACTTCTCCCTATCAACTAGTTTATGTAATGGAAGTTGTCTTTCCATCCTCTTTGGGAGTGCCAGTAATGAAGTTACTTCAAGAAATACAGGTTGAACCAAATAGTATCCAAAGAAGAATAAACCAAACTATACATCTACAACAAACAAGAGAAGAGGTTTATGTCAAGTCTCAAGTTGTGCAAGAAAAGATAAAGGAAAACATAAGAGATTTGATTTCCTATGGAAAGGTCCCTATGTCATTTATGCTTATACAGGAAGTAGTTCTTTCTTCGTAAGAGAAATTGATGGTATAGATGCAGAAAGTGGGCCAGTGAATGGTCGAATGACGAAACACTACTTTGAACCTAATTACTAATTTTCATTTGTATATATTTTATTTTCAAAAATCCTAATTTGGATTGGATAATGATCTTTGAAGTTGAAGCCCGAAGAGAAGGCCCTAAGATTCAAAAAATTCACTATCATAAGTATCAATAGTGTAGATTCATAAAAGGACATTTTGCAAGGCAAAATCAACAAAATTCAAAGGCTAATGATCTATAAAGTTCTTGACATTTCACAAGGAAATGTCATCCCCAAGTGGAGCCACTGTTAGGTTCCTATACCAATAGGAGTCATAATTTTGAATTTTTAAGGTTAAGCCCTGTAATATTGTACATACCTTTTCTTTCTGCAAATGTTTTCCATATTATTAAAAATGAAAAAATGTAAAGAGGGTATGTCCTAAAAGAAAAATCAAAGAACAAAAGAATAAGAGAAGGTCAAAAAAATGAAGATATATGAACCAAAAAATCAAAAAGACCATGAAAGTGTGCAAGTCTAAATGCCACTACTATTTACTTTTATGCATAATAATGATTGTGCGCAACATGTTATTCATGCCACAATCCATGGCAATCAAACAGTTTACTCTTGGTTATTCCATAATTTGAATTTCATGTTTATAGATTAGAGAATAAAATCTGACCAAACAGTTCAATCTTGGCAGATCATAGTTAGGTAGAGAAAATAAAAGGAGCTCATAAGCTTAATCTGAGCCCTTGGATGATATAAGGTTAGAATTAGATAAATTTACTTTCCAAAAGAAAAATAGATGAATAAGGGTTTGCTAGCCTAAATGCACCCTAAGAAATGAAGAAAATATGTTCGAGGTACGAAATGGATAAGTAGAAGAAATTTTGCTAAACTACAAAGTTTACTTGGATCAAAGAACATACATCATGCTTAGGTACATCTTTCAACATGTATGGTCAACTATGGAGGAAAAGACAAAGATTTACAAGTTCATATGATTAACTCCCCCTCATTCACTTTTCCCCTTTATTTACTAATTTCCTATCAACAATTATGTTCTAAGTACTTTTAACCCTACAAGTCAAAGAGGCTCAAAGCATTTCTCTGACTTTTGGAGGGACCGAACCCTCGGCTTAATGACTTATGGATGCAAGTACTAGAATCCCCTTCATAAACACATTCCCCCTTAAAAAAATCCTTTTCCCCTCATTACCCTAATAAAACCCCCATATAAACCCCTTTCTAAGGTTTAAACCCCATTTACCCAAGGAAAGTAAGACCCCCCCATGTAAAACCCTTTCGCACAAAAAACCCACAAAAAATCCTTTTTTCCTAAGTTTAAATCTAAATGCACAATTGCATGCCTTTTTCCCTTTCGACTTAAGAAAAACCCCTTTCAGCTCATTTCATATTAATTAACTAACATTATTATATAACTCCCCTATAACCCTTTTCCCATAAATAAATTAAAACCCTATATAAAATACCCCAACCCCTTAGTTTTAATAAAAACTAATGTAAACTACCCATATCCAGCTATAACTTCACTTAAGTTTACTAACCCTGATAAACTAAGTTATTCCTGCATCGTATCCACCCGACTCCCTAATCCCTCATTAAGCCCAGCCCAATCGCTTTAAACCTGTGACTTAAGCCTAAACTAATCCCATACCGCCGTGATTAAACCCTGGGCCCCCCTTCAATCCCTGTTCATTCCCCCCATGCAACTCTCCCACCTGATTACCATCTAATCGCCTCCCCACAGATCCAATGGGCCCAAGCCATATTAGGCAAGCCCAATGGATTGTCTTTACCCGCCTGATAAGGCAGTTTTCCCCCAACCCCCAACGGCTACATGTCGCACCCTAACACTGATCAAGTGACCCATCTCTAAAACCACCCACACCTAAAAGCAGCGCGACGACTCCTCAATACCGCTTCCCTTTTTTTCTGATAAACCATTTGTCCTTCATAAAAATTAATTGTGCACCATATTTCAAAAATCTGCCCATTAAAGATTTAAACCCTGAAAACCCATGTTTTCTCACTTTCCACCAGTTTTACACTATAAGCCCATCAAACCCTCCAGCGCCACCCTGCGCCTCTGTGATGCGATTTCCCCTCCAATTATGTCCAAAACACTGCCTCGAAACCTTTTCCAAGCATTCCCGTGTCAGAGAGCCATCAAGTGCCCTTCATGTAGACTAAAGCTTTCTTAATTATTTTTGAATTTTTCGGAGAATCAGACTAAGATCAGAGCTTGGATAAATAGTTCTGATACTAGTAAAAGAACTTGTTTACTCCAAGACTTGACAAAGAAGCCTGTTAAAAGACTATATTCAAATGAAGAAGACCAGTTATACAAGGAATGAAGATGAAGACTATTACACACAGAGCCGAGAAGAAGACGAGGAATAGAACGGTGACAATTCAGAACAAAGTAACCAGACCAGAGATGCAGATGAACAAAACACACTAAAACTTGAACAAAATCCACTTCTGGTTACTGATACACATAAAAAACATAAGAATTTACTGTTGAAAAACACAGTAAAAGGTAAATTGTAATAGTGAAAGGAATGACACAGTGAAGAATAAAGACAGGTCATCAGAGTGAAAGAGTATCAGTGACAGAGAGTATCAGATGAAAGACATAAGTGAACACAACCTCCAGTGTAAATGATTCAAACAGCCAGAGCATAAAGAGATAGAAATAAACCATAAAAGCTAGCAACACCACAATAAAAGGGACAACATGAAGTAGTTCATTAGATGCCTCTCTCTTCTTGCGAGAAGATATTTTCTATTTCCTAGATTAAATCTCAAATCAGTTTGAGATATTTGTAATAACACCTTAGTATAAATACTTCACAAATTGAAGTATGTAGGGTGGATTCTTAGACATTTCTATAGACTGCTTGATTGAAAGACTGTAAAAGCTATTGGAGCATTGACTGAGCCAGCAAGTTGGATTGATGAATAAAGACAATATATTTCAAAGGATTCATGTGTAGAGCGAAGTGTATACAAGTATTTTCTCTCGTTGTTGTTATCTCTTAAAGTTTTCATACTGTTGATCTAAATCTAGATGCCATAACAGTAAGTATTATATTAGAATTTTTTTAATTGCACTCTGCTATAACAGTTTGGAAAATCTATGTTTTCTACAAATAATCTAAGTTAAGGAATTATTAGTTGCTCCTTAGTTTAGGTTGTTTCTTTTAATCTATAGCAAAGGATTCTTAATTTCCCTTTGTTTCTGATTAGCCCTTTGTTCTTCATTTCAATCCTAGTCTGAGAATTCTTAATTGCTCTCTCACCCTGGTTAAAACCTTTTCCATCCCTCTAGCCTAAATACCTGCACTCTACTCTACTATCTTGCCCTTTGAACATTCCCTTTAGTGAGTTGATCTAGTCTTGCTGCCTTTCTTTTGACTCCATATTCCCAATGGTCTAGAGACATCCTTCTGTCGATCTGTTTAAAGATCCCCACCACCCAATCTTCAATACAAATCAAAAACCCCCCTGAACCTTAAGAATTAGCCTAATATCCCAGCAAAACAAAGCTAAATCATATAGAGAGAGCCCTCTCTAGACTTAGCTTGGCTAGAGCCTAAGCCTAAAAGTTGTTTTGTGGTTACCTCATTCATTTTCTTTCTTATTATAACTTCTAAAGAAAATTTTGAGTGATAACAGCGAGGTTCCATGAATAATACGGTAAGCAATAGCCATAAAGTTTGAGATGAATTATGAATACCCACCCAAGACAGGGCTTTTTCTCACTGAGAGGTTCCAATCAAAGACATAATTTTTTTTCTTCTTGGGGGAAACACTTGAAGATCCAGACATTGAAATTCCTCAACATGAGTGTACAGGAACATGTAGAATAGAAGGGAATAGTGGAAAAAATAAGGAGGGAATAAATGGAGCTGAATGCATAGGGCAGCAGATAAATAGAGTGGGATGTTGAATAAGAAATGTGGCTACCTCATCTTGTGCAGAAACCCTAGGGTGGCTTTCTTTATTTTTGTGAGTCATCTTTGCCCATTAAGGAGGCAGTTGTAGGCAGGATGGGTCGAATGGGTTCCTAGAAGAGAGTTACTAGGAACCATTTTTTTGGAGGGATGGATTTAATTCCAAGGATGAGGATTTCATCTAACAAAGACTACTTCACTTTAGGAGATAGTGTAACGATGTGATGGACCAGGGTAGCATCAATGAAAGGCTAAGATGTGGAAGAAACTGGAAAAATTAAGGCCCTTTGAATCAAGGTGGGAGTAATTTCCAATATTTTAGTCCCTCGGGTAGAAATAAAGCAATTTTTATCCTCTTGATATGTTGTGGCCAGCCAGGATATGAATTCAGGGAAATGATGAACAAGAGGCACAATTTGAAAATAGAGACCAGAGTTGACAACCCTAAAAGGGTCTTATTTCCTCACATGTTTACGAACAATGCGCAATCGAGGTCGGCAAGTGAATAAGGACAAGTAGGGTCTACAATTTGATTCTCTGCATCGACTAAGGGTTCGAGACCAGTGGACTTGGCCTCACTAGTTTTGGGGACTGCAGGAGCTATCTGCTTCATTTTATAGAGTGAAATAAATAGATTATAGGTGGTTGGGCTATCGAGTTACCCAGAGCCTGCAGGAGTGTTCAAAAGTGACTTTGGAGGTTGTCCTTTACATTTGGGAGTACGCAGAGAGGTAAATCCTGTGCAGGTTACCAAGTGCGGATATTCTTACTAAGACCAAATAACAGTTGTCAGGAAGGTCAATTTAGGAAATAGGTTCTTATATAACAGAAGGGTGAAACTATCCAAGTTCCAAATTTGGGGATTGGTGTAGGATGACATGTGAAAGTAAAGGGTTTGTCTATACCAATGAGTGCGATTTTCAAAGGCGTGAACAAATCAGAGCTTTTACCTTTACCTTTTACCCCCTACCTTATACCTTCTACCTTTTACCTTTCAGGCCCCTGTGGCCTCCAATCATGATGAGCCAGCGGGAGGAGTCCACCTGGAAGGTTTTCCCCATCACGTTACGGCATGTAGTAATGTGGACGAAGTGAGTCTCCTCATAGCCGCCAGAATTGATCGTGACCATCAAATCTGCGCTAACCTTTCAACATCAGGGCTCATTATGTTGTTATCTTGTGTACTTGTGACATCTCCGGAGTTGGTACAGATGAGTAGGGGATGAGGATGGGGGGTGATTTGGTTTGGAGGAGTGCACCCTTTATCTAGGGGAGGCTTAAAATAAATCCTTGAATCTTTGGATGATCCAAGTTGTGGTTAAGTCTAAAATCCCTTTCCATAATACGCACAACGCGACGAGTTAGATGCTAAAGAGAGATTACTACCTTTATTTATATTTCAATATCTACACCATTACAATCTTTAGGAGAGGCATAATGGTGATGGAGATAAGATTGGCTCCAATTGGGGATGATGTATTGGCATCAATGCATCAAGAACCTGCAACTTGATAATTTCTCCTTGGGCGTGGAGTTATTATAACAATTTTTTTAGAAAAGAAAATATCGAGAGCTTCAAAAATCATAGAATATTTACGTATACACACTGGTATTTACAATGAATGGGGGATAAGTTCCTTTATTTCTAGAAGTAGAGTTTGAGGAACTGACCATTTACTGGTAATTGGAGTGATTCGCCTTCCACGTTTTCCAAAAAAGAAGTGTTATTTCCTTTTGCTTCGGATATTTTGAAGGGGACAAACCATAGTGGGTCGAATTTACTATGATTTCCCTTATCCTCCCTTCTAACATCCCACCTTAAGACCAAGTTTTCTATTTTTAGTGGTCTATCCTTTGCCCTTTTTTCCAACAAAGACTTCATTTTCAATTGATAGTTAACCAAATTTTAACTAACATGTTCCCTACTTTCATGGATTTCGACAAACTAATTTATTCTTCATGTTAACATTTTTGGTTCCTCTTCTGCATCCATCAACAACTTTACAACTTGCATGGCCAATTTTATTGGGAATATTGCTGCTTTTTCATAAACTAACTCAAAGGTGACTTTCCATTGGATCGTTTAGGAATTCAAACTTCCCTTTTAACCAAGCTTTTGTCAAGATGTCAGGATCTTGTTCCTTAGTGAGAAGGTATTGTAGCAACATTATCCTCCTTTGTACAAAGTCCCGTAAATGATGATATTAGATATGTATATGCTTGGATCGATCATGAAATATTGAATTCTCATACAAATTAATGCAATTATGATTATCACAATAGATCGCATTTGGATCCATCTCCTGACGAAACAATCCCACAAGTATCTTTCTCATCCATATTTCCTCACGTGATGCTTGACTTGCAACCATGTATTCAACTTTTGTTGAGCTGAGTGCCACAGATCTCTACTTCCTGTTGTACTAGGAAATTGTTGTGGACCCAACACTAAACATTGCACCTGATGTACTCTTTTGGTTGGATGGACTCCCTATCCAATATGCATCTGGAAGCCATGTAGCTTCACTCCCTCTAGCCATCTGTATCATCATCCATATTGGGTAGTGCCTCTGAGGTACCGTAAAACATGCTTTTCTTCCTTCCAAAACAATTTGGTCGGCCTAACCATAGCTTGTCTTAGCTAGTTGACTGGATACCACGTATCTAGCCATGTCTTCACAAGATACATCAGTGAACCCACTAGCTTAAGGTAAATTGTAGCATCAACATCTTCAACTGAAGTGACATTCTCCTTCCTCCAGTTGGTCGCTAGAGGTGTCTCCATGGGCTTTCAATTCTCCATGTGAAATATTTATAGTATCTCAGTGGCATACTTTCCTTTAGAAATAAATAATTCCACATCACCTTTCCATGCTTCCATCCCTATGAAGTAGTGCATGAGACCCATGTCTTTCATCTAAAATTCCCTGGCAAGGTCCTCCTTACAAGAACTGATCAGCTACTCATCACCTGCCAATATTAAATCATTTAAATACAAAACAAGAATAATAAACTTACCATCTACCATAATGTGATAGAGGTTCACATTTTCTTCACTTTTGGTGAAGCCCAATCTAGTGAGATAACTATCAATCCGAGTGTACCATGCTCGGGGTGCTTGTTTGAGACCATACAATGCTTTCTTGAGTATACATACATGAGAATATAGATAAAATGTATCAAAACCTTCTGGTTTCTCTATGTACACTTCCTCCTCAATAACACCATTGAGAAATGATTTTTTTTACATCCATCTAGGGGATCTTCCACCCCATATGCATAGCCAATGCAAGAATGGATCTAATGGAATAATACCATGCTATGGGAGAAACGATTTCGTCATAGTTCCCTCAACTTGAGAGAATCCTTTGGCCAAAAATCTAGCCTTATATTTCTATATGCTTCCATCTACTACATGCTTAACTTTGAAGATGCATTTTGAACACACAACTGATTTTTCTTCTGGTCTTGGGACCAATTCCCAAAAAATGTTCTTTATGATGGATTCATATTCTTCCACCATTTCATCATCCCAAACTAGTTTCTCAACTTCTTCCTCAAATGAAGATGGCTCGGTCTCTACAAGCTCAGTCATTAGAGCCATGTAACTATTGAACATCTTAGGTGACCTCCTTTTCCTACGAAAATTTGAAGGAGATCCCACATTCTCCCTCGCATCCTACACTAGTATTTCAACTTCCCTAGTTCTTTTTCTTCCTTCTCTAGATGGTTTTGCTTGAGTGGATGTCTCCACTCCTCCATTTGTGGCTTCTCCACAACTTCCTATGGCTCCTATTGAGGCTCCTCCTTTAGAAATAAAAGATCCTCTTCTAGTGGGATTTGAAACACCCTCTCAAGAGAGCATCTAATTGATTTATCCTCATCAAACTATACATCCCTTTGCACAACTATCATTTTTAGGAAAGGTAAGCACACTCGGTAATTGTGTGGAGTTTCTGTGTAACCCACAAAACTCCCAACTCTGTTGTCGGCTAAAGTTTCTTCCTCGAATATTTGAAGACATGGCAATAAACAGAGGCTCCAACAATTTTTAAATGAAACACTTCTGACTTTCTCCCTTAGAAGGCCTCCTCCAGTGTAATCTTACCATGAATTCGATGAGGACTCTGATTCTATAAGTAGATTATTGTATTACATGCCTCTTCCCACATACGTAGTGGCAGGCCTTGGTCATGTAGCATAGCTCTCACATCTCCCACAATGCTCTGATTCTTTCTCTCATCTACCCCATTCTGTTATGAGTTGTAGGGAGTTTTCCATTCTCTTCGAATTCCTGATTTTTCCCAAAATTCCTTGAAGTAATTACAAACATACTCATCTCCATTATCACTTCTTCCACATGAACAAGACCCAACAGTTTCTTGAGAAATCATCAATAAAAGTAACATAGTATTTATGTATGGTAGTGGAGATTGTCAATAAGGGTCCACAAACATCAGAGTGGACTATCTCCAAGACTGCATTGGGCTTTGCTATCTCGATCATGGAATGTGGATTTCACCTACTTCCCCAAGTTACAATGATTGTATACATCCTCATGCTCAGGTGATCCTTTAGGGAGGCTAGTGGTTATTTGTTGCATAATTTTATGGGTGCCATGGTGCAAATGGTCGTGTATTTTGTGCCAGAGTTCACTAACATCTCGATTGTACAATTTATTTTCCTTAATACTTAATGCAATGCAATATTTCACATCATGTTTGTACAAGTTCTTCACATCAACCTCGATCTTCTTCACTTGCCTGGTAGCTATGTGTCTTAGAAAGGAATTCCCTTTAATGAAAATAACATCATAGCCATGATCTTCCAAAACTGCTACAAAGATGAGGTTCTTCTTCAAGATTGGTACAAAGATGACATATTTGAGGTGAAGAGGGGATCCTAATTCCCTCTTAAAGGTGACAGTACCAATTCCAGTAGTATTGTACCTCCCATCATCCCCCATTTTGATATGGATCTCAAGATCCTTCTCATCTAACCTACTAAAAAATCCTTGCACCTTATCATATAGAATGAGGCACTGGAATGAAGGTACCACACACTCCCCATAACAATGTTGGCCATGCATGCAATCAGGGTGACATCTAACTCGAGTTTTGAAGCCAATGCTTCACTTGCTGCTCCTCTTTAGTTCTTCTTACTAGAGAATTTATGTAGACACTATAGCATAGTGCCCAAATTCATGACAATTGAAGCATTTTATTTTGGACAAGTCTCTCTTCTTACCCCCTCAGATGGAATTTGGTTTGGTTTGAGATTTAGTGCCTTTTACCTACTTTCCCTTCCCAAAGAAATGAAAAATTCTTGTCATCCTCTCCTCTCGATGAACCTCCATCTTTGGTATTTCACCTGATTTCCTCTTGTACCAAATCAGACCATAAGTGTTCCCAATTCTATAATTTTTCCCTTCCATTCACATTGTCCTGGTAGCTATGCTAGTATTTTGGAAGGCCTAGAAGTGATTGGCTCACCAAGTCGTATTCTGCAACACTCACACCAACCCCTCCAATCTCATCTCGAACTTGTGTAAATCTAGTGAGATATTGCGAAAAAAACATCATTTTTCTGCATCTTAAAGTTTCGAAGATTTTCTTTCAGGGCCAATTTTCATGGTCACTATTATTTTTTAGTAGCTCATTCAATGCCTTCTACATGGACAATGATGTCCCTTTTCCATGGAAATTTGAAACAATGTGGTCTCTCACTCCCTCCGAGATTATTCTCACCACCTTAGCTACATCTTTATTCCATTGGGCTAGGTTTTGGGCATCAACTAATCCTAGTTTTGGAATTTCTATCTTAACATAATCCAATAGTCCATTGTCCTCAAGCACTACCTCCATGTGATCCTTCCAGGAAATGAAATTTGAGCTACCTTCCAAGGCACACTCTAATCTTAGTCCATTGAAGACCATTCTCCCATATCTAAGAAAATCCTACTACATTGAAGCTGTAAATTCAAACCTCCTGAGTGTTGGACACAGATTGTCATTGATGTCAATATGGCAATATTCAAGAGGAGGAGACAGAGCATATCAGAGCCAAGAAGAGAAAATGGAGCCAAGAGGAGCAGACCAAGCCAGAGGAGCCACATTGGAGCAAAGAGGAGCTATATATATGCCAAGAGGAGCAGAACTCATATAGATATGTTATCGGGCTTGTAAAACCCATGTATGCATGCTTTAACATTATCAGCGGTTAAAAATCTTATATATATGCATTCACAACTATCGGCGGGCATATATTACAAACACACTATCGGCGAAGAAGTTTATATATAAAGGCATATATATATATATATATATATATATATATATATATATATATATATATATATATATATATATATATATATATATATATATATATATATCGGCGACATCGCTAATCGGCGGTTCAGCTATGTGCCACCACTGAAACCTCCGATTGCGATAATAATGCAGACCTGATGCAGAATTATGTTATGGTTAAATGCTATATCGCATCCGCCCATCGCAACAACACACAAAGGCATGACACTCTCCCGATCGCCGATTGCGATAAGGCTGCAGACGCGACGGGAATATAGACTGTGGCTTAATATCATATCGCATCCGCAGTGATCGCAAGTCATAAGGGATGATGCTATAATCTGCTGACTGCGATAGAGGCATGGACCCGATGGACTTATTAAAAACAATCTATAATATATCGCATCCAGAATGTCGGAACTGTTCAAGGTGCAAGCTCCGAAATCCGGAGCCGAAACTATTGTCAAGTGAAGTGTAAAACCATATTGGGTCCGCAAAACTCTTGTATCGCATCGAAGTAGTGGAGGTAGCGATCGTCGAAATCGTTTGGAGCCGAAATTATATAGAGGATGGTTGAATGGGAGATCGGGTCAGCAAACCCGTTCTGTTATAACAATCCCGCCGATATGACGGATCCGAAACCAGTATAGAAGGGAGTCTAAAAGAGCATTGGGTCTGCTCCTCATCGGAGGTCAAGCCTTAAGAGTTTTTGTTATGGTTGTGAAATGTGGACCTGCCGATAATTGTAAAGGCGGGTGCATAATAATTAAAGTCCGGCATTTGAATTAGAGCGGGGGTTTATAATGTTTTCCGTGTATTATATGATACATGGCCGTGGGGTTAAGATATATATTAAAGCCTGTGTGATGGTTGATTAATGGCTCGGGTGGTGGCTTCCGATTGTTGATTATTGATAGAAAGCACCGAATAAAAGGTGGCATCCGATGGTCGATTAAAGCGCTCGGTGATGGTTGATTAAAGCATTTGGTGATGGTTGATTAAAGCGCTCAGTGATGGTTGATTAAAGGCTCAGTTGGTGGCTTCCGATGGTTGATAAAAGGCTCGGTTGGTGGCTTCTGATGGGTGATTAAACGCCTCCGATAAAGCCTATAAGACAGAAGAAGCAAAGGAATGGAAGCCGAAGTGTCAAGCGATCAAGTGAGGAGGAAGCCAAAGAGCCAGCATGTAAGAGGAAATGAATGGACAGGGGCATGGAGCATATAAAAGAAGCAAAAACAGAGAACTGTGTTGTAGTTGGTGGATGGCATAACTTGAGCATGAGATAGTGGAAGCAGCAGAAGAAAAGGGGGCAGCAGAAGCAGTGGAAGCTGAAAAGAGCGCAGCAGCACACCAGTGTATACCAAAGAGATTGGAGCCTCAGAATTAAAAATGATTGAAGTCCTTGGGAGTTGGTGCTCCTAAATCCAAGATTGGTGTCTTAGCAAAATAGAGTTGGTGCTTAGGAGGTTGGAGCCTCACCAAAGTCCAAGTTGGAGCTTGGCAACCAATTGTGGCATTCTATTTATTGTATTTATTTTACTGCACAATTATATTAATAAAAGCATTTATTCCTGCTGTTCATTTTGTGTTCTGAACATATATGATTTAACTAGTAAAACAATAGTGAGAAAAAGAAATACTGATTCACCCCCCTCTCAGTATTTCCAACAATTGGTATCAAAGCAAGCTTCTTCATTTTAGCCTAACAGCTTGAAGAAGGATCAGCAACCATGATGAGAAATCATGAAGCATCAGGAAAACCTCCTCTGTTCGATGGCACTAACTTTGGTTTTTGGAAGAAAAGAATGACTTACTATTTAATGTCCCTTGGACCTGAAGTCTGGCATTTTTCTCAAACTGAATACCAAGCGACTTCCTCTCTTCCAACAGACCAAGACGAGAGGAAAGCCTACATTGAAAATGCAAAGGCCATGAACTCCATCACTAGTGGAATCACTGATTCCGAGTTTACAAAAATCATGCATTGTAACTCTGCCAAAGAAATGTGGGAGAAGCTAGTTAGCTTGTACGATGGAGAATCAAAAGTCAAAAAGGCAAAGCTTCAAACTCACAGAAGACAATTTGAAAGTTTCAAGATGGAAGAGGAAGAAGATATTGCAGCATACCTCCTCCGAGTAGCTGAAGTGGTAAATTCCCTGAAAGGATTGGACAAAAAGGTTGAAGAAAGTACTATTGTACAAAAGGTATTAAGGTCCCTTCCAAACATATTTGACTCCAAAATAAGTGCTATAGAAGAATCAAAGGATCTTGACACCCTCAAAATGGATGAACTCCATGGAATTCTCACTGCCTATGAAATGAGGAAAGGTGGACCTAGCTCCAAAGATGCAGCATTCAAGGCCTCAAAGTCAAAGAAAGGGAAAGAAAGGAATGACTGTAGTGATGAGTCAGATGTGGAATCCGAATTGGCTCAATATGTATGAAAGCTGAAGAGAGGATCTAAGCTTAAAGGCAAGTATCCTCTTATCTGTTTTAAATGTGGTAAAATAGGTCATTATGCAGCAAAATGTCCTCATAAACATGACAGTGATGATGAAAGAAATTCTAAAAGAATGACATACAAAAAGAAAGGGTTCAATAAGAAAAACCTTCTCTCCAAGCAAGATGAGTCTGATGAGGATGAGTTTATGGTCATCAAAAAGAAATCAGATGAGGAAAGCGATCATGATGAAAGCCAAGAAGCATTATTCATGGCACTCACAGATGATGATGACTCGGGGCAAGAAGGAAATGTGGATGAACTGTTAATAAGTGCCATTGAAGAGAACGAGAAACTATGGAACAAAATTATCTCTCTCAAAGTGGAAAACGAGGAAATAAGAAGGAGAGAAGATCTCTTGGAAACAAAGCTTAAGCAAAAAGAAGAGACTTGTGAAGAACGTGAGGCAGAAGTAGTATCTCTGAGAAAGGAATTGGAGCAAATTAAAAAGGGCTGTAAAAGCTCTCAAATACTTGATACTATTCTGAAAAATCAAAAACCTCAACATGATAAGTCTGGAATAGGTTTCAAGGGAGAATCCTCAAGCACTAAGAATAGTGCGAAAAGCTATGCCGATGCACTTTCCTGCAACCCAAAAGATGAAAAAGTATCTTATCAAAAGTGCATCCCAGATTCCAAGAATCAAGAAAGAGTTATTCCAAAGAAGAATGTGGAGTCGAATCATGGACACTACAGCAAATACAAACCTGTATTCCACCAAGGGCCCATCAAAAATCCAAATGATGAGGGAGGAGTAATTCTCAGAAAGGAAGGCGAATTAAACCGTGGTTGCTTCAAAACCATATTTCTTGGACACTGTTTTCATTGTAAAAACTTCGGTCACCAAGCTAGACACTGCATGGCTCGCAGAAGTGAAAAGACATCGCAAAAGGACCGAGTAATGAACTCATATGCTCCCAAAAGATAGGGACAAATCAAAACCTTCAATTCATTCGATCCCTTGACTAAATTTGATCTGACTTGCTCTTTTTGCTACAATAGTGGACACTATGAACAAAACTGCCCACTCAAAGGAAGAAAGACGAGTAGCAAGATCTCTGCAATGGACAAATGTGGCCTGGCTCTATTTGTGCAAAATAATGGAAACCAGTGGTTTGTGGATAGTGGATGCTCCAGACACATGACAGGAGACAGAAGGAAATTTATCTCACTGAGCAAAAAGGAAGGGAATGTGTCCTTTGGAAGAGGAACTGGCAAAATTGCAGGAAGAGGAATAGTTACTCTGATCAATGGAAAAGGAAAAGCTCAAGATGCTCTACTGGTTGACGGACTCAAACACGACCTTCTGAGTGTCAGCCAAATTTGTGATCAAGGACATAAGGTTGTCTTCAGCACCAAAGACTGTGAAATAAGGAACTCTGTCTCTGGGAAACTTGTGGCAAAAGGAGTAAGAACACCAGACAATATTTATGTTTTGAACAAGATTCAGGAGAACAAATGCTACTTGAGTCAGGCAGATGAGAGTTGGTTGTGGCACAAGAGACTTGGACATACCAGCTTCGAAAATCTGGTCAATATCAGCAAAATCAAAGCTGTACAAGACATCCCAAGGTTGTCCAAACCAAAGCAAGCAGTGTGTGGTCCATGTCAACATGGAAAACAGACCAGAACCAACCACAAGACAAAGGAACATTGTACATCAAAGCCCTTGGAGATCATCCATGCTGATGTGTGTGGGCCAACTAGAAATCAAGAACTCCAAGGAGAAAGGTACTTTGTGTTATTTGTTGATGATTATACTAGAATGATGTGGATATATTTCATAAAGTATAAATTTGAAACTTTTGAGTGTTTTAAGAATCTAAAAGCCCTTATAGAAAACGAAAAAGATTTAAAAATTAAGTGTCTCAGAACAGACAAAAGAGGAGAATTCACATCAAACGAGTTCAGTGAGTTCTGCAATATTCATGGAATTAAAAGGGAATTCTCAACTGCCATAACACCTCAGCAAAATGGGGTAGTTGAAAGACGAAACCGAACTGTCCAAGAAATGGCAAGAACCATGCTGTTAGCAGCAGACCTACAACCTAAATTCTGGAGGGAAGCAGTAGGGATAGTTGTCTATACATTGAATCGGACTCAATTAAGACCAAATTGTGACAAAACTCCTTATGAGCTGTGGAAAGGAAGACCTGCTTCGGTGAAGTACTTCAAAATATTTGGAAGCAAGTGCTTCATAAAAATAAATGATGGTTCACCTGGAAAATTTGATTCTAGGGTTGATGAGGGGATATTTCTTGGATACTCTCCACGGAGCAAGGCTTACAAGTACTACAATTTTCGACTGAAGAAAATAGTGGAAAGCATCGATGTTAAGGTTGACGAAGATTTTCCAGAAAAGGAAATTGAAGAACAGGAAGATGACTTTCTCATTGAAGAAGAAGAATCTAAAGAAGAAGAGATAGATGATGAAGAAGAAGAAGAGGAAAGAGAACCATCTCATACTCCTTCAAAGATGAAGTATGTAGAAAGATACCATCCAGAAGAATAGATCATTGGCGATAAAGATGAAGGTGTGAAAACCAGAAGAAGGATAACAACCTCACCCAAGAGAAAAGCCATTGCCCTCCTATCTATGATAGAACTAGAAACATTCACAGAAGCAAGTAAGGATCCTCATTGGGTAAAAGCAATGGAAGAAGAAATGTCCCAAATTGAGAAGAACAAGACATGGGAGCTGGTACCTCGTCCGAAGGACAAAAACATAATAGGAACCAAATGGGTGTTCAAAAATAAAATGAATGAGGAAGGACAGGTTATCAGAAACAAGGCAAGACTTGTTTGCAAAGGCTATTCGCAAATTGAAGGAGTTGACTTTGAAGAGACGTTTGCACCAGTGGCCCATATGGAAGCTATCAGGATGTTTTTAGCATTTTCTTGCTTGAAAGGATTCAAAATCTATCAAATGGACGTGAAATCAGCATTTCTAAATGGGGAACTCAAGGAGGAAGTCTACATGGAGCAGCCAGAAGGTTTTGATCTGACAGCAGGAAAGTACCTAGTCTGTAAGTTGAAAAAAGCTTTGTATGGGCTGAAACAAGCTCCTAGAGCTTGGTATACAAGACTGGATAACTATCTCCAACAACAAGGCTTCAAAAAGCGAGTGGCTGGAAGCAATCTATACATAAAGACAGATCAAGGGAAGTTACTAGTTGCTCTTGTTTATGTCAATGATCTGGTTTTTGCTAGTAATAATGATGAAATGAGCCATGAATTTTCTCAAAGCATGGCAAAAGAATTTGAGATTTCAATGATAGGTGAACTATCCCACTTCCTTGGACTTCAAGTATCTCAAACCAGAGCAGGATTGTATATATCTCAAGCCAAATATCTAAAAGACATGCTCAAAAAATATGGAATGGAGGACTATGCACCCATGAGCACCCCCATGACCACAAACTACAAACTGAGGAAAGATGATGACTCCCCTCTGGTAGATGCAACTCATTACAGGTCAACGATTGGAGCCCTCCTATACTTAACAGCTACACGACCTGACATAATGCAAGCAGTAGGAATGGTGGGAAGATTTCAATCGGCTCCCAAACAATCTCATTTATTAGCTGTAAAAAGAATTCTCATATATTTGAAGGGAACTTCTGATTTTGGTCTCTGGTACTCAAAGAGTTCAACATTGACTGTAACTGCATACACTGATGCTGATTGGGCTGGAAATATAGATGATCAGAAAAGTACTAGTGGAAATGCATTCTTCCTAGGAGACTGTTTGGTATCCTGGCTCAGTAAAAAACAGTCATCCATATCATTATCCACAATCGAAGCCAAGTATATTGCTGCAGCAGACTGTTGTACTCAGATACTATGGATGAAGGAAGCGCTAAAGGATGTAAACATATGTACAGATCAACCAATTACTGTTTATTGTGACAACACTAGTGCTATCAGTCTCAGTAAAAATCCAGTGATGCACTCAAGAACCAAACATATACTAATCAAGTATCATTTCCTCCGTGAGCAAGTAGCTGAACAAAACATCGCTCTGTAATATATAAGTACTAAGGAGCAGATAGCTGTTATTTTCACTAAACCTCTTCCTCGGGAAGCATTCGAACACCTGCGACAAAAGATGGGGGTTATTTCTTTATCATCACTCAAGTCTATTCATAAAGATGCAGCAGGACAGGGGGAGCAACTTGACAGGGGGAGTTCGTATGCATTCCTTTGCCATTGATGTCAAAGGGGGAGAGAGCAAAAGAATATTGCCATCAATAACAAAGGGGGAGATTGTCGGACACAGATTGTCATTGATGTCAATATGGCAATATTCAAGAGGAGGAGACAGAGCATATTGGAGCCAAGAGGAGCAAATGGAGCCAAGAGGAGCAGACCAAGCCAGAGGAGCCACATTGGAGCAAAGAGGAGCTATATATATGCCAAGAGGAGCAGAACTCATATAGATATGTTATCGGGCTTGTAAAACCCATGTATGCATGCTTTAACATTATCGGCGGTTAAAAATCTTATATATATGCATTCACAACTATCGGCGGGCACATATTACAAACACACTATCGGCGGAGAAGTTTATATATAAAGGCATATATATATATATATATATATATATATATATATATATATATATATATATATATATATATATATATATATATATATCGGCGACATCGCTAATTGGCGGTTCAGCTATGTGCCACCACTGAAACCTCTGATTGCAATAATAATGTGGACCCGATGCAGAATTATGTTATGGTTGAATGCTATATTGCATCCGCCCATCGCAACAACACACAAAGGCATGACACTCTCCCGATCGCCGATTGCGATAAGGCTGCAGACCCGACGGGAATATAGACTGTGGCTTAATATCATATGGCATCCGCAGTGATCGCAAGTCATAAGGGATGGCGCTATAATCTGCCGATTGCGATAGAGGCACGGACCCGATGGACTTATTAAAAACAGTCTATAATATATCGCATCTAGAATGTCGGAACTGTTCAAGGTGCAAGCTCCGAAATCCGGAGCCGAAACTATTATCAAGTGAAGTGTAAAACCATATCGGGTCCGCAAAACTCTTGTATCGCATTGGAGCAGCGGAGGTAGGGATCGCCGAAATCGTCCGGAGCCGAAATTATATAGAGGATGGTTGAATGGGAGATCGGGTCCGCAAACCCGTTCTGTTATAATGATCCCGCCGATACGAATCCGCCGATATGACGGATCCGAAACCAGTATCGAAGGGAGTCTAAAAGAGCATCGGGTCTGCTCCTCATCGGAGGTCAGGCCTTAAGAGTTTTTGTTATGGTTGCGAAATATGGACCCGTCGATAATTGTAAAGGCGGGTGCATAATAATTGAAGTCCGGAATTTGAATTAGAGCGGGGGTTTATAATGTTTTCCATGTATTATATGATACATGGCCGCGGGGTTAAGATATATATTAAAGCTTGTGTGATGGTTGATTAATGGCTCGGGTGGTGGCTTCCGATGGTTGATTATTGATAGAAAGCGCCGAATAAAAGGTGGCTTCTGATGGTCGATTAAAGCGCTCGATGATGGTTGATTAAAGCGCTCGGTGATGGTTGATTAAAGCGCTCGGTGATGGTTGATTAAAGCGTTCGGTGATGGTTGATTAAAGGCTCGGTTGGTGGCTTCCGATGGGTGATTAAACGCCTCTGATAAAGCCTGTAAGACAGAAGAAGCAAAGGAATGGAAGCCGAAGTGTCAAGCAATCAAGTGAGGAGGAAGCCAAAGAGCTAGCATGTAAGAGGAAACGAATGGACAGGGGCATGGAGCATATAAAAGCAGCAAAAACAGAGAACTGTGTTGTAGTTGGTGGATGGCATAACTTGAGCATGAGATAGTGGAAGCAATAGAAGAAAAGGGGGCAGCAGAAGCAGTGGAAGCTGAAAAGAGCGCAGCAGCACACCAGTGTATACCAAAGAGGTTGGAGCCTCAGAATTGAAAAGGATTGAAGTCCTTGGGAGTTGGTGCTCTTAAATCCAAGATTGGTGTCTTGGCAAAATAGAGTTGGTGCTCAGGAGGTTGGAGCCTCACCAAAGTCCAAGTTGGAGCTTGGCAACCAATTGTGACATTCTATTTATTGTATTTATTTTACTGCACAGTTATATTAATAAAAGCATTTATTCCTGCTGTTCATTTTGTGTTCTGAACATATATGATTTAACTAGTAAAACAATAGTGAGAAAAAGAAATATTGATTCACCCCCCTCTCAGTATTTCCAACACTGAGAAACAACTTAAAAATTCTTGTTCTATTGTGAATCCTACTCTAATACCATGTATAAATTTGATAGAATTGCAACTACACAATAATTCTAACTGAAAATCGTGAGACCCTATTCCACACTACTAATTTGCGGACTGAAAATCACAATTTAGAACGATGTGCATAGACATGCAATAAGAAAAACCACAAATACACAGTAATTTCTATGAGAAGCCAAATGGGAAAAACCCCTCAAGCCTATTTATATTAGTCAATGAATTCAGAAACTATTACAATTGCTAGCTCCATATCTGAGCTCAACTTGCAAAAGAATAATTGTTCTCCTACTTAATGAACAAGATTTGTCCAATTCTTGTCCAAATATTTGCTCACCAAGGCCCCTATTTCCTTGTGCAAATCCTAAGGAAATTAGCCCCTATTCTTTAGGAATTTCCTCCAAATGTATTATGCAATTCCCAATAATTGATCACTGGTTGCATGCAACACCTATATACTCAACACTAATTTACAATTGATGTTACACTTCTTTGGAATCTCCACCACAGCTGGGAAATTCAAATTCCTTGCATGCATGAGCTATTTTTGGTTGCTTAATCAGTTAACTGGATGATATCTGAGTTAAACTGTTGTCCCACTGCATAACTGACCTCCAATTAGTTCTATTAACAATTAGAACTAGTTTAACTGAGTACAACTGGAAATAACTAAACTGGATGGCTATAAATTATCAATCACACATGCATAACTAAACTCCAAGTCCTCTAACTCAAATTTACTGAGTTAGCTGAGTGACAAGAGCCATTTCACCTCAGTTAACTACCTCCAAGTTGTCTGTTGATGTGGAAATTTCAAATTTTCTCAATTTGACCAAGGCTAAGCCAAATTGAGCATTTCTTACTACACTTCTCAATAATAAAAGTATGCTAATATCATTAGTTGTTCAAATTTCTCAGCTGGTAGTGTTCTTTTCAATCTTGCTCTTTTCACCCTGGTATGGTTTAAAGGATGATTTCGATAATCTCGTCCAAATCTTAATAACCAAGTTTGATCTTGGGTATTAGTAATTGTATCATCAACAAATTATAGCTATCAACAAGCACATGCAATATTTAATGTTAGGAAACAATTGGATAAATAATGAATGTATCAATTTCAAAGAAATATATTGAAATATGTCTTAAGAAATAAAAATATAAAATGTATGAACACGCACACACACATATATAATGGAGCATTAATTATAGGAAACCTTTTTTATACAATAATTTAAAATAAAACAAAATTTCGACAACATAGTTTATAAAATGTCAGCCCACACTCATTGATTATTCTTTGGTTTTCCACCCTTAAGAACTTCCTTGGGGAGACCTTATTCTTCCCTTTTATTTCATATATTAGTGAATTTTAAGAAGGGGTAATTAATTAACTCAATTGAATAATGGAACATTATTTTATAGACAAGTTTTTTTTATACAATAATTTAGATTAAAACACAATTTTGACAACATAGTTTATAAAACATCAGTCCATGCTCATTAATTATTCTTTGGTTTTCTGCGCTTAAGAACATCCTTAGGGAGACCTTGTTCTTCCCTTTTATTTCACACAATAGTGCATTTTAAAAAGGGGTAATTAATCAATAATGCACCCCCAATGGTAAGGTCCATAACAGCCTTGACCATTATCAATGTATCAACCTCTCTTTCCATATATCCATATTTATCATTTATAACCTCAATAAATTGACAATTCAGTCTTATAGTAGGGTCCCTTCCCTTACTAATATTTTTAAATACACCTCATTTACCCTTATATTCAATTTTTGAAAGTCCTCAATGTGCTCTGCCATTGAACCCTTTTGTTTGAGATTTATCAATTGGCTAAAGAAGGTGTTTCTCTTTGTATCCTCATAATGTGCTATCATTTCCTCCATGAAAATTGACCACGTGACAAGTGGTTTACGAGAACAAAGCCCTTCGTACCATAAAAATTGATTTGGTTCTAAATATAAACATGCAATACATACCTTTTGTAACAGTTTCACCTCATGTAGATCAAAATATTGCTCCATCTATAGTATCCAATTTAATAGATCCTTGCCATCAAACTTCCTCATATTGCCTTTTCTATATTTTGGGAGATTGATCTTGAAACGACTGTAACTCTGTACTTTCAGATCTCCAAGTTCTGAAATTGCATCTTGCAGTAGCCCTCTGAGTCCTATTTCTAACCCCAGAAGTCTGATCAAGATTGGATTCTGCAAGGAATATTTATGTCAAATCTCCCACGATGTCCTAATTATAGACTGGTTCAGTAGAGGAAACTTGTACAAAGTTCCCCGTGTCACTGTTTCAACCTTAGGACCTGAAACCAATACAAAGAAAAACACATTATGTCCTATGTCTGTAACTTCTTACGAAATTTCAATCTGATGCTCAAAGATAAAGTTATGATGATTTTCCCAAGGTCACCTATTTGGGATTCAATTCGGGAGCCTGCAAAAACCTTAAATGTCTTGGATTGTATCTCCGAAAATATAACAAAACAAGATGTGAAATTCAGGACCCATCTTCACCCAGTGTGTGGATCAAATGGGTTTTAATTTTAGAGACTGAAACTTTGTAGAAAAACAATTATATTGAAAATTCCAAGATAACCTATTTGATATGGAATTATGGAGCTTGCAAAAACCCTAAATTCCTCAAATCATATCTCTGAAAATATAGCAAGATATGATCTCAAATTTCGACCCGAGGTTCAGTGAGATGTTGTCTCAAATGGGTTTTTTTTTTAGCTTCTGAAACGTCATAGAAAAAAGTTATAGATAAAATACCACAATGACCTGTTTGGAGCAACGAAATCCTAGAATCAAAAGCTTTGATACCAAATGTTATGAAACCAACTCACAAAAAGATAGAAAATATAAATAAACGCCTTCAAAATAAGCCTCTTCGAGGGGGAAACCTCCTTTACATTACACAAATGAACAATTCTTGGATGATACAAATGACAAGACCTCTTTTCTATATATAGGAGTCTAAGGGGTCATAATATAATTAGAGCCGACATAACAATAATAATTTAAGGGCATAATAATAACAATAGTGGGCTTCTATAGGGTACAATAATAACAATATGGGGACTACATGGGCACAACAATATAATAAGGGGGTTGTATTAATAACAATAAAGGGTTGCACTAGTAGTATAGGGACCTAACAGTTGGGTTCATTCTCCTCTGAGGTTGGCAGGTTGGCTTGCAGCCTTCCTTGATGTAAATGTGGTGAGTACACACTGAAGGGTGCATTCCCTTCATTTCCTTGTAACTCTAGGAAAAGGCATCCAAATTCTTTCTTAGCATTTCACATAACTCCTCTTCCTGATATATATAGAGAGAGGGATTGATTTTCAATCCTCTTTCTGGGCCAAATTATATCATCTTGACATGAGTAGGGTTTGAGTCATCTAAGCAGAGATTAGTCCAAGAGTTATCTTTGGCTTCCTTCACTAACTCCTCAAGAGACATGGTGTTGGGGGGTTGATTCTGGAGGATTTTCTTAATAAGGTCATCTTCATCAGGTTGCCCCCTCCTATAGTAGCATCTAGGGTACATATTGGGGAAGAGTATACTTCATCTTCTTCCTCCTCTTCTAACCATAAAGGTAAGTCATGCTCCAGAGATGGTTGAGCAGGAGGGTACAAGACCAATTGCTTGGACAGGTACCCATTTATAATGGTTATATTCCCATCCATGCAACTTATGTAAGCATCGATAGTGGCTAACCATGGCCTCCCAAGGATGAGAGGATAACCTTTGAACTTGGTCTTAGGTTGGAGAACTAATAAGTCAGCAGGGTATGCCCAGGAATCACTGGAGACCATCACATCCTCAAAAACTCCCTTGGGAGCTACTGTGGACCTGTTCACAAGCTGCAAGATTATTGTGGTCTTTCTTAATGATCCCTGGAGATTTAGTTTAAGCATAGTCTCCTTAGTCATCACATTGATGGCAACCCCAAGATTAATCAAGGTATGGGGGACAATGGTGCCATTGATGTGTACATCTACTATAGGACTTCCAGGATCTAGATACTTTGGGAAAATCACCCACCCCAGCATTAAGTCAGATAGTTGTCCAATGACATTAATGGTAGGGGTGTCTTTCCTTTTTCTTCCCAAATGTTTGAAACATTTCTCCTTGATTAACTCATTGTAGATGGGGACATCTTTGATAGCTTTGAGAAGTGGGATTTTAACACACAAATTTTTCAGATCACATATAGGTTCAATCTCTTAGGGTGTGCTAGACAGGATGGGTTAATCTATCAAGAAAAGGAGGTGTATTTTCTTGAGGGACACATTCCTCATTTTCCTCTTCATGCTCCTCAGGTGGAGATGGAGGTTGATAATCTGGAATCACTCTTCCAAACCTGAGGTTAAGTTCTTGAATTTCCACAGCATAGGCAGGGTAGGATGTTTCTCCATCGTAGACCTATTGTGCTTGTCTATTGTTCGGGTTTGGATTTGGTTGGGTAAGAATTTAAGGTTGTTTAGGTGGAGCAGGGTGTAGGAGTTGTGGTTGAGATGGAGGTGGATATAGTAAAGCTAGAGCTTGGTTGTATGGGGGCCTCCACCCTTGGGATGATGCATTCCACTGAGGTTGTGGAGAAGCATATGGATGAAATGCTTGGTTAGCAGGTTGGGAATGGTATTGGGGTGCAAAATACCAGGGAGAAGGTGTGGACCACGAAGGATGAGCAGGAGGGAACCAAGGGGGAATGGATGTATTCTAATTAGGATTGTAATATGAATAGGATGGCCCTTGCATGCCTTGCTAGTATGGTAGAGGTCCTTGAGGCCTCCTTTGGTTGATGTAGTACAGTTTTCCAGTCACTCCTTCAGTCCCCTGATACACAGCTTTTAATCTAGGCAGATAAGGGCACTTATCTGTGGAGTGGTTTTCCTCACAGACCAAGCATATTTCTATAATATTTAATGGACATTCATTCCTAGGGTACCTCCTGGTGCATCTAGGGTAGAAGATAGCTAAGGCTCTCTCTGATTCCTCCTGCCTCCTCTTGATTTGCATGGTGTCCATTTTTAGAGAAAGGGTATGCATCATTTCACTCTTAAAGTCTTCCAACATGTTCCTAGTTTCTCTTTTTATGGATGTGTTGGAGGAGTACGAACTGGCCAAAGCTTGACTAGCCCTACCCTTCTTTCTAGCTACCCTAGAATGATTCCTGAAAACTGTCTTGATATCATCATAGCATAATTGATAGATGTCCCCTCCTGCCAATAGGTTTAGGGTTTCTAGGAGATCTTCCATGTTCCCCCTCAGAAGGACAAGCTTAAGCGATTTAGGATCAAGGGTGCGCCTAGCCCTTTTGTAGCTAAGTTGGAATATTTCCTCTTAATCCTCTAAAGATTCATCATGTCCCAAGGACACTATAAAAATTTTATCTTTGGTATCTTTGGAACTGCAATAGTCCTTATACTTATTGTTGAAGGCTTGTTGCATCTAAGCCCAAGTTTCGATATTGTCCCCAGGTAAACCCATGAACCAGCACAAGGCTGCATATTTGAGAGCGGATGGGAACAATTTGTTGGAAATAATACTGAGAGGGGGGGGGGGTGAATCAGTATTATAAGATCAGTAAAAACTTTCCAATTTCATACTCAGAAATATATACGCTACTTCAATTAAGTGAACCCGTGTGTACACGCTACTGTTTCTAATGAAACTCGCGTGTATCCAGAGATCTTATAATTCAGTTAGCTTAATCTTCAGTAAATGCATCAGAACATTATTAAGCATATTAACAGTAAACAGGTGCAGAATAACAGAACAGAACATCACACAAGAGCCACACACATGAACACCATGATATAAGGTGGAAACCCAATGTGGGTGAAAACTACCTGCTGCAATTCGTCTCTTTCTTCTTTAATAAGAAACTTCTTTTACAATGTACTGGTGCAGTCCTTTACCAGTACGCAGGCTACAACCTGCAGAGGGCTACAACCCTCTCTCGTTTTCAAACTACTTCTGGAAGGGAGCTACAACCCCCTCAGCTCTTGTACTAGCCGATCCATTTACTAGTACGTAGGTGCTGACCCTACAACCTTCTTTCCTTCAGGGGCCACGTTTCATCAATTTTCAGACTGGATCCAAGAGTACACAACAAACATTACTGCAATACAATCATCAACTTATACTTGCATCATAATTCATTAAACAACCCAATACTGAATCACTGAAACCCTATCATCAAGATCACAGAACCCAAACCAGAGCCCAGAACTCTGCAACAACCACCAGAATCAGCAGCAACCTGAAATATCAAATCTTATTATGCATACGCTACTTCACTGTACCAAAACCGCGTGTATACGCGCTTTCACCAAAGGCAACCCGCGTGCAGATCTAGAAATAATTACTTATACCTTCGCTGTCAGATCCGACCCTTGCCAAGCGTCCCGAACAGATAACCAGCAATACCAGATCTTCTCACTTCGTCAGACACCCAATACTTGCTCCTTTGCCTAATGATCTTCTCCTTATATAGCCTTAGGTACTTCACAATACCACGGTCCAAAACCATAGTAACACAATACCATCAACCTCAAAACGAGGGATCGACACGCCCGTCGAGACACCATGGTCCGAAACCATAGGCACAACTTCCAAGGACTAACCGCTACGTACCAAAGGTACTTTTCCACATACACGCTCTTTTACTGAAGCCAACCTGCGTGTACACGCGAGTTGATATATATAGAACCTGCGTATACGCGACTTGGTATATAGTGAACCTGCTTGTATACGCGACTTGGGCTTAATGAACCTGCGTGTATGAACTTTCTTGGCATGTTGTACTAAGATCTATCCTCTGATTAAGTTGCCATCACCTGTACCAACCTCTGAGCACCTGTACCAACCTCTGAGTGAGTTGCCATCAAGGACAACACTTGAATCATAATGCCAACAATCTCCCCCTTTGGACTTGATGGCAACCACCACACCAAGTCACTCTCCCCCTTTGACATCAAGGGCAAAGGGCGGACCAAGATATTTTCTTCTTTGGTATACCTTCTGCTGTCCATACTGTTGTCCATACTCTCCCTGAGTACATGCTGAAGTTTCTGATTTGGCTCCCCCTTTGTTTATGCCAAAGTGTACCAATCTATCCACGCTCCCCCTAAGTAGATGCAGGTTCTAAGACCAGCCATTCAGATATGTACCATAAGCATCAGCCTGCAATACTATTCCTTTGATCAAACAACAAGATGTATCATTTAGTTTCATCAGCCACTTCTAACCATAATGCCAACAATGAATTATTTGAAGTATATGCTCCCCCTGAGTGTGAGCCAACCATGACTGAACCATTTCCTGAGTCTGTTCTGCTCCCCCTGAGCCTGAGCCAACCATGACTGAACTTGGGTCTGTTCTGCTGCCCTTTCTTCATATACGCGACTTTGCAGCCTGTAACTCGCGTATATACGCGACTTGTCTTCATTATATCAGCGTATGCAAGATGGAATACTGAATTTCATCACTTTCAGATTCCCTTGTGTCTGTTATGTCAGCTGTCTGAATTATGCCACACCTTTCTGTCTCTGTCTTCTTCAGTTCCTGGAACTGTGATGATGTATGGTCCTCTTGTTTTGAATTTTGAAATCTGCTCCTGCATTCCCTTGCTTTATGCCCATAGTTGTTGCATGTATAACACCTTACATTTTTCATGTTCCTTCTATCACAATCAATTGCTTTGTGTCCATATGCATTGCAGGCAAAGAAATATCCTCTGAAATACCTGGGATGCGATGATCTTTCTTGAACCATTCTACTTCTACATCTGGCTGCAACATGTCCAAGATTATGACATACATAACATTCAACATTATTCAGTGGAGGAAATAATCATCTATCACGTCCATAGTTAGGAGTAAAGGATCTTCCTTGAGGAATTTCTTTCCTTGGTTGTTCCTTGTTGAGCATTTCAAATTTCTCATTAGAGTTTCTTGCCTCACCTTGTGAACTAGATTCACCTTCAACATATTCATGAAAACCAAGACCAGTCTTGATAGAAGGAGACCTTTGACTATTAAGAATATCATCCAAGACTTTAGTACTATCTTGAAATCGTAAAAGCTTATCCTTTTCTTCTATTTTACCTTTCAAGATATTTACCTCAACTTGATGTTGTTCTTCCTTTTTCAGATATTGATTCCTTAGGTCTTCTTCAGCTTTTCTTCCTTCTTCCACTTGTCGCTTTAGTTTGGTCACTTCATGTTCTTGATCTTCAAGATCTTCTCTATTATGTTCTCTTGATTTTTTAAGATCTTCTTTTAGAGAGAGGATCTTTGATTCAAGTCTCTGAATAGTTGTACTCTGATCCTTTACTATATCCTGCAATTGCTCCCTTACCCTGATTTCTGTCTCCAATTGTTCTTTTAATTTGGAAACTTCTTCAGTTTCTGCATTCTTCTCTTCATGTGCCATGAGACTTTTAATATCTTCGCTATTATTGGATGAAGCATTCTTCTTCTTATGTGCCATGAGACTTCAAATATCTTCACTATCATTGAATGAACTTTTAATATGGGTATAATAGCTTCTACCATCTTCTTCAGATATCTTTCCTTTGTTATGAGGACATCTAGCAGCATAGTGACCAACTCTACCACATAGAAAACATTTGAAAGGTAGCTTACCTTTGAACCGTCCAGTTCCCCATTCAAGATTCTTGACAAAATTTACCTCATCTTCTTCCTCTGACACTTCGAATGCGGCCTCTGGTGGTACCTCTTGTCGCATTTCAAAAGCAGTTAAGATCCCGTGAAGCTGTGACATGGTGATTTTCTGCACATTCTCCTTTTCTTCTATGGCAGATACTTTAGAATCAAATTTAGTAGACAGAGATCTCAAAACCTTTTCAACTAAGACAACTTCCTCAAATTCTTCACCCAGATCCCTCATACAATTCACAATCTCATCCATACGCAGGAAATAATTAGCTATGCTTTCATTACTACGCATCTTAAGAGTTTCATACCGGATTCTGAGAGTTTGAAGCTTTGCTCTTTTTACCTGATCATCTCCTTCGTAGCTTGTAACGATTTTGTCCCATATTTCCTTAGCTGATTTGAAATGCATGATCTTCATAAATTCTGATTGAGTCAAACTACTCAATAGGACAGTAACAGCTTTGGCATTGAGCTCATATTGTTTTTTCTCTGCTGGATCTGTAGGAGTTGCTGATGGGAATTTGTATCCTCCTTCTACGATTCCCCAAACTTCTGCTCCAAGTGATTGTAGATATGCAGTGGTTCTTATCTTCCAGTCAGTAAAATTGTTCCCGTCAAAGACTGGTGGCCTGATGTGTGCCTCTCTTTCTGGATTAGCCATTCTGATGGATCTTTTCCTTCAAGCGATCAAGCTTCCTCTGAAGGACCTGCTCCGATACCAATTGTTGGAAATAATACTGAGAGGGGGGGGGGGGGTGAATCAGTATTATCAGATCAGTAAAAACTTTCCAATTTCATACTCAGAAATATATACGCTACTTCAATTAAGTGAACCCGTGTGTACACGCTACTGTTTCTAATGAAACTCGCGTATATCCAGAGATCTTATAATTCAGTTAGCTTAATCTTCAGTAAATGCATCAGAACATTATTAAGCATATTAACAGTAAACAGGTGCAGAATAACAGAACAGAACATCACACAAGAGCCACACACATGAACACCATGATATAAGGTGGAAACCCAATGTGGGTGAAAACCACCTGCTGCAATTCGTCTCTTTCTTCTTTAATAAGAAACTTCTTTTACAATGTACTGGTGCAGTCCTTTACCAGTACGCAGGCTACAACCTGCAGAGGGCTACAACCCTCTCTCATTTTCCAACTACTTCTGGAAGGGAGCTACAACCCCCTCAGCTCTTGTACTAGCCGATCCATTTACTAGTACGTAGGTGCTGACCCTACAACCTTCTTTCCTTCAGGGACCACGTTTCATCAATTTTTAGACTGGATCCAAGAGTACACAACAAACATTACTGCAATACAATCATCAACTTATACTTGCATCATAATTCATTAAACAACCCAATACTGAATCACTGAAACCCTGTCATCAAGATCACAGAACCCAAACCAGAGCCCAGAACTCTGCAACAACCACCAGAATCAGCAGCAACCTGAAATATCAAATCTTATTATGCATACGCTACTTCACTGTACCAAAATCGCGTGTATACGCGCTTTCACCAAAGGCAACCCGCGTGCAGATCTAGAAGTAATTACTTATACCTTCGCTGTCAGATCCGACCCTTGCCAAGCGTCCCGAACAGATAACCAGCAATACCAGATCTTCTCACTTCGTCAGACACCCAATACTTGCTCCTTTGCCTAATGATCTTCTCCTTATATAGCCTTAGGTACTTCACAATACCACGGTCCAAAACCATAGTAACACAATACCATCAACCTCAAAACGAGGGATCGACACGCCCGTCGAGACACCATGGTCCGAAACCATAGGCACAACTTCCAAGGACTAACCGCTACGGACCAAAGGTACTTTTCCACATACACGCTCTTTTACTGAAGCCAACCTGCGTGTACACGCGACTTGATATATAGAGAACCTGCATATACGCGACTTGGTATATAGTGAACCTGCTTGTATACGCGACTTGGGCTTAACGAACCTACGTGTATGAACTTTCTTGGCATGCTGTACTAAGATCTGTCCTCTGATTAAGTTGCCATCACCTGTACCAACCTCTGAGCACCTCTACCAACCTCTGAGCACCTGTACCAACCTCTGAGTGAGTTGCCATCAAGGACAACACTTGAATCATAATGCCAACACAATTTGAACTCTTGATCATCAGAGGTGTAATCATAATTTCTTCATATGACATCAAACTCAAACAAAAAAGTGTCTGGGTCTTCTGAGGTCAGGCCATGGAAGTGAGGAAGAGTAGAGGGGCTTATGTTTTTCATCCTAGCATTCCCATTAATTTCTCTGATGGGAAAAGCACCCTCGGCTCTATTCTCAACACCTTCTCTGTCTCCAATCCCATTTCTATTTTTAGCCATGGCATAAGTTGGTGGAATGGTCTCTTCTTCTTCCCCAATAGGCTCTTCAAAAATATTTGGTTTTTTGCCTAATGGGTCCTCTAGCTCACAACCACCAAAGAAGAGGGAAGGTTGGTTGTTTGATGTGGTGGGGTTATTTGGAAAAAATTTCCCTAAGTTTTATCTACTCCTATGAGGCATGAAAGGAGTTTTTTTTTTCTTTAGGGTTTTGTTTTTTTAGAACTTCTTGTAGAATGGAAAGAAGGAAAAACCAAATTTCAACTACTTATTGAATGAACTAACTGTAGAATTGGAAATAAAGCAAAACTAGATTGCAACTGTCTACTGAATGGAACTATTTGCATAATTGGAAAGAAAGAAAAACCATATTGCAACTATCTATTGAATGGAACTATTTTCATAATGAGAAAGAAATAAGGAAAGAAAGAAAGAAGAAATCACATCTACTCATAAACCTCCCCGACAATGGCACCAAAAAGTGATGGGCACCAGTATTGTAGCAAGAACACTGCAACTCCTAGGACTACCAACTTTACTTCATCAACCCGGGGTTCATATAAACTTAGAGGTGAAAATGCTATATACACAATATATGAAACTAGATTCGTCCCCTAGGCCCTGCGTGTCCCGAATCCAGTGAATCAAACACAATTTGGGCAGATTCATGTCTGAACATTGGGACACTTCGAATCTGGAACATGTCCCAATCAATACACTTCGAATCTAGAATGTGTTTGATTTTCCAACAGGAATCTAGAAATCAAGAACCCGTGCAGCATTATAAAGGTGTATTTCCCCATTCTATTTGCACATTCACTTGTTTATTTTGTTGTGGGTGTTTGGGAGCAAGGAGCAAAGGGTGTGGGAGCATTTTCAAGGAGATTCAAGAAACGGGTAAGTGCTAGATCCTGTCAGATTTGATGATGGTGATACTATAGAGGGGTCATTTTCCACAGTAGCAAATGTAGAGATGACTTTGGATACAAAGGAGGAGGATGCAGCAGAGGAGAGCAGTGGTGACCATGATGATGAGAACAGTGATGTTGATTTTGACGATGACTCATGAGTCATGAGCTACCTACTGCCTTGAGGCTTGTTGATCCAGGTGGATCTTGGGGGCCACCCCCCAAGTCCACTTGGACCCCCACCATTTTTTCTTTCATCTTTTTAGTTTCCTTAATTGTAGCACAATTTACTATTTTTAGCAGTTTTTCAGGTCCTGAACTTCGAGAGCCATTTTGAGGCCCTAAATGAAGTTTTTTGGGAAAACTGGAAGAAACATGGGTCCATGGACTAATGTTGCTCTTCCCAAAGTTGTATTTCTTGGATAGATCTTTCTAACGAGATATTGTTCACATAAAACAGAGATTGTATGCCAAAGTTACAGCCCTGGGAAGTTGATGTACCAATTTACCCAAACAGGGCCCACAGTTTAGCGTTTCATCTTCTAGGGTTAGGTTTTTGGATGTTTAGGGTTTTCCAGTGTTTCTCAACAATAAATAGGCCTTCGAGCCTCATTGTAATACAGTTCAGAGGCATGTAGCCACCACATCTCTTCTCAGAGATAAGCTACCATCGCCATGACTAGTTTATTTCCATTTCTGTTTGTAAGCATATTTCAGTATTTTACAATAATGAAATGAAGTATTATTTCTAATGCATCTCTATGTGTATCGTTATATCTTTAATTTGTTGCATTCCTGTTTAAATCCAGATCACTTTTATACTTGTAGACTTGTAGTTGTAGTTGTAGTTGTTTTTTATTTATCATTTTCTATTTCTATTTGCCATTGGCATTGCACTACCTATGTAAATAGTAACACATTTTGATTGTGATGACTTAATGAGAAAACTACAATATATTTATCTTACTATCTTGTCTTTCTCCTATTGGATCATTTATGAATTGAATATGTATTATAAATTTATAATTTATAATTTATCGTTTATGTATTTGTAATTTTGTATGCACAATGTTACTTTGTAAAACTTACATCTAGATAAAGATATATATTTGAATCAATGAATCATGAATGTATCATGTATCTAGGTATATATATATATATATATATATATATATATATATATATATATATACATATAACGTATCTGAACGTGTCTTGTTCCGAGGGTCAATGTGTCCATATCCGACACTCAAATCCCTGTATCCGTCGAATCTCGAATCCTTGTGTCAGGTAGACACATATATATGTAATGGTCTACTCTTGTCACTTTTCAACTAGGGCGATAGACCACTAGGGTTTCTCAAACCAGTCTTCTATTGACTAGAAGAATTATGACTACCAAATGGAGAAGGGAAAATTATCCTTAGTGAAAGAAAAGGAATGTTGCCTAATTTAAGCAATGAAAGACTGAATTGGAAGATGCTTGTAATGTGACATGAAATCCTTTAGCTACTCCTTGACACATTTTCTTTCAAAAGAAACCTAGCTTAACCTTATTTATAACATGTGATGATCTAAACTAACTAAACATGGAATCTGATCTAGAGAGTATAATAACTATTGCATGCATGTGCTAATTTAGAAATTGTTGAAAAAAGCTCTTTTTTAGGTTTTCATTTTATGAATGTGAATGTTAATCTTCATTTGTTCTTTAGCAGGGGAAACATGTATGGAAGAGGAAGTTTGGATTGGTCTTAAACGTATGGGAGCTAAGTGGAGGCCTAATCCAAGCTTAAGTGACAAATTTTCTAAATTCAAGCTCAAGACAGGTTGCCACAAGGTTTCTTGTAGTACTACTACAGGATGTCCTAGTTCTACTACATGATGCCTTGTTTTACTATAGGAAACATACTGAAAGCTTAGGAGGTGGTAGGGAAGGTGGAATGAAGTATGGGAAAGGTATATAATGGAGGAATAAGGCATGGAGGAGGTGAACACTATCCAGGCCTCAATCAAATGCTTTAATATGGTTGGATTTTCTCAAGGGAAATGGTGATTTTTCTTACAAAATAAGAATTCAAATTTAGGGTTTAGTGGACTTTGGAAACATGGGTGGATAAGGCTTGGATGAGGCAAATAAGATGAGATATCCTTGCAATTTAGAAGCCCCTGCAACAACTTACATTCTTATCTTCATTTATGCAAAAATTCATTATACATGAGAAAGATTTATTAAATGGAAGAAAACAACGTTATTACCATCTAGTGACTAATTTCATGAATGGAAGTTCTTTGAAACCAATGAAAAACTTAAGAGATCAACAATGACAACTGTAACTCATCCTAAGAAACTCAAAGACAATGACCTACTCATCAAGAAACCCTAGATTATGAAGCAAAGCAAGAAATTTGTTTTTTGGGTTGTATGAAAGGAACCCTCAAGTCATGATCCCATAAGGGAGATGAGGTGAAAGCCACTATCACCAGATTTTCTAGAGTGTCTTATATCACTATGATGCCACTAATCTAACTATCCACAAATGGAATAAAACTAATTAATCATCAAAATATTTGCAAATTAACAAAACCAAAATCATTTAAGCAACGAACTATGAATGTAATCTAAGCATACATGTACAAAAATAGGAAATTTTGCTGCTAGGGTCGGGCCCTAACCGAAGAGCTTCAACCCTCTAAGTCAACTCAGTGCTGGAACAAGGGAATGCTTCTCATTTTCATTAAAATATCAAAAATATACAAGAGTCATCAGTCACAATGTCTTAGCTCGAAAATGCCTCTTGGCTACAATAACAAAAGTTGAATCCTAATGAGGCTCTAGGCCTTCTTATTTATACAACTGAAGTTACCAACAAATTCCTTAAATTTAGGGAGCCATGGCTCCCAAACTCGAGATCAGCTGGTCTTCAACTATCACTGGCTTGGTTGTCAATGATCTTAATGGCTCAGTTGTTTGTAACTTCGAGCTGATGAGATCTGGTGGAGGAATCTTCGATTGAGTGAGGAGTTAAGGAGGGAGATCCAATCTCCTAAAATCCCTCTTGCTTGTCTACTTTGAGTTCCTTCACTTTAATTAGCCAAAATTTTCTCCAAAACCTACAATCAATGCACATTAGACCACAAGACATGACATCTCATCTTTACCCTTCTCATTAAGAAAAATATAACAAAACATGTAAAGAAATGTGAGAAAATTTGATTTTAGTAAGCTGGAGAGTGGCATTAAGGTCCATATAATTTACCCATTTATGAGCCTCATCACATGTCCCAGTGACTACCGCTCGATTGCTTAGACTTGGGCACTATTATCCAACCTCCAAAATGAATCCGCCAAGGTAATCCCACTAGGTGGGATCTATCTTTGGTCCAATTTTCTATTGCCATGTCTACCAATAACTCTCTGTTAGAGGCTTCTCCAGTCTTGGCACTAATTTTGGCACTTGTACCAATTTAAGCTACACACCAAAGACTCTAACCACCTTAACTCAGTTATCTTGATCTTGGGGTCACCAAACTTTTATTGGCTCTATCTTTTGCTCCAGGGGGGGATTTTAGGACTTACATATATAATTGGAAATATATTTCATAGATCTATCCATCAAAGTGTGTTTCACCTGCATCTGAAATGATTTTCTACTCTAGAACTAGCTCCAAAACCTATACACTATTTAATTTCTTTTCCACTCTTTGCTTTGCCTTTTCTTTTTCTTGTGCATTGCATTGCCTTTTCTTTTTCCTAGGCCACCTATGTTATTGCCTTTTTCATCAATCTTTGCCTTTGCCACAAATGAAAACATATTTACCAATGCAGTTTCCTTTGCTAATATTTGTCATTTCCTTTACCATCAATCATATTTTCCATCAATGACAACACATTTCCAACAATCTCCCCCTTTGGCATTTATGGTAACATCAAGATCAAACAACATGTCATTACCAATATTAGTAATTTTCTTTGATATTTCTCCTTGTGCTTTGCCAATTCTCATTTACCATCTTTTGTTTTATCAGCAATACTTCTCCCCCTTTGACATCAATGGAAAAGATACTAACATTCTCCCCCTATCAAAAATCTCCTTTTTTCTTCTGATCTTGTGGACCTATCAATTGCTTCTTAAGCTCAAAAACAAAAAACAAAAGAAAAACAAAAAACAAAAGAAAAACAAAAAACAAAAACAAAAAACAAAAACAAAAAACAAAAAACAAAAAACAAAAAACAAAAAACAAAAAAACAAAAAACAAAAAACAAAACAAAAAAAACAAAACAAACAAAAAAAAAAACAAAAACAAAAAAAACTCAGATGCCTCTGATCTGATCCAAGCAACATCCTCTCTACCTTGTGAAGAAGATTGATTTGAAGGGAAAGGAGTATTTACTCTCAATATTTTCCTCAAGAAAACAAGATGGATCTCTTGCTTAAATAACACATGCTTATGCAAATGAGAAAATGATTCCTCTAGCAACAAGAAATATTGTGCCTATGCATGAAACCACCAAAGTACAACACTTTGACAAACATAGAGGAACTCTCACTAGTGCATGCCTAGACCAAAAACTCAGCTTATGATTCACCTGGCATACTTCTAATGTAACAGAATCATCATGATACATTTGGCTCATCATGAACAATGGTCATATAAATTAATGCTTTCCTTTCAATACTAGATAACATGAGCACCATACTTTGACCGTAAGTACCATTTGAAAATATCGTTGATATCATGTGATACCAATTACAACATTATGACAACCAATCCATTTTGATTACTCACAAATGCAGAAAACATCGTCAGCATCTGCAAAATATAACTGATACCAATTTTCAATGCATAATCAAATCTTGACTTGAGTATACTCCCCCTGTGGCCATGCTCCCTCTTTGCATTCAAAATTTGTAAGCAATACTTTCTAAACAAACTTCAGCAGTAAATATATCATCACCATAAACACATACTTAGACTGCCAATTGATTTGACAACAACATTCAATCAACCATACTACTTAGTAATCAACATAAAATGGCATACTTTCCTTTATCCTTCAGATGCATTCCTTGCTATATTCCTTTATGATACCTACATCTGACCTTTATGGCTTCCCTAAAGTCAGCCCCTTCTTTTCAATGAAAAGGAACAACATATCTACTCCCCTGACTAGATTATATTTATTTTTCTTCCACAGTTGAATTTTCTCTACACCATGAGTTAGTTTCTCACGTTGGCTTGCTTGACTGGGTGGATTTTTGCCTACGAATACAGACCATTGTTGCTCTTCTTTCTCATTGTATTTGTTAGGAGATCTTTCATGACTGGTGCTACTTCTTTTAACTGATTGGAGTCTTTTCCTATAAGAGAGATCAACCACTAGAATTTTAGACTCTGAATCTTCTTCATCAAGAATTATTTTGTGTTTCCTCCATTCACCATTTGATTTTCCTTTCTTCTGGGTGCTGAAAAAGCTCCTCTGTGGTTCTTTTTGTTGGCTCTCAACTCTATTTGCGGCATTCTAGAAAAAGAATTTCTTGCTATATTTACAACAACTACTTTATGCCCAAAAGTCTTACACCTGTAGCATTAAATTTTATTCAAGAAGGGGAAAAAATAATTATACTTCTTACCAAATCTTGTGTTTGTCCAATTTCCTAGATTGTAATTTTCTCTCTTACTACTCTTGGGCCATTGAAAATATTGCCTTTGAGGAGAAAAGGCTCTCTGTGCTTGGTTGGTCGAATTTATCTTCTGAGGAATTCATGGTTGTGGCTGAAATTATGCATTCCACCTATGTTGCTACACCTTTGTTTTCCTTTCTGGACACTTGGAGAAAAAATTCCTTGCATTATTACAACAAAAGCATATCAGGGTTTGCATACCTTTATTTTGATTCCTGGAAGTCCCTTTATTTTGTTGTGTTATTTTATTTTCCATTACAGTGATATCCAACCTTGTTTTAGACAAATTAGTGGGTCCATTTAACGTTGTTGCTAAGTCACCATCATCTTCAATTTTTATCTCAACCAGGGATGAACAATCGCTAGTTTGATTGTCTTTAAATGCTTCAAAATTCTTTGCATGCTTCTCAAGATTAAACACCTACTCTTTTAATGCTCTATTCTCTTGTTCCAACTTTGTATTTATAGCTCTGAATTTATTAATCTCTTCAAGAGTTGATATGAGTTGCCTCTTGAAACAAATATTTTCTTCAAGATCTTTCAACTCAATTGAGGAGGCACTAGATTCATCACTAGTGTTTATTTTACCCTCAGAAGTGTGTTCCATTGATGACGCTCTAGAGATTCTTTTGTTGATACGTGAGATTACCTTTCTTCTTCTTCAGCAAAGGTGGACCCATTGTCTTCTTGACCAATGTACAAATCTGATATTACTATTAAGGTAGCTCTATCTTCACTACAACTTGATGATCATCTCTCGCTTTCACCATTACTTTCATCTGAGCAGTTTGAAGATAAATTTTCTATTGTTCCACAATAACAACAAAACAACATATTACTTGTAGATTGTGTCTTCTCTCAGTGTTGATCATCGACTTGGCCTATTTATACAGAAGAATCATCATCTAATTCATGGTTTTCAACACTCCTTGAATCTTTGCCTGCTTCATCTCCATGGAAAGCCTCCTGACACCAAATGCAGTTTTCATGTCTACTTCATAGTTGGACTACAATTTATCCCATATTTCCTTGGAATTTTTAAAACAGATAATTTTTCAATATCTGACTTAGACAACCCTCTCATTATTTCCTTCCTAGATTGTTTATTAAACTTATCATTTATTACTCCATACCCAAAAAATAGCCATACATCCAAATCAAGAGCTTGCAAGTAGATTCTTCTCCTTACCTTCCAAGTTGTATAATTTGAGCCATTCAAAAATGGAACTCCATCTGAGGCAATCCAGTTCTAGTTCTCCATGATCCATGATCTTACTTCCAACTATTAAACTAATCCTAAAGCACACTAGCTCTGATGCCAATTTTTTAGAAAAAATGGAATCTAAGACACTACTAAAAGAGGGGGTGAATTAATAGTGTGGGCAAACTATACAATTCTTCACAAAATTCACTTTTTAATCTCTTTAAAAAGTATTCATGGATCATAAAAATAACTCAATCATGTATACCATCATAAAAATCAAGCACATGAGCAACATATACACAAGACATAAATCTTATTTTTATTACAAGCTTCAACTTGATTACATCATGGCCCCATAGGCTACCACTTGTAGGTTTATCAGTTTATCAGCTACCACTGAAAGGAACTTCAATCCCTGCTTGTTTATCAACTACCACTGAAAGGAAGTGTTTACCTTGCTCATTTACCAGTACTCACTAGAAGGGACTCTTGCCTCTTTTTGTTTACCAGTACTCACTAGAAGGGACACTTTCCCATGCTCGTTTATTAGTCTCTGCCGAAAGGGACTCTTGCCCCCAAAGATTTACTAGCACCCACAAGAATGATATCCTACCTCTGATATGAAAGCTACCAATTTCTTTTCTTGTTGATCCATCTTTCATCCATTTTCATACTATAACCAAGAGACTATTGGATAGTTGGCATTGTCTAGATGGCTAGTGGAAGTAAGTGTGTTGGCCTTGATTTCAACCAGACTAGCATGGATATTTGTGGTATCAGATGTTGACCTTGATGTCCACTATCCCAACTATGATGCTAATTGGGCTAGCATTGATGTGCTTGATGTGTCAAGCTTAGGGGGAGTCCCGTGGTTGCTGCAGTCTCTTGTAGAGAATCACCATAGTAGAAAGCATGTTAGAGAAGCCATAAAAATGATGACTATGGTGATTGGGAGTCCAATTCTTTGGAGGATATGTTTTCTCAAGAGATCAACTCAGATACTCTTGGATATAACATAGTTGTTTATTACTCAGAAATAGATTTCCAACTGTATTTGGAAGTCTACAAATGGAATCCTGGATTACTGTTTAGTGCCAGTCAAAGTTGAGGTGCCCCAAATTAAGATGGCAGAGTTCAATGTGGACTTCGGTCAAAGTGGTGACCAAGTTTGGAAGTCATAAAAAGTTGGAGAAGCCTTTTACAGGAGCCATTAAAGGAGATTCGAGTGGATGTAGCACATAAAGCAAAGCAATGGAAAGTCTAGCGGATCCCCTAAGCGAAAGCATTGGGAAAATGTGGCAACAGTTGATTGGGTCAAAGGAGATCACATTATAGGCTTACCCCAGATGGTTCACCCCGACATAATTATTTTAGTGCCCAAGTCTAAGCGAACAGGAAGAGGAGGGTCGGGATGACACCATCTTAGTGGTTGCACCCTGATGGTTTCAAATAGGGCACAAGTTGTAAGCTCCGAGGAGGAACAAAATGGGTGGATCCCACCCGGCTGTGATAGCCAAGAGGTGAATCTCAAAAGGGATAACAAAGAGGCAGCATAGTAGAATGTCAGACCTGACAAGAGATCGCAAATAGCTAAGTGTTGGGAGGAAAGCGTTGTGCTACGTGGTGGATTTTTTATGGCACTAGAGACAATCTAATAGATGGTATTTGTGATCTTGTAAATGTAATTCTCACACAATTGATCATGTCGATCAATGGCGGAGAGCTACTCCAAGGGAACCCCTCCCAAAACCACAATCTACTCAGGAGTGGTGTTGGAGCCAGACTTTGGAACCTGGTGTCTTTTAATATAATGGAGCTTGGTCACAAAACAAGGCCTTGGAGGACCCTTTCTCTCTCCTCTCTGATAGAACACATGGCAACATTTGATTGGCTCCCAAGAGATGATGGTGTCAAATGATGTCAGCATGACATGGATGTATAAGGGACGTGTGGTAGGCATATTTGGAATTTTTGGGTGACCTAATGGGCCAAATTCGGGTGACCCGTGTCACCACTCAGAAGACACCACGTGGGGATTGATGACATAAGCATGAAATCATCCTAAAAGGGCTACCTCGGAAGGATTAGAAAGGCGCACAAGCATATTCATTGGGCAAGAAGCATTGGGAAAATGTAGCAACTAAATCAACTTGGTTGTATTTTAATTGTTGCACATGTGCAATAGTGTTCCCACCAGGACACATCATCCTGTAAGGGCGATCCTGAAGGTATTGAGCCCGGAAGGTTGATATGAACGTGAAAAGAGAATGTGTCAAAAATAAGTGCTAGGACACATCAATCATAAAACTCATCCTGACAGGGCCTTTGATTGGCCATTGAAAGTGGAGGCGGACCCCATGGGACAGTTAAGCCCACCAAGAGGAGCCCAGATATTTTAAAGAGAAGGCATGTAAAAGCGTAAGGTTTTGGGAGCTCTGGCCTTAGTACCAGGCCTCGATGATTTCACTTAGAAATGAGACCAATGGCATAGAGCCATGGATAAGGGGAATTCAACCTATGAAGGGTGTAGATCATCTTATCACCTATATGCTTAGCCAATGGTCATAGGTAGTGGTCCTATTGAGGACAAAGAGGTGAAGTTCTAACATGAGAAGGGCTATAATCAAAAAGGGTCATGGAGTTGTATTTCATAGCACTTTTAATAGAAAGCCTATGAGCTTTGGCATGAACAGGGCAGCAACTACTTTGGCAAGGATTCACCATACTTGGCAGTTGTGCCATAATTGGTCATGGCCATATTTGGAGTGAGTGAAGCTCATATCATAGTGTTAAAGGCATGGATGAGTCAGAAGTTGGTTAAATGCACACAAAAGCATGGATGTTGCTAGAGTAATGGAAAATGCAGAGACCACTAAGTCAAAGCAACAAGGACCATGATTGCAAAAACGTTGCAATGGATCCAATGGTAACTATTGAAGGCTGGAGACTAAGAAAGAGAGGATCGTGATTTGCAAAGGTAGCAGTTGACTCCATAACAAATATGCTTGGTATTCCTTACACACTTCATGGAATTGAATAAATATCATACCAAGCTTAGAGAAGTTATGCAGAAGTACATTTTGATCTCTATGAGCACTCAAGAAACATGGAAAGCCTCATTGTAGTGTGAAATTTAACTAAGGGTTAATTCTTAGTATGGAGAAAGGCTCAGGTTCCCATTCTTATGTTTAATTCAGCTATAGTGGTTAAGTAATTTTGACGCAACGGAGGATGAGATTGATTAGGCAAATCTGACCATAGTAGAATGGAGATCCATGTTGTGAGTACACTTGGGTAGTATGGAGGACAACAGAGACAACATCAACCAAGGTGCAGTAGAGGAAAAAAACTCAAGATTGCAATTGAGAAACGGGTTGGAATATAACTTGAGAGTGAGTTGTGGAGTGCTTTTTGTGTGAAAGCATTGCTAAGAAGAGGCCAAGTGTACCTGCACTATAGGAGAAGGCAAAGAGCAGAAAGTTGTGTGGTGTGAATTGCTGAGAAGACGCCATGTGTGCATAAGCAGAAGGATGTGGTCGAGAGCAGAGATCCTATGTGAGTATGTTGTTGAAGAGTGGCTAGAGTGTAGAGAGTGTTTCATATTAGTGAATATTGCTGAGAATAACAGTGGGTTGTTGCATAGTGAGTAGAGAACAAAGTGTTGAGTGGGCCAAAAGATTGTTGAGGAGAACAAAGCTAAAAATAGGAAGAGAAGTTTCCAATTATAGTGAGCAGTAAGTTTCCTTTTGAGTGTGGGTTTGAGCCTTCATACAGGAATTTGGTGCTTCCATCTTAGTGAGTGTCTAAAGAAAGCCTGGGGGTTGGTGCCTCATGTAAGTTGGTGCTTACATAAATCTAAGAAGCTACAAGTTGGTGCTTGCAATAAATACGTGAAGTTGGTTCTTCACATGGTGCTTCTGGTAAGTTGATCAAGTGTCTACAAAAGGAGAGAGTTGGTGCTTCCTGCTAGTGGGTGCTAGAAAACAATAAAAGGGAGTTGGTGCTTTCTATGAGTGGTGTCTCACAAACAGATTGATGTACTAGAGTGGTGCTCTAACTTTTACATCAATGAAAAAAAAAAATTTGGTGGTTTTTCTCCCGAAAGAGTTTCCACATTAAACCTTTGTGTCTCAGGTGTTTCTTACTCATGATGTGTATGCTTGTATTGGTTGATATGGCTATTGTTATGGTTTGTTAATGGATTCTCACATTTAATGGATGCCAAGTTTAAAATTTAAATATAAATTGGCTGAAAATTTTGAATTAGCCCTAATACTAATTGACCCCCCCAGTATTAACATTGTTTCCAACAATTTGTATCAGATTTTTGTTCCTTCAGGAATAGCTTAACTGCTCGAAGGTAGATCAGAGGGAAACAACAACTAATCAAGTTTGGCTACTAGTAGAAGGAGCTCTAGAAGATTAGCATGGAAGCCTATTTGACAGTAACCAATGAAAATATTTGGTTGTCTATGATATATGGAAAAAGGAATGTGTTTAATACAGTGGGCAAGGATATTATCATGAAAGGGCTATCAAAGCTAGATGATGATAAAGTTAGGCATTGTGAGTCAACAAAGGAAATGTTATATAGATTAAAATGTTTGTATGGAGAATATTGCAATGTGTTTCAAGAGAAGGTCGAAGAAATTTGTTGCTCAAGTAGTGAACCGGAACATGTAGTTGTTGGTGATAAGAAGAAAACGAAGAAAAATGAGAAGGCATCTAAAAGGAAATATGCTCAAAATATTGAAGATATTTCTTCCTGTGAGCAAACTATTGATCTTCACTCCAAGGATGGTGAAGAAGAAGACTTGGATGAGAGGCCATGCTGCTCAGAGAGTAAGTTATTGCTTTGTGATAAATGTAAAGAAAAAGGCCATTCATTATCTAGATTTTCATGTGAATCACTTGAATATAGAGATAGCCATGCATCTAGTAGTAGTAATGAAGATATACCCACTTTAGTAGCAATAGAAAATGAGGGATCCTATGAAGAAGAAGAGAGTATGTCCCATGAACAGAATCGAGGTATCACTGGAAGTGATGAAGATGGAATACTCCTCAAACCTATAGAATATCCCATGGACACATAGATTCATTTAGATCTCTGTGGTGGCTCAGTAAGCACCTCTGATATCAAAGAAAATGATCTTGATGAAAGGATCTATTTTAGGAAGAAGTTGATCTATGCTCTAAAAGAGATCAAGGAGCTATCAGAAGCAAATCTCAAGCAAAAGGAGTAGTTTCATGAGTATGATATTTAGAATGAGAAGTTGAGAAAAACAATAGTTGATCTAAATGCTCAACAAGAAGAGGCTAGCAGATTGAATGGGAATCTAACCATTCAGCTAGATGAAAGAGAAGATCATTGTGAGAGACTACAAGCTGAAATAATCTCTTGAGACATGATTTAGAAAAGAAAAATAAAGAATTGTCTCAACATCAAAGTCTTGGGCAAAACAGGAAATCCTTATATGAGATGCTTGCTAATAAAAGATCCCCTCTCATTAAGCTCATTTGGGTTCCAAAGAAGAACCAAGCTCCAAGAAGAAAATTCTGAAAGGTCAACCACCCATGTAAGGGAAGTTGAAAATTCCAACAACAACAAAGAAAAAGAAGTTGTTGGAAAATAGCAATATCAAGAGAAGAAAGGACAACAATAGCAACAACAAGGAGAGGATCAGAAGAGAGCTAAGCAACAATAAGAAAGAATGAAATGTTGTAGTGTAATCTGCCATGGAACGCACATGAAGAACTAGCAAAGGATCTTCCCCCTCAAGGACAAATCCCTTAGAGAAAATGTTTATTCAGTCCTCAAAATCCTTTTCATGGTTATTGTTTTTCTTGCAACAATTTTGGGCATAAGGCCATAGACTATAGATGGTATGCAAGAAAATGAGATGTGTTGGGTAGTAGCAACCCAAGAATGTGCAACATGTCTAGGAGAAAGAATGTTGGCAGTAATAGAGGCCTTGGCAAGAATGTTGGAAAAAATGGAAATTCCCTTGCCCCATTTTTAATCCATGTCAAATGCTACAACTGTGGAAACTTTGGGCACAAAGCAGTAGACTGCAAATATAAAATAACTGAGTCCTCTTCTCAAATTATGTAGCAAAATCAAGGATGAGAAGAAATAGAATAGTAGACGATTATGAGTATGTCTTCAGTGCTTTGAGCAAAGGAACAATCACCCAATTAGTCCTATGTTACAAAGGAATAAAAAATGCAACAAGAAGATTTGGGTGAAGAAAGAGGAGTGCTCTCTAGACATGTGTAGCCAAGAAAAGGACCAAAATTGGGCAAAGGAGAAGCTAGAAAGAAATTTTGGTAACAGGATTCGAACAAGGAAGGTATGGATGAAGAATGAGGATGATCTTCTCAAGGGGAGTAGATCCTCTGCTTCTCTTCACTAAAGGAAGAGAATGGCCTCAAGGGAGGCCGAATAATTCAGATGCAGGAAATGAAAGAAAAATAAACACAAGTGCATCTGAATGATTAGAGGTATGACTAAGTCTCTTACTGATTACAATAATAAATTGGTTTATTCCAAGTGTATAAACATAGAAAGAGAAAGGAGAGAGGAGTTAGCATAGCTGTAGGGAGAGTACACAACAATATTTTATGTTGTGAAAAAAAATTAGATGAGCTACAATAGAAGTGTGGAATGATAAGAATCCCTCAGAAAATTTAAGTCCATAGGATCTATCCCCATGCATATGCAAGGAAATACCTATAGGAGATCAAAGAGAATTGGCTCAGGGGAGCTACTTTAGTAAGCAGTATCCGGAAACAATTCTCAACCTTAGGAAGAAAGATTGCCGAGTAAATGAAAGGTTTGCATCTTGGGTGAAATACCCTTATTCCATTTTAGTTGTGAATTTGATTTTTCCTAGCAGTATTGTGTTCATGAAACACAATGGGTACAAGATTTCAATGTACCTTAGCTTTCGTTTGGTATTGCTATGTCAATTGGTGGTATGGGTTTGTATGGAACAACCTTTTGTGCAAATGGGTGTTTCTTTCTGAAAGGAAGTATTAGATTTTTTCTAGTATAGTGTCCAATTTTTATCAATTTCTTTCTGAAATTGGTATTGTTTAATAAACAACCTATATTTGGAAGAGGTATGATCTCAGGAGGAGAAATGATTAAGATGCTCACGAGAAGTGAACATAGAGGATGAAGCAGCAATAACAGTGAAGAGTGAGCTCAATGCGTCATTAATGGCTGGTATTTGCATGTAGCAACAATACCATGAGCAATTTTAATTGATATCAGTTTCTTCTAACTTGTACAAGAGATGCATTGGCAGACAGAGTACTTAGCCAGAAGTTGTTGGGCTCCCATTTTATCATATTTTCTTCCATATAAATACACTCATCATTATACCTTCTCCCCGCATTTCATCAAATATATTCCCGATTAAACCATAAACCTCCATTATCTCTTGTTATTCATCCTCTGTGGTTAATACATAATGTTCCATATTTTTAGTGATTAAAATGATGATTAGATAGTATTTTTGATGATGATGGCTTAATTATATGTTTCGATGTCCAAGCAACATTTTCCTACAATTAGTCTAGTACTCCAACTTGTTTGGTACGTATTTTTGTGCTTTGTGCTCATCTGGTACTAGACTGTGCTCATCCAGTACCAGAATGTGGTCATCAGGTACTGAATTAAGTAAAATTTTCTGATCTGGTACTGAATTAACCAGACTGTGCTCATCCGTTACCAGATTGTGCTCATCTCGTACTAAATTAAAGTCAAAATTTTGGAAGCTTTTAGAAGAAAATCAAGGACATGGGCTTTGTTGATAACGATGTCGAAATGCGGACACATGAGTCAGAATTCACCCAGCTCACACGTGTGGACCTCCAACTTAGGGGGGATATTTATGGAGCTCATTTGGTACCAAATTATAAAAAATAGTAAAAATCTCAAACTGCCAACTTGCACCTCGATTTGCATGCAAATGGAAAAATATCTTCCCAAATGGCCAAATGGGTTTTGAGAAAACATAGCCAGCTATAAAGCCCATAAATGGTTTCTAACTATTCACAAAGGATAAAGAGGTATCGAAGGGTCTTTGACCCAAATTTGTAATTTTTGCATAAAAACCCAAATTTTTGAGATTTCATTCTAAAAATTGTAAAATTGGTTTTAACCAAAATCTGAGTTGAGGGAATTTGGTTTTATCCATTCCTCCATGGATTTAATATATAAATAAGCCTCATAGGGTTGTGAGGCAAGATAATTTTTTGTCGTTATGATCATTTTTTTGTAATGGAGGAGGAAGAGAGTTATGATTTTATTGTTGTAATTTGAGCTTAGTTTTCAATATATGGAAGGTGATTGATTCCAAATTTGTGTTTCATCATTGGAGTTCTTTTGAAGTGCCTCTAGTAGCAATTTCCAGCTTGGGAGGGCCCCTCAACATTGGTAATATGTTGCTCATTGTATTTTTAATTTAAATTTATTATTTGTTATGTTTGCATGCATCTAGTATCATAGATTTCTTTGCAAACTCTATTTCTCAGGTTGTATGTTAGAATTATTGTTTTCTGTTTTAAAGAATAGGAAAGGTTAAGACAGCGTATCTCACCACTCACCGACATGTGCAATTAAGTGAAGACTCTTGTGATATCTAACATTTCCAGCAGTTTGTTTTATTTAGTTTAATTTGGTTTTCTCATAGCTTAGCTAACCATTACAAGAATCCATTGAAGGACATAAAAATGAAGTAAGATAGTCATGATTGATCACACATGAAAGACTGTGATCTGAGTCTTTATAGCACAAGTTATTTTTGTGTCCCAGCGATGAATCCTTAGTGGTAATTTCGTAGAGTTTGTTTTACTTTGCTCATATTGTAATCAAATTTAGATTAGGCTAGACTAGGCTCCAATCCTGCATTTCTTGTGCTTACACCTCTAGGTCTATGACTCCCTGGTTGAAAATTTAATGTTGGGAATTAATAGTGTAAATATTTATCCTGACATTTTTGGCGTCGTTGTCGAGGAGGTGCTAACGAGATTAGAGCATAGTTTCTTTCACAAGTTTTCTACGTGATCTTATTTTCAAGGAAACTAGAGGGTGGAGAGTGTATGGTAAGACGTGAGTGAAGAGCCATACATCCATTATGGTGGGGTTGCTCCAAAGTCTAGTCATCTCTAATTGCTTTTCTAATTTATTTTTCCTATGCGTAGAATTAAAGATAGGATCCAAAGCTTCATTTTTCCTGATTTTTTTTCCAAGTGTGTTTTTCTTTAGATTGATTCATGTAAAGCAGAGAAGCCTAACTTATGTGAACAGATAACTTGGTGACAGCAAGGTCTTCGTAGCATGGTGGCGCTTCAAGTACACGATTGTTTTGCTTGCATTTGTTTTATGTGTGTTTCCTGTTCAATTCTCTAAGATTTTTAAAAGTTATTAGGTATTATATGAACCCCACCCCACCCCCCCCCCCCCCCCCCCCCCCCCCCACCCCCATACCTAATCCATATGTGAAATAGGACCGATCAACCAAAAACAAGGACTCAAAGATGATCAAGAGTTTAGGAGAACTCTCTCTATCCTAGCAATAGTTGGGATTTCAATCTCTGCCTCTCAGAAAGAACAAATATGGGCAGTAATCAAGAACCTATCTGCCTCTCCAGAAGTGATAGGAAAACAATATTTCCATGAGCTACATCCACAAGAAGATCTAGAAGCCTCCTTTGATCACTAGCTTGTAGAGGATACTGAAGAATCATTCAATGGGGAGAAACTTGTAGAACCTAAAATCGAGGAGTTCTTGACATGCATATCGCCGGATCTAGTATGCATCCAAGAGACAAACCATTCGAAAGAAGATGATCTGCATGGCATGATAGAGGGAGATATGCAAAGTGGTCTAAATGAGGAAGTGAACCAAGAACATCAAGATTACATTGAACATTGGTTCCAGCCGACAATCAGATTGAGCCACCACTCTCTTCTTCAACAACTATTTACATCCTATCATTCAAGTCAACTGGTTCCTCAGGTTCGGATACTCATTAAAGTATATTGTTCAAACTTGAATGTGAGTATATCCATATTCTTGTTACGTATGTGGCTTCAATGGAAGTATGCATATACTTGAAAATGGATCCTTTCTTAGGTTAGGTAGGATATTAAATCAGCAAATAAATGTTTCATATTGTTGTTATTTTGGTGCGGCATCATTTTTATGTCTTCTGCAATAATTAGCACTATCAAGTTGATACACTAATATTAAGGGAGTATTGTTGCTCCCATAATTGTTAATATGTTTTCAGTTAATAGATATTTTTCCAAGTTTTCTAAATAAATGAGGCCATTACGATTTATTGGAATTTTGCAAGAATTATCTTTTTAGCTGGATGGGGAGAACATCTTCATGACTGATTCAGGTAAGTAATTGTTTTTCTTTTGGTATTGTTGTTTCATTAAAATGTCTTTTATTCTGGTATTTTTTTGCCTAATATTGTTTTGGAACAACTGAATCCTTTTTCTTCTATTACTTTCCTAAAATTGGTTTATCTAAAGACTACACTTTAACCTTTATTAGTTTCTCTCTACTATATTTCTAAACTATTTTCCTTGAAGAAATGTATAGTTTAGGTAACCATTAATAATGAAAAACTAAAAATAAAAGTATTCAATTATCAAACCACGAACTTTTTTTCACAACAAATCATTTTCAAGAGATTTCCTTTTCATTCTTTATATAAAATTTCATATCATTTATAACAGTAACTCATAGTCATGTCTTTAATTATTCCATGGGATTACATAAAAGTTAAAAGTCTATATTATGGGGACCATAGGTAGCTAGTACAACCTGATCTAATCTCAAATTTGGTCAGTAGAGAATCCTTGTTAAGACTTGCAAGAGAGTTTATGAAGTCTCTACTCATAGTGGAACACTTCTTTAAAGGCGAAAGCATACATGAAAACTCTTATTAGTATAAATTTACATGTCTTTTGGTTATTCTTTGGCAGCCTCATCCATCTCACATTAAAAATGACTCATTCATGATATTTCCTTTGAGTGCCTATAATTACCTTATGCATATAAGACATTTACAGGTAATCTAAGTCACTCCCACATCTACCAGTTACAAAAGCAATGTTCATAAGCTAAATCTAAAATGATAGGAAACATGGGACTAGAGCCTTCAGTGTAAAATAGGTTTAAGAAGTTAACCTGTCGAGGCTATGGACACCTGCCGGAAGTGGGTATTGACCTATGATACCACTAAGAAAACCCATTGGGGCTATGGACGCTCGCGGGCAATGGGGCATTCTACCTAAAGAAGTGTCAACTAAACCAAGGCTTTTTGTCTACATGTATGATGGTTACTTTATAGTGTTACAATAAAAGAAACATGCATGGATGAAGTCAAGGATAAAAATTAACTCCATAAATTTTCTACTAAAGAATGGTCTTAAGGTAACCTTGAGTCCTCTATTATTAATTTTTCATACTATATATAAGATGTATTATCTTAAGAGTGGGACCATGATCTTAGAAGTTTAATATACTCCGCTGTGAAATTTATCTTTATTACTTGAATGATTGTAAATCTTTTGAGAGTGGAAAAGGGTCGACCAGTTTCCTATGGGATTTTCATTTGTTGAGACTTTTGATACTCTTTTATTTTCCTTTCTAAAGGAGAAGAACAAAATTCCTACTCTCATTTATACGGGACTCTCTGAGCATAAGTGTTGCTAATATTTTGATGAAGTTTATATAAGCAAGGAAATAGAAGTTTCTTCTATAGAATAGAAAATTTGGTTATACATAGAGGATGAATATTCACAAGTGATTTTTGAAAACTCCTAAATTTTCATACATTCATGCTAATTGTCATCAAATATTTACTAGACATTTTAAAATGATGTGGCATTAGATATAATTCATGATTATGATCAATTTGTATTTTCATGATCTTATACTCTTATTTCTCTGTGTTCAGGATTAGCACTCACAAATTGTGGGTTCACAAGTTATTAGAAGCTCTTAGATTTTTTTCTTAGTAGCTCTCAAATTGGTATAAAAATTTTTGTAGTAGTTTGCATGGGGACATGCAAATTCTTGGGTTTGGGGGAGAATCGATCCGCAGATCCCTTCCAGATCTTCAAATTCCTAGCAGTATCTCTAACATCTTCAACCAGTTCTTTTTAGCTTCATTGGATCAACTTTTATTCTCTTCGGCTTTCATCATCTTCCATCATTTCTCGGCGTTGTTCCATTTCATCTTCAAATTTCATCATCCCACATCATGATTCTGCGGACATTTCATCATGTTCTGCATAGTTTCCACTTCAGCATGCATTAGAATTCAAAGCAAATGTAACTTGAGGTAAAACTATTACAAATCATTTTAATTTACTAAGAACTTGGACAACATTATGTATATCCACTATTACTCACTCCAAACTCCACTATGCATTATCACAACTACTTAGTAAACCATCCATCTTCATTCCACTTGTCATAATGAACTTTGTGGCAATTTCCAAAGTCCCACTCCACAAGAACCAACACCTACACAAAAGAAACAATGTCACATAAATCTATAAGCAGAGTATCATAAGTTCTTCGCCTTGTTTACATGAGGACATGCAAATCCTTGGGTTTGGGGGAGTGTTGGGCTCCCATTTTTTCATATTTTCTACCATATAAATACACTCATCAGTACACCTTCCCCCTACATTTCGTTAATAATATATTCCTTATTACACCATAAATCTCCATTATCTCTTATTATTCATCTTATTTGGTTAATACATAATTTTCCATATTCTTAGTGATTAAATTTATGATTATACAATAGTTTTGATGATGATAGTTTAATTATATGTTTCTATGTCCAAGCAACATGTTCCTATAGTTAGTATGGTACTCAAACTTGTCTGGTACCTATTTATGTGCCATGTGCTCATTCGGTGCTAGACTGTGCTCATCCCGTACCAGACTATGCTCATCTGGTACTGAATTAACCAAATTGTGCTCATCCAGTACTGAATTAACCAGACATTCCTCATCCAGCACCAGATTTTGCTCATCCACTACTAACTTAAAGTCGAAATTTTGGAACCTTCTGGAAGAAAATCAGGGACATGGATTTTGTCAAGAATGACGTTGAAATTCGTACACGTGATTCAGAATTCACCCAGCTCACATGTGTGGACATATGGCTTAGGGGGGGTATTTAGGCATCTCATCTAGTACCAAATTGTAAAAAATAGTAAAAATCTCAAACTGCCAACTTGCGCCTCAATTTTCATGCAAATGGAAAAATATCTTTCTAAAGTACCACATGGATTTCACAAGAACATCTAACTACAAAGCCTAGAAATGGTTTCTAAAAATTAGGAAAAGATAGAGAGGTATCAAAGGGTCTTTGAACTGAATTTGTAATTTATGCATAAAAACCCATATTTTTTAGATTTCATTCTAAAAATTGTAAAATTGGTTTTAACCAAAATCTAAGTTGAGTGAATTTGGTTTTATCCATTCCTCAATGGGTTTCATGTATAAATAAGCCTCATAGGGTTGTGAGGCAAGAGAATTTTTTGTCATTATGATCATTCATTTGTAATGGAGGAAGAGAGTTATGATTTCATTATTGTAATTTGAGCTTATATTTTAATATATGGAAGGTGATTGATTCCAAATTTGTGGTGCATCCTTGGAGTTCATTTGAAATGCCTCTAGTAGCAATTTTCAGCTTGGGAGGGCCCCTCAAGATTGGTAATATGCTGCTCATTGTATTTTTAATATAAATTTATTATTTGTTATATTTTCATGCATCTAGTATCATATATTTCATTGCAAACTCTATTTCTTGGGTTGTACATTAGAATTATTGTTTTATGTTTTAAAAAATAGGAAAGGTTAAGACGAGATATCTCACCACTCACCAGCATGTGTCCTTAAGTGATTACTCTTGTCATATCTAACATTTCCTGTAGTTTGTTTTATTTAGTTTAATTTGGTTTTATCATAGCTTAGCTAACCATTACAGGAATCCATTGAAGGACAAAAAGCCTAAAGTAAGTTACTCATGATTGATCACATTGAAATACTATGATTTGAGCCTTTATAGAACAAGTTATTTTTGTGTCCCAACGATGAATCCTTAGTGGTAATTTCTTGGAGTTTGTTTTACTTTGCTTATATTGTCATTGGCTTTAGATTAGGCTAGACCAGGCTCCAATCCTGCATTTCCTATGCTTGCACCTCTAAGTCTACAACTCCCTGGTTGAAAGTTTAATGTTGGGAATTAATAATGTAAATATTTAGCCCGACAACAACCATAAGGTGTCCAAACTAGAGGATTATCAAGGAGGAGGAAGTATATGTTTAGGGGGAGCATATCACATATGTCCAATTCCTAGAGCAGCAACAACAATGTCAAGGAGATGCAAAAATGACGAATGCACATCAGTAGCTAGACCCTTTGTCATTGACATTCAGTGATTGCATAGGGGAGGAAAGGAAGCTTGTAGCCCTTTGCCATTGATTTCAAAGCGGGAGAGAATTATTGGAAAAGTTGTGATGGCCCATGTAGAGGAGAGAAAGCCATTTGTGGCTCATGCAAGAAGAAGTGATGAGGATTGGCCATCACTATGGATAAGTGAAGAGGTGTTACCATCAATGACAAAAGGGGAGATTGTTGGAAAGTTTTCATTGTCTCGATGGCTATTGGAAGTAAGTGTGTTGGCAATGATGTCAACAGTCATGCTAGGAGATGTATTATGCAGTTGCCATTTTTTGACAGTTGGAAAGAGTGTTCGAATTGATGTCAACCAGACTATCATGGAGCTTTGTGGCAGCAGATGTTAGCCTTGATGTCCACTAGCCTAGCTATGATGGTAACTAGGCTAGCATTGATGTGCTTGATGTGCCAAGCTCATGGGGAGCCCCATGGTTGTTGTAGTTGCTTATAGAGAATCACCATAGTAGTAGGCCCATTGGAGAAGCCATAAAATGATGACTATGGTGGTTGGGAGTCCCATGATTTGGAGTCGATTCTACCTCAAGAGATCAACTCAGATACTCTTGGAGATAGCACAGTTGGTTAGTGATCAAAAAGATCTTTCGAATGGTATGTGGAAGTCTACAAATGACCTCGTTGATTAGGAGTTATTGCCAGTGAAAATTGAGGTGCCCCAAATTAAGATGGCAGAGTTAAATTTGGCCTTGGATCAAATTCGTGACCAAGTTTGGTAGTCAAACAGAGTTGGTGGAGCCTTTTAGCAGAGCCGCTAAAGGAGAGTCAGGTGAACATGGAAAAGACAACAAAGTACCAGAAAGTTTTCTGGAGCCTCTAAGTGAGAGAACCAGGCAGACATGGCAAAAGAAGATTGGGTCAAAGGAGCCTACATTACAGCTTGGCCCGGCGGGCTTACCCCAGGGGATTCACCCTGACTTTTATGTGTACTTATCCCTCTTGTCGACAAGAGAGATCTCCCTAGACTTCAAAGAACCCTAGTAACAAAAAAATAGGAAATGTGACCTTTCTCTAAACATTGATTGACTAAAAGAAAATAGAATTATAGACTCCTCTTACCAATTTAACAAAATAATTTATGAAGTCCCTCAAATATTTTCACCATTCATTCCTCGATGCTTTTTATGTCCTCTCGTTTCTCCTGACAACTTCTCCATACTATCTTGAAAGATATCTACAAAGAAAAAGACAAACAAGAGATCAAAGCATACATCATATAACCAAAGAGATAAATGGACTAATTAACCAATTATATATCATAAACTTATCAATATGCAACCAAAATCCATGTAGGTGATCAAGGAATCCTACAAATTAAATCAATGAAGATGTAATTGAGAAAGAACAATTTATTTTATATTCATAAAACTAGATAAAAGCCTTAAAACCATATAGCCTTGATGTTTCAAGTCCCTTATACAATCTCCAACCCTCTACCTTTCAAGAAAAGCCTTCCAGCCTAATCTCAACAACATAAACCTACTTCCAACCATCCTCTTCCAATCCTCAGACTTGTAGTATTTTTATAGGCCAAGAATGGGAAGTTATGGATCCATTCTCCAAGGGATGAGATCCACTATTAGTGGGATAGATGTTCCACAAAGGAAGGGGAGTTACTCCATGATGGGAGGTATCATTATTGAATAGGCACCCATTCGAAGCTTATTGGTTGGGATAGATTCTACCAACAATGTTTCTAGACTTTACTTTTTATTTTTACATACTTTAAGTCATGTTCACAAGTCATAGTGGAAGATTGTATGTAATTGTGCATAATGGTATTCTTTGCGTATGCGCAAAAATCAACTAGGGAACTAGGCAAGTAGCCAAAATCAAGGTTTTGTACTATGGGATCCAAGAATTCCACTTTCTTTTGGATGATTTAGTTTCCAAAGTTGCAGGGGAATGCTCTGAGATACATTTGTGGATAGAAAGAGATTCAAACTAATGGTCATTTTCCTAATGCAACAAAATGATGTGTAACACTGATGAAATTATTTTAATGCCTAAGTCTAAGCAACTGGGAAGAGGAGGACCATACGCCATCCTGACGAACACACCCTGGTGGTTTAAAATAGGACACAAGTTGATAGTGATGGGGAGGAACAGAGTGAGTGGAGCCCACCCAGTTGTGATAGCCTAAAGGTGAATCCCAAAAGGGATAAAAAAGAGGCATCATAGTAGAACACCAGACCTGACAGGAGATCACAAATGGCTAAGCATCAGGAGGAAAGCACTCGGTTATGCGACAACTTTTTGATGGTGCTAGAGATAGTATGATAGATGGACTTTGTGGTCTCGAAAGTGATTTCCCGCACAATTCATCATGCAGATCAACAACAAAGAGCTACTCTGGTGGCACCCCTCCCAAAACCACAATCCGCTCAGAAGTTCTACTGGAAACGAACTTTGGAACTTAGTGGTTTTTTATTATAACATAGGTTGGTCACAAAAAAAAACCTCGAAGGACCCTTTCTCTCTCATCTCTCATAGGACACATGGCAGCATTTGATTGGCTACCAGGAGAGGATGGTGGCAGATGACATTAGCATGAAATGAATGTATGGGGGACATGTGTTAGGCATATTCACTGTTTTTGGGTTTCCTAATGGACCAAATATGGGTGACATGTGTCACCACTTAGAAGGTGACACAAGGGGATTGATGACATAATCATGATGTCATCCTAGAAGGGATACCCCGAAAGATTTAGAAAGGCACATAGGCGGATTTGTTGGGAAAGAATCTTTGAGTGAACATGGCAGTTGACTCAACTCGACTACATTTTAATTGGTGTGCAAGTGCAACAATGGTCCCACCTGGACACATCATCCTGTAAAGGAGATCCTAGAGGTAATGAGCCTGGAAAATTGATATGAGCACAAAAATGGAATGCGTCTAGAAATAAGCGCCTAGACACGTCAATCAGGCAGCTCATCCTAGTGGGACCTTTGATTGGCCAATGAAAGTGTGAGTGGACCCCAAGGGACAAATAATCATGCCAAGAGGAGCCCGGATATTTTAAATAGAAGGCATGTAAAAGCACTAGGTATTAGGAGCTTTAGCCTTGGCGCCAGGCCTTGGTCATTTCACGTAAAAATGAGACCAATGGTGCATAGCCATGAACAAAGGGAAATCAACCTATGAAGGGCGTAGAGAATCTTAGCACCTATAGGATTAATTGACATTCACGGGTAATGTTCCTATGGTGGACAAAGAGGCTAAGCACCAACATGAGAGAGGCTATAATAAAAATGGTTGTGGAGTTATATTTTGCATCACTTTTAATAGAAATCCTATGGGCTTTGACATGAACGGGTCAACAACTACTTTGGCAAGGTTTCACCATAATTGGCTATGGCCATAGTTGGAGTGAGCAAAGCTTAGATCATAGTCTTAAAGGCATGGATGATTCAGAAGTGGGGTAAATGCACACAAAAGCATGGGTGTTGATGGAGTAATGGAAACTGCAGAGAGCACTGAGTCAAAGTACCAAGGACCGCGATTGCAAAACGTTGCAATGGATCCAATGGTAATTTTTGTTGAAATATGGCAACTAGAATATTCCAATTTAATTTGTCCTTGAATTAAATTGTGAATTAAAATAGAATTTAGTCTTAACGGCTACTTGGAAATAATTAATTAATTTATTTTAAATTAATTAGTTGGAGAAATTCAAGTTAGAAGTGTTTCTGAAGTCATGCAAGAGTTATCCCTTAAATTAAGGAGATAAGATTGAGTTATATTTGAGTTGTAACTAGTTAACTCAGTTTACTGAGTTAAGTCCAGTTAAATTAGTTCCAAACTATTTGAGGAACTAATAGAGAGTTAAAAATAAGTTGATGCATTAATGCACTCAACTAGTGCTCCTCCAGTTAATTGAAGATTCCATCATCAGAAACTCATGCATGTCTATTCTGAGAAAGACCCAGTTGAGATTAATGTTCAAGGACAGTGTACTATCAATTTCTTGTGTTTTCTCATGGAGAAAACTCATGCATGCAGTCAAGGATTCATCCTTGAGGATTGTGCAGTTTTGAAGGCTAATCATCCACAAGGAATAGCACTAGGAAATAGGAGCTTGGAGGGCAGAGAGGAAGGCTGGAGAGAAGCCAAGATTACCTATGAGCATCTGTGAGGATTGTGCTAAGAGCTGGATAGTTGTGAGAACCAAGCATTTGTATAATTCCTATGTATTTCCACCATGTATGATAATACAATAGTGTGGAGTTTTTATCTAATACTTTCCCCAAAGTATTTTCATTTGTATTGTGCCATTGATTCTTCTTCTTCTCGTTATATTGTTCAGCTCAATCTTTAAGCTTCTATAAATTGATAGTAGAAGTAGGTTATAGTATTCTTATTTGATTTATATTACGTTATCGGGTTAACCTATCACAAATTTTATACATGGTATTGGAGTCACGAATAGTATACTGAGAAGAGAATTCGAAGTTTGAAGTTCGAGGTTGTAGGTGCAAATCGAATTCATATCATACTTCAAGGTTGGCCAATGGCGTTCTATGGCTTGAGACTCGAGTATGCCTTGGAAGGTAGCTCGAATTACATGGCATGGAAAGATAGATGGAGGTTGTATCAGAAGACAATGGCTTGAAGGAATTCATTGATCAAGAAATCCCAAAGCCAACTTCAACTAATGCACAAGAGTTGGCTGAGTGGAAGAAGTGTGTGGCAAAGGCGAGACGGATCATCCTTGATGGAGTTCAAGACCATATTGTATCGAGTCTCCATTGGAAGGATAATCCATTTTCAATGTGGAAGACATTGAAGGACCTCTACTAAAACAGTAGCGACTAGAGGAAATTAGCACTAAAGGATAAGCTTCAAATAATCAAGATGGAGAAGGGTGATACTATTTCCACATATCTGAACAAGATCACCACTTGGAAAGATGAGCTTGGTAGTGTGGGAATAACTACTTCCGATGATGATATGGTGAGCCTCGCTCTCATTGGCCTTCCAAAGAGTTGGAATAGCTACCAGGAATCTATGAATGGGAGGGAGAAACTACCGGATTGGGAACAACTGTGGTCAGATCTTATGCAGGAGGAGATCAGGAGGAGTACACGAGATGGTTATTCATCCAAGAATAATGATGAAGAAAATATGGCCTTAGCAAGTAAGGCAAGGACAGGGAAGGGGAAGGCTTCCCATTTCAAATCGAATTCTTCTCATGGAGGGAAGAAGGGTGACATATCTAAAGTAAGATGCTTTAATTGTCACAAGATAGGACATTATGTGACTAGTTTCCCATCAAAGAAGTCCAAGAAGGGATCCTTAGAAGGATCGGAAGGTGAGACATTAGCCTCTTAGTTTGAAATGGACTTTACCCTCGTCGCATGTATGGTGTCATCGATAATGGGTTGTGTCTGGTATCTTGACAATGGAGCCTCATTCGACATGACCGGTGATAAAAATTTATTCAGTGCCTTGGAGGAGAAATACCTCAAGATGCACACAGAGATGGATGACGACAGAAGGTATAGTGTTTTAGGAGTGGGCACGATTGCTTTTCAGAGGGAGCATGGAGCTCCTCTCACCTTGACAGATGTGATGTATGTGCCTTGACCGAAGAAGAACTTGCTATCGGTCGCGATGTTGGAGGACAAAGGCTCGATGTTGTCTTCAGTAAAGGAAAGGAGTTCCTAAGACACATAGCCATGGATCAGACCAAGAAGATAGGGATTCAGGTGAAGAATCTTTATAAACTAGAGGTAGATGATTGTGCAGCATTGAGTACGAAAGTAGAATTGGTGCAAAGCCAAGAAATTTGCGAGTTATGGCACAGGCGGTTGGGCCATTTGCATCATGGGGCTTTGAAGATAATGTAGTAGATATCTACAGTACTTCCCAATTGAGCAAGTTGACACATGCAAAGGTTTTACCTTGGGAAATTACACCAAGTCTTCCTTTCATGATCGAGACAATCGAGCAGAGGCTATCTTAGAGCGAGTTCATACTGATTTGTGTGGACCATTCTCGATGGCATCCACAACAAAGCAAAGGTATTATGTGATTTTAATTGATGATTATTCTCGTAAATGTTGGATTTATTTCATGCAGAAGAAGGACCAAACTTTCACAAAGTTTTGTGAGTTCAAATCTTTGGTCCAGAAAGAGTCAGGGAAGAAAATCAAGGCCTTGAGAAGTGACAACGGTGGAGAATATGTCTCTCAAGAGTTTAAGGACTTCTATGCAGCGGAAGGAATTAAATGAGAGTTGATGGCACCTCATAACCCACATCAGAATGGGGTGGCCGAGAGGAATAACGGAACTATTGTAGTGGCAACACAGGAAATGCTGCATGACCAAGGCCTACCTCTTCACTTGTGGGCTGAGGCATGCAACACAGTGGTCTATTTGCAAAATAAAAGCCCACATCACATACTTGGGATGAAGACACCAAAGGAAGCTTCTCTGGTAAGAGATCAGACGTGGGTCGCTTCAGGATCTTTGGCTCATTGGTATATTTCCATGTGACAAAGGATACACAGAAGAAGCTTAAGCCGACAACGGAGTTGGGGATATTTGTGGGGTACATTGATACACCTCATAACTATCGGGTGTACTTGCCTACCAATTGGAGGACAATGGTTTGCAGAGATCTCAAGTTTGATGAGCAGAAGGCCATGTGAGTTTCCCTTGAGAGGGAGCTCCAACTACAAGCTGTGGAGGAATTGTTGGTTCCTTAGGAGGAGGAGCCTTAGACTGATACAGAGTAGCTGCATGCATAGGTTCTAGGAGTGGAGACATCCACTAAAGCAGAGTCTTCTAGAGATGGAAGGAAGTGCACAAAAGAAGCTGAAAGATTGGTGGAAGATGCGAGAGAGAATGTGGGAGCACCATCTTCTCAGTGTAGACAGAGGAGGTCACCTGAGAGCTACACTTGATACATGGCCCTTGCTGGGGAATGTGTTGAGATCGATCCATCTTCCATTGAGGAAGAAGTATAGCAGCCGAATTGGGTTGACGCTATGGTGGAGGAGTATGACTCCATAGTTCGTAACAATGTTTGGGACATGGTTCCAAGATCGAAGAACAAGTCAGTTGTGAGTTCCCATTGGCTTTACAAGGTAAAGAAAGCTATTGATGGTAGTTTGGAGAAGTATAAGGCAAGATTTATTGCCCGTGGCCTTTCACAGGTCGAGGGGATTGACTATGATGAGACTTTTGCTCCTGTCGAAAGGTACTCATCTATCATATCTATGTTGGTACTTTCAAAACATATGGGTTGGAAGATCCATCAGATGGATGTGAAGACTACATTCCTCAATGGCCAGATTGAGGAAGAGGTGTACATAGAGCAGTCGGAAGGTTTTGAGACCTTCGATCGTGAGTCGCATGTGTTCCGACTCAAGAGAGCATTGTACGGGCTAAACCAAGCACCTCATGCTTGGTACACCAAGATAGACAACTACTTCACCGGTTTGGGCTTCACAAAGAGTGAAGCTGATGCGAACCTGTACCACATCGTGGTGAAAAGTAAGTTGTTGATCATTGTACTTTATGTTAATGATCTCATATTGACTGGTGATGATCAGTTGATCATGTCTTACAAGGAGGACCTTGTAATAGAATTCGAGATGAAAGACATGGGTCTCATGCACTACTTCCTTGGCATGTAAGCGTGGCAGAAGGATGGGGAGTTGTTTGTGTCTCAAGGAAAGTATGCCAATGAGATACTCAGGAGATTCCACATGGAGAAGTGCAAGCCCATGCAAACTCCTCTAGCAGGTAACTGGAGGAAGGAGGTTGCTACTTCAAGAGAAGTGGTAGAGGCTACTATGTACAAGGAGCTTGTGGGTTCACTGATGTACTTAATGAACACATGACCAGATTTGTGCTATGCAGTGAACCAGCTGAGTCAAGCAATGGTTCAACCTACCAAGATGTTTTGAAAGGCGAAAAAGTATGTATTGAGATACCTCAAAGGAACATCTCAGTATGGATTATGGTACATACAAACAAAGGGAGTGAAGCTACAGGGCTTCATTGATGCAGATTGGGTAGGGAGTCAATCAGATTGGAAGAGCACATCAGAAGGGATTTTCAACCTTGGGTCAATGGCAGTTTCTTGGTACAGCAGGAAACATAGGTTGGTTGCACTCAGCTCAGTAGAGGTAGAATACATGTCTACAAGTCAGGCAGCATGTGAGGCCATCTAGATGCGGAAAATCCTAGTTGGTTCTTTTGATCAAAGGAAGGATCTAACTGTGATCTATTGTGATAATCAGAGTTATATCAAACTCTCTGAGAATCCAGTATTTCATGACAAGTCCAAGCACGTCAAAATCCGGTATCATCATCTCAAAGACTGTGTAGCGAGGAGGATCATGTTGCTACAGTATATTTCGAAAGAGGAGCAAGATGCTGACATTTTGACAAAGGCATTGTCAAAGTGTAAATTCGAGCTCCATAAAGACAAGATCAGGGTGGCAAATAATCCCTTTCTTATTGAAAGGGAGTGTTGAAATATGGCAACAAGAATATTCCAATTTAATTTTTCCTTGAATTAAATTGTGAACTAAAATCGAATTTAGTCTTAACAGCTACATGGAAATAATTAATTTATTTATTTTAAATTAATTAGTTGGAGAAGTTCAAGTTAGAAGTCTTTCTGAAGTCATGCAAGAGTTATCCCTTAAATTAAGGAGATAAGATTAAGTTATATTTGAGTTGTAATTAGTTAACTCAGTTTATTGAGTTAAGTCCAGTTAAATTAGTTCCAAACTATTTGAGGAACTAATAGTGAGTTAACAGTCAGTTGATACATTAATGCACTCAACTAGTGCTACTCCAGTTAATTGAAGATTCCCTCATTAGAAACTCGTGCATGTCTATTCTGAGAAAGACCCAATTGAGATTAATGCTCAAGGACAATGTACTATCAGTTGCATGTGTTTTCTCATAGATAAAACTGATGCATGCAGTCAATGATTCATCCTTGAGGATTGTGCAGTTTTGAAGGCTAATCATCCACAAGGAACATGGCAAGGAAATAGGAGCTTGGAGGGCAAAGAGGAAGGCTGGAGAGAAGCCAAGATTGCCTATGAGCATCTGTGAGGATTATACTGAGAGCTGGCTAGATGTGAGAGCCAAGGCTTTGTATAATTCCTATGTATTTCCACCATGTATGATAATACAATAGTGTGGGGTTTTTATCTAAGACTTTCCCCAAAGTATTTTCATGTGTATTGTGCCATTGATTCTTCTTCTTATGGTTATATTATTCAGCTTGATCTTTAAGCTTCCGCAAATTGATATTAGAAGTAGGTTATAGTATTCTGCTTTGATTTATATTGCATTATCGGATTAACCTATTACAGATTTTCTACAATTTTTGAAGGTAGGAGACTAAGACAGAGAGGACCATGATTTGAAAAGGTGGCAGTTAACCCCATAACAACTATTCTTGGTCTTCCTTGCATGCTTCATGGAATTGAATAAAGATCATACCAAACTTAAAGAAGCCATGTTGAAGTACATCTCGATCTCTGTGAGAAATCAAAAGCATGGAAAGCCTCGTTGTAGTGTGCAGTTTGAATGACTAATTCTCAGTATGGAGAAAATCTCAGGTGCCCATTATTATGTTTAATTTAGTTGCAATGGACAAGTAATTTTGATGCAACAACAGATGAGATTGATCAGGAAGACTTGTCCACAATATAATGGAGATCCATGTTGTGAGTACACTTGGGTAGCATGGAGGACAACATAGACAACATAAACCAGTGTGCAGTAGAGGAAAAAAACTTAAGATTACAATTGAGAAATGGGGTGGAATACAACATCGTTGAGAGTGATTTGTGGAGATCTCTGTGTGTGATAGCATTGCTAAGAAGAGGCCAAGTGTGCCTGCGTTGTAGGAGGTCCTATTAGAGTGCTATAGTGATAGGATTCATAATTTTGAATTGGCTAAGGTTAAGCCTTGTAATATTGTACATACCTTTGCTTTCTGCAAATGTTTTCCATTTTAAAAATTAAAAAATGTAAAGAGGGTGTGTCCTAAAAGAAATATCAAAGTTTAAAAAGAATAAGAAAAGATCAAAAAATGAGAATATATGAACCCCAAACACAAAACAGATCATGAAAGTGTGCAAGTCTAAATGCCACTACTATTTTACTTCTTCTGCAAATATTCGTTGTGTGCAACTTATCATACATGCCACAACCCATGGTGGTCAAATTGCTTAATCTTGACTATTTCATGCTTTTAATTTTATGTTTATAGTTAGAGAATAAAATCTGACCAAATAGCTTAATCTTGGCAGATCATTAAAGAGGTAGAGAAAATAAAAGGAGATCATCATTTCAATCTGAGCCCTTGGAAGATATAAGGTTAGAAGTAGATAGTTTGTTTTATAAAAGAAAAAAAAAGGAAACAAAAGGGTTTGCTAGCTTAAGTGCACCCACCAAAATGAAGAAAAAATGTTAGGGTAAGTAATGGGTAAGTAGAAGAAAGGTTGCTGAAGTATAAAGTTGATTGGACAAAAGCACATTTATCATGCTTAATCATATGTTTCAATGTGCATGAGCAATTAAGAAAGAAAAAGCAGAGGTTTACAAGTTGATTTAATTGACTTCCCCTCATTCATTTCATCCCTATACTTACTAATTTCCCCATCCACAAGTATGTTCTAGTACAAAAAATCCTTCAATTCATAAAGGCTCAAAGCATTTCTCTGACTTTTGGTGGGACCGGACCCTCGGCTTAATGACTTATGGACATCAAGTGTTAGAATTGCCTTCATAAAACTCATTTCCCTTCATTACCCTAATAAAACCCCTTTTCCTAAGGTTAAACTCCATTTGCCTATGAAAAGTAAACAACCCCATGTTAAATTCCATTCCGTTCAAAATACCCACAAAAAGATTTTATCCTAAGTATAAGTGTATGTAAAGAAAATGCACAAATATTACATTATGCTTAGTGGTATGTTCACTCCGCTCATTCCATTTCATATTAATTTTTAACATAATAATATAGCTCCTGATATACCTTTTCCCATATATAAATAAATCCCATATATAATACCCCAACCCTTAGTTTAATTATAAACTATAATTTTATCCCATACCCCCTACAAAACCCTCTTAACTCACCACTTCTCAGTAAAGTTAAGATAATCCTTTTCTCCATACTATAAATAAATCCACCACCTCTAGTAAAGTTAGCGCCACGGATTACACAGCTCCCCTGCCCCCCCCCCCCCCCCCCCCCCCCCGAAATCTCTACCCATTTCATCCATGAAAATTTGTCACCCCGCTGTCATCCAATCATCAACACCCAAATCCAACAGTCCACAGCCATATCGAGGTCACCCAATGTCTGACCTTTACCTACCTGATAAAGTGGTATTGCCTGGGCCCCCATCTCCTATGTGTCAAGCGCTAACATAGATCAGGTGACCTCTCCAAAATACCACCTCCTCCATAAAAGAGGTGCGATGGCCTCCGATACCGCCTCCCCACGAAACCTGAAACCACTCATTGTTCAAATATAAAATTCTGCTCCAATTTACCCATTACCCATTAAACCCCAAAAATGTTACACAACAAAACCTATCAAACCCTTCTGGCACCAACCTGAGCCTCTGAGACATGATTTCACCATGGATTCCATCCCGAACACCTTCCGAACTCTGTCCACAGTTCTTCCCAATTTCAATACGGCCTCCGCTCACCTCCTCGCAGACCTGTGTTTTATTAACAAATTGTTGTATTTTGCAGGTAATTAGAAGAATACTAGAGCTTGGATAAACAATTTTGATACTAGTCACAAAACTTGTTTACTCTAAGACTTGAAAGGAAATCTATTTAAAAACCTTCATTCAAAAGAAGAAAACAGTTATACACAAAACATAGAAAGAAATCATTCACACAAAGACATTAATTGTTAAAACAAATGAACCAAACAAAGCATACAGTCAAAAGACAAACATATCAAACATACAGAAAGTTGATCAATATCCATTACCATACGCTGATACATATAAAAAGCTAAATAATTTACTCTTGAAATACACAGTAAAAAGTTAAAATGTACAGTAAAATTAAAAACATAGTAAAGGATATTGACAGGTCATCAAAGTAAAAGCATATCAGATGAAATAGTATCAGTAAAAGTGTATCAGATTGAAAAATCAAAGTGAAGAAAGAGGAAACCAGAGCAGGAATTATACATTTTCCAGAAATTTTCTGTTTAAGTCATAATTTTTTAGAAACTATTGTGGCCAATCGAAGATGCATTTTTGAGAAATTAGAGGAGGTTTGTGTTCCTAAAATTCCAATATACAAAAACATATCTCAATTTTTACATAGGTATTAAAAAAAGGGAGATAAATACATATCTTCACAACATATTTTTCAGATTGTGGAAAGTCCTGTTTTTGACATTGTTTTGCAGAGAATTTTGTGAACAGCTGGAGCTGCATTTTGGGAAACTGAAAGACATTTATTGCAATAGCATAATTATCTACAATAACCTCTTTCACTTTTTACATATCCATCTCAGATTTAGATATAAAAAGGTATTGCTAGACCCTAATTTTGCAGAATTTCTAGGGCAGAATGCATGAAGGAAGGAGCTAGTTAGTGACTTGGAAGCCTCATCATCAATTAAGAGTTGCTATCAAATTCGAATTTCTCTTCTTTGTCACCATCAATTCATAAATATAGTGCCAAATAGACTCATTAGTTTTCAGTGTCCTTTATTTAAGTTTTATTAATGTAAAACAGTTTGAGATATTTGTAAAACCAATCTTGATATTTTTTCAAGATATTTCAGTTTAGAATTTGTATAAATACTTCTTCATTTGAAGTTTTTTGTGTGGATTCTATTAGACATTTCTATAGACATTTTTTATCAGAAGACCCAGAAGGTTATTGTATCATTTTCTGAGCCAGAAAGCTGGATTGATAAATAAAGATCAGATACTTTCAAGGATTCATGTGTTGAATGAACTTCGGAGAAGTATTATCTTGTGTTATTGTTACTTTTATCATGTTATCCATAATCTTTAATGTGTTTCTGAATCTAAATGTTATAACTGGAATAATACTTTAGAATTTGTTTAATTGCACTCTGTCTTAACAGTTATACATTTAAATGTTTTCTGCTGATATCTAAGTTAAGGAATTCTTAATTGCTCCTTACTTTAGATTGATTTCATGAATACCCAGGTTGAAGGATTCTTAATTTCCCTTTGATCTTGATTATCCCTTCATTCCTCATTCATTATCTAGGTCTGAGAACCCTTAACTTCTCTCTCACCCCGAGTGAAACCCTTTCACCCCTCTGTCTTAAAGATATGAAAAACACTCTGCTTTCTTGCCCTTGGAACATTCCCTTTAATGAGTTAATCCAGTTTTGCTTCCTTATTGTTTGAATTCATATACCAATGGTCTAAAAGACATCATTTTATCCATCCGCCTAAGCAGATCCCATCACCCAATCTCAAATACAAATCAAAACCTCTTGAACATTCATAACTAGCATAAAATCACATAACTAAAACAAAGTTAAATTATAAAGAGAGAGCCCTCTCTAAGCATTAGGAAGGCTAGGTCATGATCTCCAAAAGTGGTTTGTAGTTACCTCAGTGATTTCTTTCTTTAACCTTGAGAAAATACTAAGTGATAACATAATGGTGACTCCGCTGGGGATCACTAACATTTTCCTCAGAAATATTTTACAGGTTTAGATCTGATCTATGATGGTGGACAGTGATCAGACACACAAAGGTTAAAATCATCCACCTAACGACTCCAAATCAATTTCATAATCGAGACTCCACCAGAGTAATGAACCTCAAAGAACAGTATGAAACGATCAAGATTTTAACTTGTTATATAAGACATTATGTTCTTTCTCATCAAGAAAGTTTTTCAATGTATATTGTATTTTAGAGAAGATCTTAGATTAATTTTTTATTATTTTCCTTTGAAAATTGTAAATATATATCATCCTTATCCATTTGCGCTGCTTTCTTCAAAATCTTATGATGATCATTTTCTGATTGAGGAGTGTGAACAATCAAGATTAATCATACAATCCCTGTACATATTCTTTTCCTTGTAAAGTTCCTGATATATATAAGCCCCTCATGTTACCTCCTATACTTCATGATTTCCCTGATAACTATCACAGATATCTCCCCAGTTTTGATAAAGAGAATGGTATCACTACCCAAAAACATATTCAAGGTTTTGAGAATTATCTGGACTTATTTGAGAGTGATGAAGATGATGTTAGAATCAGAGTTTTTTCTCTCTATTTGCAAAAAGTATAAAGAGTTGGTTCAAGAATCTACCTATTGCAAGCACCTCAAATTTCCAACAGTTTGCCAAATTTTTCCTTGATAGATGGATAATCAAAGTCAATATTTTTTTATCATAGAAGAATATAATCAGTTAAAAAGACATTCAAATGAAACAATACAACAATGTTCTGACAAATTTAATCAAATCTGTTATTCAATGCCATCAAATATAAGACCTCCTCCTTATTCAACTCTCTTGCATTATCCAAAAGCATTTGATCCAAAGATAGAATTTTAGCTAAAAGAAAGAAACCCCTCAACATTGGAACAGATGCAAAAACATTGCATTAGATGTGGAAGTTAATATGCAAATTAGAAGAGAAACGTTGAAAGCAAGAGTGGAGAAGAACAACATTGCAGAGGTAAAACTCTACAATTTGGTAAGAAAAATAGAGGAAAGGATACAGAAGATCATCATGAAAGATAAATTTTTTGTTCAAAATCACCATGACACATTGATTTCACAAAAAGAAGAGGTTGATAGCCATGACCAAATTCCTGCTAATTCCAACTACCATAGATCAGAAGATAGATTTATAGAGCAATATGTGGAGAAGCAACTTGATGATCTAATGTGTATGTTTAATGACATTAATTATTTTAATGATTTGCTTAAATATGATCAGTATGATGATAATTATGTTCTTCAAATCCAAACTAACTTTACAGAGAAATTAGAAACTAGTTTAGCAAATAAAGAAATTCAGTTTCAACAGCTTGAAAACAGTGATCATCTTATTCATATCAGCTATGAAAGTGAGGAAGAAAGTGCAGAAAATTTGGAAATAAGTGAAGCTTCTTTTCCTCTTTGTTTTGCTTCATTTCATTTCATCAGAGAAAACTTTAAAGCAATCAAAAATCAGCAGTCTTTAGGTATTGATATTGACATCAAAGAAGACAATGAAAATCTAAATTAGGATTCTTCAGTTTCACGAGTGCAGTTATCAAATTCTATTGAGACGTTTGATCAGATGACACAGGAAAGTTCTATACCACTATGTTTTGAATCATTTCAGTTTTTAAAGGAAATATGGTATAATATCTCCAAAGAAAAGGATGAACAACATTCATAAATCCATGAAGTCCCATTAAAATCCATATGTAATAGGTTGAAGCAGTCCTTCCACATCTTTTATGATCCAATAGCTAATATGTTACATGATGAATGCAATCAGAAATTTTCTCCATTAATTAACTATGAGATTCAAAATCAAGATGATAAATGTTTCACCAGACAAACATTTCAATCAGTAGAAATATCATCACAAAGCTTATCTGAATATCTACAGGGTGATAAAGATGAAAATTACATTTCACTTTCATGGCATGGAGGCCATCTAGAATAATGGTACAGTTGCCTAGATCAGTTAAACATTAGTGTATATATTTTGGAAGATCTTTTTGTATAGTTTCTAGAGTCAACAAAGGAAATCAAGTATTTCCTTATCTTCTCATTTGTTGACAAGGTTATAATTGGCTTTAAAATCTCAATTGTAATCACAAACAGGCACAAGCAACAAAATTCACCAATGTATATGATGCTTGAATGGTTGTTTCATTTTACTTAACCAGTAATTGGACAGCTGATTAGGTTAGTAGGTAGGATTTCAGTTTGAATAAATTCAGTTTTTTAGCACTAAGTTTATTTCAGATTAGATTTTAGTACAACATGTGTCAAATTTCAGTTTGCATAAAAGGCTATGATTTCAATTCAAGATTTTCAGTCACAGAGATTATGCAATAAGGCAGAAATTACAGAAGAACATTTTACAATGTAACTTCAGTCACAATTCAAAGGCTACTGATCTTAAAGTTCTTGACATTTCGCCAGGAAATGCCATCCCCATGTGGAGCCACTGTTAGAGTCCTATAGTGATAGGATTCATAATTTTGAATTGGCTAAGGTTAAGCCTTGTAATATTGTACATACCTTTGCTTTCTACAAATTTTTTCCATATTAAAAATTAAAAAATGTAAAGAGGGTGTGTCCTAAAAGAAATATCAAAGGACAAAAAGAATAAGAAAAGATCAAAAAATGAAAATATATGAACCCCAAACACAAAAACAAATCATGAAAGTGTGCAAGTCTAAATGCCACTACTATTTTACTTCTTCTGCAAATAATGGTTGTGTGCAACTTATCATACATGCCACAACCCATGGTAGTCAAACTACTTAATCTTGACTATTTCATGCTTTGAATTTTATGTTTATAGTTAGAAAATGAAATGTGACCAAACAACTTAATCTTGGCAAATCATTAGATAGGTAGAGAAAATAAAAGGAGCTCACCAGTTTAATCTGCACCATTGGAAGATATAAGGTTAGAAGTAGATAGTTTTTTTTTTTAAGAAACAAAAGGGTTTTCTAGCTTAAGTGCACCCAACAAAATGAAGAAAAATTGTTAGGGTAAGTAATGGGTAAGTAGAAGAAAGGTTGCTGAAGTATAAAGTTGATTGGACAAAAGCACATTTATCATGCTTAATCATATGTTTCAATGTGCGTGAGCAATTAAGAAAGAAAAAATAGAGGTTTACAAGTTGATTTAATTGACTTCCCCTCATTCATTCCATCCCTATACTTACCAATTTCCCCATCCACAAGTATGTTCTAGTACTAAAAATCCTTCAAGTCATAAAGGCTCAGGGCATTTCTCTGACTTTTGGTGGGACCAGACCCTCGGCTTAATGACTTATGGACATCAAGTGTTAGAATTCCCTTCATAAAAGTCATTTCCCTTTATTACCCTAATAAAACCCCTTTTCCTAAGGTTAAACTCCATTTTCCTATGAAAAGTAAACAACCCCATGTTAAATTCCATTTCATTCAAAATACCCACAAAGATTTTATCCTAAGTATAAGTGTATGTGAAGAAAATGCACAAATATTACATTATGCTTAGTGGTATGTTCACTTTGCTCATTTCATTTCATATTAATTTTTAACATAATAATATAGCTCCTGATATACCTTTTCCATATACAAATAAATCCCATATATAATACCCCAACCCTTAATTTAATTATAAACTATACTTTTATCCCATGCCCCTGACAAAACCCTCTTAACTCACCACTTCTCAGTAAAGCTAAGATAATCCATTCATTAAACCTTGTCTGATCATTTAATCCCATGTTTAACTCATAAACAATCCCAAACAGCCATGGATTAAAGCTCTGGGCACCCCTAAAAACTCTGCCCATTTCATCCGTGCAAATTTGTCACCCAACTTCCATCCGATTGTCAACACCCAAATCCAACAGTCCACAACCATATCAGGTTCACCCGATGTCCGACCTTTACCCGCCCAATAAAGCAGTATTGCCTAGGCCCCCATCTCCTATGTGTCAAGTGTTAACATAGATCGGTTGACCTCGCCAAAATACCTCCTCCTCCATAAAAGTGGTGTGATGGCCTCCAATACTGCCTCCCCACTAAACCCGAAACCACTACCTATTCATAATATAAAATTTCGTGGCAATTTACCCATTACCTACTAAAACCGCTAAAACCCTCATGTTCATGTATTTTGCTCAGTTACACAGCAAAACCTATCAAACCCTTCTGGTGCCACCTTAAGCCTCTGAGACATGATTTCACCATGGATTCCATCCCGAACACCTTCCGGAGTCTGTCCACAGTTCTTCCCAGTTTCAGTACGGCCTTCGCTCACCTCCTCGCAGACCTATGTTTTATTAACAAGTTGTTGTATGTTGCAGGTAATTAGTAGAAGACCAGATCTTGGATAAACAATTTTGATACTAGTCACAAAACCTGTTTACTCTAAGACTCGAAAGGAAATCTATTTAAAAACCTTCATTTAGAAAAAGAAAACAGTTATACACAGAACAAAGAAAGAAATCATTCACACAGAGACATTGACTGTTAAAACAACGGAACCAGACGGAGCATACAGTCAAGAGACAAACAAATCAAACATACAGAAAGTTGATCAATATTCATTACCATATGCTGGTACATATAAAAAACTAAATAATTTATTGTTGAAATACACAGTAAAAAGTTAAAATGTATAGTAAAAGTAAAAATGCAATAAAGGATATTGACAGGTCATCAAAGTAAAAGTGTATCAAATGAAATAGTATCAATAAAAGTGTATCATATTGAAAAATCAAAGTGAAGAAAGATGAAATCAGAGCAGTAATGGTACATTTTCCAAAAATTTTCTGTTTAAGTCATATTTTTGCAGAAACTATTGTAGCCAATCCAAGATGCATTTTTGAGAAACTAGAGGAGGTTTGTGTTCCTAAAAGTCCAATATACAAAAACATATATCACTTTTTGCACAAGTATTACAAAAAGGGAGATAAATGCATATCTTCATAACCTATTTTTCGGATTGTGCAAAGTCTTGTTTTTGACATCTTTTTGCAGAGAATATTGTGAATAACTGGAGCTAAATTTTGGGAACTTGAAAGAGATTTATTGCAATAACATACTTATCTACAATAACCTATTTCACTTTTTACATATCTATCTCGGATTGAGATATAAAAAGGTATCGCTAGACCCTAATTTTGCAGAATTTCTAGGGCAGAATGCATGAAGGAAGGAGCTAGTTAGTGACTTGGAAGCCTCATCATCAATTAAGAGTTGCTATCAAATTCGAATTTCTCTTCTTTGTCACCATCAATTCATAAATATAGTTCCAAATAGATTCATTAGTTTTCAGTGTCCTTTATTTAAGTTTTATTAATGTAAAGCAATTTGAGATATTTGTAAAACCAATCTTGATATTTTTTCAAGATATTTCAGTTTAGAATTTGTATATATACTTCTTCATTTGAAGTTTTTTGTGTGGATTCTATTAGAAATTTCTATAGACATTTTTTATCAGAAGACGCAGAAGGTTATTGTATCATTTTCTGAGCTAGAAAGCTGGATTGATAAATAAAGATCAGATAATTTCAAGGATTCATGTGTTGAATGAACTTCGGAGAAGTATTATCTTGTGTTATTGTTATTTTTATCATGTTTTTCATAATATTTAATGTGTTTCTGAATCTAAATGTTATAACTGGAATAATACTTTAGAATTTGTTTAATTGCACTCTCTCTTAACGGTTATACATTTAAATGTTTTCTGTTGATATCTAAGTTAAGGAATTCTTAGTTGCTCCTTACTTTAGATTGATTTCATGAATATTTAGGTTGAAGTATTCTTAATTGTCCTTTGATCTTGATTATCCCTTCATTCCTCATTCATTATTCGGGTCTGAGAACCCTTAACTTCTCTCTCACCCCGAGTGAAACCCTTTCACCCCTCTGTCTTAAAGATCTGAAAAAAACTCTGCTTTCTTTCCCTTGGAACATTCTCTTTAGTGAATTAATCCATTTTTTCTTCCTTATTGTTTGAATCCATAGCCCAATGGTCTAAAAGACATCATTTTATCCATCTGTTTAAGTAGATCCCACCACCCAATCTCAAATAAAAATCAAAAACCTCTTAAACATTCATAACTAGCCTAAAATAAAATAACTAAAACAAAGTTGAATTATAAAGAGAGATCCCTCTCTGAGCATCAGGAAGGCTAGGTCCTAATCTCCAAAAGTGGTTTGTAGTTACTCGGTGATTTCTTTCTTCAACCTTGAGAAAATACTAAGTGATAACATAATGGTGACTCTGCTGGGGATAACTAACATTTTCCTCAGAAATATTTTACAGGTTTAGATCTGATCTATGATGGTGGACAGTGATCAGACACATAAAGGTTAAAACCATCCACCTTGCGACTCCAAATCAATTTCACAATTGAGACTCCACTAGAGGAATGAACCTCAAAGAACAGTATGAAAAGATTAGGCTTTTAATTTGGATTGTTATCCAAGACATTATGTTCTTTCTCATCAAGAAAGTTTTTCAATGTATATTGTATTTTAGAGAAGGTCTTAGATTAATTTTTTATTATTTTCCTTTGAAAATTGTAAATATATCTCCTCCTTATCCATTTGGGTAGCTTTCTTCAAAATCTTATGATGATCATTTTTCGATTGAGGAGTATCAAACAATCAAGACTAATCATACAATCCCTATACATATTCTTGTACCTTGTAAAGTTCCTGATAGATATAAGCCCTTCATGTTACCTCCTATACTCCATGATTTCCTTGATAACTATCACAAATATCTCCCCCATTTTGATGGAGATAATGGTATCACTGCCAAAAAACATATTCAAGGTTTTGAGAATTATCTTGACTTATTTGAGATTGATGAAGATGATATTAGAATCAGAATTTTTTCTCTCTCTTGGAAAATAGAGTAAAGAGTTGGTTCAAGAATCTACCTTTTGCAAGCATCTCAAATTTCCAACATTTTGTCAAATTCTTCCTTGATAGATGGATAATCAAAGTCAATATTTTTGTGATCATAGAAGAATATAGTCAGTTAAAAAGACATCCAAATGAAACAATACAACAATGTTCTGACATATTTAATCAAATCTATTATTCAATGCCATCAAATATAAGACCTCCTCCTCATTCAGCTCTCTTGCATTATCCAAAAGCATTTGATCTAGAGATAGAATTTCAGCTAAGAGAAAGAAACCCCTCAACACTGGAACAGATGCAGAACATTGCAGTAGTTGTGGAAGTTAATCTGAAAACTAGAAGAGAAAAGTTGAAAGCAGGAGTGGAGAAGAACAAAATTGTAGAGGTAAAACTCTAAATTTTGGTAAGAAAAATAGAGGAAAGGATACAAAAGATCATCATGAAAGAGAAATTTTTTGTTCAAAATCACCATGACACATTTATTTCACAAAAATAAGAGGTTGATAGCCATGAACAAATTCCTGCTAATTCCAACTACCATAGGTCAAAAGATAGATTTATAGAGTAATATGTGGAGAGGCAATTTGTTGATCTAATGTGTATGTTTGATCACATTACTTATTTTAATGATTTTCCTAAATATGATTAGTATGATTATAATTATGTTCTTCAAATCCAAACTAACTTTACAAAGCAACCAGAAACTAGTTTTGGAAATAAAGAAATTCAGTTTCAGCAGCTTGAAAACAATGATCATCTTATTCATATCAGCTATGAAAGTGGGGAAGAAAGTGTAGAAAATTTGGAAATAAGTGAAGCTTATTTTCCTCTTTGTTTTGCTTCATTTCAATTCATCAAAGAAAATTTTAAAGCTATCAAATATCAACAGTATTTAGGTATTGATATTGACAACAAAGAAGACAATGAAAATCTTAATCAGGATTCTTCAGTTTCACAAGCACAATTATCAAATTCTATTGAGACGTCTGATCAGATGACACGGGAAAGTTCTATACCACTATGTTGTGAATCATTTCAGTTTTTAAAGGAAATATGGTATAATATCTCCAAAGAAAAGGATGAAAAACATGCAGAAATCCATGAAGTCCCATTAAAACCCATATGTAATAGGTTGCAGCAAACCTTCCACGTCTTTTATGATCCAATAGCTGATATGTTACATGATGAATGCAATCAGAATTTTTATCCATTAATTAACTATGAGATTCAAAATCAAGATGATAAAGGTTTCACCAAACAAACATTTCAATTAGTAGAAATATCATCACAAAGCTTATTTGAAAATCTACAGGGCGATAAAGATGAAAATGACATTCCACTTTCACGGCATGGAGGCCATCCAGAACAATATTATAGTTGCCTAGATCAGTTAAACATTAGTGTACATCTTTTGGAAGATCCTTTTGTACAATTTCTAGAGTCAACAAAGGAAATTAAGTATTTCCTTATCTTCTCATTTGTTGACAAGGTTATAATTGGCTTTAAAATCTTAGTTTTCATCACAAACAAGCACAAGCAACAAAATTCACCAATGTATATGATGCTTGAATGGTTGCATTGGTTATTTCATTTTACCTAACCAGCAGTTGGAAAACTAATTAGAGTCAATAGGTAGGATTTCAATTTGAATAAATTCAATTTTTCAGCAGCAAGTTTATTTTAGATCAGATTTCAGTACAGCATGTGTCAGATTTCAGTTTGCAGAAAAGGCTATGATTTCAGTTCAAGATTTTTAGTCACAGAGATTATACAATAAGGCAGAAATCACATAAGAACAATTTACAATGTAACTTCAGTCACAATTCAAAGGCTACTGATCTTAAAGTTCTTGACATTTCGCCAGGAAAAGCCATCCCCATGTGGAGCCATTGTTAGAGCCCTAAGTGATAGGATTCATAATTTTGAATTGGCTAAGGTTAAGCCTTGTGATATTGTACATACCTTTGCTTTCTACAAATGTTTTTCATATTAAAAATTAAAAATGTAAAGAGAGTGTGTCCTAAAAGAAATATCAAAGGACAAAAAGAATAATAAAATATCAAAAAATGAAAATATATGAACCCCAAACACAAAAACAGATCATGAAAGTGTGCAAGTCTAAATGCCACTACTATTTTACTTCTTCTGCAAATAATGGTTGTGTGTAGCTTATCATACATGCCACAATCCATGGTATTCAAACTACTTAATCTTGACTATTTCATGATTTGATATTTATGTTTATAATTAGAGAATAAAATCTGACCAACCAGCTTAATCTTGGCAGATCATTAGATAGGTAGAGAAAATAAAAGGAGCTCATCAGTTTAATCTGAGCCCTTGGAAGATATAAGGTTAGAAGTAGATAGTTTGTTTTATAAAAAAAATGGAAACAAAAGGGTTTTCTAGCTTAAGTGCACCCACTAAAATAAAGAAAAAATGTTAGGGTAAGTAATGGGTAAGTAGAAGAAAGGTTGGTGAAGTATAAAGTTGATTGGACAAAAGCACATTTATCATGCTTAATCATATGTTTCAATGTGCATGAGAAATTAAGAAAGCAAAAGCAGAGGTTTACAAGTTGATTTAATTGACTTCCCCTCATTCATTTCATCCATATACTTACTAATTTCCCCATCCACAAGTATGTTCTAGTACTAAAAATCCTTCAAGCCATAAAGGCTCAAAGCATTTCTCTGATTTTTGGTGGGACCGGACCCTCGGCTTAATGACTTGTGGACATCAAGTGTTAGAATTCCCTTCATAAAATTCATTACCCTAATAAAACCCTTTTTCCTAAGGTTAAACTCCATTTGCCTATGAAAAGTAAACAACCCCATGTTAAATTCCATTTCATTCAAAATACCCATAAAAAGATTTTATCCTGAGTATAAGTGTATGTGAAGAAAATTCACAAATATTACATTATGCTTAGTGGTATGTTCACTCCGCTCATTTCATTTCATATTAATTTTTAATATAATAATATAGCTCCCGATATACCTTTTCCCATATATAAATAAATCTCGTATATAATACCCCAACCCTTAGTTTAATTATAAATTATACTTTTATCCATACCCCCGACAAAACCCTCTTAACTCACCACTTCTCGGTAAATTTAAAATAATCCCTTCATTGAACCTTTTCCGATCATTTAATCCCATGTTTAACTCATAAATAATCACAAATTGCCATGGATTAATGCTCCGGGCCCCCCCAAAACCTCTGCCCATTTCATTCTTTCAAATTTGTCACCCGATTGTCAACACCCAAATCCAAATGTCCACAGCTATATCGAGTTCACCCGATGTCCAACCTTTACCCGCTTCAGTATTTCTCAGGCCCCCATCTCTTACGTGTCAAGTGCTAACATAGATCGGGTGACCTTGCCAAAATACCGCCTCCTCCATAAAAGCGGTGTGATGGCCTCCGATACCGCCTCCCCACTAAACCTGAAACCACTCACTATTCATAATATAAAATTCCACACCAATTTACCCATTACCCGTTAAAACCTCTAAAACCCTCATTTTCATGCATTTTACTCAGTTACACAGCGAAATCTATCAAACCCTTCCAGCACCACCCTGAGCCTCTGAGACATGATTTCACCATGGATTCCCTCCCGAACACCTTCTGGACTCTATCCACAGTTCTTCCCAGTTTCAGTACAACCTCCGCTCACCTCCTCATAGACCTGTGTTTTATTAACAAATTGTTGTATTTTGCAGGTAATTAGCAGAAGACCAGAGCTTGGATAAACAGTTTTGATACTAGTCACAAAACTTGTTTACTCTAAGGCTCGAAAGGAAATCTATTTAAAAACCTTCATTCAAAAGAAGAAAATAGTTATACACAAAACATAGAAAGAAATCATTCACACACAGACATTAACTGTTAGAATAGAGGAACTAGACAGAGCATACAGTCAAAAGACAAACAGATCAAACATACATAAAGTTGATTAATATCCATTACCATATGTTGATACATATAAAAAACTAAATAATTTATGGTTGAAATACACAGTAAAAAGTTAAAATGTACAGTAAAAGTAAAAACACAGTAAAGGATATTTACAAGTCAACAAAGTAAAAGCATATCAAATGAAAGAGCATCAATAAAAGTGTATCAGATTGAAAAATCAAAGTAAAGAAAGATGAAATCAGAGCAGGAATGGTACATTTTCCAGAAACTTTCTGTTTAACCCATAATTTTTCAAAAACTATTGTGGCCAATCCAAGATGCATTTTGTGAAAGTGGAGGAGGTTTGTGTTCCTAAAAGGCCAATCTACAAAAACCAATCTCACTTGTTATATAGGTATTACAAAAATGGAGATAAATTAATATCTTCACAGCGTATTTTTCAGACTGTGCAAAGTCTTGCTTTTGACATATTTTTGCAAACTATTGTGAATACTTGGAGCTGAATTTTGGGAAAATGAAAAATGTTTATCTCAATAACATACTTATCTAAAATAACCTCTTTCACTTTTTACATATCTATCTTGGATTGAGATATAAAAAGGTATCACTGAACCCTAATTTTGCAAAATTTCTGGGGCAGAATGCACAAAGGAATGAGCTAGTTAGTGACTTGGAAGCCTCATCATCAATTAAGAGTTGCTATCAAATTCAAATTTATATTATTTGTCACCATCAATCCATAAATATAGTGCCAAATAGATTCATTAGTTTTGAGTGTCCTTTATTTAACTTCTACTAACGTAAAACAGTTTGCGATATTTGTAAAACCAATCTTGATATTTTTTCAAGATATTTCAGTATAGAATTTGTATAAATAATTCTTCATTTGAAGTAGTTTGTGTGGATTCTATTAGAAATTTATATAGACTTTTTTATCAGAAGACCCAAAAGGTTATTGTATCATTTGTTGAGCCAGCAAGCTGGATTGATAAATAAAGATCAGATATTTTCAAGGATTCATGTGTTGAGAGAACTTTAGAGAAGTATTCTCTTGTGTTATTGTTATTATTCTCAGGTTATTCGTAATCTTTAATTTGTTTCTAAATCTAAATGTTATAACTAGAATAATACTTCAAAATTTGTTTAATTGCACTCTGCCTTAACAATTATACATTTAAATGTTTTCTGCTGATATCTAAGTTACGGAATTCTTAATTGCTCCTTGCTTTAGATTGATTTCATGAATATCCAAGTTGAAGGATTCTTTATTGCCCTTTGATCTTGATTATCCCTTAATTCCTCATTCATTATCCGGGGTTGAGAACCCTTAACTGCTCTCTCACCCCGAGTGAAACCCTTTCACCCCTCTATCATAAATATCTGAAAAACACTCTACTTTCTTGCCCTTGGAACATTCCCTTTAATGAGTTAATCCAGTTTTGCTTCCTTATTGTTTGACTCCATATCCCAATGGTCTAAAAGACATCATTTTATCCATCTGTCTAAGCAGATCCCACCACCCAATCTCAAATACAAATCAAAAACCTCTTGAACATTCATAACTAGCTTAAAATCACATAACTAAAACAAAGTTAAATTATAAAGAGAGAGCCCTCTCTGAGCATCAGGAAGGCTAGGTCCTGATCTCCAAAAGTGGTTTGTAGTTACCTCGGTGATTTCTTTCTTTAACCTTGAGAAAATACTGAGTAATAACAAGTCCAAGAGAAAAAAAATTGTGTAGTGTGCACTGCTAAGAAGAGGCCATGTGTGCCTGAGCAGAAGGAGAAGCTGAGAGTAGAGAGCATGCGTGAGTATGTTGTTGCAGTGTGGGTAGAGTGCAGAGAGTGTTCCGTATTAGTGAAGACCATTGAGCAGAACAGTGGGTTGTTGCATATTGAGCAGAGGACAGAGTGTTGAGTGGGGCAAAAGGTTGATGAGGAGAACAAAGCTCAAAATAGGTAGAGATGTTATCAATTACATTGAGAAATAAGTTTTCTTTTGATTGTGGGTTGGAGCCTACATACAAGAAGTTGGTGCTTCCATCTCAGTGGGTGTCTTAAGAAAGCTTGGGGTTTGGTGCCTCCTGCAAGTTGGTGCTTACATAAATCCAAGGAGTTGCAAGTTGGTGCTTGCAATAAATCAACGAGGTTGGTTCTTCACATGGTGCTTCTGGTAAGATAATTAGGTGTCTATAAAAAGAAGGAGTTAGTGCTTCCTACTAGTGGGTGCTAGCAAACAATCAAAGGGAGTTGTTTCTTCTTGTGAGTGGTGGCTCACAAATAGATTGATGTAATATATTAGGTTCTCTTATTTTTACATCAATAATGAAAAAATCTTTGGTTCTTTTTGTCCTCGAAGGGTTTTATGTGTATGCTTGTATTGGTTGATATGGTTGCTGTTATGGTTTGTTAATGTATGATCACATTTAATGGATTCCAAGTTTACGAGTTAAATATAAATTGTTTGAAAAGTTTGAATTAGCCCTAATACTAATTCAACCCCCGCTCTGAATATTAACATTGTTTCCAATAGATACCACTTACCTCATAAACAAATAAATATGCTTACTGCAACTGCTCACCAAAGCCACCTTAAAAACCTTCAACAATATCTAGTTGTTGAACAAATCACCAATATGTTCAAAAAAATTTCATTACTGAACACACCTACTCCTGTAACACTATGTTGATCTCTCTCATGCAACCACTGATAGCCCTTTGCTGCTCTCAAATTTTTTTGCACACTGCACAATCTGTTGCTTGAATTATCATTCAACACCCCAGCCCTTGCAGTCACCTGCTTCTTCTGACCAATGCAAAAAACAACTTGACCATCCCAACACCTTGTTGCACGAGAATATCTGTCTCGAAAAACAATTATGTCGATTTTTCTTGATTAGGCCTGCTTTCTTGAATTTGTGCATGAAGTCTTATTTTTTTCCTTTGTCATGTTCATCTCAGTCTTCTGGACTATGTTTGCAATTATGAGATTAATCTCCAAATCAAACTGACCTTTACTACCATTATTGCGACTTGAACTGAGTTTTTCTGCTTATTTTTTGCATTCTGGCTTTTTACAGAATTTAGTAGTTCGCCTGCTATTTTTATTTACAGTTAATTTGGCTTAATTGTGAAATTTTTCTACCAAAACTGACAGTTTCATTGTTTTTCCTTTAAGCACCTTTCACTTGGCTCCCTTACCTTTTTTACTGCCATAAAACTGGTCTTCGCAACCATCAACTAGGCCATTGGGCACTTAGCCCTATCAAGCCCTACACAAGCCAATTTTTGTTGTTAATAACTTTTATGTCATTGGTCCCACTTCTATGCAAAGCAACCAATCACCAACTAAAAGGCAAAAGCTCCCAAATCCTGGTTCTTTTTATTTTGTCGTGTCCCTAGTCCTCCAACTGTTGCATGGAACCTTGTGCAGGCGCGTAGCCATTAGCTCCCTTCCTCCTGAGATAGTCAATTATGTGCACCATAATAACCTGTCGGGGTCTAACCTTTGGATTAACGTGTCCTTGGGGACTAACCGACATCCATTTCATTAGTTGTTGCTCAGCCTCCATGGCCCGATGCCTTATGTCCAGTACCTTCTGGTGAGTTCATTTAACAATATCGTCAGGTTAATCCCTATGGGGTGAGATTCATGTGGGGTCCTCCCACGCATTTCTCATTGGTTGTTGTTGTCGATGTGTCAAATTCCAACGTTTCCTAGCACTCGCCACTCGACAATACCTCTTGCGCACTATATTAAATCTTATGCACTATATCCACTGGGATGATGTCACAGTAATGTAACTTGTGCTATGTGTTGTCCTATGATAGCTGACACGTGTCACTTGAAAACGACCCCTTTAGGTACCTGAAAATACCAAAAATGACTACCACATGTCCTGCTCTGATTGGGCCACGTCATGATGACATCATCATCCCACGTCATCTCCTGCGAGCCAATAATAAGCTGCCACCTATCCCTACTAACAAGGAGAGAGAAAGGGTCCTCAAGGCCTTGTTTTGCATTGAATTCCTTCGTTAACTCAAAAAGCCACCGGGTTCAATAACTCTTATCCTTGACACCATCCTTGAGTAGATTGTGGTTTTGGGAGGAATTTCCCCGAGGTGGATCTCCACCATTGATCTACACGATCAATTGTGTGGAAAAACACCTCTCGTGATCACAACGACCTCTATCTATGGTGATTTCGGAAATCTTCCACGTAACCTGACACTTTCCTCTACTGCTTAGCCTTTGCATTCTCCTGTCGGGTTGATGCTCTTCCACACTCTACTTTGTCTTTTCCTATGGGCTCTCCTCTTTGGGCTCACCCTTAGCGAGCTGAGCTGGCGGAGTGGGCCTCTGCCCATTTCCCACTAGATTACTTCCTTGTTGTCATGTCTTGGCTATCGTTTAGACTTGGGTGTTGTTAGCCAACCTCTAGGGTGAGCCCATTGAGGTAAGTCTGTCGGGTGGGCTCTACCTGTGGTCCAATCTATTGCTGCCATGTCTACCCAGAGCTCTCGCTTAGAGGCTCTGCTTGTCTTGGCACCAAGTTTAGCACTTGTGTGAACTTTAGTTGGGCACCAAAGACTCCAACCACCTTTAACTCTATTATCTTGATCTTGGGGTCACCAACTTTGACTAGATCTATATTTTGATCCATGAGGCCTTTTGAGGATTTCCATATATATTTGGAAATATATTTTAGAACTCTATCCATATGAGTTGGTTTCACATGCATATGAGATATTGTGCTACTCCAAAAGTGGCTCCAAAGACTCTGCACCATTTAATTTGTTTTGCCACTCTTTTCTTTGCCTTTAGTTTTTCCTGTGCAGATCTTTTCCATTGGCCACCTTTGCCATTGCCTTCTACACCATTTAATTGGTTTTGATAGTATTTTCTTTTCCTTTGCTTTTTCTCGTTCATATCTTTTCCATTGTCCACCCTTGCCATTGCATTTTCTTTTGTCTATATTATTGCCTTTCCCATCAATCTTTTCCTTGCCCACCAATGACAACCTATTTACTAATGCAGTTGCCTTTGTCAATCTTTGTCATTGCCTTTGCCATTAATCATATTTGTCATCAATGAAAACACATTTCCAGCACCTCCTTATTTGAAGGTAATACTAAAATGTTATAAAGAGTGTTTATATAGTGATTCCATAAGTGTGCATAGTTAGCTCCAGTTCCCACTTCATGCTAAATCATCCAATAAAGTTGGTAGGTGGCATTATCCATCCTCATCATTTCATAAAGGAATTAAAAGCCCCCTCGGTTGAGGCCTCAAATCACATTACTAGGGAGTATGTGGCTTTTATTACTCCCTTCCAAGGGTTGTTCCCTAAAATGACTTAGGACCCATTAATGATCCTCCAAATCAATTCTTTACCTATAAAGGGTAATAATTTAGAACGAATTTCTAGATGATGGAGCCAGACACTATTTTTGCAGGATTTTTAATATAGTCCACCAAGGAATCTCAAGGGAAGTACTTTACCTAGAAAAATTGTGCCTATAGGCTTATATAATGCATCAGTTCCCATACATTTTTTGTAGCTAAAACCTTTTAGAAGAGGAAAATGTTTTTCAAGCCCCAACTTTGAACGTCTTTGGGGGTTGTGGCTTTCTCCAAGAAGCGAACACTAGAGACACATTTTATTCCAATTTAGATTAAATAAATTGAAAAGAAAGTTGATTGATTTCACCTAGTATGCCCTTGGGGATCTATTTGAGTGACATTTAATACACTAGGTAGGCCTCCAAAATAGACTCTAACAATACTAGTTTACTTGCTCTAGATAGTCATTTGTTACACAATACATTTACTTTCTTTTACACCTTTTCAATAATCTATAGTCAATCATTTTTTAAATAGTCATTCGATTTTATGATGAATCCAAAATATTTTAGACCAAGGCCTAAATCCCCTACTTGGATGAGGAATCATGAGATGTAAGTTGTTTCCTACTCATTTAGCCTCCTTGTGGAGAGTGAGGACATGTCCTTGTTTATAAACATCCCTATGGGATTAGTATAAAACATTTATGAGTTCCAATAAATGGTTTACATATCTTAATTTTCCTTCACAAAATATTATAATTTCTTCTATGAACAATATGTTAGAGATTTAAAAAGTGGGTCTACTTGATATACCTTTCAGCTGACCCCCTACTACAACATCATTTATCAACCTACTGAGACCTTCCATAACTAGAAGGAAGAGGAGGTAGTATAGAGGACATCCTTGCCTAAGTCCTCTTTTTTCTTTGAAGAATGAGGCAACTAATCCATTAATGAACAAAGAAAAGGATGTGAAGCTTATGATTTAGAGTCCAACTCATATAGACATGGCTTAAATTTAAGTGGATGATGAGTAATCTGATGTAGAGCCAACTTATTCTAATAGCCTACATAAGTCTACCTTGAAGATGATAGATTTTTTATTGCATGTGTGAATGAAGTGAATATCTTCTTGATGTAGAGCCAACTTACTCTAATAGCTTATGTAAGTCTACCTTGAAGATGATAGATTTTTTATTGCATGTGTGAATGAAGTGAATACCTACTTGGGAGATATATATCTATCTATCTATCTATATATATATATATATATATATATATAATATTTACTATGTTTAGTTTATTTTGTATTGATATTTCACAGAATTTTAAGATATATAGGTTTTCTTATTTATGCTTTCTAATTTAGAAAATATAAAATTGTTTGATTATGTTAAGATCCTAAAACATTTCACTAATGCTTGACCCCATAATGTTGCGGCTATGTCAAATTTCATCATATTTTTGTAAGCTAGTTTTTTCTTCTGTTAAGTATGATCTAAATTTTTAATAATATCAAAACTAGAGTGTGAAAATATGATGCAATGAGGTTGGAAATAAGATTCAGATTAGTTGAACTACACCCATGAATGTTTCTCTTCTTCCATGAATGGCCATCATGGCACATAACACTGAGCCACTACCATCTTAATGACTGCATGCAGCTCCATCCTTGTCGATTTGTCGTTTGTCATCTAAAAGTAGAGTTGAAGGGGGTGGGTGGATGTTATGAAACCAGCTCAAGAAAAGATAGAAAAGATAGATCAACGCCTTAGAATTCAGCCTCTTCGAGGGGGCAACCTCCTTTACATTACATAAATGAACAATTCTTGGATGATACAAATGACAAAACCTCCTTTCTATATATAGGAGTCTAAGGAGTCACAATATAATCCAGCCGACCTAACAATAATAATATAAAGCCACAAAAATAACAATAGAGGGATTCTATGGGGCACAGTAATAACAATATGGGGGCAATAAGGGCACAACAATATTAATAAGGGGTATAACTACAATAGTAATGGGGTAATCACTAGTATTATAGGGACCCAACATGCCCCTCTCCTTCAAAAAAGTGTTGTCCTCAACGCTTGAGTAGTTCTGGATACTTCTGCATAAAATTCTCATCCTCCCATGTGGAATCTTCAGCGGATAAGTTCTTCCACTTGATAAGATACTCTGAAATTGATTGATTTCGTAGCTTTCGAGTTCTTGTTTCTGTGACTGCTTCTGGTTCCAATATAATTTTTCCTTCCTCGTCAAGTTCTGGCAATATTGTTTGAACTGGGAGCTTGTCACCTATAACCTTCTTTAAACATGAAACATGGAAAACTGGGTGCAATTGAGAAGCTGCAGGAAGCTCCAATTTGTATGCCATAGTACCAATCTTTTGCAACACCTTGTACGGACCATAATACTTTGGTGATAATTTATTATCCTTCTTAGCTTGCTTGAGGGACATTTGCTTATATGGTTGTAGCCGTAGGAATACCCAATCACCTACATCAAAACTTCTTTCACTGCAATGTTGATCTGCCTGTTGTTTCATTCTATTCTGTGCCAACACGAGGTTATCCTTTAAGAGTTGGAGGACTTGTTGTTGATGTTCGATGTGATGTTCCACTGCCTGAACCTTAGAATTTTCTCTTAAATATGATGTGATGGATGGTGGTTGATACCCATAAAGTGCCATAAATGGGGTCATTTTTGTTGCTGTATGGAAGGAAGTGTTATACCACTATTCAGCCAAAGGCAACCATTTGACCCATTGTGTCTGTTTATCAGATACAAAGCAACGAAGATATCCTTCCAAACATTTGTTTACTATCTCAGTTTTCCCATCAGATTGAGGATGATAAGATGAGCTATGAGCTAACTGAGTACCAAGACAAGAAAATAATTCTGTCCAAAAATTTCCAGTGAAAATGGGATCTCTGTCACTTACAATAATCTTTGGGTTTCCATGTAGCTTTTGAATTGTTTCCATAAATGCAGTAGAAACTGTACTGGCTTTAAATGGATGTGATAATGCACAAAAGTGTGCATACTTGGTAAGTCTGTCAACTACCACCATGATGACACTCTTTCCCTCAGACTTTGGTAAACCTGTGATAAAATCCATTGAAACCTCCCCCCAACGTTGGCTTGGAATGGATAAAGGTTGTAATAAACCTGGTGTCTTAATTGTTTCAACTTTATTTTGTTGGCAAACCAAACATTCCGCCACAAACTTTTGAATATCTGATTTAAGGCCATCCCAAAAAAATTCCTTCTTAACCCTGTGGTAAGTTTTTAAAAATCCTGAGTGCCCTCCTAAGGGAGAAGTGTGCAATTCCATAAGAATATTTTGTTTTAGCTGGGAATTCTTACAGAGGTATAAGCGATCTTTGTACCATAACGAATCATTTTGCCAGCTAAATGTATCAGACATACTGGAATCTTGTTGTAACTTTCGAATAAGTGCCCACACTTCTTCATCATTCTTCCATTCCTCCCTTGCTTCGTTTATCCAATCTGGTTGGATAATAGAAATGGCGCACAAAAATGCTTCCACATCCTCATCCTTTCTTGAGAGTGCATCTGCCACCACATTTTGCTTCCCTTTTTTGTAGATGATTTCAAAGTCATAACACAACATCTTTGTGACCCACTTTTGTTGCTCTTCAGAGGATAATCTTTGTTCTAAAAAGTATTTAAGGCTATCATGATCCGTTTTTACCTTGAAGTGTCTTCCCATTATGTAGGGTCGCCATTTCTTAAGTGCATGGAGTATTGCCAACATTTCCTTCTCATAAATAGCTTTGTGTAAAAACTTTCCCTTGATTGGACGACTTTCAAAAGCAATGGGTATTTCATTAAAACAGCACCAATTCCATTTCCTGAAGCATCACATTCCACAATAAAGGTTTTTGTGAAGTCCGGTGTAGCTAAGACCGGTGCTTGGCACACTGCCTCTTTAAGATGTTCGAATGCCTTTGTTGCTTCTGGGGTCCATGAAAATGCATCCTTCTTCAATAATGTTGTTAGAGGTGCTGCTATTCTCCCATAATTCTTAACAAACTTGCGATAATACCCTGTCAACCTGAGAAATCCTCGCAAATGCTTTATGGATGTGGGAATTTTCCATTCCTTAATGGCTTTAATTTTGCTAGGGTCTACCTTAACTCCTTCATGAGATACAATATGACCCAGATATTCCACCTCTTGTACTCCAATGAAACATTTGGATCTTTTTTCATATAACTATTTCTCCTCCAATAGTTGTAACACCCTATCAACATGTTCAACATGATCCTTCCAAGACTTGCTGTAGATTAGTATATCATCAAAAAATACTAACAAAATTTTTCTAAGGAATGGTTTGAAAATTGAATTCATCAAACCTTGAAATGTTGAAGGTGCATTGGTAAGGCCAAAATGCATGACCAAAAATTCATAATGACCCTCATGAGTTCTAAATGCTGTTTTCGGAATGTCTTCAATCTTCATTCTGATTTGATGATATCCCGAACGAAGATCCAACTTGGTGAAGTAAATTGATCCATGCAATTCATCCAGTAATTCATCAATGACAGGAATGGGAAACTTATCTTTAATAGTGAGCTTGTTGAGCTCCCTATAATCCGGACACATGCGCCATGATCCATCCTTCTTGTGCACCAATACGACTGGAGCAGAGAAAGAACTTTGACTTGGTTGAATTATACCAGCCTCTAGCATTTCTGCAACCATACGTTCAATTTCACTCTTTTGGGCATAGGGATATCTGTACGGCCTGATGTTTGGAGGAACACTTCCTGGCATCAGATGAATAGCATGATCATGATCACGAATAGGTGGGAGACATTTGGGAGTCTCAAATACCTTGGAATGATTGTCCAAGACTTTTTGGAGATCCGGAGAAATAGATGATTCCACTGTGGACACATCTAGCGAACATAATTGTGCAATTACACCTCTTTGTTCCCTTTTTAGAAGCTTTGTCATACCGTTAGAGCTGATTATCTTTCCTGGTTTCCCTGCAATGCCCCTTAATTCAAATTCCTTTCCTTCCACAGAAAAGTTCTTGAAAATTAAAAGCTATTGTACCCAAGGATTGTAGCCATTGGACTCCTAGTACAACATCAGCACCTCCCATTGGAATGGAAAGCATTAGGCTAGTCAATACATATTCTCCCATGGATAGCTTGATATTATGGCACTTTCCCGAGCAATTTATTGTTCCTCCATTTGCAACCATCACTTGACACTCTGGTGCTGGATATAAGAAGCAATTCAATTCTCTTGCTACCTTACAATGAATAAAATTGTGGGTACTTCCTGAATCAATCAACACTATTACCTTTTTCTTCTTGATTTGTCCTTCTATCTTGATGGTTTGAGGAGTGGTAATTCCCGCCAATGCATTATAAGATATGGTCGGATTCATTTCTTCTTTATCTAGGCTTTGTTCCTGAAGTATATCCTCTTCTTTTGACCTTTCTTGCTCCTTTTCTTCTTCCTCTTCACAATGTATGTAGAATAATTTCTTCTCAGCACACTTATGACCTTTAGTGTATTTGCTATCACAACTGTAACAAAGCCCTTTTTCTCTTTTTTCTTCCAATTGTTGTGGTGTCAACCTTATAGGTTGTGGAAGACTAGCGGCAACAACACTTCCGTCTTTATAGTTGTGAGTGGTATGCTTCCTGGTTGCCATAATTTTGCTTTCCATTTTTCTTGCTAACCTGAATGCCTTCTCTAATGAATCAGGTTCCCAAAGGCGAACATCATGTTGGATATTATCCTTTAAAGACCCTATGAACACATCAATCCTATGCTCCTCTGGAATATCTTTTACCCTTATGTTCAATTTTTGGAACTCCTCAATGTGCTCCATTATTGAACCCTTTTATTTGAGCCTTATCAATTGGCTAAAAAAAGTGTTGCTTTTTGTATCCTCATAATGTGCTATCAATTCTTCCGTAAAAATTGCCCAAGTGATAAATTGTTTACGAGAGCAAAGCCATTGATACCATACAAACTGATTTGGTTCCAAATATAAAGTTGCCATACGTACCTTTTGTGTGTTTTGCACATTATTGAGATCAAAGAATTGCTCCATCTATAATATCCATGTGGCGTGATCCCTGCCATCAAACTTCCTCATATCGATTTTTGGAATATGGTGAGTCTTCGATCCAACATTAGAGTCTATGGAATCATGATTAACATTTCTTTTGTTCTCATCATGAGTTTCCTTTAGTACCCTTTCACCCTTAGTGACCATTTCTTGTAGCAACTTATTCATATTTATCTTCAATTCTTCCATCTTATCATCCATGCCATTAATTTTAGCGTCCATGCCATTCACCTTAGCTTCCATGCCATCCATCTTAGCTTCTACGCCTTTCTTTAAACAATCCATCTTAGCTTCTACACCCTTCTTTAAACCATCCATCTTAGCTTCTACATCTTTTCTTAAACCATCCATCTTAGATTCTGTTGCTTTTTGTGCAAGTGACACTTTTTGCACTTGTTCTTGTAATTTTGATATATCATATAGCATTTCTTCTTCTTCTTCATGAGTCATGCTAGAGCTTTCAGGTTCCTTACTAGGTGTTTGCATTTTCTTTCCTCAGGGCATCAGTTACCAATAATAATTTTCTAATATGCCCTTTGAATTCCTTCAAAATAAATTTTCAAACCAAGCTTAAGCAAAAATTAAAGAAAATCTACACACCTTTTTCACTTTGTAGGAGCTCGATATTGCCTCTGATGTATCTCTGTACTTTCTGATTATCTAGTTCTGAATTTGTGACCTGCAGTAGTCCTTTGTGTCGTCTTTCCAATGCCACAAGTCTGACCCAAATTGGATTCTCCAAGGAAGAGTTATGCAGAATCTCCCACAGTGACTTGATTATAGACTAGTTCAGTAGAGCAAACTTGTACGACGTGCCACGAGTCACTGTTTCGACCTTTGGATCTAAAAAACACCCACAAGAAACTACAGTCCGTGCTCTTTCTGTACCTTCTTACGAAACTTCAACCCGATCCCCAGAGAGAAAGTTATGACGATTTTCCCCAGGTCACCTGTTTTGAATGTAATTCAGGAGTCTGCAAAAAGACCAACTTCCTCATATAATATCTCTGTAAATATCGCGCGAAAAGCTCTAAAATTTGGACCCAAGGTTCAGTGCGAATTCTTCTCAAATGGGTTTTTTTTGCGACTTCTGAAACGTCACAGAAAAAAAAAAAAGTTATAGCGAAAATGCCACGATGACTTGTTTGGAGTAGCGAAACCCTAGAATCCAAAGCTCTGATACCAAATGTTATGAAACCAGCTCAAGAAAAGATAGAAAAGATAGATCAATGCCTTAGAATTCAGCCTTTTCGAGGGGGCAACCTCCTTTACATTACATAAATGAACAATTCTTTGATGATACAAATGACAAAACCTCCTTTCTATATATAGGAGTCTAAGGAGTCACAATATAATCCAGCCGACCTAACAATAATAATATAAAGCCACAAAAATAACAATAGAGGGATTCTATGGGGCACAGTAATAACAATATGGGGGCAATAAGGGCACAACAATATTAATAAGGGGTATAACTACAATAGTAATGGGGTAATCACTAGTATTATAGGGACCCAACAGTGGATCCATTGTAGTCTCTATCATAGACCTCACACACTAGGATTATTGCATCACTAGCACCCTACTTGAGAGTGGCATTCATAATTTAAAAAAAGTATAAGATCAAATAGTAATTCTTTAAAAACCATCCTCGCACAAAACCAAAAACCTCTCTAATACAATTATAAATTATTTTTAGAGAAATTCCATTATTTAAATATTTAACAATTTCACTTATTAAAACATATGCCTTACATTTGCAATAAAAGTAATGAGAAAGAATAAATTTATATCTCTTACCTTTCATCTTCTTCAACCATATTCATATTAATGGTAAAAATACCTCAAACTATACCCTTCATGTCAAAGTTAGCTAAATGAATTAACATCTCTCTATACATATAAAAGAGAACACAACCATAACTCCATCTTAATTGGAATTTTCATATAACAAAACGTTTGCATCTCATTTTTTGGATCCCTCTTTGTATTTCATAAATTTAAAGTGAATACAACATTCCTTACTTTAATATCTTGATTGAAATAATATATGTATATTTTTAATTAAGTTTTAAAATTATTTAAAATAAATAAAAATAAATTTATTATTATTTCTTCTCTTTAAAAAAATACAATAAAAATATTAATATTATTAAATAATACAATAAAAATATCCGATATTGTTAAATTTCATGTGATAATTATAAAAAATTTAAAATACAAATTCATTTCAAAATACAATCAAACAAATTTAAAAATATTTTATAATGTTTTTAAAATCAAATATAACCATCTTTACATCATTATCTTAATTGAAGTAAGATGTATTTTGGTGAAGCATAAGGTTATGAGTAAACACTTTTGAATATAAATTTAAGTTGCTTAAGTGGAAAACGATAAGCTGCTTATTATTATTATGTAGCATTTTAGTGAAGTATAAAGTTATGAGTAAATACTTTGAATATAAATTTAAAATTATTTTAGAGTTAGCTTAATTAATCGAACATTATAAAAAGACAAATTATTATTAAGACAATGTAATAATAAATAAAATATAACTAAAATCTAACAAAAAGATTATTAATTTATTTTTTAATTAAAATTTATTTTTTCTTATTTATAAACTATAAAATAATATTAATATTAATATTTAATTAAGAAGAGATTTGATTACGCACAGGTCTACGGCTTCTCTCACAGGTCTGTCGATTCCTTCTGCGGTTAGATCTGCGACTCGATTAGGCCTTCTGTGGTTAGATCTGCGGGGTATGATTTAATAGGTCTGCCGATTCCTTTGCGGCTCTTAGGTTTTATATTTCTCTAGATCTGCGGCGCTATTGAGATATAGAGCGGCTCTCCAGATTTACGGTTCTCCAAGTTGTAGATCTGCTAATTTTGTGGCTTTTCTTCGACAATCTTCTATACTCAGCAGGAGAGCATTCTCCATATGGCTCCCAGCTTCGCAAAAATAGCTGCTGGCTCAGTTCTGTCCGCCTCTAGGGGGCAAGCTCCTACCCATATCGTCCGTGAAGCTCCCACTGTCCAGGTGGTCTAGGCCTCACTCGATGAGACTTTGAAGTTCTCTGAAAGTGCCCTAATCTGCCGATTCAATGGTTTTTGGCCGTGACTGACAGCTCTCCACAGTTGGATCTCAGAGGTATGGAAGCCTCTAATTCCTAATGCAATTAATATCTACTCCTGTGCTAGGGGTTTCTTTATAGTAGATTTTGAAAACCATGAAAGCAAACAATGTATTCTAGATTCCAACCGTTCGTTTTGGGAAAAATCAGGCCTATTCATGAGGCCATGGAACCCATCATTCGATCCTTCAACAATAGTCATAACCTCAGCGCCAGTTTGGGTGAGATTGCCAAACCTACCCTTGCATCTCTGGAATTTCTTTTCGCTAAAAGCCATTGGAAATGCAATTGGGAAATTTCACTGCAGGTGCCTAGAAACAGAGGAATATGCCAAAACCACCTATGCACGCATCTGTGTGTAAATGGACTTCAGCGTAGGATTCCCAGCTGAAATACACCTAACAAGTAAAGACTATGTGTGGAACCAGAAACTCGATTATGAAAGTGTCCTCTTCAGATGTCGATCCTACTTTGAGACAAGCCACCTAGCCAAAAATTACCCAAAAGCCTCCTAGAAAAAAATTCTGCTAAAAAAAATCACCATAGATCTACATGGTGGGAAGGAGCACAAAAGGAACACTACACTGTCATCAAAGAAGAGTACTCTCGAGAAAACTCTAAATCACAAGAAATCGGGCAAGAAAGAAACAATTCTCAAGACAAGGAGGGGGAAAGCCCCGCCCAACAACAAAATAGTGAACTCGAAAACCCCTCAAGTTATGAGGGTTCTAATACCACACAAAATAAATCTCCATTTAACAGCAACGCAGATCTCCTAGACCAAACTTTTTCTTCGACTATTTTCAAAAGGACGAACACAATAGATCGCGAAGCTAAGACACCAATGTCCCAAGAATCATAAGAGATGAAGGAGATGCAAGATAAAGAAAGTTGGAAAACCGTAGAGAAAAAAAAGAAAGCTACAACACCAATCTCGCCAAGAAAGATGAGGAGCCAGACAATTAAAAACTAAGAAAGAAAATTAAGATCTGATAGGCCAATTTGATCTCAGTGAACCGAAACCACCACCATCATCATCAATATATACCATAGAACAGGTATTTATATAAAAAAAGTGGAGAATAAACCTCATTTTCTGTTTGATTTTTAATAATATAAAATATAACATTTATCAAATTTTATAATTATAAAAATAATAATATACCATTTATTTTTATTTTTTTAATATTTAAATAAAAAAATGTATATTATAAAATTTATATTTAAATTAAATACTGTAATTTATTTTTGTGTTGTAGTGGGGAATTACCATGTTTTCGTAGACTAGCTTTTAGTATTATTGGATTTTTGTTTATTAAATTTCAAAAAAGATAACTTTTTCACTATAAAGTACGTTTACAAATCATCTGGTCACTATTTGCTTTATACCTCTAACAAAATAAATATTATAATTATTTAATATATTACTTAGCAAATAATAACATAATTTTTATTAAAATAAATAATTTAAATCATATTTAATGCACATAAAATTTAATAATAAAAAAAACAAATATAAAATAAAAACAATTTAAGAAAAGAAATATATGTATAGAATGCATATAGAGTTTTTGAATAAAAAGTAGAGTATCAAATGAGAACACTTCCCAAATATTTCGCAAAATATATTTTTATTTAAATTTATAATTGATTTACTTTTTTTATTATTATTATAACTTGATATTAAGTTTGCTGTTATAAAAACAGAAATATGAACTTTTTTATTTAATAAATGGAAGATGATAAAGAACACCATAAATTTGTCAAAATCACTGGAAAAGACACATTTTATTAGGAAAACCAGTACATCAGCCCTTGTCACCTCTTAGTCAGTGGTAAAGTCATTGCATTTGCAGGGGAGAAATGTCCAGTGGTATTTTGCAAAACTCAGGGTTTATCTCACTTTGTTTCCACACAGTTGTTTCACTGTGCATATGGGGAAGGGAAAGAAACTAATACCAGAAAGCTGCTTCCCATGACATGACAGTAATGTCACTGTTTGCAGAATGAGAGAAATCATGTGGATTCATGCATGAGGATCCCAAGTTATGGTTTTCCTCTGCATCAATTTGCTTGTCCCCATGCCCAGATTGAGGTGTTGCCTGATTTTTCTTCACAAATTGATCGGTGTCTTCTTCATCTACCCATTCCTCATCGTTGCAACAAATTTCATTCTCCGCATTGCTAACGTCGAAGAAATTGAATACATCATATTCTGCAAACTCAGCATGTTTCTCATGGCAGCCATTGTGATGCAGGTCTCTACTATCACATTTTGCCTCCACTGAATCTGAACTACTAATCAGAGACGCGCACTCACCTGAATCTCCTGGTGTATAATTATAACATTCACTAGAGGAGATGGAAATATTGGTATTGTGGGATTCAACTGGTAATGATCTGCTAGAGCTTTCATTTTCCGTATGTTGCACTTTCAAATCTCCCTTCAGACTGTGAACATGGGGAACCACCAGATCCGTTGACTGACCAGTATGGGCTACCAAATATTGTGATCTCTGTGAGCAGTAATATGGTTTCTCAGCTTTAAACTGGTTGAAAGGATCACCAGCTCTGTTATTGCTGTCCATCGTGATGAATTTATGGGTTTTGGGATCAATCCCTCTGCTAGCAAGTTTTCTGCTTAATTTGGTATTCCAGTAGTTCTTTATTTCATTGTCTGTTCTGCCAGGGACTCTCCCTGCGATTATTGACCATCTGCACAAAAAAATCGATCCCTGAGTCACAATTTTTATAATACCATTTTTCAAATTTACTATAGAATTTGGGTAATTTTTTTAATGTAATTGCAGTTTCTAAAAATATTTCAGAATTTCAAAATGAAGAGATCAATTATCCCTTTTCTTCATCGTCAAGGAACATTTCAGAATCTGAAAATCAAGAGAAATCAGTTAATCCTTCTCCTAATCATCAAATTTTCAAATTCTAAAATCTACAATGAACATAAATTCAAAATGAAACTTAAATCTTCAATATGTTACCTGTTGCCAAGAAGGGCGTGCATTCTGATAATAAGCTCTTCTTCATCGGGCGTAATATTTCCTCTCTTGATACATGGCCGAAGGTAGTTTAACCAACGCAATCTGCAGCTCTTTCCACACCTTTTCAGCCCTGAAAGAACCACAGCCATGGAAGAAAATTTTAGCTTATAATCACTTGAAGAAATCATGTAATCAGATAATAATTACATGGTTTCTATTCCTCAGTTTTCCCAGTATTTCGAAACATGTATTCTAGTTAAATTCAGTTCATTTTACTAATAAAAATAAATAAATAAAACAAAGTTAAACTCATTCCAAAATAAAAATAAATAAAACAAAGTTAAACTCGTTACATAATCAATATAAAAAATAATGAACTTGTGATAGTTGTATAGAGTGGCATTCATAAATCCATTCTTTAATAATGAACTTGTGATAGTTGTATAGAGTGGCATTCCATAAATCCATTCGAAAGATTGGAGCAATACTGAAGATTGTAAAAATTTTCACTGGAAAATATATTCAACCAATTGAAATAATCTTAATTGACATAGCACACTTATTTAATTAAATAATCAATTTAGATTTGTTTTATTTCAGATTTATAAAAAAGAAAGGAGATTAAAAGTATAATTTTTTATATTTTAAAAATATATCTATTTAACAAACTAAATAATTTAAAATCATATTTCTTCAAATTTATATTGAACTTTCATAATAATGTTTTTTGTTTGAGAAAGAGAGTCAATTTATTTTAACTCTTTAAACCTTCAAAAGTTCATCAGTAAAATTATTAAAAAGCATTCATAAAATTTTTGAAGAGAGTAAGTTTATTTTAACTATTAAAAACCTTAAAAAAAAGTTATGAAGAGTGTCCCCAGAACACAGAAATCTTAGTTTAAAAAAATTTAATTCATCTTTCTTCAAATTTATATTGAACAATCATAATAATGTTTTTTTTTGAGAAAGAGAGTAAGTTTATACTCTTTAAACCTTTAAAAAGTTCATCAGTAAAGTTATTAAAGAGCATTCATAAAAAAAAAAAAGCAAAAAGTTCATCAGTAAAGTTGTTAAAAAGCATTCTTACAAATTTTGGAGAGAATAAGTTTATTTTAACTCTTAAAAACATTAAAAAAAAAGTAATGAAGAGTGTCACAGAACACAGAACTCGTAGTTTAAAAATAAAGTAAATTGGTTAAAAAATAATGGATTTTTCCCCAGATTTTAATAAAATTTAACCATTTTTTTTTAAGAAATTTCAGATATATTTTTCAAGCTTCAAAATTTTGAATGCTTGGAAAAAAAATTATAGTACTGAATTCATCTCCAACATTAAAAACAAGATTCAACGACTCCTACCATCTATACCATCAAAATCTTGAAAAAAAAAAAAGCCAGATTCCAATCTCCAGAGCAATTTACTCCATCCCAAAAAAAAATGAAACTGATAGATGCTACCCACCAGCTTTCTTGGGAAGAGATCTCCAATTGCCTTCGCCATGAGTTTCAATATATTGTACCAGAAGATTGTCTTCTTCGGCCGACCATGCTCCTTTGTTCACACCAACTTTTGAGCAGCATGGAGCGCGGCCCATTTTTTTCTACTTGCAATACAATGCAGGAAATATGAGCTATGAGCCGACTATGCTTTAAACTGTGGAAAGATTCATGGATCTGTATGACGTCCAGCAAAAAAATTAGACTCACTGTTCATGGAATTGAAATCCAATGCAGAAACATCGCCACAAATTGCTATACTGAACTGTTGGACGTAAAATTGGCCAATACTTTGACGAGAGGGCAGACGAGAGCCCACGTTTTCAGGACCACTCCCCTTACCTGCCCTCATTAATTACGTCTTTATCACAACCAGACACCATCAATGACGGAATTATTAGCTCAGTGGCCTGTCATGAATTTTAAGTAATGAGTGAACAAACGTGGAATATTGAGAACCGCAGGAGGAGCTTTCACCCAAATTAGATCGGCAGGCAGGAAGATTGATGGCTTCTAGAACACGAATCTCACCTGCCTGCCTTCATGTTTGTCCACGGCCCAACTGCCCTTCTTGCTGGGGATGCTGGGAATTGTGTAACAACGATTTATTATTCAGGTGAGATGATAAATTTGTTTGGAAAGTTATTTTTAGTTTGAATATGGTCAATCCGGTTATAGGAGTATTTGAATTGGGAAAATCTGGCTATTAGGAGTGTAGAAATTCACATCATGTTATAATAATAATAACGTCAACTTTAAGGTTACAGTGAAGTCAAACACCAAACTGAAATGTAAGACTTTTTTGTTTATTTGCCAGACAAATGATGTATCTTCCTGTAACAATTTGACTATTGAATTTTACAAAACCATACATTCTATTTTTTTAGCTTTGGGTTAAAATTAAAGTCAAGCTAGACACCAAATTGGTTTATGAGACTCCCGTGTTTGATTGTGAAACAAAGGATCCACCTTCTTATAGCTATTTGACTGCTCAAGTCTACTAATCCATACTCTATCCCCTTCTTGATTTGGATTAAAATGAAGTTAGAAACTAAATTGGTATATGACACTCTCTTATTTGTGTGTGAAACGAAGTATCCACTTTATATAATAATAATCCAATTTTAAGGTTACACTAAAGCCAAAGACCAAATTTGGATATTAGACTCCCTTGTTTGTTTATGAGACCAACATAGACCCATCTTAACCACGGATCTATCAATGTGTATTTTTTATTATCTAAATTGTATTTTTTAATGTTAGAGAGATCACATAAGAGGGGAAACTAATTTTTTTGTTATTAAAATATTTTTAGGTATATATCAATATTAATTTATATTAAAATATTTTATTCATAATCCACATTATAATATTCTTATTTTTTCTATACAACACTAAAATATTTTCTTTTAGCATTTTTTTTCTATATATAGATATATATAAAGTTGATATCACATGTTAAAATATTTTTGAAATACTCATATTTTTTTACTCCTAGTTACTTTATATGAAATTATATTAAATTATATGAGCAATTAACTAAATATGCATAGCATATTTTTTCTTTTTTATTATAGTGGACATTGCTTTTTTATTTAGAGTATATTTTATTTTTATTTTAAGAAATACGAACATACTTACACATGGCCTTGGGCTATAGAATGAGTGTCTAGGCCAAACAAGGGATCCATATTCTCATTTTGCTGTTGAACTCTATGAAGGGATACATACTCTATTCTTTTGAATTTGGATTAAGGTTACAGTCAAGCCACACACCAAATTGGTATATGCAACTCCCTTATTTGTTTGTGAGAAAACAAATAATAATAAGAAGAAAATAATTGTAATCCAATTTTAAGGTTAGAGTAAAGTCATATACCAAATTGGGATATGAATCTCCTTCATTTGTGAGACAAGGGATCCACTTTCTAAACTCTAAGAAGCCATACATGCTCTCTCCCTCTCAATTTGAACTTATAACCTATGAGGAGGAAACAAGGTGCCACAATTTCGCCACTAAAAATAATGGAAATTCCAGCGAGATTTTGACAAAATCTTGCCGAAATTATTGGAATTCAGGGTACCGCTGTCAAATTTGAGTATTTTGGGTGTCTCCTAAATTCTTTATAGTACTGAATCCATTTTCACCATAAATAAAGTGATTCAAACATTCTCACAGTAATTTTTTTTAAATTTTCTGACCATATTACCCCAAAAAATTTACCAAAAACTATAATCAGAATAAACAAGATTATTTAAAAAAAATGACGAAAAATTGAAACTTCCTTAAACCCAGCCTAATATGTATTTTAAAATATGTTTTTGAGTATAAATGAATTCACACCATGAAAAATCCCAGGATACATATTTTTATTGGAATGCATTGCTGGAATTTAAAATTGCAAGAAATTCCTATGAATTTCAGTTAAAGTTAACTTAAAGAAATACCCTTAAAAAGAGCAAAAATGTGTAATAATTACACTGCGTTACTGAGCAAGAAGGGGTTAATGTGCAGAAACTGAAATGGTAGTCGGTGAAGGGAATTAATGTCAGTGTGTGTTTCTTGGGATATGCGCTGTGGGTTCGGTGAGACTTAAACGTAGTCGGTGAAGAGAATTAATGTCACGGTGCGTTGGATCGGAGAAAGTTTCATCGAATTGGGTGGGCTTTTCAAAGCACATAAATTTACTTGTCTACCTAAAGAAATTCAGTGGGATAAGGTTCTAAATGGAGTTCGAAATGGAAACTAGCAATCAATTTTCAAATTGATTGAACTCTTTATTGAAGTGAGACATATTTCTCCTCTTCCTCAAGAAGAGAATTTAGGCTTTGAAGTGGGAGTATTAGGGAATAATTAGGAATGAAATTTTGTAATTATATATATATATATATATATATATTTTTAGAAAATTTATTATAATTTAGTGGTTATATTAGCAATGAAGATAGTTATTTTTAGTTATAATTTGTGAATGTAGTTTGATTTTTATTCTTATTCAAGGAAAATTATGCTATTTGAAATAATTAGTTGGTGGTCCATAAGAGGATAGGCTTTTACTCTTGTCACATGCTTTTGATCTTAAATTGTTAACTTGTTTCTTTAAATCCAAACACAAAACAATTTTAAAACATACTTCAAACCTTCGTAACCACATACTTTATAAATATATATATATATATATATATATATAACTCTTATAAATATATATATATAACTCTCAATAAATCAAGGAAATAAAGATATACCCTTAATTTGAAATTGATATTAATTAGAGATATACAATTAATTTGAAATTGATTATAAATATCTAGTATTATAGATATATTTCTTTGACGAAAGGAAATACATATTTCTTCTCTTTATATTGAATAAGTTTTATTTTTCTTTGTCATGAGTTTAGATTAAGAAATTTTATAATGTCAAAATAAATAAATGATAATATTTAACACGTCATAGTAAATCAAAGAAATGGATATTACAATTAATTTGAAATTGATTATATCTCCAGAGAGGAGAGAGTTTTTCTTTTATGATGAGTCAGTTTTTAAATTGCAAAACTCCGAAAATAAATGATAATATCTAAAACATACTTCATAATAAATGGAGAGGTGAAAATCATGTGCTTTGATTTATGTTCCGTATTGTATTTAATAATTTATAAATTACTTGGTCATTAAGAATGTTATGTAGTTTTTATTTATTTATTTTTCTAAAATATATTTGATTTAGGGTGTGTATCTTTGTATTTAATAGTTTACAAATAACTTAGTAGTTTTTATTTATTTATTTTTCTAAAAATATATTTTAAATTTTATAAGAAAGAGCAAATCATATAATAAAATTTTGAAAATAATTATATAATAATAAATAAAATTCTGAAAATAATTATATTATAATAATAATAATATAATGAAAGGAAAAAGAAATTTCAAAAATGTATTTTTTAATGATTGTTTTAATAACATATTTTTAAAGATATTGTGGGATTGTGAATAATAAAATTATGTAATGGAAATGTTTTGGAATATTGTTATTATATAAATATTTTTATCACTGTGATTTTTGAATAATAAGAAGGTTAATATTTATTTTTGATTAGATGTGTGGAAGATTGAAGTATAAAAATAATATATTTTTATTTATTAGACAAAAAATAACTAAGTGATGAAGTTGATATGGATGGTTAATAATTGGAAATAATGTTTTTTGGTAAAACTGCAAAATAATAAGAATGTTAGTATTTATCTTTGACTAGATGTGTGGAAGATTGAAGTTTAAAAATAATATATTTTTATTTATTAGACAAAAAGTAACTAGGTGATGAAGTTGATATATATTGCTAATAATTGGAAATAATGTCTCCTAGTAAAATTGCAAAATTTAAAAAGTTTCTAGGTGGTGCAGTTTAATTGGCAATTTCCATGTTATTAAATGTTGTGTAAACTATGTTATTCAAGATTCAAAGCCCCTTGATTAACCCATGTCTGTAGAAGGGGTGTATATAAGCACCTAGAGATATGAAGTGTTATGCAAACTATGTGATTCAAAGCTCAAATCTCTCTTATTAACCTGTGCTCGTAGAAGGGGTGTATATAAGCACCTAGAGGTTATAGTGGTAGAAACCGAAAGAGTGTATATAGGCACCTAGATGTTATAGTGGTAACAATCGAAATCGGGGTGTATATAGACACCTAGAGGCTATAGCGATAACAATTGAAAGGACGTATATAGACACCTAGAGGCTATATTAGTAGCAATCAAAATCGACCTTATGTCACATGAGTATGAAAATAGCCCAGTTGTCAATTCATCTAGTTTTTATATTTTATATATATTTTTAGATTGAATCTCGATTCAATACTTTAAATCTCATATATACCTCGTAAATTATTTGAGTAGCAAAAAGGCAATTTGTAAGGAGTTAGCGTCATCTTTTTAACATATTTCTTTTCTTTAATTTTTTTGTATTATCATTTATGGTTTCAAATTTGATTTTAATTATAGTTTATCATTGTAAATTACTCGAAAAAATTAAGAAGTGAGATTTTTCCATAATAATTATTTGAATGCTAGATTTATAATTTAAAAAAAAATTACATGAACACCATTTACACAAAAAAAAAAGAAAACGAAACACCCTTTTAAAGAGTAAACATCCATGGGTATTGTAGCATCCCCTTTTTGTGCCCCTACTTTTTGTAATGTCAAATGTAACTGCAACACTTGCATGGAGAAACCACAGTTGGATGAAACTTTGTTTTAACATTTCTTACTTATTAATTAAATTAATTAAACCAGCTTGAGGAAGGGTTAGCCTATGGATCAGAGTCTGAGGGGTGTTTTTTTTTTTTGTCATGTGCTTTGAAAACACATACCCATTCGAATTAAATACTATAGCCACTTGCAAATTAACCATAGCTTTTACCTGACAAATTTTTAATGTGATATGATTGCGGGTGAACTAGAGTTCAATTGAAATAATTAATGAAGATAATATTTGAAGTGGTGGGTGGAGGTCAAGGTGTTTTTGATTCACCCTTCTCCCTTTGTACATTGAAGAGGAAGTCGAGGAATGACCTTTCGGGGGCAAAAAATACATGTGTGAAGAGATATTTAGATGTCCCTCAAGAAAATACACAGAAGAGCCATGGGGGTGCTCTCTCATATGCACCAAAGGACATAGATGAAATTTCTACATATACACACAGCATAAGAAAATTGAGGGTTATTTTGTTCAATTGGAATTCAGTTGCTCAGTATTTCACTCTTGAAACTCCTAGTGGTTGGTTTGAAATATAGTTGTATCTTTCAATAGTTCATTTCGCAATTGGTTGGTTCATGCTCTCTATTTTAATCTCTATTCTTGGGGTTGATCATTGGACCTCTGTGGGAGCTGAAATTTTCCTTTTCTTCTGAGTTATGGTGTGTGAAAAATTGTATCTCCTAGAGGAATGGAGACTTCGAGGCTGGTTCAAGACAATGTGGAACTATGAAGTATGGCCTAGATGACCTAGCAATGTTAATGTTAACTTTGAGATGGTGTTATCTGAGCTTGAGATTGTACCCTATGACTCTGTGTTAATCCTTGTGACCTTATTGAGACCATTGATTTGTTTGTCTAAGCCTGTGTTTCCTATGTGAATTTTAGTGATTGAATTCAACCACTATATGCTTACCTTTGGTTATTAACCACTTCATGCATATAGTTTAGCTAATGAACCACTTATTGTTTGCCAATTGCCTGATGAACCACTAAGTGTTATGTTATCTCTACGACAAACAACCTCCAAACTTTTTCTTACACTTGAATTTGGAGCCTACTTATGATCTCATGATCTGTCACCCCAAGTTGTTCATGGTCACTTCGTGATTGGTTGATTTTTTCTGAGTGTTTAAGCCTCCTTCCGAGATTTTAAGTGTTAAATCTAGTTTCTCACACATGCTCAGCCTTTAATGCATTCATAAGCGCACCTTTTCTAGCAAGCTTGTAATTTAATTTCCACCTTTGTAAACAAGCATTGCACAATTTTCTAAACCAATGCATTGTGCAATCCCTGGAAGTAGTGCATTCCAAATTCCTTGATAACAATGTCTATGCAATATTTAAAGGTAATGCATTGCACACTCCTCCTAGAAAGTGCACTATGCAATCCATGTTGATAGTCAATATGCAACTTCGGTCGATAGATTTTCTCATTTTTAGTTGTAATTATACCATCACTCAAGTGAGTTTTCTCAACTGTCGCTTTTGCTTTCGCATGTGTCACTTTCACTTTGGCAACTGCCGCTTTTTCTTACTTTCACTTTAACAAGTGTCACTTTTATTTTTATTCAATTCGACATGTGTCTCTTTCACTTTTTTCAACTTTTGCAAGTATCTTTTTCACTTTTTTCTTACTGTCGCAACTATTTATTTAACTGTTTGTACTTCTGCATGTGTTGCATTTTAATGCACCACTCATCTAGTGCATTATTTTGCACTAGATAATCATATATAACATAATAATATGTGCTAAACACTCTCCCACAACTTAGTACACTTTCTGGTTGCATTCGACACCCTTGTTAACTTGTATTGTAAGTGTCACAAAGTCATTTTTCAAGGTATGCATGTGGATTTTGAGTTTTATGTATCCTCTTGGCTTGTTTTGATGTTATTTAAGTGTGAGATCACCATATTAGGGCTTGTTTGCATTTCTTGTTATCTCTTATCTTGTTGATCCCACACTTAGCCATTTTGGAGCTTTCACTGCATTTACAACTTGCTCAATCTTTGGCCAATATTTCTCCCTCCTGAAATTGCACACTTTGTAGTCCTAAACCATAGTGAATCACCCTCCTCCTCTTAAAATTGCACACTATGCAGTCCTAGAGGATAGTCTCCATCCACCAACACACTGAGCAACCTTGATTCCTAGCCCCCATTAATATAGTTTCCTAAACTTTACAACTGCGTAATTCATATTCTCTCTTGCCCTAGATTTCACATTGAATAGTTGTAGTGGGAAATGAGGCATCTTTATATCACTGAAATTCCCAACTACACAGTTTCCTAAGCCTTCCCTTTAGTTAATGAGCATTGCACAATTTTAGTGAGCAACCTTGCCTCATTGTCACTCTATGATGCTTAATTGTGCAGTTCTCTTCATCAGGCGGGCCTCCCACTACACATTGTGCTTTCCAATGAGAAAGGGATCAATTCTAGGTCATCGAAGTCCTCAACTGCACAATTCACTGAGCATGCATCTCAATCATTACGCATTGCATAGTTACAATGACTAGTCATGCTCCCTTACGACTGCAATCCCTCACTATGCAATCCATTGTCCTAGCTTTATTCGTCCTACACATTGTGCAATTCCAGTGGATAATGAGGCCTTCCTCAGTCCCTGTAATGCCTAATTGTGCAATTCTTATCTCTTCCTTCTTGGACACTCCTCATTGTAGACCATCAGTCAAGGAACTCAGTACCCTTCCTCTTGGACACCCCCACTATGCAAGAAGACTTGTCATGCCCTCCTTTACTATGTGTTTCATAGTTCTAGTTAGTATTGAGACATCTTTGAGTTCCTATATCCCTCAACTATGCAATTCCCAACCTCCTTCCCTAAAAACCCTTGCATGTTGCCTCTTCTCAATCAATGTCTTCCATGAGTAAGAAGAGGTAGAATAGGTGGTTTCTAGATTGATGTTGGCTTGTCATGAGTGGTCTCCATCTGCAGGTATTATCATTATAGACTAAAAATGTAATGCTTAAGAGATACCATCAAGGAGAGGCTACAGGAGAACACTTATGAATAAGGAGCAAAGGAAGCACCATCATGAAGAACACAAAGGGTGCTTGTATCAAGACAAAGATGCAGACTTAGAAGGTTCTAATACTTATCTAGAATCTTTGGAGGATGAATATGAATAACAAGAAAAGATCCATCATGAAGAAGTCAAATTCATAGTAGCAAAGATAAGAGCTTGGCATTGCCACATCATCATGAAGTTTCATGTCATCATTGCCAAGTCATGGCATGTACAAGTGTTAGCACAATGTCATATGTGTCAATGTCTTTTGCCACATCATTTGTGGAATCTAGTTATTTTATTTTTATTGTATTTTCTAAAATAAGGAAATGTAAAATGTGTGTGGAAGACCAAAGGTCCCACATTGAATATGAATAGTCACTAGAAAGTTCTAGAGTCATGTAGAAGCCTAAAGGTCACATAAGCATTTGAAAAGTCATAGTAGAAGCTTAAGAGTCATGAGGTAGGTCAAGAGTCACATGGGAGGTGGAGAGTCATCTCATTTTTTATAAATAGACCCTCATAACTTAAGCAATATGAATTTTGGGACTTGAAATCTTCACCTTGGCTTCTCTAGCTTGGCATAGGAGAGAATATCTTTCTTTGGAGGAGCAAGTAGTGACTTAATGTTCCACTATTGGGACTAGTGTGGCAGCATTGTAATTGTATATCTTGGGACTTTCACTTAATATATGAAGCTCTTAGAGCTAACACACTTTCATGCATATGTCATGAATGATTGTGAGACTATTCTTTCATTGTTTATGGTGTATGTTTATGTTAACACATACTAATGAAAATGAATTATTTCATTGGCTTTGGTATGTATCTTATTAAATGTGCATTGTTACTTGCTTTTATGATTGTTTTTGTCTTGTGAAATACTTTGTAGGTTAACTAACAATCCTCTTATTCTCTCATGTGTCTCGTTTAGGATAATACTATTACTTTTCTTCTAGGGGATCACTCTCTCTTTCCTAGCCATGAAGGCACCTTAAATATATTGCAATTGTATGCCTCACAGTGTCAACTTACTTGCTTGATTTAAATATTGTTTTTAAAATCTCTTGCGTTGATAATTTCACCCAAGGAAAATTCATAATAATAATACCAACCAGACGTATTTTTTATTGAGGCTCCTACTCCAAACTGAGTGGGGTCTAATTTGGACTTCATACCGTCTAGACCCCCTTGGTTGATGGATTTCTAGCACTGTCAACATGTTACTAAATAGTTAATTAAACCATTCAGCACTTTTGTTGGCTGATGAGCCGCTAACTTCTTTATTTTTGGCTAATGAACCACTAAGTCCTTGCCATTTGGTTATTAAACCACCTACATGGTGGATTTGAATTCCATGACACTAAGAAACATACTCCTCTGGAATTTGGGTGAGTCCTTGTATTTTGAAACTTAGAGAGTAAGAGAGTAACTAGGTTTCTAACCACCAAAGGGTAGTTAATGAACCACCTAGATAGTGAACTCCATCTCTTGAGTGTTTGACCAAGCCATTGGTGTGAAATTTCCTTATGCAAGCATTCCCTCAAACTCTGGATCTAGCTTGGGGGTGGTTAACTACAAGAGATATTGTAGTGTAGTTGGCCTACAATTGGGTGGAGAGTGGAAGAACCTCTTTTATTTTCCAACCGTTCTCATACACTTATATAAGTATATGTTAGGCCCCTATACTACTAGTGTAACCCCTTATTGTTATTAGTACAACCCCCTTATTATATTTTTGTGTCCATGTAGTCCCCATATTTTTATTATTGCGCCCTTACATTATTATTGTTATGCTGACTTTGATTATATTATGACCCCTTAGAATCCTATACATAGAAAGGAGGTCTTGTCATTTGTATCATCCAAGAATTTTTCATTTGTGTAATTTAAAGGAGGTTTCCCCCTCGAAGAGGCTTATTTTGAAGGTGCTTATCTATCTTTTCTATCTTTTTGCGAGCTGGTTTCATAACATTTGGTATCAGAGCTTTGGATTCTAGGTTTCACTGCTCCAAACATGTCTTCGTGGAATTTTCGCTATAACATTTTTTCTGCAACGTTTCAGAAGATCAACAAAAGACCTGGAAATGAGAAAAAATCGTTCTGAACCTCGAGTTCGAATTTCAGATCTTGTCTCGCTATATTTTCAGAGATTTGATCTGAGGAAGTTAGGCTTTTGTAATCTCCAAAATTCAATCTCAAACAGGTCAGCATGGAAGTTTCGCTATAGTTTGTTTTGTACATAGGTTCAGACTCTTAAATTAAAACCCATTTCATAAGAAATTATGGGGAATGTCGGGCCCGAATGTCAAATCTTGTTTTGCTATATTTTTGGAGATACAGTCCAATACATTTAGGGTTTTTGCAGGCTCCTGAATTACATCCCAAATAGGTCACTTGGGGAAAATCGCCATAACTATCTCTTTGAGCATCCGATTGAAATTTTGTAAGAAGTTATAGAAAGAGGACAGAGTGTAGTTTTCTGTGGATCTTTTTCAAATCTGAAGGTAGAAATAGTGACACGTGGAACTTTGTACATGTTTGCTCTTCTCAAAAGGTATATAATTAGGTCATCTTGGGAGATTGTGCATAACTCTTTCTTGGAGAATCCAATTTCGATCAGACCGGTGGCATTGGAAAGAGGACACAGAGGGATACTGTAAGTCGCAATTTTAGAACTAGGAGATCCGAAATTATAGAGCTACAATCGTCTCAAGATCGAGCCCCTAAAATCAAGAAAAGGTGATATGAGGAAGTTTGATGGCAAGGATCTGGTAAATTGGATACTATAGATGGAGAAATATTTTGATCTACATGAGGTTCAACTGTTACAAAAGGTACGTATTGCATATTTATATTTAGAACCAAATCAATTTTTATGGTATGAAGGGCTTTGTTCTCGTAAACCACTTGTCACATGGTCAATTTTCTCAGAGGAAATGATAGCACATTATGAGTATACAAAGAGAAACACCTTCTTTAGCTAATTGATAAATCTCCAACAAAAGGGTTCAATGGCAGAGCACATTGAGGACTTTCAAAAATTGAATATAAGGGTAAATGATATTCTACAGAAGCAAAGGATTGATGTCTTCATAGGGACTTTAAAGGATAACATTCAACATGAGGTTCGTCTTTGGGAACCTGCTTCATTGGAGAAGACATTCGGGTTGGCAAGAAAAATTGAAAGAGAAATTATGGAAACAAGGAATCCCACCACTCATAACTATAATTATGGAAGTGTTTTTCTCCTAGCCTTCCACAACCTACAAGGTTTACACCACAACAAATGGAAGAAAAAAGAGAAAAAGGGCTTTGTTACAATAGTGATAGAAAATACACTAAAGGTCATAAGTGTGCTGAGAAGAAATTATTTTACATAGATTAAGAAGAGGAGGAAGAAAAGGATCAAGAAACATCAATAGAAGAGGATATACACCAGGAACCAACCCTAGACAAAGAAGAAATGAATCCGACCATATCTTGTAAAGCATTGGAAAGAATTACCACTCCTCAAACTCTCAAGATAAAAGGACATATCAAGAAGAAAAGGGTTCAAGAAGTGAAAGATCACATCAAGAAAGAAGAAATGAATCCTATCATATCTTGTAATGCATTGGTTGGAATTACCACTCCTCAAACTATCAATATAGAAGGACATATCAAGCAGAAAAATGTTCAAGAAGTGAAAGATCACATCAAGCATCAAGAACTGAATCTGACCATATCTTGTAATGCATTGGAAGAAATTACCACTCCTCAAACTCTCAAGATAGAAAGAAATATCAAGAAGAAAAAGATTCAAGCAGTGAAAGATCACATCGAGCACCAACAACAAGTTCTCCAACTTTTAAAGGATAACGCCACTTTGGTGCAGAATCGAATGAAACGATAGGCATATCAACATCACAATGAAAGATGTTTTGATTTAGGTGATTGGGTATTTTTATGACTACATCTCAAGCAAGATATTTATGAGAAGGAAACGTTGTCAATACAACATGCACTTAAGAAATGACGACCTTACCTAATGGGAAGACACTTCAAGGTAAAAATGGATCATGATAGTCTTAAATACTTTTTAGAACAAATAGTTTCTTTAGAAGAATAGAAAAAGTGGGTCACAAATATGTTGGGTTATGACTTTGAAATCATCTACAAAAAATGGAACCAAAATGTTGTTGCAGATGCACTCTCAAGAAAGGATGAGGATGTGGAAGCATTGTTTTGTGCTATTTCTATTATCCAACTAGATTGGATAAACGAAGCAAGGGATGAATGGAAGAAGGATGAAGAAGTGTGGCCACTCATTCAAAAGTTGTAGAAGATCCCAATTCAAGAAATATTGCCAGAACTTGACGAGGAAGGAAAAATCATATTGGAGCCTGGAGCAGTCACAAAAACAAGAACCCAACAACTATGCAATCGATCAATTTCAAAGTATCTCATCAAGCGGAAGAACTTACCCATTGAAGATTCCACATGGGAGGACAAGAATTTTATACAGAATCATCCAGAACTACTCAAGCGTTGAGGACAACACTTTTTGAAGGAGAGGGGCATGTTAGGTACCTATAATACTAGTGTAACCCCTTATTGTTACTAGTACACCCCCCTTATTATATTTTTGTGCCCATGTAGTCCCCATATTGTTATTATTGTTCCCCATAGAAGCCCACTATTGTTATTATTGTGCCCTTACATTATTATAATTGTTATGTCGGCTCTGATTATATTATGACCCCTTAGAATCCTATATATAGAAAGGAAGTCTTGTCATTTGTATCATCCAAGAATTGTTCATTTGTGTAATGTAAAGGAGGTTTCCCCCTCGAAGAGGCTTATTTTGAAGGTGTTTATCTATCTTTTCTATATTTTTGTGAGCCAGTTTCATAACAGTATAAACATTTATGCATATTTGATTTATGGATGATGATTATTCTTGTTATGTTATTAACTAATATATGGTTCTATATTACTCATGAAAGGTTGGTTGAATTCACTGCATATTCATGTCAAAATTTTGTCTTACATATATCTATGATGATATTGAACTACTGGAATTGTGTGATTTCTACCATCCTCATTAATTGCAAGATCACTTACATGATTATGACTGATTTTCTAAAGTTCCCTTAGTTAACCTATTATCTTATAAGATCTTAGTTATCTTATATATTTAATAATTGGTAGCTTACTGTCATAACCTTGATTGTAGGTTATCTTGCATGTTATGAATTTAACTTATATGTTATGTGTTAAATGAGTACATGGTTAGAGATGATGGTCATATAGTCTATGAATGATGTGGTGATTCTATGAGTTATGCACACATATATATTTATGTAACTAAGAAATGTATTTAATTGTATCACCTTAAAATTCATTTCTAATACATGATTTATAACCCTTATGAATGGTCACACATACTTGCATGCCTCCTTTCTAATGAATGAAGAAATGCAAATTCATTGAAGATATTAACTGTCCTGCATAATAACCTCAAATTGGATTGTCTTGCATATTTCATCTTGTATAGTGTTGAAGTTGGTTGAATTAGCTGTTGGAGCCTTACCTTTCCTTTACTTGGGATCTAGTGTGGTTTGGGTCTTACTAGTACCCATATTATTCATTCTAGATAGGGCACAGTGTTGCGAAAAGCCTATGTTCAACCCTTGGTCATTATTTCCAAAAAAATAGTGTTATGGGAAGATGTCCCTAGTCTTAATAAATCCTTGTAAATTCCTTAATGTTCCTCTCTTCCCTTTCCTTCGAGGTTTTGCAATAAATTTGTTGATCTAGGCATCTGAGGATTATAAGGACCAACACCCCTATGTGGAGGCCAGATCATCATAAGACTGAATATCCCCTTTATCACACTGTCGCATCCAATGATATGGGGTTTAAGGATAACAAGAAAAAGTTGATTTGTGCTTGTCTCGGATCACATCTAAACTAGATTACTCCTTTATGGAAAATCATATTTGGGTGGATTTCCCCTTCTAGGGCTAGATCACATTCAATGATCCTATGATTTCGGGGGTCAATATGGTCAAGACCATAGCAGGAGCCCAGATGGGTGTTGGAATACATCCTCGTCGAGGTAAGGCTACATCCAGGATCTGAGGATCTATATGTGGACAAGGGTTAATCCACCAACGAAGACTCGAATGGGCACCAGGCTAGGTGACTCACAACAAAACATTGAGTTCATTGATTCGGGATCTGGGTGTGACATGAGGGTGCACACCCTTGTGACAGATGGATAGCCATTCAGCTGGATTACCTTTGAGTATGAGTGGGATCCATAGATTTGGGTATTTATGGGAGTAAAATGCTAATGCAACATTGTAGCATTAGATTTTCTGCAAACCATATATAACATAAAATTGCCAAAAAACATGAAGGGGGAGGACTAGGTATGCATTGTGCCCCATGTTGACATGGTAGTGCCACATGGGCTTGTCAGAGACAACCTGGATGCCATGTAGGAACCTAGTGATGATGTGGATCCCTTTTTTGTTGACATGGTAGTGCCACTTGAGTCACACATGGATGTCAAGTGGTAACACCATGATGACATGGATTGTGTGCTTTGTTGGCATGGCAGTGCAATGTGGACCACTTGGATGACACATGGAAAATCAATGTTGACATGGATATATTTGATTAGCTAAAATTTAGATAAGAATAACTATAAATATGAGAGTTGGATTGAGATAAATTTATATCGCCAGAAAGCTCTTGCCAAGTTGAACATGATGGTGGCATTTGTTTTGAGTTTTGATTATGTTGGAAAAAGAGTTTATAACTCCATCTTCATAATAAGCCTTGGAGATTGGGTCAAATAAATTGGTAACACCTACCACAACATTAGATAGTACAAGAGGGTGAGAGGGGGTGTTGCAAAGTAGTATTAGAGCTTAGGTTCAACATTAGACCTGAAGAGGTTCACGAACACAATTTAAAATGATAGTTTAGTTATTGCATATGATAATTTCCTTTGGATTTATAGTTTATGTGGTTGTTATCCTTGAAGGAATGCTTACATATCTTTTATCCTATGTGACTAACATGGATTTTCATTTTGTCAATAATTTTAGGTCAACATCCTTAGTACTGACAAGCCAAGGAAATAAATTACTATATTCATGCCATATTTATCTAATAGTTATGTGTGTGTAACAACATATAAGAAGACACAAATTATAGCTCAAAAGAGAAGAATGGTGTAGTACAACATGGATAAATATTAACATAAGGAAGAGGAATTAGTTGTTAAGAGGTTGGAAGAGAATTCCCCTAGCTAGATGGGCACTCTTAGGAGCTTGATGGTTGAATTAAGAAGTTGTAAAGAAGACAATGAAAAGATTTTAACAACATCAGAGAAACAAGTAAAGGTGAATGCAACATTTTTATAGATATTATTAGATATACAAAGGAAAAATAAACATGAGCTTGATGCCAAATATCTTGGAAAACAAAATTCTAAGTAAACTCCATCAAAAGTACAAAAAAATGAATTGGAGACTAATAGGGCAGAAGGAAGTAAGTCAAGGAAAATACATAAACATATGGGTGAAGACACAATGAGCAAAAAGACCCTACTCAACACTCCATAAAGAGAGTCTAGTAGCCATGAACAATTTTAAAGTGTTGTAGCCAAAAGACACCTCCGATAATGAAGTAGTGAGAAAAACTTGATGCTGGAGGAGTTCAAGAACGCAAATCCCCCCACCTTTGATGGAGAAAATAAGAAGGATGAAGAGGCATAATCCTGGCTACTAGGAATGAAGAAACACTTTAGAGTACATGGCTACTTTGAAAACATGAAGTTCAGAGTAGTCGTTTTCAGCTTGAGGGGCAAAGCTAATATTTGGTGGGAGGATTTGAGAAATGTTAAGGGAATAAAAAACTTTGAAATCTGGGGCAAAACTCAATAGATACACCTAGTTGAATCAAAACTTTGAAATCTAATGATATTTTTATCTTGTTTATTTATACATAAGGGTAATTGATAGCATCTCCCTTGAAAAAAGGAGTAGTTCCCTCCTTGATCTCGGAAATGGTGGATTTTTTCCCTCTTGAGCTTCACTTGTACTAGGAGTTACTCAGTTGTCAATGAATTCGAACTGGTGAGAGAGGATGTTGTGATCCCAAGCCGAGTTAGGGATTTAAGGAGGTGGAAAAACCCCCTAGATTCTCTCCTAGTTGTCTCCATCAAGCCACTACATAATAAATGCCTAAAAATTCTTCTTTTTCATGCAATTAAACCACATTAGGCCACATACTATTAAAAACACATTTTACTCTTCTTACGAAGCATACTATAACTAAAAAAGTGAATTAATGTGAGAAAAAGATAGTTTTAAGGCTAGTGGATGGCATAATGATCTTCAAGATATACCTATTGATGGGACTCATCATCAACCCCTTGTTGAAGGTGTTTCTCATCCTCTGAGAAACTTAGTCATCCATGTGAAGCTCTTTCATGGCATTGGTGGCCTCCTTGACATCCCAAGGAACCTTAGATGGTGTGCCTTCCTGTGGGTAAAAACCTTCATTTGTTTCTATCTCAGTCCATTCCTTCTCCTCTTCTGTTTGGTCTCTTCCTTCTTGTAAGCGTAGCAGTAAGGATGGACTGAGATTGAGTCTTATCCATCTGATCTCCATCCTCTGAATGACTCTTTTGTACATTGATGTTCTCTCCAAGGAATTCCTTAGCCTTTTAGGAGAGTGATATTCTCTGACTTGTAGGGTAAGGCATGCGATCTTCTTTGGAAAGCTTGCAGACTTTCTATTCCCAACATTCTAAAGGTGTCTTCAAAGTGCAAAATGGATTTCTCCTAGGTTGCAATGTATTTGGGTGCTAAAGTAGCATCAAAGGAGATGAGGTTATGATTGTTGATGATAGCCTTAGGGCTCACTAGATCTGCTTTGATATACAAGGGCTCCTTCTCCTCTTTTTTCATTACCTTTTTCACCTCCTCAACCCTTGTCTCTTCATGAGTCAACCAAGATGCTAAATCCATTATTAGCTATATGTCTCCCAATCTTGAATTGGGATCCTAGAAATTCAGATCTGTCAAAATGAAATTGTGCATGTAGAATTCAACTAACGTTTCCCTCTCTTCCATATTAGCTTGTTTGAAAAAATCAATAAACTACCTATAGTCCTGAAAAGGCAAAGACCCATATTATTCTAGATGTTTTATTTCGAACAGTAGCCATTGTTCTTTGAGGAAGAGAGCATAATATTTTGATGGATTCTTGCATTGCACGACTTCCATAAAGAGACTTTCCATGGTGGCAAGTTGTGTTTCTTTCTCATGCAACCTCTTTCTCAACCTTGTGTTTTCTTCCTATAGCTGCTCCTTCATAATATACTCCCTTAGTCTCAAATCACTCAATTCCTTGCCCATTTCAATGACTTTCTCCTCCATGAAGCCCACATCTTCCACATTCTTGGACTTGGAAATTTGCATCCACCTGTGGGTTCTACCTCTCTCTATCTTTAGATCATAGAGGAGTGGGACTGTAATTTTTTCAAGGATAATCCTTCCTCCTTCAATAGATTTGAAGTACAACCCTAATCTCGGCTCTGTATCATGCTCTTGGATCTCTTGGAGTTCCTTTCCAACTAAATTTGAGGTAGTTTCTTCTTTTTGTAGCTCATTTTTCTGATCCTGTAGCTTCCCCTGTTCCTCCTATAGCAAACATTTCCTCTCCTGTAACAAACCATGTCTCTCCTGTAGATTCTCTTATTTTGTTTTCTCAAAGGAAACTTGTGTCCTGGGTTTCTTGAAGGTCACTGATCTAGTGGTGGGCCTACCCACAGATTCTATAGGTGTGTTGGCTTGAGGGTGCTTGGGCCCAAGTTCAGAGTTAGATGCACTAACCAACAAAACCCGATTGGAAATAATACTGAGAGGGGGGCGGGGGGGTGAATCAGTATTATCAAATCAATATAACTTTTTCATTTCCATATTAAGATTCATATATGCTACTTCAGTTAAGGCAAACCGCGTGTATATGCAACTGTGTGTAATGCAACATGCGTATATCCAGTAAACTTATGATTCAGTTAGTTGATCCTTAATGAGTGCATCAGAACATTATTAACCATACGAACAGTGAACAAGAGTAGTAAAATAGAACAAATCATCACACACAAGAAGCACACATGAACACCATGATATAAGGTGGAAATCCAATGTGGGTGAAAACCACCTGTTGCAAGTCGTCTCTATCTTCTTTTAATAAGAAACTTCTTTTTACAATATTTATGTACTGGTGTAGTCTTATACCAGTACACAGGCTTCTACCTGCAAAAGGCTACAACCTTCTCTCGTTCTCCAGCTTCCCCTAGAAGGGAGCTGCTACCCCCTTTGCTTTTGTACTAACTGATCCTTTCACTAGTACGTAGGTGCCAGCCTATTGAATGCTCCAACCTTCACTCATTTTCCAGCTGCTATTGGAAGGGAGCTACCACCCCCTTAGCTCTTGTACTAGCTGATGTACTAGTACGTAGGTGCCGACTTGCAGAAGGCTACAACCTTCTCTTTCTTCCTCTAGGTACCACGTTTCATACATTTTCAGACTGGCTACTCCTGAAGCACAACACCATAATCTGAAGGCCATGTTTCATCCAATTTTCATACTGGACCCGTCAATATCATTGAAGCACACAATCAATCATCACTTGCATCAGCAATCTCTGAATCACCCAATACTGAATCACTGAAACCTGTCAACAAAATGCAGTCACGAGAGCACAGAGCAGAACACAGAACTCTGCAACAATATTCAGAACCAACTCTATCATCAGAAATCATGCATCAGAGTGCATACGCTACTTGTAAGAGCCGAACCAGCGTGTATACGCAACTTCACCAAAGTGAACCAGCGTATATGTCATCAATTACTTTCTTATAACTTCACTGCACTTCCTAACTTCAGACATACCCAGATCATTACATATACAAGGATAATATGTATGTTAGCAACCAGATCTAGTCCATCAAATCCCATAAAGATAAGTCATTATGATCCTGATCCATTATAGATCTCATCCATCAATACTGAAGCTAAACATAATCAACCAATCTAAATATGAAGAATACTGACACTAGTAAACAGTCACCAAAACTCAGACTTTGTATCAACAACCAGAAACTTCAAACATCATAGTTCATATTGTATACGCTACTTAGATGTATCTAACCTGCGTATATACGCACTTTTATCAAAGTCAACCAACGTATACATCTGTAAATATTCATTCATGATTTGCAGCTATTCCAAACTTGAGTTACACCTAGATCATAATATTTACAGAACATTACATGCATCAGTATATAGATCTAGAATAAGCATGATCAAACCATATAGAGATGATTCATTCCAAGCCATTACATCCCGATCTATCCTTACATCTTGTTCTCCATCAACCGCTGAGATTCCTCATTAGCTCAGATCAAGCAAAGCATCATGAACCCATAACCTGCATACTAGATCTGATACCTCATCAGATATTCAAGACTTTCTCGATGCCTTTGCCTAATGATCTTCTTCTCCTTTTATAGTCTTAGGCCTTACTCAATACCATGGTCCAAAACCATTTAGAACCAATACTAGGGACCCAATACCTGGGTTCAACACTTCGGATGCAATACCAAGGTCCAAAACCATAGGTCTAAATACCACGGACCCAAAAATAAGCTTTCCTGCATGTACGCGCTTTTCCGTGCATGAAAGTGCATGCATACACATATGCGACTTTTGATTAGCAATCCCGCGTGTATACGCTCCTTTGTATATAGTGAACCTGCATGTATAACCTACATGTGTACACTACTTGGTATATAGCGAACTTGTGTATATACGCGACTTGGTATATAGTGAAGTTGCGTATATACTCTTATTTCTTCATTCTTTGTAGTCTGATCATCAATTCTTTGCTACTGACCTACTGCACTATAATCTGTCATCTTGCCATCAAGGACAACACTTGTATCACAATGCCAACAATCTCCCCCTTTGGACTTGATGGCAAATCTAACTTGTCATACTGAGAATTGTCATCTGATTCCTTTGAGTTGTCCTGCATCCCATGTATTCTATCACATCTGATATCTCTTTTGTAGATTCATATAGTTATATATAAGTGAGTTTTTCTTCTACGAGTGGGTTGCCATCAAGTACAACACATGCATCATAATGCCAACAATCTCCCCCTTTGGACTTGACGGCAACAACACCAAATCACTCTCCCCCTTTGACATCAAGGGCAAAGGGTGGACCAAGATATTCTCCTTCCTTGATAAACATTCCGCTGTCCATACTCCCCCTGAGTACCTGCTGAAATCTCTGAATGAGCTTCCCCTTTGTATATGCCAAGGTGTACCAATCTATCCATGCTCCCTTTGAGTACATGCTAAAATCTCTGCTCTGCTCAAGTGTGTTGTTCATGCTCCCTCTTAATGTAAGCAAGGTCTACAAAAAGATGTTCTACAAAAAGAACATGACTCTATCATAAATGACCTTCCTATCACCAAAGACTCATACATACATCCATCTCCCAACCAAGTGGGGATATACCAATATTGACTCATCCACCCAACCAAGTGGGGATACACTAGATACCAATTGTTTATACATGACTGAAATATTACATCATCCTTCCCATGCATAGTGGGGGTACAAATTACAACATATGACCAAAAGGGATTCATCAAATGACTACAATAGATAGAGACAAACTATTACATCAAGAGTCTTGATATGACCTTTACATGACATTTATAACAGAGACCAAACATCTAAATAAGACCATGATAGTCATCAGTAACTATCATACACAATGTATGATCTTCTCCATAAGCATCTATCAACAACATCCAGATTAGCAACCTGTATATGTCCATTAATGTAGAAGTCATCAACCTGTAATCAAGGTATGTCTGCATATAGATATCAACTCATCCTCTTGAACATTATCATAGCCTTCCATGAATGAATTCAGCATATGACAACAAAGTCATTATATGTGAAAAACACCATAGTCATCTCATCATCATCAAGATCTGCATGATCTTATATACCATCCATGTATCATTACTCGAGAACATCCCTCATTTGCATCAATCAACATATCAACCTATCATTATATAGGAAAGAACTCATCATCATCATGTCTCCAACAATGCGCTTTGAGTAATCATCCATGTATACAACATACTGTATATAGCAATATGTATCTTGAGCTCAAGATATTTTGTCAAGACTTCTTGATATCATCAACAACAAAAATCCTCATCCACATGAGCGCCAAGAATTGTAGGAATCCTGCATCATAACAGTATTATATGATCTTTATGAATTTGACGACAGCAGCATATGAGTGAATCATCATCAAGTAATGAAGTTGTTCAAGCTTTGTACTTCTCCTTATCCTTATGAAGATCACCATGTAAGCACCATATATGCATCATCAGAGAATCAACCACAAATCTGATTTGAACACCAACTATGTAACCCCAAGAATCATATGAGATGGACAACTCATAACCGTATCATAGCAAGATATATAAGCATCATCACCAAGGACTACTAACCATAATGCCAACAATGCATTATCAAAAGTATATGCTCCCCCTGAACCTGTGCCATCTTGTTTACTGTCAGATCTGATCATGCATATATCAGCAAGAAGTATCAAAGCATCATCATCAACAAGTTAGGATCAAAACACTTCTAAACATCTTACAAGTATCAAGACATTTCCACACATCATCAGCAGATTGTAACCATTATCAAACAGAGCAAGTAATGGACTGAATCATATCAGACCCTTTTCCTGAGCCTATCCCACTTCTTTTCTCCAACTGACATATACACTACTGTTCATTGTCTAACTCGCGTATATACGCGACTTCTCTTTATGGAACTTGTGTATGAGATTGAAAACACTGAAGTTTTACACTTTCAGCTTCCTCTAAGTCTGTTATGTCTGTACATTTTGCCATGCCACATCTTTCTGACTGTACTTCCTTCTTCTTCCATATATTCAAGTGTGATGATGTTTTCTCCTTTTGGTATGGTGCCCGTACTTTGTTCCTGCATTCCTTTTTTGTATGTCCAAGCTTGTTACATGCATAACATCTTACATGTTTCATATTCCTTCTATAGCAATCAATAGTTCTATGAACAAACATATTGCAAGAAAAGCAATATCCCTTAAAGTACCTGGAATGTGATGATCATTTTGTGTGATGGTATTGAACCATTCTTCTTCTGCATCTGGTTGCAACATGTCCATAACATTCAACATTATTCATCGGAGGAGTAAAAGATTTTCTTTTAAGAATTTCTTTCCTTGGTTTTTGATGGGATTGACTTCTCATCTCTTTATTGAGCATTTCAGATTGTGCATTAGAGTTCCTTGTCTTATTTTGTGAACTGGATTCACCTTCAACAGATTCATGAAAACCAAGACCTGTTTTGATAGCAGGAGACATTTTACTGCTAAGAATATCATCCAAGATCTTAGTACTATCTTGAAATCGTAAGAGCTTATCCTTTTCTTCTAAGTTATCTTTTAGAATATTTACCTCAATTTGATGTTGCTCTTATTTTTCGCGAGACTGCTTCTTCATGTTTTCTTCAACTTTTCTTCCTTCTTCCAACTGATGTCTTAATTCAAGGACTTCGTTTTCTTGTTTTTCAAGAGCTTGGAGTAGTTCTTTATTTTGCTTATTTTATTCTTCAAGATCTTCCTTTAGCGAGAGGATTCTAGCTTCAAGACTTTCATAGTAACCAGATCTATCTATGAGTTTCTTGATTGTTGTGATCCTTTCATTGACTTCATTTCTTAATGATGTCACTTCATCCTGCAACTTTTGACATTGATCTTCCTTATCTTTGAATAACTTCCTTACCTTGTTTCCTTCCTCCAGTTGAGCTTTTAGTTTGGTAGCTTCTTCTTTGAAGGCACATTCCCTTTTGTTCAATAGATCTTGTTGATCTTTAATTTTGTCCGTAAGCCTTTTAAATTCCGCCTCCATTTGATATCTTTCTTGCTCTCCCATAAGATAAAATTCAGTTGTTTTGTTATCATTTTCATCATCTTCAAATGGATAGATAAGTGTATCACCAGAGGATAACAAATTCATACCTAATAGTTCTTTTGCTTGTTCATCTTCATTCTGAAGTGATTCTGAATCTGAGGTGCTTATTCCACATATTCCCTAATCGATTCTCCCACTATCATAGCTCTTCTGAGATGTCTTCTTCTTCTTAGGCGCTTTCTTCTTAAGCTTCTTTCTCATTGATCTACGGATCTCCTTCAAGCGTTCAAGCTTCTACCAAAGGACTTGCTCCGATACCAATTGTTGGAAATAATACTGAGAGGGGGGGGGGGTGGTGAATCAGTATTATCAAATCAATATAACTTTTTCATTTCCATATTAAGATTCATATACGCTACTTCAGTTAAGGCAAACCGCGTGTATACGCAACTGTGTGTAATGCAACAAGCGTATATCTAGTAAAATTATGATTCAGTTAGTTGATCCTTAATGAGTGCATCAAAACATTATTAACCATATGAACAGTAAACAGGGGCAGTAAAACAGAACAGATCATCACACACAAGAAGCACACATGAACACCATGATATAAGGTGGAAACCCAATGTGGGTGAAAACCACCTGCTGCAAGTCGTCTCTATCTTCTTTTAATAAGAAACTTCTTTTTACAATATTTATGTACTGGTGTAGTCTTATACCAGTACACAGGCTTCTACCTGCAGAAGGCTACAACCTTCTCTCATTCTCCAGCTTCTCCTGGAAGGGAGCTACTACCCCCTTTGCTTTTGTACTAGCTGATCCTTTTACTAGTACGTAGGTGCCAGCCTACTGAATGCTCCAACCTTCACTCGTTTTCCAGCTGCTAATGGAAGGGAGCTACCACCCCCTTAGCTCTTATACTAGCTGATGTACTAGTACGTAGGTGCCGACCTACAGAAGGCTACAACCTTCCCTTTCTTCCTCCAGGTACCACGTTTCATACATTTTTAGACTGGATACTCCTGAAGAACAACACCATAATCTGAAGACCACGTTTCATCCAATTTTCATACTGGACCAATCAATATCATTGAAGCACACAATCAATCATCACTTTCATCATCAATCACTGAAACCTGTCAACAAAATGTAGTCACCAGAGCACAGCGCAGAACACAGAACTCTGCAAAAATATTCAGAACCAACTGTATCATTAGAAATCATGCATCAGAGTGAATACGCTACTTGTAAGAGTCGAACCAGCGTGTATACGTAACTTCACCAAAGTGAACCAGTGTATATGTCATCAATTACTTTCTTATAACTTCACTGCACTTCCTGACTTCAAACATACCCAAATCATTACATATACAAGGATAATATGTATGTTAGCAACCAGATATAGTCCATCAGATCCCATAAAGATAAGGCATTATGATCCTGATCCATTATAGATCTCATCCATCAATACTGAAGCTAAACATAATCAACCAATCTGAATATGCAGAATACTGACACCAGTAAACAGTCACCAGAACTCAGACTTTGTATCAACAACTAGAAACTTCAAACGTCATAGTTCATATTGTATACGCTACTTAGATGTATCTAACCTGCGTATATACGCACTTTTATCAAAGTCAACCAACGTATACATCTGTAAATATTCATTCATGATTTGCAACTATTCCAAACTTGAGTTATACTTAGATCATAATATTTACAGATCATTACATGCGTCAGTATACAGATATAGAATAAGCATGATCAAACCATATAGAGATGATTCATTCCAAGCCATTAGATCCCGATCTATCCTTAGATCTTGTTCTCCATCAACCGTTGAGATTCCTCCTTAGCTCAGATCAAGCAAAGTATCATGAACCCATAACCTGCATACTAGATCTCATACTTCATCAGATATTGAAGACTTTCTCGATGCCTTTGCCTAATGATCTTCTTCTCCTTTTATAGTCTTAGGCCTTACTCAATACCATGGTCCAAAACCATTTAGAACCAATACTAGGGACCCAATACCTAGGTTCAACACTTCGGACGCAATACCAAGGTCCAAAACCATAGGTTTAAATACCACGGGCCAAAAAATAAGCTTTCCCACATGTACCCATTTTTCCATGGATGAAAGTGCGTGCATACGCATACGCGACTTTTGATCAGCAATCCTGCGTGTATACGCACCTTTGTATATAGTGAACTTGCATGTATAACCTGCGTGTATGCACTACTTGGTATATAGTGAACCTGTGTATATACGCGACTTGGTATATAGTGAACCTGTGTGTGTACACGACTTGGTATATAGTGAACCTGCGTATCTACTCTTCTCTCTTCATTCTTTGTAGTCTGATCATCAATTCTTTGCTACTGACCTGCTGCACTAGAATCTGTCATCTTGCCATCAAGGAAAACACTTGTATCATAATACCAACAATCTCCCCCTTTGGACTTGATGGCAAAGCTAACTTGTCATACTGAGAACTATCATCTGATTCCTTTGAGCTGTCCTGCATCCCATGTATTCTGTCACATCTGATATCTCTTTTGTAGATTAATCTAGTTATATATAAGTGAGATTTTCTTCTACGAGTGGGTTTCCATCAAGTACAACACATGCATCATAATGCCAACAATCTCCCCCTTTGGACTTGATGGCACCAACACCAAATCACTCTCCCCCTTTGACATCAAGGGCAAAGGGCGACCAAGATATTCTCTTTCCTTGATAAACATTCCGTCGTCGATACTCCCCCTGAGTACTTGCTGAAATCTCTGAATGAGCTCCCCCTTTGTATATGCCAAGGTGTACCAATCTGTCCATGCTCCCTCTGAGTACATGCTGAAATCTCTGCTCTGCTGAAGTGTGTTGTTCATGCTCCCTCTTACTGTAAGCAAGGTTTGCAAAAAGATGTTCTACAAGAAGAACATGACTCTATCATAAATGACCTTCCTATCACCAAAGACTCATACATACATCAATCGCCCAACGAAGTGGGGATATACCAATATTGACTCATCCACCCAACCAAGTGGTGATACACTAGATACCAATTGTTTATACATGACTGAAATATTACATCATCCTTCCCATGCATAGTGGGGGTACAAATTGCAACATATGACCAAAAGGGATTCATCAAATGACTACAATAGATAGAGACAAAGTATTACATCAAGAATCTTGATATGACCTTTACATGACATTTATAACAGAGACCAAACATCTAAATAAGATCATGATAGTCATCAGTAACTATCATACACAATGTATGATCTGCTCCATAAGCATCTGTCAACATCATCCAGATTAGCAACCTGTATATGTCCATTAGTGTAGAAGTCATCAACCTATAATCAAGGTATGTCTGCATATAGATATCAACTCATTCGCTTGAACATTATCATAGCCTTCCATGAATGAATTCGACATATGACAACAAAGTCATTATATGTGAAAAACACCATAGTCATCTCATCATCATCAAGATCTGCATGATCTTATATACCATCCATGTATCATTACTCAGGAACATCCCTCATTTGCATCAATAAACATATCAACCTATCATTATATAGGTAAGAACTCATCATCATCATCATGTCTCCAACAATGCAACTTTGAGTAATCATCCATGTATCCAGCATACTGTATATAGCAATATGTATCTTGAGCTCAAGATCTTTTGTCAAGACTTCTTGATATCATCAACAACAACAATCCTCATCCACATGAGCGCCAAGAACTATATGAATCCTACATCATAATATTATTATATGATCTTTATGCATTTGATGAGAGTAGCATATGAGTGACTCATCATCAAGTAATGAAGTTGTTCAAGCTTTGTACTTCTCCTTATCCTTATGAAGATCACCATGTAAGCACCATATATGCATCATCAGAGAATCAACCACAAATCTAATCTGAACACCAACTATGTAACCCCAAGAATCATATGAGATGGACAACTCATAACCATATCATAGCAAGATATATAAGCATCATCACCAAGGACTACTAACCATAATGCCAACAATGCATTATCAAAAGTATATGCTCCCCCTGAACCTGTGCCATCTTGTTTACTGTCAAATCTGATCATGCATATATTAGCAAGAAGTATCAAGGCATCATCATCAACAAGTTAGGATCAAAACACTTCTAAACATCTTACAAGTATCAAGACATTTCCACACATCATCAGCAGATTGTAACCATTATCAAACAGAGCAAGTAATGGACTGAATCATATCAGACCCTTTTCCTGAGCCTGTCCCACTGCTTTTCTCAAACTGACATATACGCTACTGTTCATTGTCTAACTCGCGTATATATGCTACTTCTCTTTATGAAACTTGCGTATGAGATTGAGAACACTGAAGTTTTACACTTTCAGCTTCATCTGAGTCTGTTATGTTTGTACATTGTGCTGTGCCACATCTTTATGACTGTACTTCCTTCTTCTTCCATATCTTCAAGTGTGATGATGTTTTCTCCTTTTGGTATGGTCCCCGTACTTTGTTCCTGCATTCCTTTGCTATATGTCCAAGCTTGTTACATGCATAACATCTTACATGTTTCATATTCCTTCTGTAGCAATCAATAGCTCTATGACCAAACATATTGCAAGCAAAGAAATATCCCTTAAAGTACCTGGAATGTGATGATCTTTCTGTGTGATGGTCTTGAACCATTCTTCTTCTGCATCTGGTTGCAACATGTCCATAAAATTCTACATTATTCATCGGAGAAGTAAAAGATTTTCTTTTAAGAATTTCTTTCCTTGGTTGTTGATGGGATTGACCTCTCATCTCTTTGTTGAGCATTTCAGATTGTGCATTAGAGTTCCTTGTCTTATTTTGTGAACTAGATTCACCTTCAACAGATTCATGAAAACCAAGACCTATTTTGATAGCAGGAGACCTTTGCCTACTAAGAATATCATCCAAGATCTTAGTACTATCTTGAAATCATAAGAGCTTATCCTTTTCTTCTAAGTTATCTTTTAGAATATTTACCTCAACCTGATGTTGCTCTTCTTTTTCGCGATACGGCTTCTTCAAGTTTTCTTCAATTTTTCTTCCTTCTTCCAACTGATGTCTTAATTCAAGGACTTCGTTTTCTTGTTTTTCAAGAGCTTGGAGTAGTTCTTTATTCTGCTTATTTGATTCTTCAAGATCTTCCTTTAGCGAGAGGATCGTAGCTTCAAGACTTTCATAGTAACTAGATCTATCTCTGAGTTTCTTGATTGTTGTGATCCTTTCATTGACTTCATTTCTTAATGATGTCACTTCATCCTGCAACTTTTGAAATTGATCTTCCTTGTCTTTTAATAACTTCCTTACCTTGTTTCCTTCCTCCAGTTGAGCTTTTAGTTTGGTAGCTTCTTCTTTGAAGGCACATTCCCTTTTGTTCAATAGATCTTGTTGATCTTTAATTCTGTCTATAAGCCTTTTAAATTTTGCCTCTATTTGATATCTTTCTTGCTCTCCCATAAGAGAAAATTCAATTGTTTTGTTATCACTTTCATCATCTTCAAATGGATAAATAAGTGTATCACTAGAGGATAACAAATTCATACCTGATAGTTCTTTTGCTTGTTCATCTTCATCCTGAAGTGATTCTGAATCTGAACTGCTTCTTCCACATATTCCCCAATCGATTCTCCCACTGTAATAGCTCTTCTGAGATGTCTTCTTCTTCTTAGGTGCTTCCTTCTTAAGCTTCTTTCCCATTGATCTACAGATCTCCTTCAAGCGATCAAGCTTCTACCAAAGGACCTGCTCCAATACCAATTGTTGGAAATAATACTGAGGGGGGGTGAATCAGTATTATCAAATCAATATAACTTTTTCATTTTCATATTAAGATTCATATACGCTACTTCAGTTAAGGAAAATCGCTTGTCTATGCAACTGTGTGTAATGCACCAAGCGTATATCCAGTAAACTTATGATTCAGTTAGTTGATCCTTAATGAGTGCATCAGAACATTATTAACCATATGAACAGTAAATAGGAGCAGTAAAACAAAACAGATCATCACACACAAGAAGCATACATGAACACAATGATATAAGGTGGAAACCCAATGTGGGTGAAAACCACCTGCTGCAAGTCGTCTTTATCTTCTTTTAATAAGAAACTTCTTTTTACAATATTTCTGTACTGGTGTAGTCTTATACCAATACAAAGGCTTCTACCTGCAGAAGGCTACAACCTTCTCTCGTTCTCCAGCTTCTCCTAGAAGGGAGCTGCTACCCCCTTTGCTTTTGTACTAGCCGATCCTTTTACTAGTATGTAGGTGCCAGCTTATTGAATGCTCCAACCTTCACTCGTTTTCCAGCTACTACTGGAAGGGAGCTACCACCCCCTTAGCTCTTGTACTAGCTGATGTACTAGTACATAGGTGCCGACCTACAGAAGGCTACAACCTTCTCTTTCTTCCTCTAGGTACCAGGTTTCATACATTTTCAGACTGGATACTCCTGAAGCACAACACCATAATCTGAAGGCCATGTTTCATCCAATTTTCATACTGGACCCATCAATATCATTGAAGCACACAATCAATCATCACTTGCATCATCAATCTCTGAATCACCCAATACTGAATCACTGAAACTGTCAACAAAATGTAGTCACGAGAGCACAGAGAAGAACACATAACTCTACAACAATATCCAGAACCAACTGTATCATAAAAAATCATGCATCAAAGTGCATACGCTACTTGTAAGAGTCGAACTAGCGTGTATACGCAACTTCACCAAAGTGAACCATCGTATATGTCATCAATTACTTTCTTATAACTTCACTGCACTTCTTGACTTCAGACATACCCAAATCATTACATATACAAGGATAAAATGTTTGTTAGCAACTAGGTTTAGTCCATCAGATCCCATAAAGATAAGTCATTATGATCTTGATCCATTATAGATCTCATCCATCAATACTGAAGCTAAACATAATCAACCAATCTGAATATGCAGAATACTGACACTAGTAAATAGTCACCAGAACTCAGACTTTGTATCAACAACCAAAAACTTCAAACATCATAGTTCATATTGTATACGCTACTTAGATGTATCTAACCTGCGTATATACATGCTTTTATCAAAGTTAACCAGCGTATACATCTGTAAATATTCATTCATGATTTGCAGCTATTCCAAAATTGAGTTATACCCAGATCATAATATTTACAGATCATTACATGCGTCAATATACAGATCTAGAATAAGAATGATCAAACCATATAGAGATGATTCATTCCAAGCCATTAGATCCCGATCTATCCTTAGATCTTGTTCTCCATCAACTGCTGAGATTCCTCCTTAGCTCAGATAAAGCAAAGCATCATGAACCCATAACCTGCATACTAGATCTGATACTTCATCAGATATTCAAGACTTTCTCGATGCCTTTGCCTAATGATCTTCTTCTCCTTTTATAGTCTTAGGCCTTACTCAATACCATGCTCCAGAACCATTTAGAACCAATACTAGGGACCCAATACGTGGGTTCAACACTTCAGACACAATACCAAGGTCCAAAACCATAGGTCTAAATACGACTGACCCAAAAATAAGCTTTCCCACATGTATGTGCTTTTCCGTGCATGAAAGTGCATGCATACGCATACACGACTTTTGATCAGTAATCCCGCGTGTATACGCGCCTTTGTATATAGTGAACCTGCGTATATACGCGACTTGGTATATAGTGAACCTGCGTGTGTACACGACTTGGTATATAGTGAACCTGCGTATATACTGTTCTTTCTTCATTCTTTGCAGTATGATCATCAATTCTTTGCTACTGACCTACTGCACTATAATATGTCATCTTTCCATCAAGGACAACACTTGTATCATAATGCCAACAATCTCCCCCTTTGGACTTGATGGCAAAGCTAACTTGTCATACTGAGAACTGTCATCTGATTCCTTTGAGCTGTCCTGCATCCCATGTATTCTGTCACATCTGATATCTCTTCTGTAGATTCATCTAGTTATATATAAGTGATTTTTTCTTCTATGATTGGGTTGCCATCAAGTACAACACATGCATCATAATGCCAACAAACCCTACACTATCATCCCTTTCGGCAACAACCCGCGTAGTGCAGGTTGCAATCTCACCCGAGGTAGTGTTAGGGTATGCAAAAACTAGGTTTCTACATCCAAAGGACTATGTGATGTGTTTATGTCAAACTTACAGCTTTATCTTGACCTTCGCGAACCCTCAACCCTTAAAAACCGAAAGTTACAATAACTAATAGTTAGCAAGTTTATGCCCTTCGCTAAATGCGCTAAACATGCATAACATCATATAAATAAAAATATTTATGTGTTCGCGAATCTATTAAGTACTTTTCTTGATTAATTTCATTCAGTAGATCAAAAATATAATAAAATCATAGAGAAGTAGCAATACACAGATGCACAGATAATTCTCCAAAACAAGTCTTTATTATGCTTTAGATCTTCAATTACAATCCTTTAAACCCTACACACATAGCTGCAGGGTCCAACTCACTCAGCTGCAGAATTACTAAGGTCTCCATGGACATAGTTGCAGGAGTCTTCCCCTTCGCCTAAGTATAGACAAAATAGACCCAAATCCTGCACTTCTATGTTCTTCTCTATGCCTATCTATGACTCTTCTATGAATCCTTTTTATATCCTTCTTCATTACAATACCATGGTCCATGAACCATGGGCGGGTCTCAAAACAACCCGACTCTTAACAAACTAAGGGCTTTGACTTTCTAAAAATCCCCTTTGACTCCTATCAACTTGCGCTACTCGCGCTCCGCTCCTCAAAATGCCGATACTTTACAATAATTGACAAAACTTTACAAAATTTGACCTAGGGGACCCCGTTCCAATAGGCCCCCAACACAAAGTCATGACTCGTCCCGAGTCACTTTGTTGGTGTTGCCCGGTCTTTGCTTTCAAACCGCTAAATTTGATCTTTAATGCTTGAAGATCTTTTGCTCGCTGTGCAGTGGCCTGACAAACTCCTTCAACTAGCTTCTTGACAGGTGGATCTTCGACTGCAAGGCCCATGGTTCTCTGTGTCTGTTGCAGAGCCTTTAACTTGCTTTGGATTGTCTATGATAGTTGACTCACATCGTCGACTTAGGGTTGCATTCTTGAGGAGATAATGGAGGCCTTCCAACACAGCTCATCAATCTGGGTCTGGATGAACTTTCCTTCTTGAACTTTGGTGAACCTTTGCACTTGTGCTAAGGTCCACGTTGTCACCCTAATCTCATCAAATTGCAGTTGTTTTTCACAGATGTTTGCTTCAATTGTCTACAAGTTTGGATCCTCCTACAGTGAGGTCCACATCTCCATTGTCTATTCAAACAATTGGTTGCAGACTTTGACTGCAACTTCCAGAGTAGTCAAATCTTCTTTAATAGCAGCCTCGCTTTGCTCTCTGAATTTTGGAGGAGTGGTTGACTATAGCTTAAGTTGAAGTTATGAAAGCTGCAACTGCAGCTCAAACCAAATCTTTCCAATTTCCTCCTTAGATTCCTTTACCGCAGCAACTAACTTCTTAATTTTCTTTGCTGAGGCCGCTTCTGCTGGATTTGGAGCTTAGGGAGCTCGATGCATACTTGGGTAAGGGCGGTCTCTAGCTACTGATTTTGTTGTATTGCCTCGTCGTGGGCCTGCAAGACTTGCACTTTCTCTTCAAAAATATGTTGATTATTAGTTTTGACCTCATCGATAATCAACAGTGCTCATTTCTCTCGGACGTGGAGCTCATCAGAAACTCCTTGGTGCAGCTCATGTAAGGTATGAATCGATAGTGTTGCAAGGTTGATACTCAGGTTCTTCCAGAGTTGTGTGTGCTCCTGGTCTTCGGTTATCTCAAACTAGAGAGAGCCCCCTCGTAGTTGTACTGGGCGAAGCCTGGATGTGATTTCCACTGCACTAACTCTCGACACACTCGCTTGATCCACGCTCGCTTGTTCCAGGCTCACCTGGATCACCCCTATCTGGACTAGCAATTCCTTCAGGCCCTGTTGTACTTTGTCCAATACTTGGTGGTACTAGTTCTTGATGTGTCCCTAGATAGTTTCAATGGCAGAGTGGACAATATTGCCTATCTCATCATGGTCCTCCTCTATGAGGACCAATGGTGTCACACTCGTAGACTTATTGGACTTTTTATTCTTGTGAGGTTCCAACAACGAAACCATTTTTTTGGCCTGAGGGGGCTTGGACCCAAGCTCAGAGTTAGCTGCACTAACCAACAAAACCCTACACTACTGGCCCTTTCGACAACAACCCACGTAGCACAGGCTGCAGCCTCACCCGAGGCAGCATTGGGGGATGCCAGAACCTAGTTTCTGCATCCATAGGACTATGTGATGTGTTTTTGTCAAACTTAGGGCTTTATATTGACCTTCGCGGATCCTTAACCCTTAAAACCTGAACGTTACAACAACTAATAGTTCGTAGATTTATGCCTTTCATCGATTGCACTAAACATGCATAACATCATATAAATAAACAGATCTACATCTTCGTGAGTCTATTAAGTACATTTCCTGATTAATTGCATTCAACAGATAAAAAATAAAGTAAAATTAGAGAGAAGTGGTAATACACAGATGCACAGATAATTCTTCAAAACAAGTTTTTATTATGCTTTATATCTTCAATTACAATCCTTTCAATCCTGCACACACAACTATAGGGGCTTATGAACTCAGCTACGAACTTACCAAGGTCTCTGACCACACAACTACAGGAGCCTTCCCCTTTGCCTAAGTACAGACAAAACAGACCCAAATCCCACACATCTATGCTCTTTGCTATGCCTATCTTTGACTCTTTTATGACTCCTTTTTATATCCTTATTCATTATAGTACCATGGTTCGCTAACCATGGGCGGGTCTCAAAAAAACTTGACTCTTAACAAACTAAGGAGCTTTGAATTTCTAAAAATCCCCTTTGACTCCTAGCAACTTGCGTTACTCACACTCCACTCCTCAAAATGCGAAGACTTTACAGTAATTGACAAAACTTTACAAAATTTGACCCAAGGGACCCCGTCCCAATAAGGTGACTTGGTTTTGTTTTTATGAAAAGTGACCTCCTCAATCTTTCCCTCATTGGGTCCTACTTATTCCTTTTTACTTGGTGATTCATCAATAATGATAGGGACCCTTGTGGGAGTTTGTGGTTTCCCCTGTCTAATTCTAGTTCTCTTCCTGTTTTTGAAACACAGGGGACCTTATCTTGGTTGCCTCCTCTTGGGCTTGACAGGCATGCTTGATGTAGTCAATGTTGCATCTACTTCTTGTTCAGTATCCCCTGGAGATAAACTTTTTTGATGTGTTTGTTTCTCTACTTCTTTGGGTTTATAAGTATCCTTAGGGCTTATTGTTACTTCTACTTGTTTTTTCCCCTCTTCTCCTTTAATTTCTACTTCTCTTTCCTCTATCTTTGTTGCCTCCTCTTCTTATGTTTTTCTTTACTCTTATTCTATTTTTGTTGCCTCTTCCTCCTCTATTTTTTCTCCTTCTTCTTCCTTTTTTTTTCCTTCTTTACCTCTAGCGCTCGAGGTTGGTGTTTCTCCAGGTCTGATTGCTTGGGTTTCTATGAAATTTTCCCTATCAATGTGCATAAATTTAGTTCATAGGACAGGGATCCTTAAGTGGCTCAAAGAAACCATCATAATTAACTTCATGAGGTCATGGTGAGCTAAGTATTGGTGCTTTCCTTCCCTCACCTTCTGACTCATCTCCATAATTGACTGTAGGAGGAAATGGGGAACACTAAGTCTTTAAGGGAGAGGAAATTCCACCTTGAATCACATCTCATGGAGCAATATGAAGTGGTAGGAATAAACCACACTCAATCTCCCTTCACAAGATATATACTTGAGGATATGGTAAGCTACCTCATCCCAAGGGTAAGGTAGGCTTTCTCTTCTTACTCCATTCTTATCTTATACAAGCTTCTCTTTCAAAATGAAGAAGTTTTTCCTAGCTGTGACACTCACTGCCTTGTCTTATTTGCTCCACCAAATTCCTAGGGGTAAGGTGGTCACTTTTCTTATGGTTTCAGGACTTAGAGAGATGGCCAACCCTCTGAAAATAGTAGTGGCACTGTCTTCTCCTTGAGAATGTAATGCCATGGAAAATTCATGAGTGAGATCATCATCATACCCCTTTAACAACTCAAAGAAACCCAACCATTGGTGTCTTCTAAAGATGTCCACTATAGGAGGGTGTTGGTGAATCCTCTTGGTGTCTAAGGGTTCTCTTTTGTTAAATCCTCCCCCCATTTCTTCTATTGTCCCTCCTTGGTGCTACTTAGGTGTGGAATTCAAATTTTTTTAAACAATCTCAGTGGTGAAACAATGTTAAATTCCTTGGTAGCAGTGAGGGAGAAGGATGCTAGAATTGATATCAACCAAAATCTTTTTCTCTGCTTCTAACCACAACAATTTCCAAAAATACCTCCTACTACTTAATTGACTATTACAAGCTATCAATTTCAAGCAGACTTCTCATGTAAATGGATGTAAAAACAAGGAAGGAGGATGTCACTTACTTCTTGTCAAAACACCTATGTGTGTGTATGATGGTTTTGAGACAATTTCAAGCCATTGTGGCTCCTTTTTCACCTTTCAATTTCTCTTATAGCTCCTTCTTAGCCCTCCTGTAGCATCTTAAACCTACATGTAGCTTCCTCCTTTAGCACCTGTAGACAAGGTTTGAAATTTCTCAGTGGCACCCTAGGTGGTTTGATACAATAGCTCATCCTTCCACTACCTATTTTTGGAATGAGTGATGGTGCAAATGAAGTTGAGCTCAATACATAATATTCTCTTTGGGGTAAAAGCTCAGAGCGCTTTGGTGATATGGCATATACACGAGTTTCATTTTTTGGACCGTTGTCCCCACTCATAATCATTTCGTCTCTCCTTGTGATTATCACCCTGCTCTTCGTGAAAACCACCTCACTTTGAGTTGACATCTCCACATTTCAAGGGTGACTAATACAAACTTAAGTTCACTAGTCGAGAGTGGCCAAGTTCACTGGCCACCTCCAACCTATTAAAACTTCTTTCTCGACCATTACATATTTTAGTCATTTTATGCATAGGGAAGAGGTCGGGGTTGCCATACCTGAGCCTACCTATGGAACAAATCGCTGGAAATGGTTGCATGTTGTATTTGGGCCATATAACATCATTATCTCACATGGAGTTGACTTGTTTACTTGCTTCTTGTGCATGTCTTCATAACTTGATGATACATTGACTGATAACTTTGTTATGTGTGTAGGTGCCTCCTTGATGTACAAGTTGTTGCTACTGGTGGAATTCCTTCCTCAGGGTGATGTGTCCCTTCCTGGTTGAAAACATGGCTCCATGATGCTTTCTATGGGTGGAAAAAATATCTCAGGGATTTCTGTTGTGACTGCACATGTTGCTACGGGAGGAGTTTTATCTCTGTAACATTCATTTAATCCTCCTTTGAAGTCCTCATCTTGTATGTTGGTGTTGAGGGGATGTGATGACAGGTCATGAGGATAGGGTTAGAGTCATGAGGAAGTGGTGTAGATGTTGGAGGAATAGAAAATAGGGGTTTTTGTGTGATTTTTGTTGTTAGAGGTAGGACAAAGTGGAAATTTTGAGCAAGTTTTGGCTAAATGGAATGAATGGGTGATGAAAGAATCATTGGAGGACCCCCTTTATAATTTCCTAGAGGCAGCATGGCCTTCTAGTCTTTTCTTCTCATTAGATCCCCCTCATGTAGCTTCATAGTCTCCTCCTGTAGCATTACAATACCTCTTGTAGCAATACAAGTCCCTCCTGTAGCATCATAGTGAGGAGGTGAAATTTGAGTTTCTTGTTGATTGGATGGTGGAGAGAGATGGTTATATGAGTGGAGAGTATGGAGATGAAGTGTGTGGATGGGAGGATGGATGGAAACTTGTAGGTTTAGTCATGTAGCCATAAAATCTGCCAATTGTATGTAGTCTTGCAAAAGAAAAAGTTTGTTAGCAAAAATGGTGTAAGACCTCCTTCCATGTGTTTCTCTTTTCTCTTTTTGTTTTTGTTTTTTTGAGACAAAAAAGATGAATTTGTAGAGGTTTTCAGTCTATATGCATGCCCTAGGCACCTCATAGGAGGTTTTCACCTGGGGATCCTTTATTTTTCTTTTCCCTTTTTTTGTTCCTGGGTTGCCTTAGAGAGGTTTTCAACTCAAGAGTGGGACTCAAATGCCTCAAGGAGGTTTTCATCTAGGCCCTCTTATTACTTTTTTTCTCCTTTTTTTGTTTTTTGTTTTTTTTTTTTTTTTTTTTCTATAATTTTGGTGGACTAAGGGCTATGAGCCTCCCAATCACATTTAACTCGCCGCTAATTTAACTGACAAATTCTTCCTTAGACAAAGGTTTCATGTACACTTTGAACCTATGACCATTCACAGGTAAGGGAATCCCTTCCTTATCAATGGTTTTGATTTGGATAGACCCCTTCTCATGACACTTCTCTACTAGATAGGGACCCAACCATCTTGTCATCAACTTCCCTTTGAAATCCTTAAATATGGAATCATACTACAGGGTCCAATTTCTTTCTTGTAAATTCCTTTCTCTAATGTGATTGTCATGTGAAATTTTCCTTTGTAGTTGGATTACCTCAGTGTGTAGGAGAGATTGCATTATGAATTCATCTAGACCATTGAGTTGGAGCAGCCTTTCCTGTTGTGTTGAAGTGAGATCCAAGTCTAACTGAGCTGCCATCCTCAAGGTATTGTACTCAAATTCAATAGACAATAGGGCCTTCTTCCCATATACAAATTCAAAGGGAGTGAATCTAGTGGCAGTATTCAAAGTGGTGTTGTAGGCCCAAGTAGCTTCCGCAAGTATTTCTACCCAATATTTCATGTTGCTCCTAATGACCTTGGTTCGAATTCTTTCCAATGTTCTATTTGTGACCTCTACTTGCCCATTTTCTTGAGGGTGATAGGCAGTGGATGTCTTGTACTTGATATGGTGTTGCCTTATGAGATATTCAATTAGATTTGATTTGAGTTGAGCTCCTTGATCCATGACTACCTCCCTTGGATACCCAAACTTGTAGAAGATGTTTTATCTTAAAAAATGAACCACCTTCTACTCAGTTGTTTCTTTAACTACCTTTGTCTCAACCCACTTTGTCAAGTAATCAGTACACACAATGATGTACTTCTTATGTCCCGATGGTGGATCAATTGGCCCAATGAAATCCATGCCCCACTTGTCAAATGAATCTAAGGCCACTTGAGGTTGTAAGGGCATTTCATCCTTGGGTGTGGGCTTGCCCATCCTTTGGCACTGATCACATATGGTGGTGTATCTCCTTGCATCTTGATGTAAAGTGGGCCAATAGTAACCAACCTGTAAAACTTTAAAGGTTGTCCTCTTAGCAGAAAAATGACCCCCACAAGGTCCATCATGGCATGCTGAGAGGATGTCAAAGACCTCTTCTTACCTTACACATCTCTTGAAGATTTGATCTAGTCCCAATCTTAAAAGATTAACCCCAGTCCATGTGAAAGGAGCACTTTTCCTTACATTCTTTCTTTTCTCCTTGGATGAAAGATTAGGAGGGAACCTCCTAGTAACCAAATAGTTGGCTATGTTAGCAAACCAAGGATAAAGCACCGAAATGGAAAATACGTGTTGATTTGGAAGTTGATCATCCACCATCTTCTCATTATGTATAGGCAAGGTTTGTCTCGATAAGAAATCTGCGACCACATTTTCTTTTCCTGGTTTGGCAATAATAGTTAAACCAAGTTGTTGTAACAATAACAACCATCTAACTATCTTGGAATTGACATAAGGATTATTCATTAAATACTTAATGGTTGCATGATCAGTATGAACAAAAGTTTGATACCCAATGATATAGTGCTTGAATTTGTTTAAAGAATGTACTACAACTAAGAGTTCTTTTTTAGTGACAATGTAATTCAACTTAGCTTTAGATAGTTCTTACTAATGAAATAGATAGCATAAGGCAATTTATCTTCTACTTGTCCTAAGGATGCCCCCACATATTTATCTAATGCATGAGTGTGGATATGGAAAGGAAATTTCCAGTCGGGGCCACTAAGGATTTGTGCAGTGGTAAATTTTTCTTTCAACACTTCAAGGGCCTCTTGGTAGTTGCTTTTCCAACAAAAATATAAATCCTTGGCCATTATTTGGAACAAAGGTGAGGCCATTTTACTAAAATCTTTGATGAAACTTCTATAATACCCAACTAATCCAAGGAAAATCCTGACATCTCTTTGATTTTGAGGGGTAGGGACCCTTTTGATGATGGAAATCTTGTTTGGGTCAACCTGTATCCCTTCCTTGGATATGGAATGGCCAAGGACAGTCCCTTCATTCATCAATAATTCACATTTCTCAGGGCTCAATGAGAGATTCATTTCAATACATTTCTTCAATACTTTGCATAGATTGGAGAGAGCTTCATGGAAGTCACATCCATAAGGAGTGAAATCATCCATGTATATTTCAATAGAGTCATGAACAAGTTCAACAAAAATACTCAGAATTGCCCTCTGGAAAGTGGCATGGTCATTTCACAAACTGAATGGAAGAACTCTATAGGAAAAGGTACCCTAAGGACATGTAAATGTGGTCTTATCTTTGTATTCAGGGCTAATCTGGATTTGTTTGTATCCACTAAATCCATCGAGGAAGGAGAAGAATTTCTTCCCTGCAAGGCCATATAGGACTTGGTCAATGAAGGGAAAAGGAAAATGGTCCTTATTTCTAGCCTTGTTAAGCTCCTAGTAATTAACACATATGCTCCACTTCCCATTCTTCTTGGGAACTAAAACAAAAGGTGATACCCACTCACTATCTAAAATGGGGTATATGAACCTTGCATCTAATAGCTTTTGCAATTCTTCTTTCACAATTTCCTTAAGATTTGGGTTCATCTTTATCTGGGGTTGGAATGCAGGCTTGTATCCCTCCTTGATGTAAATATGATGAGTACAAAGTGTGGGATGCACACCCTTAATTACCTTATAATCCCAAGAAAAATCAGCGAGGTGTTGCCTCAGTACATTGCACAATTGTTCTTCCTATTTGGCCGAGATAGAGGGGTTGATATTTAAAGTTATGGATGGGCCAAACCATGCAATCTTGACATGTTCTGGACTTGAGTCAATAGAACATAAGTCAGTCCAAGGACTACTCCAAGATTCTTTCATCAACTCATCAATTGGTATGCGAGTGGGAGGTTGATTCTGAAGGATATGGTCAATAAGGTCATCTTCATCAACCTGTCCCTATCCTATAACAATATCTAGAGTGCATATTGGGTATGGGGCTGTATGATACAATTCATCCTCATCCTCATCCTCTAACCATGTGGGTAAATCATGTTCAATAGAATATTGAGGAGGAGGATACAACACAAGTTGTTTGGATAAATGTCCATTCTTGATAGTCATGTTCCCAACCCTACAACTAATCTAGGCATCAACAGTGGCCAACCAAGGTCTTCCTAAGATGAGAGGATAACCATTAAACTTTTTTTGGGTTGGAGAACTAAGAAATTAGTAGGATACTCCTAGGATTCAAAGGATACCATAACATCTTCAACAAATCCCTCAGGAGCTACTATGGATCTATCTGCAAGATGCAACACTATGGTGGTCTTCCTTAAATCCCCTTGGATATTGAGCTTTAACATGGTTTTTGTAGTCATCACATTGACTACAACCCCAAGATCAATCAAGGTATTAGGGACCATAATTCATCGATGTGCACATCCACTATTAGGTTGCTAAGGTCTAGGTATCTTGGGAATATCACCCTCCCAAGCATCAGATCAGATAGTTTCCCAACAACATTGATGGTGGGGTTGTCTATTTTTCTTCTCCCAGGATTTTTGAAACATTTTTCCTTGATAATATTATTATATATTGAAACGTATTTAATGGCCTGGAGAAGGGGTATCTTAGTACACAAATTCTTCAATTCCCCCAGAAGTTCAACCTCTTTTGGTGTGTGCTGGCTAGGGTGGATCAACCTTTCAAGAAAGGGAGGTGGAATGACTTGATGAGCACTCTCTTCCTTCTATTCTTCAATCTATTTAGGTGGAGAAGGTGAATCATTATCTGGGAGCACTCTCCCATAACGAAGGTTGATCTCCTGGATTTCCACAACATAAGAAGGATAGGATGTCTCTCCATTGTATACCTGTTGTGCCTGCTTGTTCGGGTTCAGATTGGGTTGAGAAGGCATTTAAGGTATCTTAGGTGGAGTAGGATGAGTGAGTTGTGGTTTAGATTGGGGTGGAGGTAGTAAAGCAGGAGGCTAGTTGGCTTGAGGCCTCCACCCTTGTGATGGGTTGTCCCATTGAGAAGATTGGGGAGGATATGACTAAAAAGGATGGTTGACAGGATGAGGAGGATATGGAGGAGAATAAGACCAATAAGGAGGTTTGGACCATGATGGATGAGTGGAAGGGTACCAAGGCTAGAAAGGTTCATTCTAATTTGGATTGTAATAAGAGTAATGTGCACCTTGCATGCCCTGTTGATATGGTCGAGGTCCTTGAGGCCTTCTTTGATTAATGAAGCAAATTTTCTTTAACCCACCTTCTACCCCTTCATATACAAAGTTTAGGCATGGAAAAGAGGGGAATTTTTCTGTTGCATGATTTTCTTCACTTAATAGGCATACTTCTATGAAATTCAATGGGCATTCATTCCAAGGAAGTCTTTTAGAGCATCTAGGGCAAAAAATAGCTAGTGCCTTCTCTGCTTCCTCCTACTTTCTTTTTATCTGCATGGTATCCAATTGCAATGAAAACGTATGCAAAAATTCACTCTTGAAATCCTCCAACATATTCCCTATCTCATTCTTGGTGGATGTTGTGGAGGGAGTGGAATTGACCAAACCTTGACTAGCCCTACCCTTTTTCCTATTATCCCTAAAGCGATTCTTGAATACAGTTTTGATGTTAACATAGGGTAATTGATAGATATATCCCCCAAAAACATGTTAAGGGTTTCCAACATATCCTCCCTGATCCCTTAGAGAAGAACTAGCTTGAGTGACTCAGGATCAAGGGTACAGTTGGCCCTCCTATAATTGAGTTGAAATATCTCCTCATAGTCCTCTAGGGATTCATCAGGTCCAAGAGTTATCCTAAAGATTTGTTCTTTAGTTTATTTGGACCTACAGTAGTCCATGTATTTTTTATTGAATGCTTGTTGCATTTGTGCCCAGGTAGTGATGCTACCCCCCGGAAGACCCATAAACCAATGCAAAGTTGCATCTTTAAGGGTAGAGAGGAAAAACTTCAGCTTATTCTCATTAGAGTCATAGTCATACGACCTACAAACAATAGAAAATTCAAACATAAAGGTGTCAGGATCCTCAGAGGTTAAATCATGGAAGTGTGGAAGGGAATTAGGGCTTATATTATTCATTCTATCCTCTCCATTGGTTTCTATGATGGGGGAAACCTCATTGTTCTTGTTTTCAGACGTAGTTTGGGTAGGTGGAGTGGGTTCTTCTTCTTCCCCAATAGGTTCTTCAAAAAAATTGGGTTGATCACCTAAAGTGTCTTCTAACTCCCCTGCAGTCAGAAAGGGAAGTTCACAGTCACCGAAAAAGAGTGAAGGTTGACTACTTGAGGGTGCGGGGTTTTTTGGTAAGTATTTTCCTTGGTTATCCCTACTCCTACGAGGCATGAAATATTTTTCTTTTTTGTCACTTTTTCAAAACTGAATGAAAAATAAACAAACAAAAATGCTTAAGCAGAAGTAACATCTACTTAGACACTTCCCTGGAAACGACACCAAAAAGTGGTGAGCTCTGGTATTTGCACCAAGAATGTTGCAACTCCCAAGGGCTCCTCAACTCAAACTATCAACCCAGGGCTCTTACAAAATTATAGGTGACAATGTTGTATGCACAATAGGTTAGATTCTAATCATGCCACCCTCAGTCATGGCATTAGATCAAGGTTTTCATATACGATTCCCCTACTAAAAAAGAGTGAAATCTGACTGATGAAAGCACAATTGAAAACAAGTTCTAGCTATGAAAGTGAAAATGTCATTTGTTCAGCTTGTAGATGTTAATTAATCATTTCATGAAAGGAAAAGGGATAATCTAGTTGTAGAATAAAATATACTCTATCTTTCATAAGTCATAAAATCAACAATATAATTTCATGTACCATCTATCTATTTCACACTTGCTTGAAAATCAGAAATCTAACTTGCATCATGCTTGTGATTAAAAAACATTAATTCTTCTCTGTTTTGTAGCGAGGAAAAGGAATGGTTGGAGTGGTCTAGAAACTTCTTTTGACCATCAAATCACAACTTTGAGTCATTATTCATCTTGACTGAGGTAAGGTTGAAGTGAGGAGAAAAGTAGGTGAAGAAAAGTGGTGCTACAGACCCCCTACAGGAGGTCTCGTATTGCTACAAGAGGACCTATAATGCTACAGGAGGGGTTCCGAGAGCCTTTTTAGGGTAGAAGTGATGTCTTGAGGGCATGAAGAGGTAGATGAAGTTTGGAGATAATGAAGGAAGGTTGTGGAAGCCTCCTAGCTGTTAGAGCCTAAATCTTCCTTAGGCTGAAGGAAGGCAAAATTCAGGGTAACCACAAACCACGCTCAATCTGGTAGCTAGCCCTACCAGAACAGGAGAGGGCTATCTCCGGGTCACGCTCAGTGAAGAATAAACAAATAGGGTCTGAGAATGACTTAAAATGGATATTGATTTTGTGCTAGTAAATAGATATGAAAAAAGGCGATTTTTAAATGACTGAATTTTCTGGGCTATGTGGGACCAAAGGACCGCATGAGCTGGGAAATTAAATAAAAAAACACAGAATAGTTCGTGAGGCAAGATAGGCAGGAAGTTTAGCAATCAGATTTAAATAATATGGAGTGGAAAGACTGCTGAGAAGGCTGAGAAGGGCATATGCATGAATCCTTTTCAGACAGAAGAAGAAACACAAAGGATGAATGTTTTCCAAGGCACAACAATAAATTTGGATTCTACCTTTCCTACTTAAAAAACATTCAACTGGAAATGAATATGAATGAACTGAAAAACATTACAAGTTACATATGAAACATAGAAGAAACATATTGCTAAAACTCACACCACAGGAATCTCATAAATCAGAGCTGCATCATTTTTCATTAATCTCCTGGCCAAGCTGTACAGTGAATAGCTGAGTTTTTTCCCCATGCTATTCCCAGAAACTCCAACCCTTTACAAATGACTTTCAATACAATAAATAAGCTCAGAAGTGGGAAATCAAATTGATGAAGATAGGGAGTCGTTTAATCATCATTAATGAACTGAAGCTGAAGAGCCAACCTTTTGCCAGCATTACATTTTCCACCCAAACGACCGATGGAGAGGCCTCGGGACTCAAAACTTGCCCAAATTTCTTGGCCATTCACCATTAGTCATGATTTTTCATGCAAAATCTAATGATGTAAACTTTTTTCAATTTGGATCTCCCTAGCAAAAGCGCGCGCCACATGCGCAGCGCACAGGGAAGTGTCGTGATGCATTGGGCTTGAGGCACGACGCATAGAGCCTGTGCGTAGCACATTTTTCAGGAGACTTTTGGAGGCCCTCCTGGTGTTCAAATTGGGCGAAGGATAACTCGTTGGAAAGGTCTTTGAGTCTACTTTCCAATCCAACTAGAATTTTTCAATTTGAAGTTCATTTTCCCTGTCAAAAATCAAATCTCCCAAGACTGGTCAAAATGTGCCAAATGAGGCTGCCTCAAGGCAGAGTGCTGTTGTAGTCAACTTTTGAAGGTGTTCCTCAACTCCAAATTGAGCTCATGATAGCTCATTGGAAGGAGATTTGTGTCTAGTTATCATTTTACTCATCAAGAAAGTCATTTGGCTAACCAAGCTAGGAGAAAACTTGATTTTCCCAAGGTCACTTTAGAGGTGCATCAATTCTCCCGAGGCAATTGTATTTTTGACATTTCTCTAAAACCATGCCACCTATGTAAAACGTGAAGGATTGTTTTCTTCATTGGCCTATTTTGGACAAAAGGGTCTCTCAGTTTTCCAAAATTCATCTTTTCTTTCTCAGAAACATCATTTGAGTGAATTATTGAACCTTCCTCTGGCCTGCAAGTATTATTGAAGCACTTTGAGAAAAACAATTTGCAAACCCTAGACCTAATGACCAAGTTGACTCTTTGCTTATCAAGCGATAAAAACAAGATTGTAAATGATTTCAAGACTGTCTTAATGAACTTTAATAAACAGAGCTGAGCCAGCAGGACATGGCATGAGGGATAAATGAGTGACCAGGTCCTTCCGTCAGAATATGGCATGCTCCTAAATGGAATTCAGGTGATCGAGCAGAATGGGACACCTAAAAATGAAATGCAAAAAGAGTTTTTATCTCTGAGGAGGACTGACGAGATCGACTCTAACACTAGCCAAGCACAGGACCTCTCAGAGATATGTCCTGCACCAGGAAACAAAGTGGAAAAGTGACTATGGCAACAAAGTTTTGGGGGAAGAATTGAGGGATTGAAAGAGAGGATGGAGAAGTCCAAAATGGAGGTGAAAGAGGAACCCTCCCTTGTAGATCATGACAACCCTACAACCAGCCACATACATACATTCATTGATCATTAACATAGTGATATAAACTATGATGGAAAAGGTTAGTTGAATTTAAATAACATCTATTTCATGTCATAACACTGCTCTGATCACTAAACTGACTCTTAAGTTACACAAAGTAAATATGAAGAAGGGTAAATAACATCTATCTATTTCCAATAAATCATAAACACAATGTTTTTTGGTTGAGATTTTGAATCCTTCCAACCATTCTCCCACAAGAGAGGTGATGTAGAAGTTTGCAATCACAAGTTTTTATAGCTTAACCTCTATTGTAATGAAAGAAAGCTAAGAAATGCTTGGAACTAAGAACACAACAAAAGTACAAAAGAGAGACCAAAGCCTATGGGTTGGTCCCAAAACCACGGGTCTCCACCCTTTAAAACTAACTCAGATGGAGCTTAATAACCAACTTCTCATTATCAAAAAGTAAAAGTCTCATACATCACATGAAAGTAAAAATAACAATGTCAAGCTCTAAGCTCAATAGATACACCTTGCTAAATCAAAACTTTGAAATCTAATGAGCCTTTCGTCTTGTTTATTGATACAAAAGGTTAGTTGATAGAAACTCCCTTGAAAATAGGAGTGATTCCCTCCTTGATCTCGAAAATGGTGGATTTGGTCCCTATTGATCTTCACTTGTATTAGGAGTTACTTGGATGTCAATGAATTTGAATTGGTGAGAGAGGATGTTGTGATCCCAAGCCGAGTTAGGGATTTAAGGAGGTGGACAAACCTCCTATACTCTTTCCTAATTGTCCCCATCAATCCCCTGCATAGTAAATGCCTAAAAATTGCTTCTTTTCCCTACAATTAAACCACATTATGCCACATACTATGACAAACACCTTTTACTCTTCTTAATAAGCATATTATAACCAAAAATGTGAATTAATGTGAGAAAAGGATAGTTTTAAGGCTAGAGGATGGCATAATGATCTTCAAGATATAACTATTGATGGGACTCATCAGAATAAACCAATATATACTAAGAAATTTTGTGATATGTACCATACATCAAAGATGATAAAGTGAAGATTCAAAGGTACCTCAATGTTTATCAAAATATTACTATGACAAGATTGAGTTTAATGAGCCAAGAACATCAGAGGGTACTATCCATAAAACCAAGCACTTCTTGAATCAATCTAAGAATAAGGTTGATTTCCAGATAGATTGGAAGAATAAGGACAAAACTAGTTTTAAAGTAAAATGATCAAAATCTTATGGGCATAGGTAGATGGGGGAAAACAATATGTTTATCACACTTGCAAAAAGTGAATTCCAACAAACTTTTTATGCTACCAATAGAGATCTACCTTGTAAACTAGTGAGAGAAGAGGTCAAGGGGCTCAAGAGAGGACCATTCTAGTGTTGGAAATGTGGAGGGAACCACCTAAAAAGGGACTATCCTCACCAATACCAACAAAATAATAAAAAATTATACAATGGGCAAGAGGAAAAAATGATTAATGATGTGGCTTATAATGTTCATCAAATTTATGTATTGTTGGATAACTAGCAAGTAAATTATCAAGAATTAGTTACCAAAATGGAAGGTATGGTCATTAACCAAATGATTTCATTTTTAATTCATCCAAGCTCTAATTTCAATTATATTAGTCCATATTTTATTATAATCATGTGCCTTACAATGAAAGCACATGCAAAGTCTTGGTTGGTCTAGCTACCCACAGGAGCCAAGAAGAGAGTGACAAAGTTAGTGAATCATGAAAATTAGAATTGGACAACATTCCCACAACAATGAATCCCAATATATTTCCATTGGGTTCAAATGAAATTTTAATTTGAATTATGGACTAGTTGGCAAACTGTAGAACCAAATTGGACTGCTGTAATAAATCACTAGAGTGTCTCAGTGATGAATGGGAAGGAAATATACTACAAGGGAATAAAAATCATATCTCAATCAGAAAAATTTCAGTGTTGCAAGTGAAGAAATGCGTTTGGAATGGGTGTGCCCTTTTCATGATCCAAGTAACTAGTGTAACAGAGGGAAAAAAACCTAGACTCAATGATTATTGTATCTTAAAATAATACAACAACATATTTCTAGGAAAAATATTGGGATTGCTTCCCACGAGAGACATTTACTTCTCCATTGAGTTGATTCATGATTCAATGCCAGTTTCTAAGACCCCATATTGCATGAACACTCCAAAGATGGTAGAATTAAAGCTACAACTAAAAGAGATGATGAAAAAAGGGTATATCTGACATAGTGTGTCACCCTAGGGAGCCCCAGTGCTATTTGCGAAAAAGAAGGATGGTAAAATACAACTATGCATTGATCACTGACAATTGAAAAAATATATAGTGAAGAAAAAATACCCACTTCCAAGAATTGATGATTTATTTGAACAAGAGGATCGATATTATTTTCCAAAATATATTTAATATATGGCTACCATGAAGTTAGAATTAAATAGGAATACATTCATAAGACAATGTTTAGGACACGATACATGCAGTATGAGTTTGTGGTGGTACCATTTGGACTCACAAATGCCACAACCACTTTTATGTTCCTAAACAACAATATCCTTAGCCAATACTTGAAAAGCATTGTGTTAGTGTTTGTGGATGATATCTTGGTTTGGTCAAAAACTATAGAAGAGCATGAGGAGCACTTGAAAGAAGTGTTGCAGTTGCTAAGCGAACACAAAATGTATGCCAAACTCAACAAATGTGAATTCTTTAAGTCACATGTTTAGTACGTGGGGAATGCAATCTCAAAGGAAGCTGTTGCTATGGATATTGAAAAGATAAAGGCCATAATGAAGTGGTCTACTCCCCGTAATCATTCACAAAAGTTATATCCTTCATGTGATTAGCCATATCTTACCAATGGTTCATGAAATATTTATCAAAAAATGGAAATCCAATCAAAACATTGTAGAGAAAAGTGGTCAAATTCCATTGGACATCATAGTGCATAACTAACTTTGAGAAACTCAATAATTTGCTCACACATGCACCTATAATGAGAATAATTGATCTGGAGAAGGATTTCTTAGTGTGTGTGGATGCCTTTAAGGAAGGACTAAGTGTTTTCCTAATGCAAGAATAGCATGTGATATGTTATGAATCAATAAAATTAAAATAGCATGAAAAGAACTTTGTCACCCATGACCTAGATCTTGCAACAATTATGCATGCACTAAAGATGTGGAGGCACTACTTGCTTGGAAGATAATTTGAGTTGATGTCAAATCGTGGAGGTTTGAGATATTTGTTTAACTAACCCAAGTTAAATATAATACAAGACATATGCCTAGCCTAAATCAATGAATTTGAATTTGAGATCAAGCATATCAAGAGTAAGGAGAATATAGTAGCAAATGCACTTAGTAGAAGTCTGCAAGTATCTCACTTGGAAGTTGTGTGACCTATGAAGTTGACATCAAAGAAAGTATCAAATAAGCATTATAAAATGATGTACATTTTCAACATGTGAAGGAATGTTTATAGCATGAACCAAAAGGAATGCTCATCAAGGACTACAAATTCACTGATGACGATATGTTTATGTTGAAGGATAGATGGTATGTACCTTGTATAAGCGACTTGAAGAAACTCATAATGGATGAATTCCATAAAAAAAACTTACTTTTGTCATCCTAGTTATCAAAAATTGTTAATTACCATGAAAAATATGTATTATTAGCCAGGTATGAAGAAGGAAATTTCTAAATACATTTCCTAGTGTCTAGAATGTCAACAAGTTAAAGTGGAATGTAGGCATCTAGTAGGATTGTCACAACCAATTCCAATCTCTAAGTGGAAGTGGGAAGTTATATCCATCAACTTCAACATAATATATCCAAAGACACCTAAGCAACATGATGCCATTATGGTGGTAGTGGAGAAATTGAGTGAGGTAAATCACTTCATACCTCTCAAGTCCACTTAGAAGGCCATTGACATAACTCGGGCTTTCATTAAGGAGATATTCATTTTACATGGAAGACCCAAGAACATCATCTAAGATTTGGATGCCAAGTTCACATCAAAATTTTGGAAAGCATTGTTTCCTTCCTTTAGGACTCAACTAGAATTTAGAATAACTTATCACCCTTAGCCTGATGGAAAAACTAAAAGGATGAATAAAATTTTAGAGAACATGTTAATAATGTATGGTATGCATCAACCAAGGAAGCAGGAATATTTATTTTCATCAATTGAATTTGCATAAAACCATGTTTATCAAGAATCAATAAAGATTAGCCCTTTCGAGGCTTTGTATGGTAGAAAATGTAACACCCCCATTAGCTTGGATGACCCAATAAACACAATGGTTCTTAGACCTGATATGTTGAAGGAAATGGAACAAGAAGTAATTAGTATCAAGCAAAAAATTAAAGAAACCGAGGATAGGAAAAGCAAGTATGCAAATAATTATAGAATGCATAGAGAATTCCAAGTGGGAGATCATGTATACTTCCACATTAGGCCAAGGAATATCTCATTGAAAGTGAGGTCCCATGCTAAGTTAGCATCCAAATTTTGTAAACCATTTTGAATTTTAGAAAGAGTGGGACCAATGGCTTATATACTAGCCTTACCACCCACTGTGAAGGCACATGATGTATTTCACATATCCTTATCGAAAAAGTATGTAAATGACACTAATAGTTTGATTGATTAGTTTGTGATATAGGTGAAATTCAAGAGAGAGTTCCAACCACAACCATTGTGCATCTTGGAACGGAGATAAACCATGCTTTGGAATTTAGTAATAGATCAGGTCAAGGTGTAATGCAAGAACTTTAGACTAGTTGAGTGTTGGACCAAAGATCGCATTGAGAGGGGGGCTTGAATCAGTGTGAGAGAAATTTTAACATTTATAACTTTTCATAATAAAATAATCATATTGCAATGAGCCATAACCATAAGCAACATATCAACAAATAAAAAATTGCACCATAAAGATACCATCACGTCAATAACACATCAAGAAGCCATCACATCATAAATAGACACAATATTTTAGTTGGAAACCCATACAGAAGAACAAAAAAATTATTATTATTCATATGATTGAATTCATTACATAGACTTGTAAGCTTCGAATTGTTGGAGGCACTGACCCCTAAGACATCGAAGTTGCTACTTTTGGTAGGCTACAACCTAATTTAAGTACTAACCTCAAATATGTGTAAGCAACAACACACTGTAGGCTACAACTTGATTGAGTTTTCAACCTCAATGATGATAAAGATTCGAACTAGTCTAGGTTCCAACTTGATTGAGGCTCCAACCTTAATGATGAGTAAGCTTCATCTTTCTCAAGGCTCCTACCTCAATGATGAGAAAGCTTTGAAATTATCTAGGCTCCAACTTGATCAATGATCCTACCTCAATTATGAGCAAGATCTGACTTGCTCTAGTGTCCAACCTCATTGGATGAACCCACCTCCTTCTTCAATTCCGTGTGTACATTCAAACTTGATCCACTATCATTTTCTATGGTTATCAACAATTAATGAACTCTTATAAAAATTGTCATAACCAACAACCAATGTCATTGCAATAATTGTCAATCCCTACAAACATTTTCATTATAATCAATATCACTCCCTAAAACATTGCCATTATAATCACTATCACTCCCTACAAACAATGTCACTGTGATCGAAGGATAGCCAAGCCTAGTGCAAATTCAGCTCAATACAAGGCCAACCAAGTCTAGCACCTCGTCTTAATATGAACACAATAATCAATATGATGACCAATCGAATTCAACACCCCTACTTATCGATAATTTCATATGTTTAATAAGCAAATCAATGTGGTATATCATTCATAACCTCTCTCACAAATATTCTCTACAATTTCAATGATGAACATTTCAACCTTGGCTAGATTTATCGGTTATATGGTCAAAACCAAACCTTGGCCATAGGCCTTTGGCTACAACCTTCATTTCCAATGTTATAATTTTCTCTAGATATAGATTATGTCAAAATCACTAATATATATAGCCGATATGTTAATTTTTTCTAGGTGTATACTGGTCTCTTTACCAAGTTTTCATCTCCTTAAAATTTTAACCATTTCTCTTTCCAAACCTCTGTTAAATGTGGCGGGTGATAATTTTTGTCTTCAAACTTCTACCAAGGGTTACAACAAAAATAACACCATCCAAACCATCAATGAACTTAAGAAGAAAACTTAACCAAGCTCAGAATTCAAAAATAAAAATTGACCTCTGAATCATAACCACATAAATTTGTTAAATGAATTGTGGACTTTGGAGTTTTGATCATACATTTATATAGGTGTTTAAGTGGACCTGAGTCATGGAGGGTCGAAGATAGGACCAAAGAATGTTCCCGTAAAATTTAGTGTTGTGACCAGAAAGGGCTAGCAACACTTATCATAACTCACACAATTGTTTCATATGATTGTTCTTTAGAGCGATGTTCACCCTTCATGACCTTAGCTCACAATGATCACATGACCTCCCCATGTGACCTTGTTCTAGGGGTTATTAGTCATCCACATGTTGAGGTCATCTTGTCACATGGTGGCCTATGAGGGGTGCACATGTCACTCACTTTTGGGCTTTTCACCAATCCAAAACTACCAAATGGACCTGCCATGTGGCAGCATCAAGTGATGCCATGTCACCCTACTAACATCATTTGTATGTCATATGTGTTTCTACATCATCCCATGTAATCACTTTCCATGTGTCAAAGTTGGCACATCATCTCCTGTAATCACATTCCATGAGTCAGAGCTACCATGTCATCCCTAGGATTGACTGCCACATGTTCGAGCCACCACGTCATGGTTGAGGGGGCAGAATGACCATGTGTCATCTATGTCACCATAATATTCCAATGAAATTGCACCAAGTGTCAATGTGGAATTTCCTTATCTATGTTTCAATGAATGATTTCCATACATCATCATTATATTGGGTCATCGAGACATGTTAAATGCCACAACTCTTGACATCTTCCACTTCCACTTTCTCATTTGGTTCTTGGAGTGATTTGATCCGTGAAAAGGTGTACACTTTTTAACAATGTTAAAGGTCATGCAAGTCTTGTTGAGATTCACCATTGACCTAACCAATGAACCATGGATACACATAAAAGGTGCACACATTTTAACAGATCAATATTTTTGGGTTTTTGTCTTATAGTTTGTGCCTCCAACTAATGATTATTTTCAAATGGCCATAACTTCTCATTCAAGAGGATTTTTTCAGAGTAGGATATATCGTTGGAAAGGTATCAATGAGGCTTACACATTCATTTTGTTTATAAGATAATTAAGGATTCCAAACCTTGTCAAAAACTCAATAAACTTCATGCTTGGACCTCACCTGATGATGGTATGCAAGGTGTCTAGTTGTCATACTACTTCTTTGGACCCATGAATGATACTTCTACTATCACGGACAACCCTTTGACATCAATGACAACACAATGTTCAAAAATACCCCCTTTTATCATTGATGGTAACACCATCAGACATTGATGCTCATTGATGTTAACTGAACCTAGATATGCACCAAAACTCCCTTGTCTGAATGTCAATATGCCTCCCTTCTTTATTTCCTTCTATCTATACCTACATTTCCTCTTCTAATATTCTTGTTGCTTCTTCTCAAGGTCAATGCTTATATCAACGTCTACAATCTCTCCTTCTTTTACATCAATGTAAAGGTCATGAATGTATACCATATTCATGTGCAAACATGATCTTGTCATGTCTCGCTTTTTGCCACAATGCCTACATCTTCTAAGTATCTATCAAACTAGTCTTGTATGAAATAAGGTCTCTATAATCATGCTACCAAAGCTTCTTGAATTGTTCCTATTATTGTATGATTTTGTGGACCTTTAAGAACCATGCTACCTTTCTGATACCATATCATGATGTTATTCAGATAGTGTCTCTCCCTAAGATCATGTGCTTTCCAAAGGACCTAGTCTAAGTTGCTTTCTATTAATGTTGGACATTTAAATTCTCCCCATAAGACCTTACTCCCCTCTTTAATATGTATGATATAACATACCTTCTATCAACCTTCTCATCAAGTCACATTGACCAAATATTTCGCTTGGTATTGTCCATATATTGTCCTCAAAGTGCTCATTCTACCCGCATACAATTGCCTCTTGAATTTTTATTCAAATGATAGTATTGAAGAAGCCTTCACCAAGAGACTATATTTGAGGGATTAGATCCAATATTGGTGCTTCATGTATTCATCTCCATCCTATGGGGCTAATCTTTATATTGATAATAGGTCCATCTCCTTTGTACCATCTTGAATTGAGTCTACATTCTAGTGACATATGAACTTCATTGTGACATATATAACATTCGACATTAGGATTTAACACTTGAACAAATGGTTGAGGCATTCTCCTAATTTGATCCACATGCCTCCATATAGGAATCTAATCATATCCTGTATACCTGAACACATCATAGGTTCTGCAATCCTACACTTTGTACCCAAATTTTATACATGAAAAGAAATAACCAAGGAACTTATTTTGATACCTATATATAGAGGGAGATCTTGATCTTCTGAAGTTATTCCTTGGAAGAGCCATATTCATTTGCTAATTTCCAGCACTTGGTTCATTACTGCTTGTAGATACTTTATGAATATTCCTTGGAGGAGCCATATCCATTTGCTTATTTCCAACACCTGCTTCATTGCTACTTATGGATCCTTTGTGAAGATTTTTGGCTTAGGTTGGGCTGACCCAGGTTTGGATTTTACTGCGCACCAAAAAAACCGTCAATCACTATCCCTTCGGAAATGACCTGCAAGCAAGTCGCAGTCTCACCCAAAGTGACCATGGGAGGTTGCAGAACCATTTTTATTATACTTTAAAACTTATAAATTACCACGCACTCATGAACTACTTCGCACTTATATATTACTTCGCATAATTACATTCGTCACTTAAACATATCATAAACATACATAAAATTCACAACACTAAATTAAAGTGCAGATAATAAGAAAAACACATGAAGACACATATTTTACTGTGGTTCATCCCAATGTGGTACTACATCCACAAGAACTGTTGCTTATAAGAGAGAATTTGGTACAACAAATAATTACTTCCCTACGCACACAGTTGCAGGTTGTTTGCACACTAAGTTGCAGACAATTTGCGTACTAAGCTTTAGACCTAGGCCTCCGTGCACTCAATTGTGGAGCCTCACCCCTTTCTTCAAAGTACATATCACAAAGATACAACCATAAACATAGATCTGGATCTAAAACATAGATTCCTTCTTTATTATTCCTCCATATATACTATTACATAGAGGGATTACATCACTACATTACCATGGACCCAATACCATGGTTTCTAAACTACAAGGGACTATGGTCCAAAAACTATCAACCTTTACAATATTATATTCTTTTACAAAAAGTGAGGGGCTTCACCGTGAATCCCCTATACTGCACAGTGATTTTGTTGCACAGCCTTAATTGTGCTTCGTTGCTCTGATATGTGGTCCACTTCGCACTCTACGACATCCTTTGTACTGCGCTCTCCATAAAATTTGGTTGCCCAAAGTCTGGCCAAGTTGGGTTGCACCCAAGAGACCCCCAACCCTCACATGTGACTTATCTTGAGTCACTCAGTTGCTTTTCCTTTGATCTTGTCTATGATGTTGTTGTATGCATTGTTGAATTGTTGCAGAATCTATGCCATCTACTTTTCCTCACTACACACTTCTTCTAATAGTGCCTCTATGACATGTTCTGCAACCTTCTTTGTCAATTATGTCTCCCTCTGTCAAAGTTGCTAAAGCTTTTCATCTACTACATATGATAGTTGAAGGGCTTCATCCTACCAAGGCCGAGTCCTTTCTATCAAACTTCGTTTCTCCTCCTTCAATTCCTTGATTTTCTTTTACAGCTCCTTCGACTCACTAATTTTTGCGAGCCTCTGTGAGATTGGAAAAGTCTTTGCATATGCCCAAATTTCTTCCAACTGATGATGTTTTTGCTGCATCTCCTCCTGCAGTCTCTGAACATTTGGATCTTCCTACAACGAAGTCCAAATTTTCATGCTCTCATCCATCAATTTTCCACAGTTTTCCAATGCTGCGGAGATGTTGTCTATCCCAGACTTTAAGTGAACCTCCCTCTATTCACGCACTTTTGGTGGCTCGGCTGGCTACAACTTCATTTGCATATCACTGATCTGCATCTCATATTTGAATTGCACTGTGGAAATTTTATCCTTCTACTCCTTGACTGCAAGGTCAAGCTTCACGACCTTATCTTCTATTGATTCATCCTCGCGGACATCCATGTCCAGAACTTCTCTACAAGTGGCTTCAATCACCTCCTCCAGTCTCTACTTTTGTAGCTCTTCCTATTCCTTGTCCTTGATGGCCTGGTCGAGTTGTTTCTTCATTGCAACGTGCTCTTATTCTATCTGAATGTCTAAGTGTGAGGTGGCTTGTTCATTCTCTTTGAGCTCATTTGTTATACCTTGATGCAATTCATGTAGGACCAGAGTGGGTGGTGCTGCCATGTTCATATTGACATGGTCCCAAACTTTTTCCTATTGCTTGACTTCGACAGAGTCGAACTGTAGAGCTCTAGTAGGTATCTACATTATCCTCATCCTGAATGTAGTTTCTATAAGTCTTTCTCAATGGATACCTTGGCCTATATGCGCTGGTGGTCTAGATGTTTGTGCCTAAATATTCAGATCTGTTACACACCTGTAATAAGCTCACCATAGCGATCTTCCACCCTATTCCAATATTTCATTGTTATCTCCTAAACCTTGTCTCTGATTTGATCCAGGTCACCTTTAGTGAGAACCATTGGTGTGATTTATTTTATGTTTTATGTCTTATGCTTCTTTCTGCTCTTAATGGTATTCTCTCCTTGGTCCTTTCTTTTTTCCGCAAAAATTTTCTCAATTTCTGCCTTTTCTTTCTCCTTAGTCATATCCTCTCCTCCTTGAGGATCCTCATGGTGTTCTTCATCATAGTGTTCTTCTTCCTCTTCCTCTTCCTCTACTTCCTTATCCTTGTCTTTTCCACTGCCTTCGCTATGGTGTGAAGTGTCCAACTCTTCTTCTTCTGTTGTGCTGTCTCTGGCAACAGAACCATTTGTTGGCTTAGATTTGGCTAACCTAGGTTCAGATTTTACTGTGCACCAACAAAACCCTCAATCACTGGCCCTGTTATCCTTGAAGGCAAATGGCCCAAAAAAGGATCCAAATATGCCCCAAAGCCTCCAAAATTTCTTAAAAAAGATGCCAATGGATCCATTAATGCTCTAGAAATCTTCAATTTATTCTTAAAGACTGTTCCAAGTCAAAATGGTCGGAGGAGGAAAGCCCTTGGAAGGGCTGAAAATCACTATCGGGAGGCAAAAACCAAAGGAAAACAGTGAAAAACCCACAGCTGCAGGCTTGAATAGGCATTGCACAGCCACTGTTAGATCTGGTCGATCAACGGTCAAGATCTAGGTGGAAAATCGCATATCGGCCGGGCAGAGGGGACAAACATAAGGTAGACGCATGACACAGTCTATCAGTAATCACCGATGATCGAATCGGCAGGTCGCATCGGAAAAAGGCATATGTTATATATATATATATATATATATATATATATATATATATATATATATATATATATATATATATATATATATATATATATATATATAAAGGGGCCCACGCATTGAGCGATCAACGATTGTGATCGGATCGCATCGTTATATCACATTGGCGCTATACCAAGGGGCGAGGCCTGTGCACATATGGACGGGCGACCCGATACTCGGACCTGACCGCGGTATATATAAGAATTCATATATTTTGAGATTCGCGCCCGCGCAGTTTTCATTGTTTTATTGTATTTTTGTTATATAACGAAAATACAAAGGGAGCCTAAACAACGTCGACAGCAGTAAAACCTCGAACGCGATGGGTTCTAAAATGATATATTATAATATTTCAGGTCCGGGGAAGGCCACATTTTAATGTTTTATGTATTTTTGTTATCTTGAAAAAATAAAAAGGAAACCTAGAGGCCTTGCAATTGCGATGAAGCGTGGACCGGAAAGGGGCCGGGAAGTGATATATATAATATTTGATGTCTGTCGACAGCAATTTTCCTGTGCTTTTAACGTTTTAGGCATATTTCAAAATACAAAGGAAAAGTAAAAACATGCAGGATTTCGGGCGGACCGTGGGCAGTAAGTGGTTTAGGCTGAGCTTTGCCCGGTGCCATACAATGGCTGCCATGTGTCCAAGACAAGGAGAGAGAAAATTGCCCTCATCAAGCGGTTAACTCTAGTACAAAGGAGGCACCCGAAATGAATCATCACCGTTGGATCTGGGACACCTATATCAATGGCGGAGACGTGTTATCATTGCAAAGATGGACCCAAGAGGGGAATAAGCCATTTCTAAGTATTTCTTAAGTCCGAAAAGGATAGAGGTAGGCGAGATTTTCACAGTGTCACTATGTTTTTGTTTTAAACAGAAAATAGTCCTGTATTGACAGAAAGGGGGCATTTAGAGGGATATACGGGCCCGAAGACCCATTGCACCATATAACAGAGCCCGGGAGACATATTTCCAGGAAACAAGAGCCTCGAAAGGGAAAGAGAATATCCATTCCACCACATAGACAACGCAACATAGAAGCATCATGGAGCACGCGCAGCTAACCTGAAACAGAATCAACCATGAAGCATCAACAGAAAACACAGCTCATCCATAACAAAATACTCAATTGTGGGGTATCTCTGGCATGAGAGAGCTCCTAGAAAACACAACAAACCACCCAAAAAATATCTGAAAACTGTTATTCCTCTGTCAAAAGGAGGAAAAACCTCCAAGCCATGCTTGCCTTTATGGAATCAAACAATTAAGGGATAGAGGGGATAGATTAAGACTCTAAGCCTTCTAGAGATCTCAGGAGCATTGTAAAGGGCCTATAAAAGGTAGAAAACTAAATGTAATAAGGGTTCAACTTCTGGAGATTATTTCTCCTCTGTTCCTTCAAGCTTCTCATCTTCATTCTAGAAATACAAGCCTCTTTTGCCATTATATGTTCAACATCCATTCTCTTTATTGTTATATTCTTACACTTGAACAACTTGTTCATGCTTCCTTTGTGTCTAAGGCCAGATAACTGTCATCTTATCTCTGCTTTGATAGATTATATTTGCAAGCTTCTTTGATGCTTGTACCTAACCATTCATATGTGGTCATATATGCATCTGCCAGTACAGTCAGTATTCTCTTTTGCTACCTGTATCTAGTAATTCATTTATGTTTATATATGCAATCTACTGATATAGTTAGTATTCTCCATCTATCCATTAAATCTATAAACTATTGTGCATTAGTGGTTTAAAGCCTTGTGTTGTTGAGAGTGTTCATGCATGCGTTGAGTGGGAATAACACTGAAATGGTCATCTAACTTGATCCAAACCATCATCCATTCTAATAGTTCTGAGAACAATATTGAAGATTACATGTTACCAGGCATCTCTAAGCTACAACCTAAGAGAGTTTCCTAGAGTGCTAACATAATTGGCGCTGTTGCCCGGGAGAGGAAACTGAAGCTCAGCTCCCCTGGGAAATGACATAGATCCAACTTTGATGATAGAAAAAGTTTGGGCACTTTTTGGGTTGTAATCATCTATCTGGTGACTCTATCGGAGGCCGAACTTCTTGGCGACTCCACTTCATAGTTCTGGCTCAGTTTGTGAAGCATACTTGGAGAAATCCTCAGAAGCTACAAGCTGACCCAATACCTGACCCTGAAAATATCATCAAAGAAAGAAAGGTATTGCAGAAAGGAGCATTAGGTTTAGGTAAACCTAAACAATATTCTATATCTCTTCAAGAAAATACTTCAATAGAACAAATACATGTTGAGAGTACAAATTCTAATAATAGTAGTGATGAAACACTCTTAGAAATTCATAAAGCTCCTTATTCTTTAGGTTTTCCTTTTGCTGTAATCCGAAATGAAACCTCACCTCCTATCCATCATACTCCTTTAGTCTTATCAGTCACTCCTCAACCCTCTGTCATTCAGACTTCCAATACTCTTTTAGCCACCACAGCTATGGCAGGTCCACAAGCACCTACCAAAATGGAAAGAATCATAGCTACTAGGTATGGGCCTCTAATACTGCCCACTCCTTTAAATGCCATGCCTAATGGAGAATATCAGAAATATAGACCTAAATTCACTGGGACTGAAGGTGTTACTACTAAAGAACATCTTGAGTCATTCTATAGCTATGCTAATAATCTGGACATTAGTGAGGATGATGTGTGGATGAGAGTCCTTGTCCAAAGCCTAGATGGAGAGGCTAGGAAATGGTTCAGAGAACTAACCCCAAGATCTGTAGCAGATATTGAAGCTTTAGATGATGCATTTTTGAAGCATTGGGGGATAAAAGGACCTCCTCTACTACCACACTGAGTTTGGAAACTTAAAGAGAGAAAATGGTGAGCTGCTGTCTGATTTTAACAAAAGGTTTAACCGTATGTACAACAAGATACCAGTTGAAGTAAAACCCATTACTACCTCTGCTAAACTCACCTATGCCAGTACTTTTGACTTTGACTTCTATCTATTGTTGAGAGAGAGGTGATGTTCTACTTTGGCTGACATGCAAGATGTAGCCTTGGAAGTGAAATTAGACATCATGGCTATAGAGAAGCTCAAGGGAAATGTTGACAGAAGAAGACAGAGAGACGAGTCTTCATCATCCTCTGATCCTAAGATAGATAAAATGGCAAAAATGATAGAGTCATTATCCTCTGAAATATCCAAATTAAAGGTTGAGTAGCACCTGGGGAAAGGGAGAGCTCCTAATACCTTTGCTCCTAGAAATCCAAATCCAAATCCATATAGAAGAACTAATGATCAGTTGCAGATTTTGCAAAGAAATAAAGATGCTAATGAAGACCAAAGGGTGAGGGCTCCTTTTCAAAATACAGTCATGGAAGAAGAGCAGTTTGAAGAAGAGGATGAGATCCATTGTCTGGAAGACAAAGGCAATGCCTCCTTTTTGACCACAGCTACCTATGAAAGGTCATTATTTAATGACCAGATTAACCAAGAATGGGATGGTGAAGCTACTTTACAAACTGTAGACCAGCAAAGATATAATTTGAGGTCAAAGATAAATAATGCCAAGGAAAATCCTGTTCAAAAAGCTGTTTTCCCAGCAGTACAACAAGCTAATAAGAAAAAATAACCAACAGTTGCTCCCATCATCCTCCAAGCTCTAGCTCATGAGGTTAGAGGTCTTGAAAAGTCTCCTCCTCCTTTCAATTTTCAATCATAAATTCAGAAGCTAAAGATACCCATGCCTCTGATTGATTGAAGAACGAGTCCTTCAAAAGATCCATCCTCGAGGCCCTTGAGCCTAAAGCCATCCAAGTCTCCACTGATTGTGTGAATCTACAAGATGACAAGCCGACTGTTATTCTTAGCCCAATGATTGAAAATTGTGAAGACAGCTCCCCATCATTCTATGTCTCTCTAACTATCCATGATAAAATTCTTCACAATTTCCTTCTAGACACTGGAGCCAGCCATAATCTAATGCCCAAGGCTATCATGGATGAGTTGGGTCTTGACATCACAAAGCCTTATCATGACCTGTTCTCTTTTGACTCTAGAAAAGTGAAATGCCTGGGATTAATCAAGGACCTAGCCATCACTTTGTCTCAGCTGCCTATGAAAAGCATGATGATAGATATTCTGGTGGAATATGTACCCCCAAGTTTGGTATGTTACTTTCCAGAGGTTGGATCAAGAGACTAGGTGGATCATTACAAAATGATATGTCTTATGCTATTGTCCCAGTCTTCGGAGGAGAGAGCAAGAGATTATACGGAGAGGCACAATTGGCTTATATAATCACCAATGAAAGGAATTCGACCAATCATCCCATATATGTTGTTGACACCGATTTTTGAGCATGTATTCTTCATATTGAAGAATCTCAGTTGGCCTCCACACAACTCAAGAAACCTGTTTGCCAGATCGCAGAGGAAGAAAACCCACATATCTGCGATATGTTTTTTGATGGGGCTTGCTCTAAAGAAGCTGCAGGGGCAAGCATAGTCCTTATGTCCCCAACACAAGAATATATTCATTTATTGTTCAAATTAACCTTTCAGGTCACAAACAACATCACAGAGTATGAGGCTTTGATTCTGGGCTTAAGCGCTGCTAAAAAAATGAGTATCAAAGGCCTGAAAGTGTTTGGACATGCAAATCTCATTATTCAGCAGGTAAATAAAACTTTTCAAGTGAAGCATCCAAGGCTAAAGGCATACAGAGATGAGGTATGGAGGCTCAAGAATTATTTCAATGATTTCAACATTTCTTATATTCCAAGAATAAAGAACCAGCTTGTCGATTCCTTTGATGTCTCTGCTAGCATGTTTATTCCTCTGTTGCCTCCAAAATTGACATATGAAGTTCAGATAAGATACAAACCTTCTCTGGCTGACAATGACAAATATTGGAGGGTTTTTGAGGATGATGAGGAAATTAATAGGCTTTTGCAAGTCGTGGGGGAATTTTTTGAAACACGCATCGATCAGGAAATGAAACCATGGAAGAATGCGGCCATTCCAAGCTGAAAAGCAAAATCGGCCAAAGAAGCATCGTCCAGCTGCCTAGTAATCACATACCAAAAGGATTGCTGCCTCTATAGAGGCTTTTCGATCATAATGACGTGCACTATAATGTGGCCAAAAAAGAGAATGAGTCTGCTATCTGTAAACACAATATAGGCAACCCAACTTGTCCAAAAAACATAAATTTGTCCATGCATTTATCCTCTGCCCAAAATTCCAACTATTGTACCCTCATGAAGCAATTCAATGACATTTTTGCCTAGGAATACAATGATCTTAAAACCTATGATGCAGACATCATTCATCATAAGATCCCGCTGGAAAGGAACACCATCCCTTTTAAGCAAAAATTAAGACCTATCAGCCCTCTCTTATTGCCTTTGATCGAGAAAGAAATCAAGAAGTTTTTGTCCACCAAAATCATAGTTCACCTAAGGTATTCAAAGTGGATAGCCAACCTTGTGGTGTTAAGAAAGAAAAATGGAGAAATCAGGCTTTGTGTCGACTTCATAAACCTAAACAAGTGCTCTAAAAAAGATAACTATCCCTTGCCCAAGATGGAACACTTGCCACAAAGAGTTTCAGGGGCCATAGTTATGTCTTTCTTAGATGGATTTTCTAGTTACAATTAGATAATTGTACATCTTGAAGATCCAAAAATGACCACCTTCACTACTCCTTGGGGCACTTTCATGTACTCCAACATGCCTTTCGGACTGATGAATGTTGGGGCTGCTTTTCAGAGGGCCATGGACATAGCCTTGGTGGGAGAGAAGGACAAGTTTGTCCTTATTTATTTTGATGACATAAAAGTCTTCTCCGACAGCCACAAAGACCATTTACAACATTTAAAGAACTTCTTCCTAAAGTGCAGACAGTTTGGAATCTCAATAAACCCAATGAAGTCACAGTTTTCTCTAGAAGAAGGAAAACTTCTGGGACATATTGTTTCTATTGAAGGTGTGAAGATTGATCTAGCAAGGGTCCAAGCCATTCAGACATTGTCCATCCCAAGGTCAAAAAAGGACATCCAATCCTTCCTGGGTAAGATTAACTTTGTAAGGAGGTTCATTCCAAACTTTGCAGAGTTAGTAAAGAATATCACTTCCATGCTCAAGAAAGGATTAGAAATAAAATGGATAGCTGCTTCAAGAAGCTCTTTTGAAGCCATAAAGAAAGCTATCATGGAAGCTCCCACTCTAATCAACCCAGATTACACTAAGGAGTTTTGCATCTTCTCTTTTGCCTCTTATGATACACTTGCAGCAGTTCTGTTGCAGAAGAATGATGAAGGCATAGAGCTCCCCGTGGCCTTTTTTAGCAAAACTCTAAGGGATGTTGAATTAAGGTATGACCTTATTGAAAAACAAGCTTATGCTCTCATTAAATCTTTAAAAGCATTCAGAATTTATATTCTGCATTCCAAAGTAGTTGCATATGTACCTTCAGCCTCAGTAAAGGATATCTTAACTCAGCCAGATATAAATGGAAAGAGGGAAAAATGGATTGCAAAATTCATAGAATTTGACATAGAGGTGAAGCCCACTAAGCTTGTCAAAGGCCAGGGTCTGGCTAAACTTATGGCTGAAGAAAATTGCAGCTTGTTAGACATAAATTCCATGAGTTTAAATTCAGATGATGAGCAGATAGAGGGAGCAGCAGAAGACCGAAGGCAGAATTAGTCTTTGGCTGAAAATCTGGCCACATGTGAATGGTATTACAACATAGTTCATTTTTTGCAAAAGCTAGAAGTCCCTCTAGGGCTTAGCTCAAGTCAAGCTCGTGCCATTAAACTAAGATCAGAAAAATTCTGAAATTAATAAGAATCTACTTTATTGGAAATACCCATCGGGAATCCTCTTGAGGTGTCTAGATAAAGAACAATATATGGAGGTCATACACCAGTTCCATTCTAGCATCTGTGGGGGGCATCATTATTAGAAAGCCATAGCTCACAAAATCTTGAGGGCTGGATATTATTGGCCTACTCTATTCTCTGATGTGTTTTCCTTTGTAAAAGCTTGTGACAAGTGCCAGAGGTTTGCAGGAAGACAACAGCTGAAATATCTACCTTTAAAGCCAATACATGTAAATGGTCCTTTCCAGCAGTTGGGCTTGGACTTTATAAGGGAGATAAACCCACATTCCAGTGGCAAACACAAATGGATCTTAGTAGCCACTGATTATTTCACCAAGTGGATTGGGGCTATACCCACTAAGAATGCCAATCACCAAGTTATCATAAAGTTCTTAAATGAGAATATTTTCACTAGATTTGGTTGCCCAACTAAACTAGTCATTGATAACGTAGCAGCTTTCAAAGAAAAATAAGTGGTGGACATGACTGAATCCATGGGTATTCAAGTGATGCATTCTACCTCATATTATCCTCAAGGAAATGGCCTAGAAGAATCATCTAAAAAAAGTCTGATAAGGGTCATCAAAAAGTTGTTAGAAGTCAAAAAAAAGAGCTGGGATTCCAAGCTGAAATTTTCATTATGGGCTGAGAGAGTTACCATAAAAAAATCCATAGGGAATTCTCCATTCAAACTGGTTTATGGCACTGATGTTGTTTTCCCCATCCAGCTCATTCTTCCGGTGGCTAAGTTCTTGCAAGAAGAACAAGAAGAAGAGAATGACATGGTAAGAATAATGAATAATCTGGTTGAATTACAACAAATAAGAGAGCAACTGGTTGAGAAATCAAAGGCTCACCAGAAGGCAATCAAAGAAACCTTTGACAAGAAGGCAAAAGTGGACAATTTCCAAGTTGGTGATTGGGTGCTTAAATGGGATGCATTTAAGGAAAAGAGAGGTAATCATGGCAAGTTTGACTCCTTATGGACAGGTCCTTTTGTCATCGCTCAAGTTCAGCAGAACAATACATTCATTCTGCACAGTCTGGAAGGAGGAGATACTTTTGGTAGCCCAGTAAATGGGCGATTCTTGAAACTTTATTTCATTTAAGGCCTTATAGCCTTGGTATTGTAAATATGTTTTTCTTTCAGTTTTTATTTTTATGCTAAAAGGACTCCATGCCCAATGCAACACTAGGAGGAAGATTTAATTTTGGTTTTATAGGAAAGCATTGATCTATGGTTCTTGAAACCTCACAGGGGGGATTTCATCCCCAGAAGGAGCCAATGTTAGCCTTGAAGGCAAATGGCCCAAAAATGGATCCAAATATGTCCCAAAGCCTCCAAAATCACTTAAAAGAGATGCCAATGGATCCATTAATGCTTTAGAAATATTCAATTTATGCTTAAAGATCGTTCCAAGTCAAAATGGTCACAGGAGGAAATCCCTTGGAAGGGCTGAAAATCACTATCGGGAGGCAAAAACCAAAGGAAAATAGTGAAAAACCTGTAGGCGCAAGCTTGAATAGGCATTGTACAACCACCGTTAGATCTGGCCGATCAATGGCTAAGATCTAGGCGGTAAATCACATATCGGCCGGGCAGAGGGGACAGACATAAGGCAGGCGCATGACACCATCGTTCAGCGATCACCGATGATCGGATCAGCAGGTCGCATCAGTAAAAGGCATATGTTATATATATAAAGGGGCCCGGGCATTGAGTGATCAACGATTGCGATCTCATCGCATCACTGTATCGCATCGGCGCTATACCAAGGGGCGGGGCCTGTGCACATACAGACAGGCGACCCGATACCCGGACCCGACCACGATATATATAAGAATTCATATATTTTGAGATCTGCGCCCTCGTAGTTTTCATTTTTTTATTGTATTTTCATTATATAACGAAAATACAAAGGGAGCCTAGACAGCGCCGACAGCGGTAAAACCCCGGACCCGATGGGTTCTAAAACGATATATTATAATATTTCAGGTCTGGGGAAAGCCGCATTTTAATGTTTTTATGTATTTTTGTTATCTCGACGAAATACAAAGGAAACTTGGAGGCCTTGCAATTACGATGAAGCCCGAACCTGAAAGGGTCCGGGAAGTGATATATATAATATTTGATGTCTGTCGATGACAATTTTCCTGTGTTTTTAACGTTTTAGGAAAATTTCAAAATACAAAGGAAAAGTTAAAATAAGCAGGATTTCGGGTGGACTATGGGCAGTAAGTGGTTTAGGCTGAGCTCTGCCCGATGCCATATAGCGGCTGCCACAAGTCCAAGACAAGGAGAGAGAAAACCGCCCTCATCGGGCGGTTAACATTAGTACAAAGGAGGTGCCCGAAATGAATCATCATCGTTGGATCTGGGACTCCCAGATCGACGACGGAGACGTGTTATCATTGTAAAGGTAGACCCAAGAGGGGAATAAGCCATTTCTAAGGATTTCTTAAGTTCGAAAAGGACAGAGGTAGGTGGAATTTTCATAGTGTCACTGCGTTTTTTGTTTTAAATAGAAAACAATCATGTATTGATAGAAAGGGGGCATTTTGAGGGATATACGGGCCCGAAGACCCATTGCACCACATAATAGAGCCCAGGAGACATATTGCCAGGAAACAAGAGCCTGGAAAGGGAAAGAGAAGAGCCATTCTACCACACAGAGTGCAACACAGAAGCATCATGGAGCACGCGCAGCTAACCTGAAACAGAATCGGCCATGAAGTATCAACAGACAATGCAACTCATCCATAACAACATAATCAATTGTGGGGCATCTTTGGCACAAGAGAGCTCCCAGACAGTGCAACAAACCACCCAAAAAATATCTGAAAATTGTTATTCCTCTGTCAGAAGGAGGAAAAACCTCCAAGCCATGCTTGCCTTTAGGGAATCAAATAGTTAAGGGACAAAGGGGATAGATTAAGACTCCGAGCCTTCTAGAGAGCTCAGGAGCATTGTAAAGGGCCTATAAAAAGTAGGAAACTAAATGTAATAAGGGTTCAACTTTTGGAGATTATTGCTCCTCTGTTCCTTCAAGCTTCTCATCTTCATTCTAGAAATACAAGCCTCTTTTTCCATTATATGTTCAACATCCATTCTCTTTGTTGTTCTATGCTTGCACTTGAACAATATGTTCATGCTTCCTTTGTGTATAAGTCCAGATAGCTGTCATATTATCTCTGCTTTGATAACTTAGATTTGCAAGCTTCTTTGCTGCCTGTACCTAACCATTCGTATGTGGTCATATATGCATATGCCAGTATAGTCATTATTCTCTTTTGCTACCTGTAGCTAGTCATTCATTTATGTTTATATATGCAATATGCTGATACAGTTAGTATTCTCCATCTATCCATTAAATCTATAAACTATTGAGCATTAGTGGTTTAAAGCCTTGTGTTGGTGAGAGTGTTCGTGCATGCCTTGAGTGGGAATAGAGCTGAAATAGTCATCTAACTTGATCCAAACCATCATCGATTCTAATAGTTCTGAGAACAATATTGAATATTACATGTTACCAGGCATCTCCGAGCTACAACCTAGGAGAGTTTCTTGGAGTGCTAACAGGCCCTTTTGGAAACCTATAAGCAAGTCGTTATCTCACTCGAAGTGAATATGGGAGGTTGCAGAACCAGGTTTCTGCAGCCTTGAGGTATACTATGATGTGGCAATTCTGTATTTTCTTATTCTTTAACACTTATAATTTAATCCACATTCATGAACTACTTTGCACTTATATATTACTTCACAAAATTAAATTCATCACTTAAACATACCATAAACATACATAAACTTCACAGGACTAAAATAAAGTGCAGGTAATAAGAAAAACACATGAAGACACATATTTTACCGTGGTTCTTCCCAATGTGGAACTACATCCACAAGAACGGTTGCTTATAAGAGAGAATTTGGTACAACAAACAGTTGTTTCCTTGCGCACATAGTTGCAAGTTGTCTACGCACTAAGTTGTAGATGATCTGGGCACTAAGCTGTAGACTCAGGCTTCTGCGCACTCAGCTGCAGAGCCTCGCCCCTTTCTCTGAAGTACATATCACAAAGATACAAACATAAACACATATATGGATCCAAAACATAGATTCCTTCCTTCTTTATTATTCATCCCTATATATACTATTACATGGAGGGATTACATCGCTACATTACCATGGAACCAATACCACGGTTTCCAAAATTCAAGGGATTATGGTCCAAAACCCTTTGAATTTTACAATATTATATTCTTGTACAAAAAGTGAGGGGATTCGTCGCGAAGCCCCTATACTACATGATGAGTTTGCTACATGATATTCATTGTGCTTTGTTGCTTTGCTACGCAGTCCACTTCACACTCAGTGGCATCCTTTGTATTGCGCACTCCACAAAACTCAATTGCCCAAAATCTGGCCAAGTTGGGCTGTGCCCAACAAAGATTCCTTGGAGGAGCCATATTCATTTTTTTATTTTTAACACCTACTTCTTTCTAGATTCTTGTATTATCCTGAGATCAATGAAATGAACATGCCTATCCTAGCTCATTGTTTGCTTTGGATCTTCAAGAGAGATGTCGTTGTATGTAATGAATGTCTGATCAAGCCTCTTTGGATGATCTTTATTCGATGAGATTGGGAGACCATTGTTCTTGGGTGCCTTGCAATTTCATTTTTAACCAAGGCATATTTTAATGAGAGGATACCTTTTCATGCTAAGAATGTGATCTAGAGATTTAGTCCCTTTATGAAACCTTGATATGAACTACTCCAATTCTTCTATCAAGAGAACAACTTCCTCCTCTAGTCTTTCACAAAATTGTTCTTATCATTTAACTTCAGACATAAATTCCTTTACCCTTTTTGCTTCTTCTAGTTCAACTTTGAGAGCAAGAATGGTGTCTTCATTTAGGTTTTTGTATTGAATCTTTTGCATTAGTTGACCTTCATTTTCCTAAGGATATTTGTTTCCTTTAATGTGCTTCTAAGTTCTTCCTCATAATCTATTTCTACTTCAAGTTCTTGAGTCTCTGCAATGAATAATATTTCTCCCCTTTCTTCATCGGTCACATTTTCATTACTTTCACTATCACTTTTCTCTTTTGAGTAGAAATTATTCTTCTTACTAACTTTCTTCCTCTTTTGGTTCTTGGATTTGAATCTTGACTCATCATCACTATCATTCTGTTGATGGTGTTGAACTCTCCAACATGTCAGGGGATCTCCCCGGTAAGAAGTCCCAATTAGAACTTAGACCGTTTGGTGTAGGAGTCCTAGTAGTGGGTCATACAGTAATGCCTTGACCGCGGTTTCACACAGAGGCAAGTAAGATGTCCCTATTGGTAGCAAGGGTGTGAAATATGAAGTAATCCAAAGAAGGTGCATGAGCGGTTCTAACACACGGAGGGTGAGGTGAGTGTGTCCCTTGGAAACTTGTGATAGCACAAATTTAAGAAGGGAACACATGAGAAAAGATGCATCACAACATAGAAGGAAAGTAAGCTATCAATCCAAAGTGATGGTTAAACCAACAATACATTTAAAAAAGATTCATACATACATATACAGAAATAGCTACACATGCATGCGTAAGCAAACACATACATATATCATTTAGAGTACTCAAGATAGATGAAATACAATACAACATATGCATGAAACGTGTTGGCTTTGTTATATTAAGAAGTGTAAGTTCTAATCATACAATACATCCATGTCCAACCACTAGTTCTGACAGCAGAAGGTTACAGCCACAACCACCTGCTCCTCCAAAGAGATATTGTTAGGCCCCTATACTACTAGTGTAACCCCTTATTGTTATTAGTATAACCCACTTATTATATTGATGTACCCATGTAGTGCCCATATTGTTACTATTGTGCCCCATAGAAGCCCACTATTGTTATTATTATCCCCTTACATTATTATTGTTATGTCGGCTATGATTATGTTATAACCCCTTAGACTCCTATATATAGAAAGGAGGTCTTTTCATTTGTATCATCCAAGAATTGTCATTTATGTAATGTAAAGGAAGTTGCCCCCTCGAAGAGTCTGAATTCTAAGGCGTGGATCTCTCTTTTCCATCTTTTTGTGAGTTGGTTTCATAACATTTGGTATCAGAGCTTTGGATTCTAGGGTTTTGCTGCTCCAAACAAGTCATCGTGGAATTTTCGCTATAACCTTTTTTCTGTGACGTTTCAGAAGTCGAAAAAAAAAACCCATTTGAGACGAATTGACGCTGAGCCTTGGGTCCAAATTTCAGATATTTTTACGCGATAGTGTCGGAGATATGATCTGAGGAAGTTGGTCTTTTTGCAGACTCCTGAATTACACTCAAAACAGGTGACCTGGGGAAACTCATCATAACTTTCTTTCTGAGCATCGGATTGAAATTTCGTAAGAAGGTACAGAAAGAGGACAGATTGTAGTTTCGGTTTATATATTTTTTAGAGTCAAAGGTTGAAACAGTGACACGTGGCACTTCATACAAGTTCGCTCTACTGAACTAGTCTATAATCAGGTCACTGTGGAAGATTGTGCATAACTCTTTCTTGGAGAATCCAATTTGGATCCGACTTGTGGCATTGGAAAGAGGACACAGAGGGCTACTACAGGTCACAATTTCAGAACTTAAAGATCCGAAAGTACAGAGTTACAGTCGTTTCAAGGTAGAGCTCCTAAAATCAAGAAAAAGCAAGATGAGGAAGTTTGATGGCAAGGATCCGGTAAATTGGATACTTCAGATGGAGCAATATTTTGATATACATGGTGTACAACTGTTACAAAAGGTATGTATTGCATCTTCATATTTAGAACCAAATCAATTTTTATGGTACAAAGGGCTTTGTTCTCGTAAAAAACTTGTTACGTGGTCAATTTTCACGGAGGAAATGATAGCACATTATGAGGATACAAAGAGCAACACCTTCTTTAGAGCAACACCACAACAATTGGAAAGAGTAAAAGGGCTTTGTGACATAATGGAAATCAAAATTATGGAAACCGGGAAGCATACCCCTCACAACTATAAAGATGGAAGTGTTGTTTCTCCCAGCCTTCCACAACCTAAAAGGGTTACACCACAACAATTGGAAGAAAAAAGAGAAAAAGGGCTTTGTTACAATTGTGATAGCAAATGCACTAAAGGTCATAGGTGTGCTGAGAAGAAATTATTTTACATAGAATATGAAGAGGAGGAAGAAAAGGATCAAGAAACATCAAAAGAAGAGGATATACGTCAGGACACCACCCCAGAGAAAGAAGAAATGAATCAGACCATATCTTGTAAAGCATTGGCAAGAATTACCACTCCTCAAACTCTCAAGATAGAAGGACATATCAAGAAGAAAAAGGTGCAAGAAGTGAAAGATCACATCGAGAAAGAAGAAATGAATCCAACCATATCTTGTAATTCAATGGATGAAATTACCACTCCTCAAACTATCAAGATAGAAGGACACATCAAGAAGAAAAATGTTCAAGAAGTGAAAGATCACATCGAGCATCAAGAAATGAATCCGACCATATCTTGTAAAGGACTGGAAGAAATTACCACTCCTCAAAAGATAGAAGGACATATCAAGAAGAAAAAGGTTCAAGTAGAGAAATATCATATCGAGCATCAACAACAAGTTCTCCAACTTTTAAAGGATAATGCCACTTCGGTGCAAAATCAAATGAAACAACAGGTAGATCAACATCGTAGTGAAAAATGTTTTGATGTAAGTGATTGGGTATTTTTACTGGTACATCTCAAGCAAGCTATTTATGAGAAGGAAATGTTGGCAATACTACATGCACTTAAAAAATGGCGACCTTACCGAATGGGAAGACGCTTCAAGGATGAGGATGTGGAAGCATTGTTTTGTGCTATTTATATTATCCAACCAAATTGGATAAACGAAACAACGGATGAATGGAAGAAGAACGAAGAAGTATGGCCACTTATTCAAAAGTTGCAAAAGATCCCAATTCAAGCAATATTGCCAGAAATTGAAGAGGAAGGAAAAATCATATGGGAACCTGGAGCAGTCACAGAAACAAGAACCCGACAGCTACGAAATCGATCAATTTCAGAGTATCTCATCAAGTGGAAGAACTTACCCGCTGAATATTCCACATGGGAGGACAAGAATTTTCTATAGAAGCATCAAGAACTACTCAAGCGTTGAGGACAACGCTTTTTGAAGGAGAGGGGCATGTTAGGCCCCTATACTACTAGTGTAACCCCTTATTGTTATCAGTATAACCCACTTATTATATTGATGTACCCATGTAGTGCCCATATTGTTACTATTGTGCCCCATAGAAGCCCACTATTGTTATTATTATCCCCTTACATTATTATTGTTATGTCGGCTCTGATTATGTTATAACCCCTTAGACTCCTATATATAGAAAGGAGGTCTTTTCATTTGTATCATCCAAGAATTGTCATTTATGTAATGTAAAGGAGGTTGCCCCCTCGAAGAGGCTGAATTCTAAGGCGTGGATCTCTCTTTTCCATCTTTTTGTGAGCTGGTTTCATAACAGATATACTAGCTCTGCACAGTGGAGAAGCCAAGGCTCATTACAATATTGTCCAAGCTCTATCTAATGTAGTCTTATCGGAAGCTTGGCTGACCAAAAGCCTTTACAATGGGTTATGAGGGACTATTTATAGCAAAGGGTGGGGTGGCCCTTGACATTCCCCTTTGTGATAGTTCATCTACCCTCATGACTCTTCATCTACTATATGACTATTACATCCAACTATCGACACTTGAACTTACACTTGACAAGACGTTACATTACATGCGCATGTACCCATGTGAGACAAAACAACTTGAGCAAGCCATGCAAGACATCACTATGACTTGGAAAACTATTGGAAGACTAGATCTTTGACATCCTCATGGTGATCAATAGTAGCAAATTGATGCCAAGCTCAGTAGTCCATGATGGTGTCCGTGTACTCTAAGGTGACATCTTTCTGGAAACGAACTCTTGCTTCCATAGCATCCAATTACACTACTTAGGCTCCTATGTTCAACTCGTCTGATAGCATGTGCATCATTGTCTTGAGTGCAACCATACTAGCAACATACTTGTCCATGGTGTTTGCATTGATTGATAAGTCTGGTTTGGTGGCTATGTGCATCAACTCGTCAAAGTACGAGTCAAGATCTATTTGGACCTATGCCTTTGTCTTCACTTAAGTGAGTGTCCCAATAGATGGGATTACATGTGCGCACACAACAACATCCATATTCTTGAATATACTTGCATGGGAAGCTTGTATACTAGTAATGAGCTGTGGGAGCTCTTCGTAGTTCTAGATCTGACTCCGAATATGTGCCTTCAACTCAACCACTCTAGGCTTCATCATCTTAGGCAAGTGAAGTGGGGTTCACTTGTATCTCTCATCATCCATGTTTGCATGTAGTCAACAAGAGCATGTACATTCGACAAGATACGTTCTCTCCTAGAACATCATTGCTACCACCCGTTGAGATGGACGACTGCCTTATGCACGGTACCAAACTTGGAATACAATGCTCACATGACTGTGTCAAGAGACAATACTTCATCCAATATTTCCTTCCTTAATTCTGCTTGGGCAGATGTTGTAACCAATTCTCGTCCCTGCTTGGTCATCTGTAGCACCTTAGCCATTCGCTCGTTGTCACCTATCAGGAAGTGAACACTCAAGCTAGTGGCTTCGACATACGCTCTGGTAGCATCGGCCAATGCTACTGGATGTTTGTGCACGTCAGACATGAAAACTCATTCCTCAAAATACGTAGGAGATGTATGATCCTCCGGAGTCGACACTCCGACAAGATTGCACAACTCTATGTTGATTCTCATCGAATGAGATGTTGTGCATCTCTTCCTCCATATTGTCTCCAAGGATTTCAGTGTCTCCTTAGTCACTTGGGACTTTCTCCTCTTCTAGATGCAGTGAAGCTGGTGGGTCAACCTCTTGGTGGTGAGGCATGAGGTCAATGTCTTGCTCTAATTCCTATTGCTCCATATCCGTATCCATCTGTTCAAGTGCTTGCTCTATCTCCTGAGCAAAGACATTCTCTTGTGATGGTTCACCCTCTCTACCTGATGCCAACTATTCTGATGAGTCTGTTAGGGTCCAACCCTAACCCCCTTATTTATGTAATAGGATCGAGTCATAGTTATAGTTAAGTAAAGAGTCAATAAAGCCCATATTAATAATTGTAAGTGATTAACACACATTTAATGTAGGGACCACAGTTAGTTGCAAATGGGCCATGGTATTAGATAGATGGTATTAATAAGAACCATGGTATTTCCCCATGGTATTGCATGTATGAATCCTATATAAAGGATAGAGACTCCCCTCGAGGAGCATCGTGTCTTATTTTGTAATTGAGCTCAGCTCTATTGGAGGTTGCCCCCTCAAAGAGGCAAGTGAACATTGCTTTCTGAATAATAAAATACTTGCTATTATTTCTCATTGTTCTATGTTCTGGGTATATTTCTTCGCATATTTGGTATTCTGGTATCATCTTGCAGGTTAAGAGCATAAAAAGTGGTATCAGAGTGCTTTCCAGGGCCAGTGGGATCTCCAATTTTTAGCAATTTTTTTTTTTTTGGCTAGATACGTGTTCCGGCGTCTTTAAACCACGGGATCTGTCATTGAGCGCATAAACCTTTGGATTTGGGAAGGAATGCACACAGGAAATACAAGAGGTGGTCACACTTGTTGGACTCCCTTGTAACCCCTATGGGTACCCCTTCGAATAGTAGCACATTAGACAAAACCATGCACAGACTGTCTTCCAAGCACCCTATGGGTATATCAGAAGCCCCCTAACTCCCTTGAAACCTCGCCATAGATAAATCGTCGGCCGTCTTGCTGCTACAATACACTGAGAACGACACTCGGAGAGATTACTCACGTGTATGATAGGGTAGTCGGGTTGTACAGCTAAGGGTACAGTTGATCCTCCATGGTAAGTGCCCTGAAAAATTGGGCCGATTACTACTGCCAAACCTTTATGTATATTGCGATCTGTAGCACCTGACACTCCTGAAGACCATATTTCCCTTCTCTACCTCTGGATCACACATAATCTTTGCCAGATCAGATCTCGCAGGTGGGGTTTTGTCGCAGCAACAGCAATCAGTTCCACCATTTAGATCTATCATCTCAGCCATTCAGATCTATCAGATCCATCAGATCTGCCATCCAAATCTAGCAGTTTTGGCTCTATAGTCGTCGCAACAATCAGATCCACCATTCAAATCTGACTAATTGTGTGGGTTCCTATACCTGGGCGTGATTTTTGCAGGACATTGGGTAGCATTGACATTTCTGGGATTCGGCTACTACAGTATTCCTAAGCAAGGAGACTTAGCCCATAAGAATCAGATTGACGATCTGAGCAAGGTGGTACCATTCAATTGTTAGTGCCAAAAAATTTCGGGCGGTCCCAAATTTCAAGTACATCGGATCGGTGCATGGTACAAACTAGAGCTCAAGCTATGGCCAATGAAAGGATTGACAACCTTGAATCACAATTGAAAGATGTCGTGTTGTAGCTGAAGACCTTAAATGAAACACTTTCAAAGGGCAAGGTGGAGGAACACACAGAGGCATATATTGGAAATGAAAACATTGAGGGCGAGTCTAGCTAGTCCCTTCACCTCTTTGGCACCCACCAACAATCCCATCCATGACAACCCAAGCTGGACATGTATAAATTTGATGGCTCTCACCCGGCTGCATGGATAGCACAAATGGAGAAATATTTCACACTGAATTACATCCTGGATGATGCGACTCAGCTTAGTGTGGGTATCATGTACTTGGACAATGAAATATGGAAATGGTGGCAATGGCATCAACATTGCTATGGAAGGCCCTTGACTTGGCAGACATTAAAAAAAGCTCTGTTAGGCCCCTATACTACTAGTGTAACCCCTTATTGTTATTATTACAACCCACTTATTATATTGATGTACCCATGTAGTGCCCATATTGTTACTATTGTGCCACATAGAAGCCCACTATTGTTATTATTGTGCCCTTACATTATTATTGTTATGTCGGCTCTGATTATGTTATGACCCCTTATACTCCTATATATAGAAAGGAGGTCTTTTCATTTGTATCATCCAATAATTTTTCATTTATGTAATGTAAATGAGGTTTCCCCCTCGAAGAGGCTGAATTCCAAGGCGTTGATCTATCTTTTCTATCTTTTCTTGAGCTGGTTTCATAACATTTGGAATCAGAGCTTTAGATTCTAGGGTTTCGCTGCTCCAAACAGGTCATCGTGGAATTTTTGCTATAACTTTTTTCTGCGAATTTTCAGAAGTTGCAAAAAAAACCCATTTGAGAAGAAATCACGCTGAACCTTGGATCCGAATTTCAGAGATTTTCGCGCTATATTTGTGGAGATATGATCTGAGGAAGTTGGTCTTTTTGCAGACTCCTGAATTACATTCCAAACAGGTGACCTAGGGAAAATCGTCATAACTTTCTCTCTGGGGATCAGATTGAAATTTCATAAGAAGGTACAGAAAGAGGACGGATTTTAGTTTCTTGTATGCATTTTTCAGATCCAAAGGTCGAAACAGTGACTCGTGGCACGTCATACAAGTTCGCTCTACTGAACTAGTCTATAATCAAGTCACTGTGGGAGATTTCGTATAACTCTTCCTTGGAGAATCCAATTTGGGTTAGACTAGTGGCATTGGAAAGAGAACACAGAGGGATACTACAGGTTGCAATTTCATAACTTAAAGATCCGAAAGTACATAGTTACAGTCATTTCAAGATCGAGCTATGTTGAGCCTCAAACTTGCATCTTCCTATACACCCTCTCAGCCTTCTTTTTCCCACTTACTTCATCCATCAAGTTGTTAAATCATTGCATTATAGTCTAAAAAGAGTTTCTGACATGGTTTTCTAACTATGCTTATGACTGTTTTTTGGTTTAGATTTTTTTTTTCAGGCAGTTGCGGAAACTTGTCAGTTTCCGCAGCCAGCACAGGTTTCTGCAGCCAGCACAGGATTCGGCAACTATTTGGTTAAAAGCTATGCTACAGGTGTCCTATGAAGAAACGAGCCACATGGGCAAGCTACAGATGACGGGTACATGGAACGTGTCCCTTCAAATCATCCAAATCATCCATAGAAGGTCACGGTCAACGATGGTCAAAGACAAAGCTAACCAAGGTATTTAGCGGTGGCACGTCTCTGTTCGGAGCACGTGAGAGTTTACGTGGCCCAGTCCTCAGCCCACAGAGACATCGACACACCTGGAGATCATCCCCGTAACCTGAATCCAACAGCTACCACTCCGAAGATTTAATAGGCATGATGACAGTTACGCTAGATCTTGGCTGAGGAGATCTACATGTCTTTGGCAACACAGTTAATAGCATAGGATTTAGTTAGTCAGTTCAGCACTTTTTCATTATAAATAACACGTTGATGAACGCTGTAAAGAATATTTTTGGAATGTAACTTTTGAACTGTTTTCTATTGTCACCCCACTGTACTCTGTTTTATATGTTGCTACTGTTTTAATACATGAGAAGACTACTTTCTTGAGCTCGTTCTTGTGACTGTTCGTTGATTGGCTGAGGTGGCAGAGGGCCCCTGCGCACTAAAGCCCTGTATAGTTGTCATTTGATGTTATTATGTTTCTGTTTTTATAATTACTAGCTTGTATATAACATGTCGTTTTGATGTTTTTAATTCACTGTTGTTAATATTTTCACTTTTGTTTTCTTATAGCTATCAGCTGATCAACGTTTTTCTGTAGGTTTTCTTAGGCAACCCGGGAAAATTTTCATCTTTTTGATAACTATGGACATATGAGATCATCTTTTCCTTCCTGCTAATTTCCATTTTCTGAAGTTTAATTCCAGCACTATCCTTTTTCAAGTTGTGATTTGCTTATTTCTTTTTCTGCTACTTAGACATCATACTACTCATTTGTTTATGGTTTCTTTCTATAGTCAAGTGACTCTATTAGTAAGGAATCAAAATATTACTTATTGTAGTGTGATTTAGTTATCATATTGCTTAAACTTGTTCATGATTGCTTCCCACAAGGTAGATTGAGCTGAAGGGTAAAGGATCTGAAGAGTTGAAGTAGTGTGATTAGTTTCCTTTATGGAGTTTAATTTATTGCCACTTAGTTATCATATTGCTTAGACTTATTCATGATTGCTTCCCATAAGGTAGATTGAGCTGAAGGGTAAAGGATCTGAAGAGTTGAAGTAGTGTGATTAGTTTCTTTTATGTAATTTAATTTCTTGCCATTTAGATATCATATTACTTGACTTGTTCATGATTGCTTCCCACAAGGTAGATTGAGCTGAAGGGTAAAGGATCTGAAGAGTTGAAGTAGTGTGAATTAGCTGCTTTGCTTTTAATTTGAGTTGCTTTAAGTTCAGTTTTTACTTTCTTTTCATTTAGCAGCAAGGATACTGGGCCATTGTCATTAGTTCATTGTTTGATACATTTACTTCCTCTTAATAATTTATTTCATTACAGTTTTTTTAAAGCTTTCTCTTTGATCACTTTTAAGTTTGGTGAAATCACTGTAGAAATCACCATCACCATCCACACTTAACTTTCATTTTCGCCATCACACATTAGGAAAAGATAAATCCAAAAACAAACTAGAAAACTCAAAAATGACAAAAGACTAAGGAAATGGTTATCTAGTATATATAGTACACTTCACTTCGTCAGTTTACGAATCCCAGATTGACATTTTAAATAGCAATTTAGAATACACTAAATTGACCAAACATTTTGGCGCCGTTGCTGGGGAAGTGAAATTAGGTAGCCAATTTATTAAAAAAAAAACAAGAAAATTTAAAGGAAGGAAAATTGATAACCTCTCAAAGTATGCTCTCCTCTTGCACTTAGTGTGATCTGGAGGATCAGAAAAGAGAAAGTTATTGGTTTAATAGTTTCTTGAGTATGCTCTCTTTTTGCACCTAGAGTGACCTGGAAGATCAAAAAGAGAATTATTAGCCCGACTTGAAGAAAAATAAAAATGACATGCATAGAGCAAGAGATTCTAGGGGAAGGTTTTTAGCTAGAGCCAAGAGTTCGATTTTTACAACTCCTTCTACCTCAAGGAATAGACAAGAGACACCTCCATCATCTCCAACCTACAATCCTAGCCCTAGGATTCTTGGAATTCAAGAGACAATAGTTGAGTTAGGAAACTCTTCCTCACCATCCATTGAATCTGAATTAGGAAAAGATTCTTTCTTTTCTTCTACAGGGAGACACATTGTAATTGAAGAAGTAGAATCACCTGAGGAAGAAGAGGGAGAAATTCCTCCTCGTTCGCCATTAATAGAAGAACCAGAGGACTCTGAAATCTCTGAGAAAACTACCATGATAGAAGAGGGAGTTAATGGATTTGGTAGAGGTAGAGGTAGAGGAGGAGGAGGAGGAAATAATGGAGGAGGTAGAGGTAACAATGGGGGAAATAGAGATGGAGATAACTCATTTGGATTTCCTATAGTCGATGAGGATTCTCGAGCAATAATGAAAAAAATTTCACCATCTGTCCTCCCAAACTTTCATGGGTTAAGAAATGAAGATCTTGAAACATTTCTATTTGAGTTTGAGGTCGTGTGTCAAACCTATGATTATTTGGAAGACTCTCAAAAACTCAAATTGTTTCCTTCAACATTGAAAGGAGCTGCTTTGAAATGGTTCATGGGATTACTCACTCAATCCATTAGGACTTGGAATGATATGAAACAAACATTCTTGGATAGATACATGGATTATTGTATGCCTACCAACCACAAGGATGAAGTATTTAAAATGGTACAAAAAAAAGATGAAAACTTGGAGGATTTACTTGAAAGATTCCAATACAATTTGAAAAGAGCAAAGATGAGTAATTTAGATGAGGAAACCTTGAAAGCCCTTCTATTAAAAGCCATTAGAGATGAATGGATAGATATTTTGAACATGATGGGAAAAGGAGACATATCTCAACTTCCACTTCATGACATAGCAGAACTATGTGTCCATCTCTCAAGAGGAAAATCTAAAACTGGAAAAGGGCCTAGAGATCCTTCTCTCTAGAGAAAACAAATCTGCAACTGGATCAGTAAGTAGGGCTGAGATTGGAAATATGCTTGATGAATTCAAAACTGATATCTTAGGGAGTCTTAGTGAGCAACTAGACACTCTTAAGATCCACAATAAGCAGAAAGAAGAAGCTGAAGCTTTAGCCATCTTTTGCCCAAAATGTAGAAAAAAACATGCTCTCAGGGAATGTCCCTTGGATGCAAAAGTTGTAGAAACATGTGTGATTTGTTCAGAGAATCATGAGACCAAGGACTGTCCTTCAATTCCTAGGCTCAAAGCTGTCTTTCAAGAAGATCCAAATACAATTGAGTCTCTCTGTTTTGTTGCAAGGAGACCTTGGCAGGGGCAACAAAATCAAGGGTTTAACAACTCTATGAACTTTCAACCCTCACCAAATTGGAATCCTTGGCAACAACCTTAGTCCCAACCTCAAAATCCTTTTCAATCATGGGTACAAGGTATGCAAAATCCTTATGGGAGATTTGCTCAATTTTATCAATATCCTCCATATTTTCAAAATCAATAGGCTCCACAACTTCCAAATCAAAACCCACAACTATTGTTATACAGCAAATTGTCACTGTCATCCAGTCAGTATCCCTACTGTGTCATAAAATCAAACTCATGCTCTCTGAATTGGCCAAATAACCCACTTTGCCAAAGTTTACTGCATCATCGCGTCTGTTATTAAAATATCCACGCTGACTGGCGGCTCATAATGTATTCAGTGCGTTGCCAGCGCGGAAGCACAACACTTTTCGCGCTGGTCGCATTTTATGAGCCAGCGCACCTTTCCTCTGTATTGGGTTGCGCTGACATGACTTTCCTAGTTATTGAGGTGCGACGTCAGCGCGCCAGTTACCTTATAATCCGCGCTGATCCTGTTTGGGCGAATTTGTTCTAACAGCCAACCTTCCAGATGACTCCAGACCTGGTTGTTGGCCTTGTGAGTATCGCCCTCCCTTCTATGGCATGTCTGTTCGTCATATGGGCCACCTTTCTTGGAGATAAGCTTATCCTTCCACCCTCCATGGAGACTCCTCCTATATATTTCTCCACCATTACTATCAGCAGCTAGTTTTTGGAGATAGTTTTTGACATCAAGGAATTCATAGTGTTTTGTGTGCTGCTGCTAGTAGGTAGTTGGTGTGAGAAAGTGTGGATTGCTAGAGAGCTAGAGAAAGGTTAGGAAGTCTTAGAGCTTTGTGTGAGAGAGAGTTGCTTGACTTGGGAGATCCACTTCTTGGGTGAATGCTTATGAGATCTGCTGGCTGGACCCTCTCGAGAAGGACGCAGCGTCAGAACAATGGTTGTATCTTTCTCTAATTATTCATTAATAATAAACGACTGCTATTATAGTTCCAATCTCATTGTTGATTATAGTGATGTTGATTTATTTCCTTTCTAACTGAAATATAGTTGTGCCTTGGTGGATTTTTTGCTTGTATCTATTTCTTCCTTTGCATGTGCAGGTGTCCGTTTGCAAGGGTCGCTAGGATTGTGACCTGCCGGAGCGAGGGAGCGGGAATACCAACTCTGCTTCGACTATAGTGTGGGATTCCAGGTTGGTCTTCTTAATTCACCTTTAACGTACAACTAGGAACTTGCGTAGTAGCGTGATTGATTGTTGCTAGACCCATGCTGGGCTAGTAGGGATCGCCTCTATCCGTAGAGGGGATTTACCTCTCCAACAATTTGGCGACTCCGCTGGGGAGTCTTGTCTATGTCTCTTGTTGTTCATCCTTGTTTTTGAGTTTGATTGTTACTCTCTTGTCAAGATTGGGGATTGTTTTCTCTGCTTTTAAACTTCCTGGGCCCATCTGGGAAGTGCCTTAATTGTCTAAAGAGTTTCTACCTTTGGTTTGGGAGCTTTTGCTTTGATTCTACTTGTTTTTTACCCTCAGCGCGGTTTAATTCAAAACAGACGCGCTGACGTCGCATACCTGCTTCTTTGTTTTCCTTGTCGTCGCGCCTGTACGTCAAACAGTCGCGCTGACCTCGTTTTTGAGACAGCGCGCTTATCCCGTGTGCTTCCGCGCTGACGTCGCAAAGTTGCTACAGGCCTTCTCTTGTCAGCGCCGAGTTGCTGAAGGCCACCCGCGCTGATCCTGTAGAATTCATTTTTGTCCAAATTAGCCTCCTGAACCTGTTGCTTTGACTTTCCCCTCTTCTTTCCACTTGGTCTATGACTTGTTTTTCATTATCTGAACTCTGAGATACTTGTTTGCGAAGTCTTGTTCCACAGGGTTTCATTTTTGCTCATTTTTCGGTTTTGCAAGTACCTTCCTCTTTGCTTTCGCTGCTTGGTTTGTATCTTGGCCATGACTTTTACAGTTGCTGGGTTGTGTTGAATCTTTAATTGACTGGTTGTAACTCTCATCCTCCGGGTGTTCACTTTTCTCCATTGATTTCGCACTCTAGCCCTAGGGCATCTAGTGGCCGTGTGTGTGTCAAGCCTTCCGTAGGGATCTTGTTTTTTGTTTGACCAGCCAACTTCAGATTTGTGCTTTACACCTGTTTAGTGATTGCTGAAGTTCTTTTGGTTGTGTTTCCGGGCAGTTTTGCTTCCTCCTTGCTTGGATTCCTGTTTGTCTTGCCGAGCTTAGATCACATAGCTCGTGCGAAACTTGGTTTTCCTTTTGATTTGGAAATCTCTTTTGGATGTTTTGGGAACTTTGTGTGCTTTCATTAAGTGTTTTTCTTGGTGTTCCGGTTCCTCCAAATTAATTTTAGATGCTTTGTGCCATTGAAAAAACAAAAACAACAAACTAGTAGCTTTGCTTTCGATAGTTGAAAAGGAAAAGAACATTTCATTGATTCGCATTTTCAAAAGAAAAGTTTCCTTTCCTTGCTTTTAGCTGCATTAGGTTGTTTGCTTGCTTGTGTTCATTTTGTTTGATTGAAAAATTCTTTACTCTCTCATAGCTAGAATTCATCGAACGAAATGATATTCTTTGGCATGTAGTTTGCATCTAGGTAATTGTGAGAGAACACACGATAGGACCTGAAATCGAAACTTAATTCAAGATCAACCATAAAATAAACTGAATAAATCTAAAAACGCATTGGAACTTAACGCAAATATCTAGAGGTCTAGGCTAGAGACGTGTTCCGGCGTCGTTAAACCTGGTACCTTACCGTCGAGTGGTTGGGTGATTCCTCCACGGTGAAACGATAAGTGCCAATACGGACTGTGCTCCCACGTACCGTCGCGTATATATTGGGAGACCCCTATAGGACTGAAGCCTTTATCCATAGGAAGCCGTGTCGGCCGCCCTACGATTCGCAATGCAGTGAACACAGCATTCACGAAGATTGACCACCCGTACCCTAAAAAGTATTCTGTGGTTTTGCGAAAAGTTTGGCACACCCTCTACCTAGAATTCCAGAGCAGTCACTTTTGATCCTTTTCGGACTCCCTAAACGAAAAGGTGCCTGTGAGCGTCTTGTCACTTCGTGCTCATTAAACATTCGAAGGAGACTGGAGTCATCTTTTCGTCCTTTTCTCGACTCCTGAAACATGAAAAGGTCAAGTTTAATTCCAGTGTCTTAAAAATTTATTCGGCCACGATAACATTTCCTGGTTAGATCTTGTGTGCGCTAGTTTGAGTAGGGTTTTTATCGTTAGTTTCCTTTAGGTTTTGTGTGGGGTTTGTCATCCTGGCTGACCCGTCAACCCCCGGTCCAAGTGATCAAGGTTCTCCATCTTCTGTCGCTCCCGAGGTACCAGTTGTAAGCGATACTCTTTCTATCATCCCGAGTATCCAGCCTATCAACGTACGTGCCCCAGGCGACCCAGATTACGTAGAAGATTGGAACCCTACTTGGGAAGGCGACGAGGACGATTTTCTTACCCCTCCCGGTATGTCGTCTCCGATGTCTAACGTGGGGGAGAACTCTCCCAGTGCCAGTGAGACACCCGTGGTTACAGACATTGAAACTCCCATCCCAGCTACTTCTCCACTCCCCCCGCGATATTCGTCGGTAAGGGATAGAATAGCTGCCAGGAAGCCTTCCACGACTATATGGGATCCTAGTGTCATTGCTACCACGGAGCCTTTTGTGTCGCAACCCCATTCTACTCCTGTTACCTCAGTTCCCACACAACCAACTGTTTGTGTAGCATATTCGACTCCGGTCGTCAGTGCCGTCTCAGCGTCTTCATCTACAAACCCTGGTGCTGGTCCCTCTCACAGTCAAGTAAGTAGTGGCCAGCCGGTGCTTTCATCAGGAGTCGTCGATCCTGCACAGAGTGCTCAACCCTCTTCCGGACCTGTTCCAGGAGCAGGGCCGTTCGATGTTCATGGGCAACCCATTGTGGACCCGAATTACCAAGGTCCACTCTTTTATTATGATGCTAACGGTCAGTATCTCGAGCACGTCCAATCCCTGCCTCGTCAACCTTTCGAAGAAGTCTCGACACTGTTGGACGTTTCTTATGATCCCGTTACTCATACTTTTCGTGGGCGCCGGCCAATTCCTGGACAGCCCCAAGGACCACCCAATCTAGGCCAGCCACCTTATGTGCAAGCCCCCCAAGGGCAACCACTTTATGGCCAGCCTTACCCAGGGCAATCTGGGGGCCCACAAGGACAACCCTACCCGGGACAACCTTCGGCCATGGGAGGTCCATCCTTTTCATATCAGAGTCAACCTTCTGGTTACCCAGGGCAACCTGGTACCCAGCAAGGTTATCCGTCTGGTCAGCCAGGGCAGCCTTACATCCAACAAGGCCAACCTGGTCTCCAGCAGAATTATCCCTCTGGACAAGCTGGGCAAAATTATAATCCTCAAGGTCAACCAGCTTTCCAGCAGGGGTATCCTTCTGGGCAAGGGGGGCAGCCTTACGTTCAGCAAGGCCAACCCATTGCTCAGCCTAGTTATCCTTCTGGGCAAGGGGGGCAGCCTTACGTTCAGCAAGGCCAACCCACTGCTCAGTCTGGTCATCCTTCTGGGCAGGCAGGACAACCCTACGTTCAACAGGGCCAACCTACTGCTCAATCCATGAATCCTCCTGGGCAGGGCGGGCAACCCTCCGTTCAGCAGGGCCAACCCACTGCTCAGCCAGTACATTCTTCCGGGCAAATGGGCCAGCCTTCTATACAGCAAGGCCAACCCATTGTCCGCCCTAGTAATCCATCTGGGCAGACTGGCCAACCGCAAGGTCAACCAGCTGTCCAGCCTGTTCGACCATCTGTTCCGCAAGGACAACCCTTGGTTGTTCAAGGGCAACCTGGCACCCAGCAAGTACGTCCTTCTGGGCAGGCAGGTTCATCCCAAGTCCAACCAGGCCAACCTTCCGGCCAGATCGTCTCAGCTCAACCGGTTCAAGGACAATATGCTGGGCCCCAAACTCAAATGGGTTATCAAATGCAAGGCGGGCCACAGCCCCAACCTTCCTACCAAGCGCAGCCTCCTTATCAGGCTCAGTATGGAGCTCAGCAACCGTATGGCTACCAGCAACCCCAGGGGCAAACTCAATTTGCCCCGTATCAAAATTATCAACAACCGCAGGCTACTCCTTACCAAAATTATCAGTATGCTGCACCTGCAGGTCAAGTTGCTAATACATGGGGAGCTGGGGGGCAGAATCAGGGACAACTGTCCGCATATGGTCAAAATTCGTATGGACAGAATCCTTATGGGCAAGGTCCCTATGCACCAGGTCCTTTTGGGCCAGGTCCATCTGGACAAAGTCCATGGGGGCAACCACCACCTGGTTGGAACCCTGGTACTGCTCCGCTTCCACAGCCACAAATGTCCTTTAACCCGCAATTGCCATTCTTAGCAACGTTGGAACTTCCAGATGTGTCCAAGTTAACAAATGATCCCATTTTGCATAATCCATATTGGCCACAAGTTCCAACTAAAATACCCGGTGATTGTCCAAAGTTTGACGGCAAAGCTGGTGAAGATCCTCAGGCCCATGTCATGACTTATCACCTTTGGTGTTCATCGAATTCATGGCTTGATGACTCTATCCGGCTTCGCCTCTTTCAGAGGACTCTCACTGGTTCAGCTGCTAAATGGTATATTGAGCTGAATCGCGGCATGTTTCAAGATTTCAACTCGCTGGCTATGGCTTTCTTGACTCATTTTCAGTTACCCATTCGGTACGAGACGGGGACACATCTCCTCACGTCTCTCAAACAGGATACGGCTACGCACATATCTGATCATATACATGAATGGAGAAGGCGTCGTCGCTTGATCAAATTCTGGATTCCTGATCAACTCCTGACCGATTGGTTCACAACCTCCTTTGTCCCTAAAATTGCAAAAGATATCGCCATGGGAGCTTGTGTAACTGAAGAGCAAGCGATCGCGCGAGCTTAGTACCTAGACTTAGTGTACTCTCAGTTAGGTACTCTATATGAGTATTTGCCAGATGCCCCGAGGCCTGGACAAACCAAAGCTTCACCAAAACCATCTGTTGATGGAGTCATTGGTTCTGTGAACTCGTCACCGAAGAAATCTGCCGCGAACTCTGGGAAACAAAAGCAGAATGCTTCTAATGAAAATGCTTCTCAGAGCCAATCTAAGTCTGGAAGTACCTCCGAGGTAAACGCCGTTCAGTCCACCGCGGCGGATAAATCCTCAAAAGGGAAAAAGAAAGGGAAAGCTAAAGAGAAATCTGGACAGCCCAAGCAGGATGCCCCTAAGGCTCCCTCCGAGGAAGGAGCCAAGCGAAAACCTAAGTATCCTTGTCTCATCTGCGATGAGGATCACTACACTAAGGACTGCCCTAGGCGGTCCGAAGTTAGTCGATTATTGAAAGGCGCTCCTGGGACTCCTGCCGTGCTTAAAGAGCCTTTCCCTTCCCAGCAGACTCAAATGGTGGCAGATCCGTCTCAATCATCTTCCTCGTTCGGTTCTCAAGTGTTCATGGCTGGAACCATTCCCGTCCATGTTTCCACTCGAGCAAAGGACTATCCATCTAATGCCGGGAAAGAGCCGGAGGTTCCCTCCAGCGCTCCTCCGTCCAGTTCTGGTCCTCTCCATATCGAAAGGCCCAGCGCTGAGACGATCCCCCGACCCCCTCCGAAAGGTGTACTCAGGAAGTCATCTTATAACCCTAATGCTCGTGCTGCCCAGCACTATAGCATTGTCGAGGACTTAGCCCAGGCTCCGTCTGCTATGTCCGCATTAGAAGTCCTCCAGAGCTGCCCCTCCCAGAGGAAGTCCCTGCTATCAGCTATTGGTGGCATCGACCCGACAGATTCAGAATTGATTTCTTTTGATCTCGAGGGTTTTACGCAGAGATTGCCTCACCAAGTTGCTTTCCTTATACAGGTAATCATCAATAGCAAAACAATCCATCGTACGGTTATTGATGAAGGTGCCTCAACCTGCATCATGTCTGTTGCTTGCTGGAAAGCTCTTGGTTCTCCTGCTTTGAGTCAGTCTTCTACGACCTTAGAGGCCTTCGATGGAAGAGAATCTCGTCCATTTGGTATCCTCCAACGCTTGCCCATTTCTTTAGAAGGGAAAACCGTAGAGGTAGAGGTTGAAGTTGTTGACGCTAATCTCACTTACAACCTCCTCCTCGGACGGAGCTGGACATATGCCATGCAGGCCGTGGCTTCCTCCTTATTCCGTGTCATTCGTTTCCCTCACCAGGGGAAGATTGTCACAGTGGACCAGCTCTCTTTTTTCGCCTCTTCTTCTGAAGGAAATGTGCCATTCGTGGAGCATACTTCTAAATCTCTTGAGAGTGTGGGTGCCGGATTGTTCAAAGATCCCACTTTGATGGGAGTCTTTCCCCTCCCACCTCCAAATCTCGCCCCTATCAACATGATCTCTGTACGTTCTGATCCGTGGGTTCTTCCTCCTGCGAATCAGGAAGACTCTTGGGGTGATATGATGCCGTTGAGTCCTGCCGAGCTCAACTACATCGAGATTGTCGCTGCATCGGCTCCCCCTGATGAACCTGCTCTCACGAGTAGTGTTCCCGATTCATATGATCATTTCCCTTGGCTAGGAGACGAGCCTACTTCGGACCCTTTGAAGGAGATATTCCCGTCCGATGAGGCCATCATAGAGACAATGTCTCTAGAAGAGCCCCCTTGGTCAGATCACCACCATCGCTCTTCGTTTCTCCCTCCCCATCCGGAAATGACCGCATGTCTCGAGCGGTTTGCTTCATGTGTCCCATCTCCGCCCCTCCAAACACCTATTCAGCTATATCAAGTGTCTTCTGAGGGAAATTTGGGCAATATCACGCAAACCCAACCTATCGACATCTCTGTCAAACCAGGGATCGTCGAGCATATCCATATCGAGTCACTTGCACTCCAGAGGAAGTTCAACTCTATACTACTTTATTTCGCGAGTTTCGTGATGTCTTCGCATGGTCTTACGAGGAAATGCCTGGCATCGATCCCAGTATAGTGGTGCACGAAATACCTACATATCCAGGTGCTAAGCCTGTTCGCCAGCGCTTACGCCCTGTGCACCCCCGAAAGGCTGCAGCCATCAAGGCCGAAGTCGAAAAGCTCCTTAATGCTGGTTTCATTTACCCCATTCCCCTTACGGATTGGGTGTCCAATATAGTCCCTGTGAATAAAAAGCAGGGCACTATCCGGGTCTGTGTTGACTACCGCGATATCAATCGTGCTTGTCCAAAGGATAACTTCCCTACGCCCTTCATCGATCAGCTTATTGATGACTGTGCAGGAAGCGAAATTTACTCGTTCATGGACGGCTTCTCTGGCTATAACCAGATCAACATAGCACCCGTGGACCAGCATAAGACGGCTTTTATTTGTCCTTGGGGTACCTTCGCTTATAAGAAGCTCCCTTTCGGTCTTAAGAATGCCGGTGCCACTTTCCAGCGTGCGATGTCTTATGCTTTTCACGATATCCGTCACATCGTACAACCTTACCTGGATGACCTTCCAGCTCATTCAGCTAAGCGTCAAGACCATCCCTCTCATCTTCGCGAAATTTTCCTCCGCTGTCGACACTATCGAATTAGGCTTAATCCTCATAAGTGTGTCTTCTGCGTGGAGTCTGGCCGACTGCTCGGGTTTATCGTCTCCCGAGAAGGCATCCGTCTGGATCCCCTCAAAGTCGAGGCCATCTTGAACCTTCCTCCCCCTGCCTCTTTGCAGCAATTGCAGAGCCTGCAGGGAAAAGCGAATTTTCTTAGACGATTCATCCCGAATTATGCCGAGGTGGCTAAAGGCTTCACACGGTTATTAAAGCGAGACACACCCTTTCGATGGGATGCTATCGCTCAGGAGTCTTTCGAGCGACTCAAGGACCTCCTTGTCTCGGCTCCACTCTTAAGACCTCCGAACTATCACCGTGATTATATTCTCTATTTAGCTGCCGCCGATACCACCATCGGCATGGTTCTAGTGCAGGATGACGATGCTGGCAATGAGCACGTAATCTATTATCTTAGTCGCAATCTTTTGGATACAGAAACTCGCTACGCGTATGTCGAGAAGTTGGCATTGGCAGCTGTTTGCGCCGTCCAACGGTTCCGGCACTATATCCTATTGCGTACTACGACCGTGATTTCCGACTGCAACCCAATGACCTACATTTTGTCACGTCAGTTACTGGGGGGCAAATACTCGAAGTGGATTGTGATCCTCCAAGAGTTTGACTTGGAATTTACTGCTGCCAAGTCAAAGAAGTCTCTGGTCTTTGCCGAGTTACTCTGTTCTTTGCCATCTCATTCTGCACCATCCCGTCTGGAAGAGCATATCCCGGATGAAACCTTGTTTCTCATCAGCACCCTCGACCCTTGGTACGGGGACATCATCGTATATTTGCAGACGTCTTCCTTCCGTCCCAATGTATCGAAAGATGCTAGACGAAGGATTCGTCACCAATCTCAACCCTATCGCATTATTGGCGATACCCTGTACCGCATCGGCGTTGACTCTGTTCTCCGCCGATGTTTAACTCATGAGGAGGCTGAGCGAGTGTTGAATGACTGTCACTCCGGTGCTTGTGGCGGTCACATGTCCGGCTATGCTACCGCCCAGAAAATTCTCCGCGCTGGTTATTTCTGGCCTTCTATCTTCAAGGATTGCATCCTTGCCGTTCGTGCATGTCATGAATGCCAGGTTTACCATCGGAAAATGCGTGCACCTCCTACACCACTGCATCCTGTTGTTATCGTAGGTCCATTTGCCAAATGGGGCATCGATTATACATCCTGTAACCCTCGTTCGGCTAGGGGGCATGGGTTTATCATCATTGCTGTGGATTATTTCACCAAATGGGCCAAAGCAATGCCTACACTGAACGAAGACGGTTACACAGCGGCGCAGTTTTTGTTTAATCATGTCATTACTCGGTTCGGAGTCCCTCAGGCTATCGTCACGGATCACGGAAAACATTTTTGTAATCACATGATGACGGAACTAACGACCCAGCTAGGCTTGCGTCAAGATAGCTCGACGCCGTATTACCCTCAATCCAACGGCCAAGTTGAAGCTGTGAACAAAGTTTTGATCACAATGCTCCAACGTACCGTGAATACGCACAAGTCTAACTGGCATCTGATGCTGTTCCCTGCCTTGTGGGCTTACCGGACCTCTGTGAAGGACGCCACCGGTTTCACTCCTTTTCAGCTTGTTTATGGACTGGAGGCCACCCTTCCTGTTGAGTGTGAGATTCCTTCGTTGAAGTTAGCTGTCGAGTTGCTCCCCAACACCACTCCGGTGGAGGAACGGCTTCTCTATCTAGAACGGCTAGACGAGACCCGTCGCTTAGCTTCTCTAGCTATTGAAGCGCAAAAGAAAAGGGTTAAGGCTCATTTCGATAATACCATTCAACCCCGTTCCTTTGTTGAGGGTGATCTAGTACTGCTCTACGATCAAGCTAAGGATAAGCTGGGGGCAGGAAAACTCGAATCCATGTGGCTAGGCCCCTATATTGTGAAACGAGTTTTGCAGAAAGGCGCATATGAGCTGATCGACTACGAAGGAAACCCTCTCGACAAGCCCCGCAACGGGCTCTATCTCAAAAAATATTATGCATGATTTCGTGCACCTAGTTTGTACATACGCGTGTTTTTACAAGTGTGTTGTGTGTGCATGATTTCGTTTTTGCTTTGGTGTGAAGGCGTGTTTGCCTCTTATTATGTTTTCTGTTTCTTGTGCAGATGTCTAGTGCACCTTATGTTGGTTTCGCTGATGGCGCCTGCCGTAGCACTTGCAATTTGTCTTCTGCGGCGTGGGTGATCTACGATCCTCACGGAGAATTGATAGACCTTCAAGGTGTCTGCCTGGGTCGTACCACTAACAACGTTGCCGAATACAGCGCTGTAATTGAATTACTTGCCGAAGCAGTTGACCTCGGCATCCGGGAATTGGTGGTGAACCTGGACTCTCAGCTGGTCGTCCATCAACTTAACGGGCGATATTCCGTCAGAGACCAACGCATACTAAGGTTGTATCTACGTGTAAGATTGTTAGAACGGAATTTTGATTACATTACTTATCAACACATTCCGAGACGATTAAATACGTTGACTGATGCATTGGCAAATCGTGTGTTAGATAGACATTTGCGTAATAGATAAACATCATACAAGAAGATATAGACAGCATAATAAGACCATAAGCATGTGTAAATAAATTTTCCAAGCATAGTTTGCATGTGTGTGTGCTTTTAAGCTTGCAAAAAATATAAAAAATACATGGATCACGTGTTGTGCAACTGATACATTAGATCACATTTGTATTAGACATTTGCATAGCATATTAAAAAACATCATCATATGTAAAAAGATCCATCAAAAATCGGTATGTATATATATCGTGTGGCGCTCGAAGGCGCTCAAAAATAAGTGTATATGTCCAAAAATACAGCCGGTATCCTCAGTACATCTGAGTCATGTGTCTCTCAATACATCAGTGGAAATAAAACCTAGGTAACTACTGAGCTGGGTTATGCTCCCTATAGTATTCAGCTGCCCGTGCCACCCGCCTTAAGAGGCGGTGCACCCTGGGTTCCACCCCCACTGTGTGGATCTGATGGGCTAAGGGGACCTCCTCGACCCCCTGGTAATCTGGCACTCCCTCCAGCAAACCCTCAAGGTTGCGAGCTACAGTCTCCGATGTGTCAACTCCTGGAGGAACTAATGCCAGGGCTCCAGCTCCTTGCCCCTCTCGCCGTGCCTCTGGGGCTAGGCCGATGGGTCTAACAGGTCCAACATCTGCACACCGTAACATTTGTCAAGACATGTACATGAAAAATCAAAAAACATTAAAAAATTAAAAAGTGATCAAGTGTCGTACCTCCGTCATCCCAACGCTCTCCTGCGGGCAGTGGCATATCAAGATCGTTGCGGAAGTCCATACCTGCATATGGCCAATCCTCTATGAAAATGATCTACTGCTCCAACCACTCTCGAAAGAACAATCCCCAAGCAGCTGGACGGCCACCACCTCTGCGTGGCATGATGCGGGCCCATCGAGTGGCCCTCGTCTCCCGGGGACCTCTAGGTGGATCCACGGCCATAGTCTGCAGCCGTATAGCTGGCACCCGCTCCAGAATGAGTGGGAGTAAGAGCGACCCGTAGCCAAACTATTTCGTCTCCCCGCGACGACAGTTGCTGAGTTGCCTCTTCATGCTGTTGGTCACCGCCGTGGCCCAGTCAAACACAGTAGGCTGTAAGCACTCAAGAGCTAGCAGTAGGTGGGTCTTCGAGGCCTCATGGTTGGCCAAGCTTCCGGCTGTCCGGGTTACCATAAAAAGGATGGTGCAAAGAACTATATTGGTAACCGTGGGAATTGACACCTTCCCGCTCCGCGATTTCGCTGCCTCTAGACATACTCGAGCCATGAGCTGGTCGAGGGTCTCGCCGCTGGGCCGTTGCCCCTCCATGATAGGCCTCTGGCCCCGGCGTGACAATCCAGTCAAAAAATATATGTCCATATGGTCGAACTCAATGTATTTACCTCGGATGGTGAACTTGCTGTCTATCGGGTTCCATGCCCTGATCAAGAACTCAAGTAGGTCATGCTGAGCTCTCAGACGTGGAGTAAGGAAGAATTTCAAGAATCCGCACGCCCGCATAGCATCTCGGCAATCCGCACGTGCATAAGCAGCTACATCCTCGAGATGATGGGCCCTCTCTTGCCACTGAAAGGCCATTGCGTCCTGCATGAGCATTGAAAAATATTAGAGTGCTGGCTAATAAAGTTTTCACGTTCAAAACTTAAAAAACATTTTTTTACAGCGCCAACGCGGCTGTTTTTAAAACAGCCGTGCTGACAATGGCAGTGCTTTGTATTTTCTCCAGGTCAGCGCGGAAGAACACGGGTTTTCCGCGCTGACCGGGAAGGTGGTACGTGTAATTTTAATTCGATCAGCGCGGACCCGCGCGGGAAATCCGCGCTGACCGAGAGCGCACCAACGCTCAAAGAAATTGCCCAAACGGCCAATTCCCACCGTTAAAATGCTTGAAAAAGGACTCAAAAGAGAGCGCATGGCAAGGGGAACCTACCTGGAGCAAGCCGTTCGGTGAATGGTGTCCGCACGAGGAAGAATTGGCTCCGTCAACTTCGCAGCTTCACAACGTTCTCAAAGGCTCAATATGGTAACTATGGTAAAAATGACTATTTACCCTTCTATTTATAGTAAAAATGGCTAATTTAACTATAGATTTTACGAATATGGGTTTTTGTCATGCTTTTACCATGGATTTAGCGCTTTTGTCAATGTATTATGCCTTGATGCATGTTTTATTATGATTTTCAACATATCGAATGGATTTATGTGGGTATTTTTACTGTGCAGGTTCTCAGACACGGTGAAGTCATAATGGTCCTAAATACACTTGATCCCAAAAAATGTCGTCTTTGAGCTCTTTTCTGACATGAAACAAGAAAATATGGCCGAGCTTCCTTTCAGCTCGTTAAAAGGAACGAGAGGCGGTCGTTTTAACGCTCTTTTTCCGACCGTTTAACTTAAAAAGATTGCCGGGTGTTTGTCGTTTCACACTCGTTATCGGCTCTAAAACGACGTGCTTCTGACCGCTTTTTTACTTTTTCGGGTCGAAGTCACTATTTACGAAAAGTACTCCTCGATCATTTTGGTCGGGCGGTTCTTTCGGGTATTGTTTTATACTTTTTCGGGCCCGAGAGACACAACTTTACGAAAAAGGACCCCCTGGAGTCTCCTTTCCGCTGTCTTTTCAGACTCTCTAAACAGGAAAAGACGCCGAGTTTTTCCGTCGTCAGACTCGTTAAAACTTAATGACATCGGGTATTGTCGAAATGACACTTCTTCAAGCATATGCTATCCCCGTCAAGCTTGTCATCCAAAAATAATCGGGGTACCTGCCAGAAATGGTGGGGAAAATGGAACTGTAATCATAGTCGTGTCGGCAGTATGTCGCTCTTGAACATGGCACTCCTCTGCTTCATGTCTGGGTGGGACCATCTCATCTTGTTTTTCACTAGCTTCCGTGGGTTTTGGGTTATCATATTTGACCTCTCATCTGCTCATTTGCCTTGTCACCATGACCGTCGCTCATTTGATGCCAAATACTGCCAAAGTCCGCTATTGTGCCGCCGATATGTTCAAGAGAAGTTGACCTCTGCAGAGTTACAACCTACCCTTGACGCCTCACATACTTCTAATTCATCACATTAATCTTCCTTTGTCTCGTGTCGATGATGTGGGAAACATTATGGCCCACCTTCGATCAAGGTTACCTCCTGTCGACCTCAGCTCATTATCCAGGATGGTGACTTAGAGACCCCTTCTAGGTGCCTTAGAGCCTGCATACCTCAATGGCAAGTTCTTCGTGTTGGACGGGTGGTTTTCATCATTGGCCTCCGATCGAATGATTCCGCGGGTGTTCGATGCCAGCTCATTGATTCGCATGCCGTGGATTGTACCTATAGTACCTTGAGGACCATTGTCATTATTGGTGGCCCCTCTCGCGTCTGTTAACAGTTTTCATCATTGACTGGTAATCAGACGATGTTCATGCATGTTCGACTTCAACTCATGTATTCACGTGCTTGAACTTGTACTTTGTTCAGATTGGGATGGAGTGCAAGACCCTGGTTCTAGTCTCTTGTCAGCCAGGCTGCGATTTTTGTGGATTTATATTACATGACTCGTTGATGGATGGCTGGGACCATACCTGAGTCTTTTAGGATGGCTGCGACCATACCTTGTTATCATCATGGTCTCTTCAGCTGGGTGGCTGCGTCCATACTACAGACCTTTCTTTGTATGTCTTTTAGGATGGCTGCGGCCATGCCTAGACTACATGTAATCATGCTATCAGTGGTATATATGTGCAGGTCCTTCCTGGTGGTGTTCCAGTTCGGTAGTTTTGTAAAGCATTTCACCCCTCCCACTCTCTCGGGATTCATGCTTTAGGGGGCATCTGTTACACAGCAAATTGTCACTGTCATCCAGTCAGTATCCCTACTGTGTCATAAAATCAAACTCATGCTCTCTGAATTGGCCAAATAACTCACTTTGCCAAAGTTTACTGCATCAGCGTGTCTGTTATTAAAATATCCGCGCTGACTGGCGGCTCATAATGTATTCAGTGCGCTGCCAGCGCGGAAGCACACCACTTTTCCGCGCTAGTCGCATTTTATGAGCCAGCGCACCTTTCCTCTATATTGGGTCACGCTGACATGACTTTCCTAGTTATTGAGGTGCGACGTCAGCGCGCCAGTTACCTTATAATCCGCGCTGATCCTGTTTGGGCGAATTTGTTCTAACAGCCAACCTTCCAGATGACTCCAGACCTGGTTGTTGGCCTTGTGAGTATCGCCCTCCCTTCTATGGCATGTCTGTTCGTCATATGGGCCACCTTTCTTGGAGATAAGCTTATCCTTCCACCCTCCATGGAGACTCCTTCTCCTATATATTTCTCCACCATTACTATCAGCAGCGAGTTTTTGGAGATAGTTTTTGACATCAAGGAATTCATAGTGTTTTGTGTGCTGCTGCTAGTAGGTAGTTGGTGTGAGAAAGTGTGGATTGCTAGAGAGCTAGAGAAAGGTTAGGAAGTCTTAGAGCTTTGTGTGAGAGAGAGTTGCTTGACTTGGGAGATCCACTTCTTGGGTGAATGCTTATGAGATCTGCTGGCTGGACCCTCTCGAGAAGGACGCAGCGTCATAACAATGGTTGTATCTTTCTCTGATTATTAATTAATAATAAACAACTGCTATTATAGTTCCAATCTCATTGTTGATTATAGTGATGTTGATTTATTTCCTTTCTGACTGAAATATAGTTGTGCCTTGGTGGATTTTTTGCTTGTATCTGTTTCTTCCTTTGCATGTGCAGGTGTCCATTTGCAAGGGTCGCTAGGATTGTGACCTGCCAGAGCGAGGGAGCGGGAATACCAACTCTGCTTCGACTATAGCGTGGGATTCCAGGTTGGTCTTCTTAATTCACCTTTAATGTACAACTAGGAACTTGCGTAGTAGCGTGATTGATTGTTGCTAGACCCATGCTGGGCTAGTAGGGATCGCCTCTATCCGTAGAGGGGATTTACCTCTCCAACAACTATCATTGCCATTTCAACAACAACAACATTCTCAACAAAACCCAAATTCTCAACTCTTGCTTCCATTCCAACAGAAGTCAAATCAACTTCCTTCTCAGCCATTACCAAACCCCAATAATAAAAACCCTCAAAATGCTTACATGATAGAAGGTCAACAATTTCTTGCCTATATGATTGTTCCTCTCAATGATGTACAACTCAGATCTGGTAGAGTTCTAGATAAACCTTCTATAGATGCCCAAAATCAAAGCATTTCTGAGGAAGAATCTCTTGAAGCCAATAAGGGTTTTGAAGCATCTCTTCAAAACCCAAACAATCAGAAAGAAAAATAAGAACTAACCCCTACAACTCCTATAGTTGAGCAACCTGTATCTTCATCCACACCTCCTTTTCCTGAAAGATTACAAATTGAAAAAGGGGTGGAAAAACAAATCTTGTTTCCTGACTATGATTTTCTAGATGAATTGAAGAATGTCTGTATCAAGATTCCCTTGTTACAAGCCATTAAAGAGATTCCTATTCTAGAAAAAACAATAAAGGAGTTGAGTCTTAAAAGACCAGGAAGGAAACCTAGAGACACAAGAAGAATCCACCTGGTAGGGAAAATTGCAGACATCATGATGGGAAAAATTACTATGCAGAAGTATGTAGAACCCGGTAGTCCAATTGTCAAAACACATATCAATGGGGTTGAAATTCCAAACACTTTGATTGATTTAGGGGCTGCTATCAACATTATGAGTAGATAGACTATGGAACAGCTGAAACTTCCTAATATTCTCTTTACACCTACTTTACTGCAACTTGCAGATCGATCAATTATTAAACCAGATGGTGTATTAGAAGACATTTCAGTCTCCTTAGACTCTTGGGAATATCCAGTGGATTTCATGATTTTAACTCCCAAGAGTAATTTAGGAGGACATCCTCTCATTTTAGGAAGACATTGGCTAGCCACAACCAATGCTTTCATCAGTTGTAGGTCTAGGGATATGTATATTTCTGATGGTAATTCGAAAAAGAAATTCAATCTGTATCCTCTAGCAAAAGCAGTCACAGAAATAGGAGATAATGAATGGATTGATGATGAAGATACTATACAACCTGTCTTTACCATCTCTGAAGTTAGTGAAGATAGTCAAATTCTAAACACATTAGAAAATTTTGAAACATCTTCAGAATATGACCACACACAATTTCAGTTAGATTCTGACATTGAGTATCTATCATCTAGACAAATGTCTCTTTTCTCTATGGAAGAATTTGGTAGTTCCGCCATTGAGATCTTTCCAGGAAAAACATTGAATATCAACAAAAATTTGGAAAGATCACAATAGGAAGAACTAACCAAAATCTTGCAAAAACATTCTACTCCATTTGCATGGGAGTATACCGATATGAAAGGTATTGACCCTAAGACTTGCATTCATCACATCTATATTGAGGAAAACAGTAGACCAATCAGACAACCTCAGAGAAGGATGAATCCAAACCTTAGGGAGATAGTGAAAGAAGAGCTCCAAAAGTTACTTAATGTGAACTTCATTTATCCAATTTCAGATAGCCGATGGGTTTCTTCTTTGGTTATAGTACCTAAAAAGAATGGTAAATGGAGAGTATGCATTGATTACAGGGAATTGAACAAAGCAACTTTGAAGGATCACTTTCCTTTACCCTTTATCGATCAGGTATTAGATACTTTAGCAGGCAAAAAGTATTTTTCATTTTTGGATGGTTTTAGTGGTTACAATCAGATTCAGGTAGCACCTGAAGATCAGGACAAGACCACATTTACCTGTCCATGGGGAACTTTTGCTTATCGAGTACTTCCTTTTGGATTATGCAATGCACCCGCAACATTTCAAAGGGCAGTACTAGGAATATTTTCTGGTCTAATCCATGATTGTGTAGAGGTGTATATGGATGATTTTACAGTTTATGGTAATTCGTTTGAAGAGGCATTAGAGAATTTGGAAAAAGTCCTTATAAGATGTAAAGAAACAAACCTATCATTAAGTCATGAAAAATGCTTTATGATGTTTACTAAAGGGATTGTTTTAGGACATCATATTTCAGGAGATGGGATTAAAGTTGATAGATCAAAAGTTGAAGTCATCTCCAAGTTGCCTATTCCAAATTGTCAAAAAGATGTTAGAAGTTTTCTTGGATTTACTGGATACTATAGAAGATTTATTGAAAACTTCACCAAAATAGCATCTCTACTCTTCAAATTACTTACAAAAGATTTTGAATTCAAATGGGATCATGATTGTCAATCTGCATTTGAAACTTTGAAAACAAGAATATCTGAAGCACCCATTTTGAGAGGTCCAAATTGGAAACTTCCTTTCCATATTTCCACAGATGCTTCAGATACAGCTCTAGGAGCTGTGTTAGGACAAAAGGATTTAGTTCCTTATGCCATTTACTACACCAGTAAAAATTTTACTCCCACTGAGTTAAACTATACTGTGACTGAGAAAGAGTTCTTAGCTGTTGTTCATGCAATCAATAAATTTAGACACTATATAACCGGCTATGAAACTTTTGTCCATACTGATCATTCTGCAATTAGATATCTTATGAATAAACTTGTTACTAATGGCAGAGTTACAAGATGGCTCTTACTTTTACAAGAATTCAATATTATTGTGTTGGATAGACTAGGGAAACAAAATACAGTAGCTGATTTCTTGTCTAGAATCCAAAATACTAACGAAGATTCTCCTGTAGAGGATAAGTTTCCAGATGAATATTTGTTTGCAGTAACTACTAAGACTCCTTGGTATGCAGATATTGCTAACTACTTGGTTACAGGGAAGCTACCTCCACATCTATTTCCTGGTGAAAAAAGAAAAATTATTTAGGAGAGCTCAAGTTATTCATGGATTTCTAATGAATTGTTTAAAACAGGGCTAGATTGTGTGATCAGAAGATGTGTTCAGGAAGATGAAATGCCTGACATCCTCAAGGCATGTCATGATGAACCATGCGGTGGACACTTTGCTGACAAAAGGACGGCCTATAAAATCCTTTCTTTAGGATATTATTGGCCTTCCCTTTTCAAAGATGCAAAACAATATGTCAGAAGGTGTGACAGCTGCCAAAGAGTTGGGAGACCGACTCTTTCAAATGAAATGCCATTACAACCATAGGTACTCATCGAACCCTTTGAAAAATGGGCTTTTAATTTCATTGGACCCATTAATCCACCATCTAAACAAAAGAAGTATATATTGGTATGCACTAATTATGTCACTAAATGGGTAGAAGCCAAAGCATTGCCTTCTGCCACTGAAAATTTAGTTGTTCAATTTCTTTTTGAGGATATTTTTACTCGTTTTGGTGTCCCAAGAGAAATTGTGACAGATCAGGGAAGTCAATTTACATCTAACTTGATGGAGAAGCTGATTGAAGAATATAAAATCAAGCATAGAAAATCTACTCCTTACCATCCGCAAGCAAATGGCCAAGTGGAATCTACAAAGAAAGTTCTTGAAAGCATCATCACCAAAACTGTTCATCTACACAGAAAAGATTGGGCAGAAAGGCTTCCTGAAGCCTTATGGGCCTACAGAACTACATGGAGGAATACAACAGGACATTCTCCCTATGAACTTGTTTATGGGAAGGAGGTCCTGCTCCCCATTGAGTTTCAAATCAAGACTTTCAAGATGGCAGTCCAGTTGGGGATGAATCTATCAGAAGCCCAAAAGCACAAAATGGAGTAGCTGAATGAGCTAGATGAGATCAGACAAGATGCAATTTTAAGGACTGATCTAGTTCAACATCAAAGAGCTAAGTGGCATGACAGATACATCAAAGAGAGAAAGTTTCAAGAAGGAGATTGGGCATTACTGTTCAATTCCAAGTTTAAAGACTTCAAAGGAAAATTTCAGACTCACTGGCTTGGGCCATATGAGATTGACAAAGTCTTTAACAATGGAGCGGTAAGAATCAAGACTATTGATGAATTTCAAATTCCTCTCATTATGAATGGCCACCGATTGAAAATTTATCATAAGCCACTCTCAAAAGAGGAATTTGTCAAAATGTTCCAGGAGAATTCTGCAATAAAGCTGGTGGAGAAGAATCCTTCTCCCCCATCAGCCTAGTCTTTGTTTCTTTCTTAAAAAAAAAAGAAAAAAAAGAGAGAAAAAAAAAATCGTATAAGCCTAAAAACCAATCATAGATTGGCAGTCCTATACAGAAAATGTAGAGTGAAAATCAGGGACACCTGACACTCTATATTTTCCAAAAAAAAATCTCCTCTCCTTCTCTTTCCATCTTCACTCCATTTCATTTTCCATCTCACTTCACCTCCATCTTACTCTCATTACCATTTCACTTCACCCCACTTCATTTTCATTTCATTCCACTCATTCCATTTCACTTCATCAATAAAAGTCCAGGACTATTTTCATTCAGTTAGTTCTTCTCTAACTATCTTTGTGCAGTTAAGGGGGTGTTGTCTCAGTTTCCGCAGCTGGACACCGTTTCCGTAGCCAGAAGCAGTTTCCACAGCCAGAAATGATTTCCGCAGCCAGCATCACTCTGTTTTCAAATTTACAGTCAACTGTTAGTGCCATAATCATGAAATGTAGGTGTAATTGAGCTAAAGACATGGAGCATCTCCAAGACATCAAGGAAGAGCAATTGGTTAGAAGCCTTGAGGAAAAATTGACAAAGTTTCCAAAGGTATGATCAAAAATCTTTATCAAATAACAATTCGAGTCATAATTACGCATAGTTATCAAATCATAACAAGTTCTACTATGTGCAATGATTTGATGCGATAGCTCCACTACCACTCCTATTCCACGATATCACTCCACACACCTTGCATTCATTTCTCCAATGGTCTCATGATTATTCCGAGTTTAAACTCAAGACTGACTGCACTTCTATTTATTACCTATACTCTTGAGACATGACCTATTGTGTTACGGTTCTTCTTAGCCGTAATTTCTGCAGTCGTCTATTGAGACGTGTAAAAATTTCATACACAGTCATCAATCCGATTCCATTCGTTTACCACTCCACTAATACCATACCTCTCGCATGCATCCGCATTTTATTTTGAACTTGCTCACTGCTGCTCACCCTCTGTTCCTCCGGTAATTCGGGTACTGCCACTACAGTTTGTTCTCCATTTCCGACTGCAGCCACTACATTTTGTTCTCCATTTCTGACTACAGTCACTACAGTCATCCTAAAACCCCGACTACAGTCACTACAGTCTATCCTAAACCCTGTAACAGAGTCGTTTTTTTTTTCTGAACCCTCACACGCAGAAGAACTCTCAGTTGGAATTTAAAACAACAGATGGGAAAATTATTGAGAGCCGAGCCAGAAGGACTGAAATACTTGGAGGGTTATCCTCAAACTAAGGAATTGCTGAAGAAAGCCAGATGGCTACAATTTATCCAAAAGTTTAAAGGGCATAACAAGGAGGTGACCAAAGCTTTTGCGCGGTCTTTTGATGGACAAACAGTGGAGATTGGAGACTTAAAGTTTACAGTGACTGAGGCCACAGTAGTAGCTGCCACAGGCCTACCTCAAGAAGGTGAAAGGTGGTTTAAAAATAGAAGTGTGGATGATCAAATATGGAGAATCATGCTACAAAACCAAGGTATGGATAACACCGTATTTACAAGAGGCATCCCTGTTCATGCACTAAAAGAGGAATGGTCTAGTCTACTGTTAGTCATCCAGAAATTTATCACATGTGAAGGTCGTTTTGGTTCTATGTATATGTATCATGCTAGACTTATGATGAATTTCTTAGAGGGTCACACTCTTAATTTGCCTCATTTTCTGTTATTGAGTTTGAAAAAGATGAGTTTTACAGTTCAAAAACACATAGGCAACATTGAATCTCATCTCTACCATCATGGATTCATAAAAATTCTTATTGAGGACCAGTTAAAGAAAACTAAGGATACTTGGGAGCAATTTTTGACAAGAAACTACTTCCAAGAGCCGTCTGAGGCTCTGGAAGCATTCCACCAAAGATCCCAAGGAAAATTAGGAGGAAAGAAAAGAACATTACAGTCCAAGACTCCCCTACAATAGAAATTCAAGAAACTGTCCAAAAAGAAGAAGAAGATAGAGCTAAAAATAAGAAACAGAAGAAAGAAAAAGGCAAAAGAACCATTCAAGAACTCTATCCATCCCCTGAGCAATCCATAGAGGAGGATTATCAACCTCTGTCAGAAAGATTAGTACATCTTCAAGCTGCTGCTATAGCAAAGAAAAAGAAAAAAGGAAAATAGAGTGCACAAGAGAAGAGTACTAGTCCATACTTAAGGAGGAGCACTAGGCTAAAAGGAAAAGTGAATAAAACCCAAGAAAAACAGTCTCACTTTATTGATTTAGGTGAAGAGACAATTGAGAAATCTCCAGCCCAGCCAAGCATTGAATCAAGTCCTCCACATGATGAAAGCCCTTTTCATCCGGAAAGAGAGAACAATCCTCCTCCTCCACCAGATTTTGAGCCTAGTCGGAGAAAGACACCTGAGGTAGATCCTAATCAGCAAGAGGCATATAACTACCTGGAGTCCTTAGAACAATCAGCTGTAGGACCAAGTACCACTCTGCCACTAGATGCACAAGTTCAGTCTTTGAAACAGGAAGTATTTGAACTAGAAGTCCTAAATAGGCATATCAAACAGGAAAATGAAGCACTCAAAGAGCAGAGTAAAGTAGACAAGATTGTCCATGATAACACTATGCTCCATTTAGGACTGTGGCAAAAGAAAAATAGGAAACTGAAGAAGAAGAGAAAAAAGTTAAGCAGAGCATCGATTAATCTCAAGTTCAAATGTCTAGTCAGGAAACCAAGGATGATGTTAGCATCAAAGAAGAAGAAAAGAGGGCTAGATGTCCTAGTAGAAGCCTCAGAGCATATGGATTAGAGGGAAATAACTAAATTTTGGTTGCATGAGGACATGCAACACCTTCACAGTGGGGGTATGTTGAGTCTCAAACCTACATCTTCCTATACACCCTCTCAGCCTTCTTTTTCCCACTTACTTCATCCATCAAGCTGTTAAATCATTGCATTATAGTCTGAAAAGAGCTTCTGACATGGTTTTCTAACTATGCTTATGACTGTTGTTTGGTTTAGATTTTTGTTCAGGCAGCTGCGGAAACTTGTCAGTTTCCGCAGCCAGCACAAGATTCCGCAGCTATTTTGTTAAAAGCTATGCTACAGGTGTCCTATGAAGAAACGAGCCACATGGGCAAGCTACAGGTGACGGGTACATGGAACGTGTCCCTTCAAATCTGCTAAATCATCCATAGAAGGTCACGGTCAACGAGGGTCAAAGGAAAAGCTAACCAAGGTATTTAGCGGTGGCACGTCTCTGTTTGGAGCACGTGAGAGTTTACGTGGCCCAGTCCTCAACCCACGGAGACATCGGCACACCTGGAGATCATCCTCGTAACCTGAATCCAACAGCTACCACTCCGAAGATTTAATAGGCATGATGACAGTTACGCTAGATCTCGGCTGAGGAGATCTACTTGTCTTTGGCAATGCAGTTAATAGCATAGGATTCAGTTAGTCAGTTCAACACTTTTTCATTATAAATAATGCATTGATGAACGTTGTAAAGAAGCTTTTTGGAATGTAATTTTTGAACTGTTTTCTATTGTCACCCCACTGTACTCTGTTTTATATGTTGCTATTGTTTTAATACATGAGAAGACTACTTTCTTGAGCTCATTCTTGTGACTGTTCGTTGACTGGCTGAGGTGGCAGAGGGCCCCTACGCACTAAAGCCCTGTATAGTTGTCATTTGATTTTATTATGTTTCTGTTTTTATAATTACTAGCTTGTATATAGCATGTCGTTTTGATGTTTTTAATTCACTGTTGTTTATATTTTCACTTTTGTTTTCTTATAGATATTAGCAGATCAACGTTTTTCTGCAGGTTTTCTTAGGCAGCCCGGGCAAATTTTCATCTTTTTGATAACTATTGACATATGAGATCATCTTGTCCTTCCTGCTAATTTCCATTTTCTGAAGTTTAATTCCAGCACTGTCCTTTTTCAAGTTGCGATTTGCTTATTTCTTTTTCTACTACTTAGACATCATACTACTCATTTGTTTATGGTTTCTTTCTATAGTCAAGTGACTCTATTAGTAAGGAATCAGAATATTACTTATTGTAGTGTGATTTAGTTATCACATTGCTTAAACTTGTTCATGATTGCTTCCCACAAGGTAGATTGAGCTTAAGGGTAAAGGATCTGAAGAGTTGAAGTAGTGTGATTAGTTTCCTTTATGCAATTTAATTTCTTGCCACTTAGTTATCATATTGCTTAGACTTATTCATGATTGCTTCCCATAAGGTAGATTGAGCTGAAGGGTAAAGGATCTGAAGAGTTGAAGTAGTGTGATTAGTTTCTTTTATGTAATTTAATTTCTTGCCATTTAGATATCATATTACTTGACTTGTTCATGATTGCTTCCCACAAGGTAGATTGAGCTGAAGGGTAAAGGATCTGAAAAGTTGAAGTAGTGTGAATTAGCTGCTTTGCTTTTAATTTGAGTTGCTTTAAGTTCAATTTTTACTTTCTTTTCATTCAGCAGCAAGGATACTAGGCCATTGTCATTAGTTCACTATTTGATACATTTACTTCCTCTTAAGAATTGATTTCATTACAGTTGTTTTAAAGCTTTCTCTTTGATCACTTTTAAGTTTGGGGAAATCACTGTAGAAATCACCATCACCATCCACACTTAACTTTCATTTTCGCCATCGCACATTAGGAAAAGATAAATCCAAAAACAAACTAGAAAACTCAAAAACGACAAAAGACTAAGGAAATGGTTATCTAGTGCATATAGTACACTTCACTTCGTCAGTTTACGAATCCCGGATTGACATTTTAAATAGCAATTTAGAATACACTAAATTGACCAAACAAGCTCCTAAAATCAAGAAAAAGCAAGATGAGTAATTTTGATGGCAAGGATCCGGTAAATTGGATACTTCAGATGGAGCAATATTTTGATCTACATGGTGTACCACTATTACAAAAGGTATGTATTGCATCTTCATATTTAGAACCGGATCAATTTTTATGGTATGAAGGGTTTTGTTCTCATAAACAACTTGTTACATGGTCAATTTTCACGGAGGAAATGATAACACATTATGAGGATACAAAGAGCAACACCTTCTTTAGAGCAACACCACAACAATTGGAAAGAGTAAAAGGGCTTTGTGACATATTGGAAAGCAAAATTATGGAAACTTGGAAGCATACCCCTCACAACTATAAATATGGAGTTGTTGTTTCTCCCAGCCTTCCACAACCTACAAGGGTTACACCACAATAATTGGAAGAAAAAAGAGAAAAAGGGCTTTGTTACAATTGTGATAGCAAATGCACTAAAGGTCATAAGTGTGTTGAGAAGAAATTATTTTACATAGAATATGAATAGGAGGAAGAAAAGGATCAAGAAACATCAAAAGAAGAGGATATACGCCAGGACCCCACCCCAGAGAAAGAAGAAATGAATCCGACCATATCTTGTAAAGCATTGGCAAGAATTACCACTCCTCAAACTCTCAAGATAGAAGGACATATCAAGAAGAAAAAGGTGCAAGAAGTGAAAGATCAAATCGAGAAAGAAGAAATGAGTCCAACCATATCTTGTAATTCATTGGTCAAAATTACCACTCCTCAAACTATCAATATAGAAGGACATATCAAGAAGAAAAATGTTCAAGAAGTGAAAGATCACATCAAGCATCAAGAAATGAATCCAACCATATCTTGTAAAGGATTGGAAGAAATTACCACTCCTCAAACTCTAGAGATAGAAGGACATATCAAGAAGAAAAAGGTTCAAGCAGAGAAAGATCACATCAAGCATCAACAACAAGTTCTCCAACTTTTAAAGGATAACGCCACTTCGGTGCAAAATCAAACGAAACAACAGGTAGATCAACATCGTAGTAAAAAATGTTTTGATGTAGGTGATTGGTTATTTTTACTGCTACATCTCAAGAAAGCTATTTATGAGAAGGAAATGTTGGCAATACTATATGCACTTAAAAAATGGAGACCTTACCGAATGGGAAGACTCTTCAAGGATGAGGATGTGGAAGCATTGTTTTGTGTTAGTTCTATTATCCAACCAAATTGGATAAACAAAGCAATGGATGAATGGAAGAAGGACGAAGAAGTATGGCCACTTATTCAAAAGTTGCAAAAGATCCCAATTCAAACAATATTGCCAGAAATTGAAGAGGAAGGAAAAATCATATTGGAACCTGGAGCAGTCACAGAAACAAGAACTCGACAGCTACGAAATCGATCAATTTCAGAGTATATCATCAAGTGGAAGAACTTACCCGCTGAAGATTCCACATGGGAGGACAAGAATTTTATACAAAAGCATCAAGAACTACTCAAGCGTTGAGGACAACGCTTTTTGAAGGAGGGGCATGTTAGGCCCCTATACTACTAGTGTAACCCATTATTTTTATTAGTACAACCCACTTATTATATTGATGTACCCATGTAGTGCCCCTATTGTTACTATTGTGCCACACAGAAGTCCACTATTGTTATTATTGTGCCCTTACATTATTATTGTTATGTCGGCTCTGATTATGTTATGACCCCTTAGACTCCTATATATAGAAAGAAGGTCTTTTCATTTGTATCATCCAAGAATTGTTCATTTATGTAATGTAAAGGAGGTTGCCCCCTTGAAGAGGCTGAATTCTAAGGCATTGATCTATCTTTTCTATCTTTTCTTGAGCTGGTTTCATAACAAGCTCTTACGAATCGCTTTGACCAGGACTCTAATTTTTTGGGTCGTCTCACTAAGCTCCGACAGACAGGAACAGTGAATGAATATATTACAGCCTTTGAAGCCTTAGCTCTCCACACTAGAGGTCTACACGATGAGTTCTACATGGAATGTTTTGTTAGTGGTCTCAAAGAAGCCATACAAGCCCACGTTTTGACTACACCACCCTAGCTCATGGTTGCATGCTTGCAAGATAGCTTGTGAAGTAGAACGTGCATTAGTGGCCCAATTTAATTGCCCAAATTTCATTGCCAAGGGTCGCCCCACACAAGCTCAAAGCACTACCCAAACACTCAAGGTTCAAAAGGCATTTCCAGCGGAAATGGCAAAAAGAAGAAAGCAAGGATTGTGTTACTACTATGATGAGAAATAATCCCCCATGCATAAATGCAAGGAGCCCAAATTCTTTCAAATTGATGCTACTGATCACAGTTCCTCGGAGGAAGCCCCACCACTTGAGTAACCAGAGGAGGAAGAAGAGGACAACCAGCAGGACAATGTACTTGAAGAACCAGTTATCTCGCTGCATGCTTTGGCAGGGATTTCTTCTCCCCAAACTCTCAAAATCAAAGGTTTTATTAAGCATCGCCCAGTAGTAGTCTTGACTGATAGTGGCAGTACACATAATTTTATCCATCAAAGAGTCGCGGAAGTAGTGCATTTTTTTGTTCGAGCAGTTTCTAACTTCTAGGTCCAAATTGCTGAATGGGGGGACAATGAAATGTGAAGGCCACTGTGAAAATGTCAAAATTCAAATGGGTGATTATCAGTTAAAGACCCACATGTTTGCCATACACATGGGAGGGTGCGACATTGTCCTAGGTGTTGAATGGCTTTGCACACTTGGCCCAATCACAATGGATTTCCAGGAGTTATATATGAGCTTTAAGCAGAACAACCACACACATACCCTCCGCAAAATCCAAGCGGGAGCTCCCTCTATCATCAGCTCACATCGAATGGAAAAATTGTTAAAAAAGGGCCACCATGGAGTTATAGCCCAATTTAATACCATCCAGGCCTTCGAACCCAATTCTCTTCATATTCATCCTGAGATGCAACAGATCTTGAACAACCATCTGCTAGTCTTTGACAAGCCTCATGAGCTTCCACCCTCGAGAGGGGAACATGATCATAGCATTACTTTGGTCCCAGGGGCCCAACCACCAAATGTGCACCCATATCGATGTTCGTTCACCCAAAAGAATGAAAATGAAAAAATAATCAAGGAACTCTTGGAGGCAAGCGTCATTCGTCCCAGCATTAGTCCTTACTCATCGCCGGTGGTCATGGTGGTCAAGAAAGATGGGGAATGGCATATGTGTCTAGACTTAAGTGCCCTCAATAAGTTGATGGTCAAAGATAAATTTCCCATCCCGGTTGTCGATGATTTGTTGGATGAACTAAATGGGGCTCAATTCTTTACTAAGCTCAACCTTTGCTCGGGCTATCACCAAATTCACATGAAAGAAGTCGACATTCCAAAGACTGCTTTCCGAACTCATGAAGGCCATTATGAGTTCATGGTCATGCCATTTTTTCTTTGTAATGCCCCATCCTTTTTTAGAGCCTTATGAACCACCTGCTCAAACCATATCTCAGAAAATTTGTCCTTTTTTTCTTTGATGACATCCTCATCTACAGTCGCACTTGGGCCACACATTTTCAGCATGTAGATCTGCTCTTGCAACTGCTCCGTAAACATAAATTATTTGTCAAGATGTCCAAGTTCTCTTTTGGCATGGAAGAAGTTGAGTATTTGGGCCACATTGTGGGGTGTGAAGGTGTCAGGGTGGACCCCAAAAAGATCCAGGCAATGCAGGATTGGCCTCAACCAAAGACCTTGAAGAGCTTGAGAGGATTTTTGGGTCTCACAAGCTACTATCGCAAATTTGTCCACAATTATGGTCGCATTGCTAGGCCCCTCACTCAAATCCTCAAGAAAAATTCATTCCTCTGGAATGATGAAGCACAACAGGCCTTTACAGCTCTCAAACATGCCATGTGTTCCACTCCAGTCTTAGCACTACCCGACTTCACCAAATATTTTGTGATTGAATGTGATGCTTCTGGTACGGGTATTGGGGTGATCTTAATGCAGGAAGGTCGACCCTTGGCCTTCACGAGCCAACAACTAAGTGGGAAGAATCTAGGACAATCTACCTATGAGACGGAGATGATGGCCATCTTACATGCAGTAGATATCTGACGACCATACTTATTGGGGCGACGTTTCCAAATCCACACAGACCATCAAAGCCTTAAATATTTTTTGGAGCAATGCCTATCCTCACCACAACAAAATAAATGGCTCGCCAAAATGCTGGGATATGATTATGAGATAATTTACAAGAAAAGGCGCGAAAATATTGTAGCAGATGCGTTATCCCGCCAATTTGAAGAGGAAAGTACCATGCTCCCAATTTACCTTCCCATTCTAGAATGGATTGAAGAGGCTCGCAAGGAATGGTTTTCACATCCTTGGCTCTCCCAACTCATTAATCAATTGGAGGCAGATCAAAATTCCAAAGAGGGCTACTTGTGGCAGGATGAGATTCTTCGCTACAAGGACAAAGTCGTAATATCACCAACATCTACCCTCAAAAGCCGCATTTTGGCGGAGTTGTACTCATCACCAATTGTAGGACATTCATGCTTTCAGAAGACGTATGCTCGCACTTGAAGATCATTTTTTTGGATAGGCATGAAAAAGTACATTCTTACTTTTGTAGATGAATGCGACGTCTATCACTGTCACAAAGGAGAAACAATCAAATCCCCAAGCACATCACAACCATTGCCCATCCCAGCCTCAATCTGGATGGAGGTTTCTATGGATTTCATTACGGGTCTTCCAAAGTTAGGAAACAAGTCAGTCATCATGGTGGTTGTTGACAAACTTTCTAAGTATGCTCATTTTTGCGCCCTACCCGACCCTTTTACACCGACTTTGGTCACTCAATCTTTCATGGACCAGATCTTCAAATTGCATGGCATGCCCACTTCCATTGTGTCTGATCGTGGCCCGATCTTCACCAGTAACTTTTGGCAAGAACGCTTTCGGCTACAAGTTACACAACTACAACTCAGTACTTCCTATCATCCACAAACTAATGGTTAAATTGAAGCAGTCAACAAATGTTTGGAGACCTACCTTAGGTGTTTCACTTCAGAAAAGCAACATCTCTGGGTACAGTGGTTACCTCTAGTTGAATGGTGGTATAACACCAACTATCATGCCACCACCAAAATGACTCCATATGACGCAGTTTATGGTCAACTCCCTCCTTCCCCTACTTCTTATATCAAGGGATGCTCTAAGGTACAAGCAGTGGATCAACTCCTACAGAACCGCAAAACCATGCTGGCCCACCTTAGAGAGAATCTTCATCAAGCCCAAAACCGCATGAAGCAACAGGCAAATCAACATCATTCAAAACACAAATTTCAAGAAGGGGATCAGGTGTTTTTGAGGCTGAGACCATATAAGCAAACATCACTCAAAGACAAGGGTTGTCAGAAATTATCTCCAAAATTCTACAGATCATATCAAGTACTTCAGCGCATTGGATAAGTCACCTACAAGCTAGCTTTGCCACCCACTACAAAAATCCATCCAATCCTCCATGTCTCATGCCTCAAGAAAGTGATTGGGAACCATTGCAGAATTCAATCCAGTCTACCTGAAGTTGATGAAGAAAGGTCAATCTGGCTCCAACCTAAACAGGTTCTTGACACACGAGAATGGCACCTGCATGGCCGCATGATCAAGGAATTCCTCGTCAAGTGGAAAGACACCTCTCCAGAAGATGGAACCTGAGAACCAGCCAGTATTCTTCAGCAGTTTCTGCAGCTTCAGCCTTGAGGACAAGGTTATTCTTATGGGGGAGGGCATGTTAGGGTCCAACCCTAACCCCCTTATTTATGTAATAGGATTGAGTCATAGTTATAGTTAAGTAAAGAGTCAATAAAGCCCATATTAATAATTGTAAGTGGTTAATCCACATTTAATGTAGGGACCATAGTTAGTTGCAAATGGGCCATGGTATTAGATAGATGGTATTAATAAGAACCATGGTATTGCCCCATGGTATTGCATGTATGAATCCTATATAAAGGATAAAGATTCCCCTCGAGGAACATCGTGTCTTATTTTGTAATTCAGCTCAGCTCTATTGGAGGTTGCCCCCTCGAAGAGGCAAGTGAACATTGCTTTCTGAATAAGTACTTGCTCTTATTTCTCATTGATATATGTTCTGGGTATATTTCTTCGCATATTTGGTATTTTGGTATCGTCTTATAGGTTAAGAGCATAATAGATTCTACTATCTATACAGGCGTAGTTTCGTCTATTTCCATAAGTTGCGCCCCTTGATGTACCTGTTCCTATTGTGCTTCCTTCTCCTGTCTGCACAACTCCTATTCCTTCTGGAGTTGCTCCTTCAACTCATACAACTCCTTCTCTATTTCCTCCATTCTCCATTTCTCTCTCTGCCTTGGTCGTGTTATTGCCTCTTTGCCTCTATTGCCAAAACCTCTTTCTACACAAGTGGGTCTACTCGGAACTTGTAGCTTTTCTCTTCCTCCATGTGGTCGACAATCTTCCTCTTGCCCTTGTTGCGCACTGGTATGTTCACCTCTGTTGCTGCTACTGCTTCTGGTGCTCTCCTAGATGCTACTTCACTATCCATTCCACAACGAGGCTGACCAGTTCATTGAGTCTGGAGGAGTTGTAACACATCTCCATGGGTCTTCCTCCACCCAATGACATGCCCCATGGATCCAGTTGAATTGTACTCTCGTGCAGTGATCTTTCACAAGATAATGCAGGTCAGATGGATTGTAAATTTGAAGGTTGAATGGATATTTCTTCATCTTCTCTACCTCAACATCCACATGCTTGAAACTATATATCTCATATAACCCATTCCGTAACAGAAGAGTGGGCCAAGGTGCCTTCTTCTTCCTCTGCAGCCTAGCTGTCAATCCTGCCGAGATGTGTTATGCTACTTTTTTCATGACGAGCTTGTCCAAGGAAAACTTCGGTTGAACATGTAGAGGATAATTCACGCTGTACATTGTATGAAGGTGTTAGATGGTGAGGAATACCAATCATCTATGTCGATCAGTGCCTCCATTACTGCCTTCGACATGCAGGGTGGATCCTATTCTAATATCATCTTGTAAATCAGGGTGACAAAATGATCGAATAGCTGTGTGATAACTCCTCTGAAGCTGCATTCGGAAAACATCTTACAATAAGTGTTAACAATAGTCTCTACCAGTGTCCATGCCTACTTCGAGCCTGGGAACTCCTGACAAGCACAAATTGCATCCAATATGTAGGCAGACATGTAGATTTTTTCTTGCATACCTTTGGGTGGTTGTTGAGCCCTTGTTACCTATTCCTTCAGTTGATGAGCCAACATGTCGGACCATTTGCATGCTTTGCCTTCTCTGACCAGTTGGTCCAACACAATCACCCAACTCTGTGGGAAGGTCTCTATGCTTTCTTTGCCATACAGATGACATGAGAAGATGACCAAGTATTGATACACCTTCTGCAGTATCTACGTCTTGTAAACCTGGTTTGGAGTCATCCTGAATTTGGTCAGCTTCTTCACCCAGTTCTTCAAAATGTCTATGGAGTTGTCATTGTTGTTGGTTATGTTGAAGGGAGTCTCCATGATGATCATGGGCTTCGACATCTGATACATCTCATCATAATACTATGCCCTGAAGGTAGCAATCTTCGTCCCACTGACACTGCTCAATGTCATCGTCTCAGGATCAGTGTGCGAGACGATCCAATGTATCATGTCCGCGCATGGGAGCATGAGATACCTGCATGAAATCTAGTACAAGCTAGACTTGTGGATGTTCACATAGACTTGGCAGTCTTCAAGGTCTTCCCCAAATGTGCCTGCAAATGCATCATTAACCTATTTCCATTTCAGCTTGATGTGCTTGTCTACAATCAACTTGGTGTCTTCATAGATCGATAGACTTGTAGACACTCGCTCAACTACTGCTCTAGTTTCACTTCCGTCAGTGTCCTTTGATCCTGCTCTCTTTGGAAGTCATTGATCTTGAACTGCTAAGAGGCAGACGAAAACTTGCTAGATTTGGAGACAAAGCGATATGCATGGCAATAATTTTTTCAGCTAAAACCAAAGAAAAATTGAGGAACGACATGCAGCATACCTAGGGATTGACTGGCAAGGATTGCGTAATTTTTCCTAGGAGGCTGGGAGACTAGCTGCCAGAACTATGCAAAATATAGTCTGGGTTATCTGGGAGGCTAGCTAGCTGCTGGAATTGTGCAATGCGCAATCCAAGCTGGCCTACTGGCTGCTGGAACTGCGCAATGCACAATTTCAACTGGCAGTGGTTGCAGGCCCACTAACTGCATTGCGCAATTTTCTAGGCCAACAGTCACTATCCCTCAGAATTACGCAATGCAATATGGAGGAAGGTCACTGGGTAGAAATGCACATTTTCTAAGAGGAAGACAAAGCCTTCCCTCTCAGGATTGTGCATTGTTGTCTTGGTGAGGTAGAGTCCGAGCTGAGGCTGTCCAGACCCGCCGATGGGAAACTGAAAGAAAATGCAAATGTGAATGCATGGCGATACTAAGTGTAAGGAGTGAATGATAATGCATGCAAATAGTAAATGAAAGATTCATAAAATGGAACAACATGCATGTGGGTGAAGCAAGTCACTAAATCAACGACCGTTCATGCAAAATAGTTTCACGCATGCAACAGCAGTGAAATGCTAACGAAAATTGAAACGGTTCTAGTACAAGCTAGTATGCATGTAAATGATAGCAAGCATTCACAAAAATAAAGAAAACAACACTCGCACAAGAGAAAACACAAAAAGAGATAGAAATTTTGCAAAAGACAAGTTAAGTCGACTTACCCGTGAATAGTTGAGCTAGATGTGTCGAAGACTCTTGGATGTGTTGTGGAATGTCATAGCTCCAAGATTGATATGAATAAGTGAGCTCTGAAGCATCGAATAAATAAGTTTGAGTCTCATGACGTGCATGCCAAAAATCTAGGAAAATGAGACACTTAGGGGAAAGATTCTAAAACGATCTTTGCATGTAACCTCCAGTTGCTAAAAATATCTCCCTAAAATCTAGGGATGCTTTTTGCATGTTTATTTTTTCTATTCCAGGAAAAAGTAGCCCATGCATGAAACTCAAGTTTCCTGGTCCCAGGTGGAACTGGTCAACTCAATGGCACATGCAACAACCTACTCAGCTGAGGGGAAAAATTGTGCATTTCTAGGAGGGACATGGGCTAACTGCCTAGAAGGTTTGCATAATTTCTGGGTTGAGCAGCTAACTGCTGACCAGAGTTGCACAATTTATGGGCTGACCAACCCTGCTGGGAGGAATTGCACAATTTTCTTAGTGAATCTTGACTGGAAAATTTGTGCAATTCTGGAGCCCAGCAGGCTACCAGATAGAATTGCGCAATTTCTAGAGGGAAGGTTGGTTCCCCTTCAAAATTGTGCAATTTATTGAGGGAGTTTCTTAGCCTGCAGTTGGACCAAGTCCAGAGAAATAACCTGTGAGGGGGTGCAACAAGCTCTCATAGACAGGCTATCATTCTGCAAGAAAATCGCTGGAGCTTGTGTACTTGACAAGGCAAGACATGCTACTAAGGAAGGTTGGTAGGGAGGCTCCAAAACAAAGCTAAGGAAAAATTTTGGAGGGTGGTTGTGGTCGCTACAACACTTGGTGACACACTGGTAGAACTCCAGCTCTTTGAATGGACCTTATTCGTGAAAACCAATTCTAACACATCCAGAAGTATTGTTCAGTTCTCATTCCGTCTTGGTGTTCACACTAACTTGATTGTAAGACGTAGCATCTTCCAAGCTATTAATTAGTTGACACACATTTCAATCCAAGTCAACACAGTTGTTTCGATTGGGGTTGAGGGGTATACTGGTGCACAAGCAGTATAGTCATCAAAGTCTTAGTTTCACCTCTGGTGTTTCTTTGCTGCCAACAGGCCTAGCCAGTACCTCGATGAAGTCACATAGGAACACAAGAATTGCTTTTTTGAGACCAGGCCTGGTCAGTACCCCAACGGAGTTACTTGCATCACCTCTCTGTGTAGGAAGCCTTTCTCTTCTTTCGCCTTATTCATTTTTCATTTTTGGAATTTTTCAATTTTCATTTTCATAATTGTGCATAGCACTCATTCATTTTAGAGGCGGAGAGGGATCTCGATTTATTGAGAGAAGAAGAGGTTGTTCCTTCTGAGAAGTAGTTTATTGTATACCTTTGACATGCATGTTAAGGTTCTCCTCCCCACCTTACTCTACTTGACTAAGATGACAAGGGTTAACCCAAAAACAACCGACTAGAGTGGGTGACACTAGTTAGCGCGCAAGCGTTGTGTTCTCACCAAGGTTTACTTCAAATAGTATGTATTTTCCATCGACGTATCGTGGACCAAAAGTAACAAGTTCTTCATACACAGGCATGATGACAGATAACCAAGTAGTGATAGTTGCACAAGGCCTCTTGTACTTTACCCAACTTGTTTCAAGAGTCATGCATGGCTTCATGCGAAACTAACTTGTGAACAAAACAAGCAAATAAACAACAAAGCAAAGTAGAAGCAGAAGTAAAGCTGAAAGAAAAGTGAGTAAGCAAACAAGCAAGTAGACAAACAAACATGCAAAGCAAGAAAGCAAACAGGCATGCAAGAAAATGAACTGAAAGAAAACAGTACTCCTACTCCTAAACCAACGATGCATGGACCTAATCACGTGAAGTGATATTTCCAATGCAGCGACCGGTGCATTGGTTGACCCATGTTGATGAAGGCTTGGTCTGCGAGCAACCCGGTTGTGCGAACCAGAAAGCAAGAAAGATATAACAATGAAGACAAACACACTTCATGTTTAAAAGTATCCACGGGACATAAGTGATTGCAAGTACATGACACATGGTCCGTGGACTTGTCACGGTGTTGTGCAACACTGTGTGAAGCTTTGAAGCATATGCATACTCTTGACTGTGGCATGCAAGAAAATTAAAGAAACAAAGACAAATTGTGTCGTGCACGTGTGCTTGCAATGTAAGATTCCTCCAATGCATGAGTGATGGGATCGTGCAGTTCGAGTGGAGCAAGTATGGTTTGTGTGTGAGATGGATCTTCAATGCATGCATATGAGTGATGAGGAGCCTTGGTTGATTCAACAATTTCCTAATTGGAAGGGAAACCAACCCCAGGACAACGAGGTCCTGACATAACCATCAGCTCGAGCTGAATTACCTCGACAGTCTAGGTTGTTTGACTTCATCCTCAGATAGATCATCATAAATAGGTGGCTTTTAAAAATCAATTGCAATAGAATCATGATCATGATTGAATATGGTAGTAAATAGGTCATGACAGCTGCGATAAGAAAAACCAATAATTTCATCGGCATCCTCATGATATGATAAATCAAATAGAGGGGTAGATGAGAAGCGAACAAATTCATCCTCTGTGTTTTTGGAAAAGGCAGATGAAAGGCCAAGTGGATTTTCAATGAATAATTTATACTCTCCATTGTCAAATGATGGGCTGAGATCTGGTGTGTCCTGCGAGAGATCAACAATGTGTGCATCTGTAGATGAAGATATACATGCAAAATCATGGATGGAAAGTTCACCAAGAATGTCAGGAAAGATTGGAGGAAGTTCAGAGAGAAGGGAGTCATCCTTCACTGAGTGTTGATGCTCAAGCTCCTAGTCATACTCTTCATGAATGATAGCGCATATTGGTTGTGCAACACCAACTCCATCGATGGCCTGATCCTCGTTCACAACAAGTGTAGAGTCTAGAATGGAAGAAAACAAGACAAATCATTCAGAGAATCATCTGAGTACAAAGATAGAGGTTGTAGTACAAAATGCATATGACAACTCGATGGACTCACAACCAAATCTATGTGAAAATTAAGCGAAGTGATGTTGGGAGGATGTGACAATTGAATTGGTGTGTGAGCATGATCTCTCAGATCACTCTGCAGTGGTGGAGTTGTTTGATGAGGGGACGACAGACAGTCACTTGTGATGGTGACCATATCCGTTTGTGATTGCGCAGCTCCATCACTAAAGAATGTTGAGTGAGGCTTGAGTTCAAAATTATTATTGGGATGGGAAGATTTCTTAAGATAGTACTCAAATCTATTCCAAAGATAGAAAAAACTCATCTAGCTCTTCGGAGCTTGAAATTGCAAATCACAAAAGCATTGCCAAAAATCCATAGGTGATTCACGCAGAGCCTTCTGTTGTTGTGACAGTTTTTGGTCAAGATATTATGGATCAAAATGATAGAAAGTATCTTCAATGAGATCACAGAAGTGTTCAAGAGAGTGCACGCTATCAACCGGTAGGCTGCACTGCTACCTCTGTGGAGATTCGCGAAGTGTGTATCCAAGCAGAAGATTGGCTTGTTCGTCAAAACATCCATATTCCTCGTTTAGCATGGCAAGGAAGTCATGTAAGAACTCATGCCAAGCCACTTTGCCTTCACCATCGTATGTGTATGTGGACAAGAGATCAAAAAAATCCCTTGAAATGGTGACTGATTTAGCATGTGAAAAACATTGTGGAGGGGGGAGAGTGCAAGACTCCATGATAGATATGCAAAGGTTCAAAACAAGATGAGAGGACATAGCTTGTCATCTGGCCCTCCTTCTAGCACCAGAAATGTTGATGGTGCTAGACCTGTCAGGGGATCTCCCGGGTAAGAAGTCCCAATTAGACCTCAGATCGTTTAGTATAGGATTCCCAACAGTGGCTCGTACGATAATTCCTTGACTGCAGTTTCACACAGAAGCAAGTAAGGTGTCCTAGTTGGTAGCAAGAGTGTGACAAATGCAGTCAACAAAGGAAGGTTCATGAGTGGTTCTAAAACACAGAGGGTGAGATGAGTGCGCCCCTTGGAAACTTGTGATAGCATAGAGTTAAGAAGGGAACACACGAGAAAAGATGCATCACAACATGGAAGGAAAGTAAGCAAGCAATCCAAAGCGATGGCTAAACCAACAAGATATTTCAGAAAGATTTATACATACATATACAGAAATAGCTACACATGCATGTGTAAGAAAACAGATACATATATCATTTAGAGTACTCAAGATAGCTGAAATACAATACAACATATGCATGAAACGAGTTGGCTCTACTATATTAATAAGTGTAAGTTCCAGTCATACAATACATCCATGTCCAACCAATAGTTTCGACAAAGGAATGTTACAACCACAACCGCCAACTCCTCCAAAGAGATATACTAGGTCTGTGCAATGGAGAAACCAAGGCTCATTACAATACTGTCCAAGCTCTCTCTAAGATAGTATTATCATAAGCTTGGCTGACAAAAATCCTTTACAATGAGTTATGAGGGACTATTTATAGCAAAGGGTGGGGTGGTCCTTGACATTCCCCTTTGTGACAGTTCATCTACCCTCATGAATCTTCATCTACTCTATGACTCTTAGATCCAACTATCGACACTTGAACTTACATTTGACAAGACGTTACATTACAATGCACATGTACCCATGTGAGACAAAACGGATTGAGAAAGCCATGCAATACATCACGATAAATAAGACAACTGTTGGAAGACCAGCTCTTCGAAATCTTCACGGTGATCGACATAAGCGAACTGATGCTAAGCTCAGTAATCCACGATGGTATCCGTGTACTCTAAGGTGACATATTTCTGGAAAAGAACTCTTGCCTCCATAGCATTTGGGTACACTGCTCAAGCTCCTTTGTCTAACTAATCTGATAGCATGCAAATCATTGTCTTGAGTGCGGCTAGACCAGCAACATACTTGTGCATGGTTTCTGCACTGATTGACAAGTCTAGGTTGGTGGCTATGTGCATCAACTCGTCAAAGTACGAGTCAATCTCTAGTCAGACGTGTGCCTTTTTCTTTGCCTGGGTGAGTGTCCCAATATATGGGATTGCATGTGCATGCACAACAACATCCATACTCATAAATACATGTGAATGGAAAGCCTATAAACTAGTGATGAGCTGCGAGAGCTCTTCGTAGTTCCGAATATAACTTCGGATGCGTGCCTTCAACTCGACCACTCTGGGCCTCATCATCTTAGGCAACTAAAGTGGGGCTGCCTTGTATCTCATCGTCCATGTTTGCATGTAATCAAGAGCAACATGTACATTCGAAAAGATATGTGCTCTCCTAGCACATCGTTGCTACTACCCATTGAGATTGATGACTGCCTTATGCATGGTACCAAACTTGGAATACAACGCCTGCATGACTATGTCAAGAGACAATACTTCATCTAGTATTTCCTTCTTCAATTATGCTCAGGAATATGTTGTAACCAATTCTCCTCCCTGCTTGGTCGTCTGTAGCTCCTTAGCCATTCGCTCGTTCTTAGCTATCAAGAAGCGAACACTTGAGCTAGTGGCTTCAACATATGCTATGGTAGCATCGGCCAATGTTGTTGGATGTTTGCACATGTCAAACATGATCACTTGTTCCTCAAACTGTGCAGGAGATGTATGATCCTCTAGAGTTGACACTCTGCGAGATTGCACAACTCTATGTTGAGACTCGTCGAATGAGATGTTGTGCATCTCTTCCTCTGGATTGTCTCCAAGGATTTCAGTGTCTCCTTATTCTCTTGGGACTTGCTCCTCTTTTGGATGCTGTGAATTTTGTGGGTCGACCTCTTGGTTGTGAGGCATGAGGTTGATTTCTTGCTCTAACTCTTGTTGCTCCATATTTGTATCCATCTATTCAAGTGCTTTCTCTATCTCCTTAGTGAAGTACTACTCCTACGATGGTTCACCCTCTCTACCTGATGCTAGTTGTTCTGATGAGTCTACTATCTGTACAGGCACAATTTCATCTTTCTACACAAGTTGGACCCCTTGATGTACATGTTCTTACTGCAATTCCTTCTCCTATTTGCACAACTCCTATTCCTTTCAGAGTTACTCCTTCAACTCATGAAACTCCTTCTTTGTTTCCTCCATTCTCCATTTCTCTTTCTAACTTTGTACGTTTCTCTTGTCGGGTTGTTGCCTCTTTGCCTCTATTGCCAAAAATATTGTCTTCATAAGTGGGTCTGCTCGTAACTTGTAGCTTTGCTCTTCCTCCATGCGGTTGACAATCTTCCTCTTTCCCTAATCGCGCACTGGTATGTTCACCTTTGTTGTTGTTGTTGCTTCTAGTTCTCTCTAGGATGCTACTTCACAGTGCTTCGTTATCCATTCCATAGCGAGGCCGACCAGTTCATTGAGTCTGGAGGAGTTGTAATAATATATCCATGTGTCTTATTCCACCCAATGACATGCCCCATGGATCTTGTTGAACTGTACTCTCGCGTAATGATCTTTCACAAGACAATGCGGGTCATACGGATTGTAATTTCAGAGGTAAAATGGATATTTCTTCACCTTCTCTACTTTGACATCTGCCTGATTGAAAATTCATATCTTGTATAAACTGATCTGCAATGGAAGAGTGGGACAAGGTGCCTTCTTCTTCTGGTGCAACCTAGCTGTCAATCCTGTCGAGATGTGATATGATACTTCCTCTGTGACGAGCTTGTCCAAGGAAAACTTCGATAGAACATGCATAGGCTTCTCTGGGTTGTACATCTGTATGAAAGTGTCAGACGGTGAGGCATACCAATTAGCTATGTCGATTAGTGCCTCCATTGTTGCCTTCTACATGCAGGATGGATCCTGTTCGTATATCATCTTGTAAATCAGGGTGACAAAATGATCAGACAATTGTGTGATAACTCCTGTGAAGTTGCATTTGGACAACATATTACAATAAGTGTTCATAACAGTATTCATCAGTGTCCATGCCCACTTCAAGCCTAGGAACTCCTAACGGGCACAAATTGCATCCGAGATGTAGGCAGACATACCTTTGGGTGGCTGTCCAGCCCTTGTTACCTATTCCTTCAGCTGATGAGACAACATGTTGGACTAGTTACATGCTTTTCATTCTTTGGCTAGTTGTTCCAACGCAATCACCCAACTATGTGGGAAGGTCTCTGTGCTTTCTTGGCCATAAAGATGACATGCAAAGATGACCAAGTATTGATATGCCTTCCGCAGTATCTTCGTCTTGTAGACCTGGTTGGGTGTCATCCTGAATTTGACTAGCTCCTTCACCCAGTTCTTCAAAATGTCCCTGGAGTTGGCATTTTTGTTGGGTATGCTGAAGGGAGTCTCCATGATGATCACGAGGTTTGACATCTAATACATCTCATCATAATCTTGTGCCCTAAAGGTAGCAATCTTCATCTCGTTGTTACTTCTCAATGTCATTGTCTTAGGATCAGTGTGCGATATTATCCAATGTATCATGTCCACGCATTGGAGCATGGGATACCTGCATGCAATCCAGTACAAGCCAGACTTGTGGATGTTCACATAGACTTGGTGGTCTTCGAGGTCTTCCCCAAATGTTCCTGCAAATGCATTATTGACCTCTTGCCATTTCAGCTTGATGTCCTTGTCTACAATCAGCTTAGTGTCTTCATAGATCGGCAGACTTGTAGACACTCGCTCAATTGCTGCTCCAGTTGCACTTCCGTTAGTGTCCTTCGATCCTGAACTGCTAAGAGGCAGATGAACACCTGTTATATGTGGAGACAAATCTACATGCATGGTAAGAAATCTATTAGCTAAAACCAAAGAAAACTTAAGGAACGACATGCAACATACCTAGGGATTGACTAGCAAGGATTGCACAATTTTTCTTGGGAAGTTGGGAGACTGGCTACCATAACTACGCAAAAGGCAGTTTGGGTTGTCTGGGAGGTTAGTTGGCTATTGGAATTGTGAAATGTGAAATCTAAGCTGTCCTGTTGGCTGCTGGAACTGCGCAATGCGCAATTTCAGTTGGTAATGGTTACAGGCCCAATGACTACATTGCACAATTTTCTGGGCCAGCAGTCACTGTCCCTCAGAATTGCACAATGCGGGGCTGGGGGATAGTCACTAGGAAGAAATGCACATTTTATGAGAGGGAGACAGAGCCTTCCCTCTTAGGATTGTGCAATGTTGTCTTGGTGAGGCAAAGTCCTGGCCAAGGCTGCCCAAACCCGCCGACGGGCAACTGAAAGCAAATGAGAATGTGATTGCATGGCGATACTAAGTGTAAGCAGGAGTGAATGATACTGCATGAAAATAGTGAATGAAAGATTAAGAAAATGGAACAACATGCATGTGGGTGAAGCAAGTCGCCGAATTGGCGACCGTTCGTGCAAAATAGTTTCATGCATGCGACAATAGTGAGATGCTAACGGAAACTTGAATGGTGCTAGTGCAAGCTAGTATGCATGTAAATGACAACAAGCGTTCATAGAAATCAAGCAAACAACACTCACACAAGCAAAAACACAAAAAGAGATAGAAATGTTGCAAAATACAAGTTAAGCTGACTTACCCATGAATAGCTGAGCTGAATGTGTCGAAGACTCCTAGATGTGTTGTGGGATGTCAGAGCTCCAAGAACGATGTGAATAACTGATATCTAAAGCATCAAATAAATAATTTTGAGGCTCATGACGCGCATGCAACAAATCTAAGAAAACATGACACTTGGAGGAAAGATTCTAAAATGATCTTTACAGGTAACCTCCAATTGCTAAAAATAGCTCCCTAAAATCTAGGGATGCTTTTTGCATGTTTCTTTTTGCTATTCCAGGAAAGAGAAGCCCATGCATGCAAGTCAAGTTTCCCAGTCTCGGGTAGAACCGATCAACTCAATGACGCATAAAACAGCCTGCTTAGCTGAGGGGAAAAAATGCACATTTCTGGGAGGGAGTTGGGCTAACTGCCCAGAAGGTTTGCACAATTTATGGGTTGAGCATCTGACTACTCCCTAGAATTGCACAATTTCTAGGCTGAGCAGCCCTGCTAGGAGGAATTGCGCAATTTTCTCAATGAATCTTGACTAGAATATTTGTGCAATTCTGGAGCCTAGCAGGTTTCCAGACAGAATTGCGCAATTTCTGGAGGGAAGGCTAGTTCCCCTCTAGAATTACACAATTTATTAAGGGAGTTTCTCAGCCTGAAACTGGACTAAGTCCAGAAAAACAGCCTATGAGGGGGATGCAACAAGCTCTCATGGACAGGCTATCATTCTGCAAGAAAATCACTGGAGCTTGTGTACTTGACAAGGCATGACATGCTCCTGAGGAAGGTTGGTTGGGAGGCTCCAAAACGAAGCTAAGGAAATTTTTTTATGGTGGTTGTAGCCACTACAAAACATTCATCTTAGCATAAGGACATTTAGATGCATAATTACCTATCCTTCCACATTTAAAGAAATCAAAAAGAAGTTGGACCAGTTAACTTTCGAGCAAACATGGTTTAAGTTTTTATCAGGACTTGCAGTGGAGTTTTGGAGATTATTTTTATTAGTGAGACCTAGGGTTCTATCATATGGTGCCAACAGAGAGCCCGCTATATTCTAGCATAGCATTGGCATATTAAATCTTCCGCAAAGGAAGAAAGCCTCACCTGAGGCATGCCAAGACTTTGGAACGTGTTAGGGGTTTCAAATATTAGCAAATAGAATTAACATATATATATATATATATATATATATATATATATATATATATATATATATATATATATATATATATATATATATATATATATATATATATATATATATATGTTTAGAAATATTTGGGCACTGCAACCCTAATCATACATGTCCATAAACCAAGGGCTTCTAAGTCCCTAAAAGTGTTGTTTCATACCCTAAAGGAGCAAGGTCAACTGATTACATCATCTCCCAGAAGTTCTCCATGAAAAACTACTCAAAACTAGTTAAAGCAGGACCATATAGACTGCTCCATGCATAGGGTGTGATGAGCTAGAGCAGACAAATGGCACAAGAAATTTGCGAGGTGGAAATCCAAAGAATCTTCTAGAGGCTGCTCATTTGACACTTGCCTCTCTGAATTCGCCCAGGGATGAGTAAGAGATCTGAAATCTCCATGTGGAACCAAGAACTATCAGTGAAATGACACTAATCAAAATCCTAGAAGCTGACTCACTCTCCTGTAAACATCTATATATGGATCCCTCATCCAAGAGATCCAAAGGCTGGAATATTGTAATCTACAAGGAAGTGTTGTTGGTTTCTCTTTGAAGACATTGTTGGGTGATCTTGCTTTGTATGAGGTGAAGAGGGCTTTCATGCTGGGAGAACGACGCTTGGTCAGGCCAAGTGATTGTAATTCTCTCTTCTACTACTTTCACTAATAAAGCTATTTGAGTTTTCCTCCATATTCTTGTGTATCTCTGAATATTGTGTTGTTATATGCATTTGTATGGTCAATATATATATGATCCTATATTGTTTACAGTGAAAGATCTCTATGCTTTGATGGTATTATGCTGTTGTGAATCTACAGGTGCTCTTTGAAGCGGGACAAGTAAAGAAGCAATGACGAGATTCTGTCAAAGGGGAAAGGAAACAAGCAAGGAGCCAAGCGGAAGACTGAGGTTGGTACTCTCTGCTTCTTTCTCATCTCTCTCTCATAAAGGAAAAACATGTGACTTTAATCTATTTGTTTCTAAGATAGCTACCTGTCTTAGTGGGACTAGCAGCTCTAAATAGACACTAGATTTCCTGATAACAAAATGGCGACTCCACTGGGGAGCGATTAGTTTGATTGCTTGTCTCTATTTTTTTTATTCATAAACCATAGACGGAGCCTGAAGTCAAGCCAGCTAGCCTTCGAACTGCATTTGTTATGCAAGTGCAAAGTAGATCAACGCCGCTTCAGTCAATATCCAGGTTTGTTTATGAACTGAACAACTGAATTGCAAACATCCTAAGTGCCCTAGAGGTAGCTTAAGTAACCTCATTAGATCAGCCCTATACTTTGTAGTTACTGACTATCATTTGCTTGGCCTAAATCCCTGAACTAAATTGCAAACTATGACCAAAAACCAAGTTAAAGTCTTGTTCCTGGTCCATCGCACCCTCTTCTTTAGGAAGATTGGATGCATCGCACCTCCTGTGTGCAGTAGGTGAGATGCGTCCCTGTTTCCCTGTGTTACAAGTGTGATGATCAGACAAGGCTAGATCTGCCTCCAGATTTTGGTTTTTTCTTCACTGTCTTCAGTTTTATTCAGGAGTTTTTCTGTCTATGATCAGTAGACCATTGTTGAAACCCCCTTCCTTTGCATTCAACCTCCATTGTACACATATTTGTGAATGTTTTTATGTATTTTTTGCCATTCACAGTTCTCATTTACAAAATAGTAGCTTAATCAAACTGTCGTCTTTTGGTTTGGAAGTGTCGAACGTGTCGTTTTCAGTCAAAGAAAACAATCCTACTGTTCTTGATGGTCTATTACACTGTTACTCTTGTATTTGATTTGAATTAATAGTTTTCAAGTGTCGAAAGCAGTTTTCAATTCAAAATCGCAAAGTGTCGTCATTGTCTTATTTTCATTTTTTGAAGAGGAAATTGTTAATACTATCGCTTTGAAAAGATAATTCAGATTTGTACTCAGCATTCTTTTTTTCATTCACACATTAAGAAAGCGGAAAACAAATACATGCACGTGCATTTTCATTTATACTACTTGTTGATTGTGATTTAGGACAATGCATCTAATGTGTGTTCTCTGCTCTATGTTGAAAGAATCTCACTTCTCTTTCTTTAGTAGCTAGGATTTTCATTGCAAAAAGAAGATTACACGACTGTTTATCATCTTAGATTGCATTTTAGGAGTTGTATATCTACATCACGAGGTGAACCTTAAAGGAAAACTTCTTAAGAAACATCAACTGTAAAATAAATTTAATGAACATAAAAATGCTTTTGAACCTAATGCACAACATCTAGAAGTCTAGGCTAGAGACGTATTTTGGCGTCGTAAAGCCTGGTAACTGTCGCTTTCATCGTAGGTTGGGTGATTCCTCCTCTTTAAGACGATAAGTGCCAGTATGGACTTGTTCTCCCATGTACCGTCGAGTATATATTTGGATACCACAATAGGCTATATCATTTATCCTTAGGAAGCCGTGTCTGCCGCCCTATCGATTGCAATGCACTGAACATAGCATTCGGGAAGATTGACTACTGTACCGTAAAAAGTATTCTGCAGTTTTGCGATTGGTTTGGTAATCCCTCTGTCTAGATTTCCAGAGTAGTCTCTTTCGTTCCTTTTTAGACTCCTTAAAGGAAAAGGTCCATCTGAGCACTTGTCACTTCAGGCTCATTAAAAATCGAAGGCGACTTGAGTCATCTTTAGCTTTTTCTCGACTCTTAAAAAGTAAAAAGGCAAGTTGTTTCAAAGCGTCTAAAATTCATTTAATACGAAATAACATTTCCCTCCCTTTATTTTGATTTGATCAAATAATCTGCAATCATGGAAGAAAGTCAATAAAAACCCTGTCGTTCGCGGGGACTGATGAGTCAACCATCTTTGACTCCGGAAACAAAATCATTATGGGCTAAGCGGACTCATTTAACTGGGTCAAAGTATCTTGTTTTGTTTGAAACTTGTGTTTCAACATCCTCTGAGACTCCAGTTACTCCAATAATTTTTGGCATCCCTGCCTCTACAGAAGAAGTTCCGCAGTTACAAGAGGAAATTAGAACTGATCCTAGTGTAACAATAAACACTTCTATTATTGAACCCGCTCCATTTAGAGTTGATTCAAAAAGTGTTACCCCTCCAACATCTGTCGCTGCAGAATTTGTACCTTCTTCGGCACCAGAAATATTTTATGGACCTGATGGTCTACCTCTTCCACCTGGATTAATTGCTATAGAAGAGATTGTGGAGGATCTTCCATCTAGTACTCCATAGCATTTTGGAACTGGGATCCACCTATATCCTTCTACTTCAGAAGTTAATACCCCTTCATCGCAAGTTCCTATAGAATCGCTAGGAAGTCTTTTGGATAGACTCGATATGTCTGAACAACCATCGACATCTAGGACTGTGTCATCCAATACAACGGTAGCAGAACTTCTTGCCACCACTCCGACGATGTTTGCTGGCATGCCATCTGTCCCAACTAGCTCTCAACCACAAGAGGGAGTCCACCCAGGGGCTGTTTCAACGTATGGTCTGTTCCCTTTTGTTCATCCGGAATAATGTCTGGAATTTCTTATGTTGAATCTAAAAAAATGATCCTTCACAACAGCATCAATTTGGGCAGTCTGGTCTTCAAAGACCAATAATTCCTTTGAGCACTGAATTTCCATCATATGGGGGGCAGTATGCCCTTTCATTGTTCCCTCAAGGGAGACAACCATATGAGAGTACTCAACCAAATTTAGGTCAAAATGGAATCACATCCAGTGGTTGGGTACCAATACTACCTCAACAACCAAGAGTTGTATACTCAATGCAACCAAGTCTACCTGTGTCAAATATCCCCACTACACCAGTTATTGTAACAGTGTCGCAAGTACAAGTGTTGCCTTTTGTGTGCCAACCTCAAGTTTCTCCAACAGCCTCTCGTATCTACGACACAACTGCAATCACCAATTAGTGGTCCCTTAACTAGAACGACCCAGGCTCAAACAGGTACTATTACCCCTCATATTGGTCAAATATCAAGTATTGGGCAATAGAAAATGGTCTCACAACCATGGTTGGAGCAACATCAACAACCGCAATTCCAGCAAGTATACCAAGGACCTGAGCAGCAAAGCTTTGCAATAAATGGGTAGCAGTATATTCAAAGCGGTTATTATCAATCGTTCCAGATTGGTTATGCTCAACAACCTTATCAAAGTTATCAGCATCAAATGCATTATGCTGGTATGCAAAGACCCACTGCTCAAGCAATCCCATCTTATCTTGGGTATGCTTCGCCAAACCTGAATCAGCAGTTGCCCTTCGTGGCAACTTTAGAGTTACTAGATCTAAATCGACTAACAAATGATCCAATTGCTTATGCCCCTTGGTGGCCGGTGAGTCCTCATAAACGTCTGTTAGATATTCCTAAATTTAATGGAAATCTTGGTGAAGATCCGCCGAATCATGTGATGACCTTTCATCTATGGTGTTCATCCAACACTCTAAATGACGATTCTATTAGGCTTCACCTTTTTCAGAAACGTTAACTGGTCCGGCAGCAAAATGGTACATCGAGTTGCCTAGAGCTTCGTTTGATAACTTCAACACCCTTTCCACCACCTTTTTAACCCATTTTCAGTTACCAATAAGGTAGGAAATAGGAATGGAACTTCTTACCAGTTTCAAACAAACGACCACCACTCACATATCTGATCATATTCACGAGTGGCGATGTCGGCGTAGAATGGTAAAACCATACGTTCCTGATTAGCTACTAGCTGAATGGTTTATTAAGTCATTGTTGCCTTCCATTACAGAAGATGTGGCAAAGGGAGGAGTTGTCACTGAAGAGCAAGTCATTGCTCTTGCACAATATTTAGACTTGATCTATACTCAGTTTGGCACGCTCTATGACAAAATTTCCGATGCTCCCAGACTAGAATTTTCCGTTCCTCCTCCTCCTAAATCAAACAAAGACTCTCACGCCTGCGACCACGTGATTGGTACGACAAGTACAAAATCCACAAAGGCTACATCTAAGAAAGCCCGTAAGATTTCTAGTCAAAATGCAAATGAAGAACTTCTAGCCTCAGAGGTTAATGCCATGTCGACTGACAAAGGTAAAGAACCAAAGCAACCAGGAGGCAAGAAGAAAGGGAAGAGAAAAATGAAGAAACAAGACGATTAATCTCCTGAAAAATCTTCTACAAACTCTCCTGGGCAAAGGAAACCTACTCAACCATGCCTCATATGCGATGAGGATCATTGGACGAGAGATTGTCCATATAAAGCTGAAGTTAAAAAGTTCTTTAAGAATCCAAAAACCTCAGCAGTATTGACTGATCCGTTTCCAAACCCAGGAACCAATCTGGTTGCTAGTGACAATGCTTTCCCATCCCAAGTCCTTATGTTGTCCATTTCAAAACATAAAAATGATGCTTTGATATCGACAAGGAATAAAGATTACGGGAATCCACAATTGTCAAACAACAAGGCCACTGATCAACCTAGTAGTTCGACAACAACTTCGACCGAAGTTGTGCCACCCATCATTCCTGAGGTAATGATAAAAATACCAAAGGGAGTCATACACAAATTGACATTTAATCCTCGTGCTAGAGCGGCACAGAATTATAATATAGTAGAGGACCTGGCCCAATCGCCGTCCGCTATGTCGACACTTGAGGTACTACAAAATTTTCCCTCCCAAAAGCAAGCTTTATTATTAGCAATAGGTGGGATTGACCCAGCGGATTCCAATCTTGTGGCCTTTAATCATAAAGGATATGAACCTCAGTTACCAACTCAACTCACTTTCCTCATTCAAGTGAAAGCCCTCAACAAAATTGTTCATCGAACAATTATTGATGAGGGGGCATCTACATGCATTATGTCAATGAGTTGCTAGAAAACTTTAGGCTCACTACCTTTGTCACGATTGTCGATGACGTTAAAATCATTTGATGGATGAACATACACTCCATACAGGATTTTAAGTAACTTGCAAGTAGAACTGGGGGCCAAAACAGTAGAAATTGATGTTGAAGTTATCGATGGAAACCTCAATTACAACATCCTACTGGGAAGGCCCTAGATATATGCTATGGTTGCCGTTGTGTCAACATACTTCAGAAAGATTGCATTTCCCTTCCAAGGAGGAATTACAATCGTCGACCAATAGACATTTCTCCCCAACAATTCACAAGTTACAGGAAGCATTCCGATGATCCACGGAAGCTCTCAATCGCTTCAAAATATTGGAGTAGGCCTACTAAAGGACCATGCATTGATGGGTACTTTAGCCCTACCGCCTCCGAACATTATGGTGGAAGTGGTAATGGTGGGAACCTGCAATATGGTATCTTCCATTCAGAAGATGTCCGAATGCGATATTAGCATGGATCATCACCAGGTGTTGCCTCCAAGCCCAATAGAAATATTGTAGCGATCAATGTTCTCAGCATGGGAGGCAAACCCCAATGAAAGCTCATCAAGCATTTGGGTAGAGAGGTCTAAAGAGTATGGTACCTCTTCAAATCCTTGGTCAAATGTACATTCAACAGACGAAGGAATTGTTCAGCCAATGAACATAGAGGAGGCACCATGGGAAGATTACCACCATCGTTCCCATCTTCCAGATTACAATGAAGATTACTCAAACGACCTTAATCATACATTAGTCTTTGAATTTCTATCAAATACTATAAATATGGTGGATTCCGAGTGAAATCTGTCCAATATTGAAGAAACTATTGCCATAAATATCTCGACCAAACCAGATGCTGTAGAAAATATTCATGTCGGCAAATCTTGTTCCTCTTCAGAACTGGAATTATATTACGCTCTCTTTCACGATTTTAGAGAGGTCTTTGCATGGTCATATGAAGAAATGCCAGGCATTGACTCGAGCATAGTTGAACATGAAATTAAGATGTATCCAGATGTCAAACCAATAAGACAACGGCTTCGGCAGGTGCACCCAAAGAAAGCTGCTGCCATCAAGGCAGAAGTTGAAAAACTTCTCCATGCTAGTTTCATTTACTCAGTTCCTTTAACTGATTGGGTATCAAACATTGTTCCTGTGATGAAAAAGCAAGGAAAAATTAGAGTGTGCGTCGATTACGAGGATGTAAATCAAGCTTGTCCAAAGGACAACTACCCTACACCCTTCATCGACCAGATAATTGATGAATGCGCCAGATGCGAAATCTTTTCATTTATGGATGGATTTTCGGGGTATAATCAAATAAACATCTACCCACAGGACCAGTCAAAGACTACATTTATTTGTTTGTGGGGCACATTCGTGTACCGTAAGCTACCTTTCGGTTTAAATAACGCAGGGGAAACTTTTCAGAGGGCAATGAATTATGCCTTCCATGACATCAAGAACATCGTTTAGCCATACCTTGACGATCTTCCAGCTCACTCGCGAAAGTGGACCGATCATCCGCAGCATTTGAGAGCAATATTTCTACGTTGCCAACACTACAAAATAAGACTCAATCCGCATAAATGTGTGTTTTGCATCAGTTCTGGTCGTTTACTTGGCTTTGTAGTTTCAAAGGACGGAATCCGTCTCGACCCGTGCAAGGTTTAGGCAATCGTCGATTTGCCTCCACCTTCAAATTTGCTTCAGATTCAGAAACTCCAAGGGAAAGCAAACTTTCTGAGGAGGTTCATTCCAAATTACACCAAACTTGCTAAAGGTTATACATGTCTTTTGAAAAATGAAGTACCCTTCAACTGGGATCAGGTCGTGCAAGCTTCCTTTGATGCTCTAAAGGAATCCCTAATAAAAGCATCATTAATGTACACTCTTGATTATCAAAAAGACTTTAACCTGTATCTGGCTGCAGCAGATATGACCATTGCAATGGTTTCATTTCAAGAAGAAAATGGAATCGAACATCCTGTTTATTATTTAATTCTAAACTTAAATGATACAGAAAGCAAGTACTCATATGCTGAAAAGCTAGCTCTCGCTGATGTTCAAGCGATACAGAGATTTTGACATTATGTTCTCTTTCGAAAAACTACCCTTTTGTCAGAGTGCAACCCCATGACTTATATCTTGTCGCGACAGTTGCTTGGGGGAAAATATTGAAAGTGGATAGAAATTTTGCAAGAGTTTGATCTGGAATTCGTAAAATCCAAATCAAAGAAAGCTATAGTATTTGCAGAGTTACTGTGTGATTTCCTATCGTCGTCCAACGATTCAACATCCAAAGCAACAATCGTGGATGAATCTTTGTTTCTAATATCTTCAAGTGATTCGTGGTATGGAGATATAATCATTTATCTCCAAACACAAACATATAGGTCTAATACCTCTCGCTCAGAACAACAACGTACTTGATACCAAGCAAAAGACTACATGATCGTTAGTGATACACTATACCGTCGTGGTGTCGATACTGTTCTGCGAAGGTGCCTCACCCATGAGGAGGCCGAAAAAGTCTTGAATGATTATCATTCAAGCGCATGTGGGGGGCACCAATATGGTTATGCTATGGCACAAAAGATTTTAAGAGTAGGATACTTCTGGTCAACAATGTTCAAAGATTGCATACCCAGTCAGAAGTTGCCATGCTTGTCAAATCTTCTACCGCAAAACCAGAATACCACCTGCACCTATGCAGCCAGTAGTTGTTGTTGGGCCTTTCGCCAAATGGGGCATATATTTCATGCAATGTAACCCCACTTCAGCCGGGGGCCATAGGTATATCATAGTCATAGTTGACTATTTTACAAAATGGGCCAAGGCGCTACCTACATTAAACAACAACGGTGAAATGGCCGCTCTTTTCTTTTTCAATCATGTAGTCGACAGGTTTGGCGTTTCGCAAGCTATAGTCACAGATCATGGATCACATTTCCACAATCACATGATGGTTGAATTAGCCTCCAAACTAGGACTATCCCATGGCAGCTCTACTTCGTATTATCCGCAAGCCAACAGGCAAGCTGAAGCGATGAACAAAGTCCTGAAACACATGCTGCAAAGGATGATTGGAGTCCATAAATAGAGTTGGCACCTAATCTTATACTCAGCCTTGTAGGCATATCGAACATCGATGAGAAATGCAACTGGGTTTACACCCTTTCAGCTGGTGTATGGCTTGGAAGCGATCTTACCAATTCAGTGTGGATTTCGTCTCTCAAGCTCGCAGTTGACCTCCTCCCCGGAACTTCAGAGGAAGAAGATCGTCTCCTAGAATTAATCCAACTGGATGAAACTCATCGTGATGCCACCTTGGCTAATGAAGCGCATAAGAAATGAGTCAAAGCGCAATTTGACAAGAATGTCAAACCCCGCGTTTTCTCAGAAGGTGACCTGGTCTTGCTCTATGATCAAGAATCTGATAAATTGGAAGCAGGCAAGTTCCAGTCTTTGTGGATGGGTCCCTATATTGTTAAACGTGTATTAGCAAAAGGATCCTACGAGCTAGTAGATTATGACGGGATTCCACTGTCGCAACCCTGAAATGGGTTGTACCTTAAACGCTACTATGCCTAGCTCGGCATGGTAACCTCTTCTCATTCTTTTGTTACATTTTTGTTTTCATCAAGAGTGATCGTTTTGGTTAGGTAATCCACTTTTACATTTTTGTTGCAGATTTTGAACCCATTGGAATCATTTGTTGGATACGCCGACAGGGAGAGTCGTAGTACGCGAAACCTATCTTCTGCAGCTTGGGCCATCTTTGATCCAAGCGGTGAGTTAGTGAGTTTCAAAGGGGTATGTATTGGTCAATCAACGAACAACATCGCTGAATATAGTGTGTTGATAGAGCTCCTCTCTGATGCCATCACACATGGCATACACTGACTTATCGTCAAGCTAGACTCACAACTCATCATTCTACAACTTACCGGCACTTATTCCGTTCGGAATCCAGCTATATATCGCATGTTCCTAAGGGTCAAGATTTTGGAAAGACAGTTCAATTCTATTCAATATCAAAATATTTCCAGAAACTTAAACACGTTAACCAACTCATTAGCAAATTATGTGTTAGATAGACATTTGCAACATTTGTGAAAGAAAAGCATTTTATCAATACACTGCATTAGGATAACATAACTTAACCAAAATAAAGCTCCGAAAATAAAAAATATATATATAACTATTTATAGTTTGTACATAGTGTTCTATGTCCAAAACAAAATCTGTCATATGACCCAAAAACTCAAAATGCAAGGGGGCACTCTAATCTAATGGTGCTCGTGATAACTAGTCACAGCCTGTGCAATCATGCATAAGAGCCTGGTCCATCGGCTCGGCATGCCAGTGGTATGGTGCTGTAATCTCAGAGGCAACTCATTGGTCCTCAAATCTAGAATACCAAGGGTGAGACCCTCGATCTGATCCTGCAACACTGCAAAGGTCTCGGATACATCCAGGTCGCGAAGAATGGCCCTCCCTACAGCCTCTCCTACTGGAACGACAGCTGCTCCTCTCAGGCATGCCGCTAGTCGCACTGGCCCAATATCTACATAATCACATGAGTTTTGATTAGTCTTGATAAACATTTAAAAAACACAAGAACATTATAAAAAAAAAACAATAAATAGAGATATGGTCAGAGATTTTTACCTATGACACCCCACTGCTCACCAGCCGGCAGCACCAAATCCGGGTCACCCCGGAAATCCATCCCAGCATATGGATACTCAGTAGAAACCATCTACTGACGGTTGAACCACTCAAAGAAAGCATAAGAGAATGAAACCTGCGGTTGACCATCATGTCTGGCCATAAGGTCAACCCATCTCTGCATTCATGGCTCAGTCGGTGGTGGTAGGCCAAGTGAAATATACTGTGGCTGCATCAGTGGGATCTTCTCCAAGGCGAAAGTAGTTAAAATAGAACCATGGCCAAAGTTCTTGGATCTTCCGTTTTTCACCTTGGTAAGATGTTCTTTGATCACTCGAAGTACTGCATCACACTAGTTGAATACCTTGAGTTCGAGGCATTCCAAGGCGTACTGCATATAGGACCTGTTGGCCAAGTGAAGGGCTATGCTGCTAGCCAATCTAGCAAAGGTGAATAAAATAGTCCTCAAAGACCAATCGATGACATCTTGGATGTTGATCTTGCCATCCCTGCTCGGCTGAGATCCTTCCCTATAGTATCGGCGAATATAATCCCTCACGGATTCACCCCCACGGGCGGAACCTGATAATGAGAGAGGGGCACCACGCCTCGATAAATCGGTCAAAAATTAGATGTCCTCAAATTTAAGGGGATGGATTTGCCTCTTATCTGGAACACTTGGTTGGTAGGATCCCATGCATCGAGGAAATATTGCAACAAGTTGATTTGTTGCCTCATGCTAGCTATGCGGAAGAACTTGAGTAAACCATAGTTCCACAATGCAGCTACCGTACCTGGATCATGTAAGGAAACAATGTCCTCTTCTTCATGCTCGTGTTCACTCCATGTAACGACCATTTTGCTTTGATGAATCTCTGAAAAACAAACAAGAGAAGAATTAGGATCCTGATTTGGCAAAAAACAGGCAAAATTTCCATGAAAAATCAATGTAAAAGTTTTCCTCTTTGCGCCCATCGCACCCTAGCTGTGTACTAGGTGAGATGCATCCTAACTGGCCAGTGGCCAGCCTAGGATGCATCGCACCTTTCGATGTATACTAGGTGCGATGGGGGCAAAGCAAAATTTTCAAACCCCTGGGGCCCAGAAAAGTAGGAAAACATGCTCAGAATTCAAAAAAGAAAGAATGCAATTGAAGAGCTCAGCTTTAGCTCCTACCTAGTCTAGAAGGTGCCAAAAATCATCCACAGAATCTCCCAGAATCAGCTGGCGAAAATCGAGGGGGAAAACACCTCCAAAGCTCCAACAGTCACAACTCCAAATGAAATGGTAAAATGAGGGGTAAAAAACTATTTTTAAGTTATTTTTCACGTAATTTAAGTAGGGCATTGGTTTTTTAACTCATTTTTCAAGCATATGTCCTCATTTCTAATCAGTTTGATGGAGCAATTGAACAGGAAGTACGACCATCAAAAGAACCTAGTGTCAGCAGTGAATCAAATATCAATGACCATTATCATGAGCAGTTTTACGTGAAGTTCAAGCTCGTTAAAAATTAAACCTAGCACTGAGCATATGTTCCACCAGAGTTTAAGCTCACTAAAGAATGAACCCACTTCCGGTAAATAACCATTGAGATTGAATTGTTATCAGCTTTTGAGCGTTGGTTGTGTTCTTACCATCACCTCCACTCTTTTTTAGCCGATCATACGCCTCCATTTGATTGTTTACCCCTTTTGAGGAACGTCTGCGACAAGTGATCCTATCAGCCACCTTCTTTACACTGTCGTGATTGAAAAGTTCCAAACATTACCTGGAACCAGCTGCTATCCGTAAACATCACTCATTCCTCAAAAAACGAGTCTCCTTTAAGCTCTTTTCATTTGACTCGTAAAATATGAAAAGATTGCCGAGAAATTGGACTCTCCAACTCGTTAAAGTGATTGGAAGTGACATCCCTCCTCTAAATTTTAATCTTTTTGGACCTGAGGGATTATTACACAAAAATATCGAGCGTTTGTCTTGTTCGGCTCGTTAAAATTATCGAAAATTCATCCCTTTCGCATTGTTTTATACTTTTTCAGACTTAAGGGATTATACTATGAAAAAGGAATATTGGAGTCTCCTTTCCGTCTCTTTTCAAACTCTCTAAAATTGAAAAGAAACGAGTTATCCTTGTCGTTAAACTCGTTAAAAAAATAGCGACAAATTTTTCCATTCAGACAAGAGCGAGTTTCATTGTCGCTAGGCTCGTTAAAACATAGCGATGGGTTTGCCCGAAGGGAAAATTATAGAACAAGCATATGTTATCCTCCTGATCCGGATTTAAGCAGGAACACAATATATTACAGAGATAACCATAAATATAGAGATGCGATAAAAATAAAAACAGAGATGCAGCGGAAATAATACTTCATTTCATTAATGGAGAATACTGAAATATTCTTACAAATAGAAATAACCCAGCTAGGGCGATGGTAGCTTATCTCTGAGAAGAGATGTGTCGGCTACATGCCTCTGAACTGTTTCGAACTGTGTTTACAATGAGGCTCGAAGGCCTATTTATTATTGAGAAATAATGGAAAACCCTTAACATTCCAAAACCTAACCCTAGAAGATGAAACGCCAAATTATGGGCCCTGTTTGGGTAAATTGGTACATCAACTTCCCAGGGTCGTAACTTTGGCATACGATATCCGTTTGACGCGCATGATATCCCATTGGAAAGATATCTCCGAGGACTATGACGGAAAAGATGATTTTTTATGTAAAAAGTCGTGGAGGTAGATTTCCCCAAAAACGTCGTTTAGGGCCTCAAAACGGCTCTAGAAGTTTAGGACCCGAAAAACTGCTAAAAATAGTAAACTGCGCTATAATTAGGAAACTGAAAAACTGAAAGAGACAGTTGTGGGGGTCCAAATGGGATAGGTGGGTGGCCACCAACATCCACCTGGATCACCTCCCAAGCTTGACAAAAATAAAGAGGTACTGGTTAGAAATGACTGGGGAAAAATTGGGAAGAAAACTTGAAGAAACTTTATTGGTAGCTGGTCGCTCTTGAACATGACACTTTCACTCCATCACCATGATTGAGTTGGGTTGGGTTATTCTGTTCATCAATCATACTACCATTGGTCCACCATACCATCCACTTTGGGGTTAATGCTACCAATCCATTTTAGTGTCGCCGATATGTTCAGGAGAAGTCTCTCAGAGAATTCACGTACTCGGCTTGTGTCTCATCCACCTGCAATACCTTCACACTTCATTCTTTCATGACCGCCACCTTGAACCTTGTATCCTCATATCATTTTCACCTCTACAAAATCATTTTCTTCGTTCCGTGTCGTAGATGTGGGATCCATCAATGCCCTCCTACGACAGGCCACTTCTTGTCGACATAAGCTCATTATCCAAGAAGCTGACCTAGGAACAACCCTTTCAGTACTTTGAAGCTTGCATGCCTCAATGGAAAGTTTCTCACTTCCGGTGAAAGGTTTACATTAATGGCCTTCGACCAAAATATTTTGCGTGGTGTTCAACATAAACTTATGTATTCGCACCACATAAATTGTACTACAGTACCTTGAGGGTCATCATCATCATCGATGATTCCTCTCACACCTGTTAATAGTTTACATCATTGGCTGGTAATCAAGCGATGTCCATCCATGTTCGACATCAAAACATATTTTCACATGGATTGACTTGTACTTCGGGCGAAGATTGAATGAGTTTCGAAGACCTCGGATCTAGTCTCATCCATCCGGCTGCGATATATTCAGGAAAATAAAGACATCAAATGTACATCATTGATGCATAGATAATCATCCAAACTAAGGGATGATGGTTCTACCAGAATCATCAGTCTGCACACAGACGGTTGTTTGTCCTATGTACATGAAAATAAAATTGATCAAAACTAAGTATGGGAATGCCCGCCTCAGCTAGATCATGAAAAATATTATGAAGAGAATGTATTGTATTGTATCTTATTACAGGTCACCTTCTAGTTCGAAAAACCTCGAATCCTCATTATAAAGCATTTCACCCGACATCAAAAAGGATTTACGACCTCATACTTTAGGGGGCAACTGTTATAGACATATTTGGGCACTGCAACCCCAATCATACATGTCCATAAACCAAGGGCTTCTAAGTCCCTAAAAGTGTTGTTTCATACCCTAAAGGAGCAAGGTCAACTGATTACATCATCTCCCAGAAGTTCTCCATGAAAAACTACTCAGAACTGGTCAAAGCAGGACCATACAGACTGCCCAGTGCTAAAAGTGTGATGCATCTCACCTGCCCCATGAAAAAAGTGCGATGCATACTGGAAAGCCCTTCTATAGGGTGCGATGAGCGAAAGTAGACAAATGGCACAAGTAGTTTGCTAGGTGGAAACCCAGAGAATCTTCTAGAGACTGCTCATTTGACACTTGCCTCTCTGAATTCACCCACGGATGAGTAAGAGATATGAAATCTCCATGTGGAACCAAGAAATATCAGTGGAATGACACTAACCAAAATCCCAGGATCTAACTCACTCTCTTGTAAACATATATATATGGATCCCTCATCCAAGAGATCAAAAGGCTGAAATTTTGTAATCTACAAGGAAGTGTTGTTGGTTTCTCTTTGAAGACATTGTTGGGTGATCTTGCTTTGTATGAGGTGAAGAGGGCTTTCATGCTGGGAGAATGACACTGGGTCAGGCCAAGTGGTTGTAATTCTCTCTTCTACTACTTTCATTAATAAATCTATTTGAGTTTTCCTCCATATTCTTGTGTATCTCTGAATATTGTGTTGTTATATGCATTTGTATGGTCAATATATATCTGATCCTATATTGTTTACAGTGAAAGATCTCTATGCTTTGATGGTATTATGCTGTTGTGAATCTATAGGTGCTCTTTGAAGTGGGACAAGTAAAGAAGAAGTGGCGAGATTCTGTCGAAGGGGAAAGGAAACAAGCAAGGAGCCAAGCGGAAGACTGAGGTTGGTACTCTCTGCTTCTTTCTCATCTCTCTCTCGTAAAGGAAAAACAAGTGAATTTAATCTGTTTGTTTCTAAGATAGCTACCCGTCTTAGTGGGGCTAGCAGCTCTAAATAGACACTAGATTTCCTAATAACACTATATATATATATATATATATATATATCATTCATTCATGACACAATTGGACTTTTCACACATTGCACAACTTTCATCTGTTAAAATTTTTAAAAGAGGAGAAATTCACATGAAAACATAGGGCATTCCCTAGAATAAATCCTTTATTATAATATCAGAGAAAGAAAAATCATATTACAATCTCCAACATATGTTTTCAAATATGATACAGGACATTACATGAGATCTTAATGAACCATCTCAATCAAACTTAGAAAATAGGAAAATGCAGAGTGAGACTAAATTTTCACAACATTTTGGCCACTCTCTATCTATCTCTCCCTATCTTTGTCCCATGCTTCCTTTATAGCCTCGACATGTTGATCATGCCTATCTCAGCTTTGTTTTGATGAGATCAAACCCTCCTTATTTCACGCTTGCTTGATATTGTTAGCGTTGGTCCTTTTGACGAAATCAAAGTCACCTCACGATCGCTTGGTCCACACTCGCTTAATGAGTTCCAAAGCTCCAATTAACTTTTTTGGAAATCATTTTTCCTTTTTCGCTACCTAATTCTAATAAAAAATTTCCCTTCAAAGTAGCTTGCTTTCAACTTCCACTTCCTACTTTCTGCTATTATTTTTTGGCTAGATTAACCAATCACTTTCGTAGCCTGCACTACCTATTTCATGTAGCTATATTCTGACCAAAATAATTAAAAAATGAAGGACCCAATAGGCCCCAACCATAGCCTATTGAATCACCCTTGAGTCAATATTTCATTTTCTTATTTGTTCCTTCCTTTGGCTATTCATATGTTTCTCATTCAAATGAAGGAACCAAATAAGGAATAGTCTCTAGGACTTTGCGGAAAAATTAGATGCACATATCCAATTTATCTTTCCAAGTCCTAATTAAGGCGGATCTCTTATTAATAAAATGCTAGGTTGTATCAACATTTATTTTCTCGAGACAAGTTATGAGCAAGGCATTCCATTGACTATCGGTACCAATATTAAGCTTTTACAACTGTAAATATTTTTCCTGGACTATAGGCTTGAGGTCCCAGATAATGGTCTTGACCTTATGGGACTCCTCTTCTAGATCAATAGTAGCAAGAGTTTCTTCAATCAATTTTTTTCTCTGCTCATGTAGCTTGTATATTGGCTAATTGCGCTTAGCGGGAAATAAAAGTCAATTCTATGTTTGGTTTAGAATTTCCTGGGAGTCCTTGGTCTATCACTGGAGTATGGAGATAAATTTATACCCTTTATCAACAACCTAATTGAACTGTTGATTGAACTACTCTGTGGGATCATAAACTTTATTGCACAACTCAGAAATAGTATGGTGCAAGTCCTCATTAGCAACAACTAATTTTGTTCTAACACATTCAATAAATTCTATACAATCCATTGGTTGATAAGAGAAAATTTACTCCTATGTAGCAGAGCCATGTTCTTCAAAATTTGGGCACATGTTTTGCAACTTAAAATTTATTTTTGCTACCTTTTTTTCAAGTTATTCCTTTTGTGTACACAACTAATCTCGGTCCTTAATGACCTGAAGTATTTTTTTTTCTTGTTGCTCATATGCTTTAATAAGATCATCATGTCATGGTACTAACCGATTCTCCAACTACTCTTTTGAGGCTCTAATGATATAAAATAACTGGTTAGAATAACAATGTTTAAAGTCTTCAGTGGTTAATGTATCAACTGGTGGAACCTGTATTGTAGTGGTTTTCCACTTGCAACAAACTTCTATGACTGAGCTCACATATAAATCTCTGGAGTATCAACCTATTCCTAATGTTTTTCCTGATAAATTTTAGCGATTACCTTAGAAGGAAGTAACAACACAATATCAAAAGACTGTGCAAAAATATGCAATACTTCCTTGCAATGAACATGGTGATGGACGAAAACAAACAATTCGTTGGAAAAGGAACTACTACTTTCCGCTAGTTGAGATGTTGAAGGAGGATGAGTGGATTATAAAATAACTGTCTCTGACACACCCCTTGTTTCTAGTATGTCCCCTAGTTCTGAAGTCACCTCTATGTCAAGAAAGACTTCAAGATCTTGTTGCATCTCTATAGATTCCTCTTGATGGGAGTGGATGGATGGGAAATCGAAAATGATATCATAAGGAATAGGTGATTGTGGTGAAGAGGTTGGACTAGAAAAATTAAAAATAGGAATATGAGAGAGGTCAAGTTCCTTGACAATGGGTGTTGGTCGAGTAGGATCCACATGTTCATCATCAAATATATGCATAATATCGAAGGGATTTGGAATAGGATGGGGGTGTTTTGAAATCAAAGATGCTAAGGGCTCTACAAACATAGAATAAGAAGGAATTATACTATCAAAAGGGGTAGGAATAGAAGGAGGAACAATAATGTTATTTTTTATACTACTCTATGTTGTTTCAATTACTTTAGCTCAAATCAATTGTTCAATTAGTAAAATTTCAATATAAATTAATTCTTTTAATCAATCAATAGTAACTAGATATAGAATAGTAATGCATTGACAATAGAAGTCGATCAACACATCAACAGGAGACACTAGATTTGGTCAATGACCAGGGAAAAACCCCACAATGGGGAAACCATTTGTAATTCTTTCTTCTATTAGATTGTCATAAAAATTTTAGAAGAGAGTACAATGAGCCCATACAAAAATATCCAACAATATCAACCAAAAAAATCATAAATATGATCCCAGTAATAATACTGATCAGATTTATCTTTCCCGATCTACGGTCAGCTGTCAAACTAAAACCTTAGAACCCAACCACATGTAGGAAGAGTTATGTGTGCGTTTTAGATGCTCCAACCACATGGATGAGCATGTGTGCCCTTGGTTATAACCAAAAGATGCTTGTGTCAACTTTGCAGCTGGAAACCAGAAACCCTAATCACACATGTGAGCTTTAGACCCTGCAATTTTAGACCTATATGAACCAATCTTCAGACCTGTAAAAACCAATCCAATGACGAGAGAGAAGAAGAAGATGATTGATGATGATGTCCAAATGAGGGTAACCTGAGTTGTATTTATAAGCTTCCAAGGGTGACCAATTTGTTTTAGGGTCGACCTTATCAAATGTGACATTGTAGGTTTCAGTTCAAAAATACACTTTCCCTTGTCCAAATTGAGTGCTTCAAAAATCAAAATTAGTCCTCTTGAAAAGAGGAATCTAGTCCCATGATTGGAATTTATCATTGAGCTACAAATTAACAAATAGATTTGGTGGGTGACATAGGTAAAGGGGCCAATGAGGTTATAGGTAAAGTTTTGGGTTTAAAATTTTTTCCTTGCAATGGCATAGCATCGAGAATGGAGGAAGTCATGGCAAGGTTACTTACCATAGGTTCGATCTTAGAAATGGTTACAGTGATAAAAGAAAATAAATTTCAGAGCATTTTACCTAAAGGCTGAAAATCAAAACTAACTACAGTGGATCACTTCTAAGATGAAGATGAAGAAGTGGAAGACAAATCTCTTGGCATCAAGCCCTCAAGGAATACGAAAATCATGTAGGGTTTTCCATCCATTGAGTACCTGGCCAAGATAAAACTTCTCCATGAATTGCAAATTTTTTCGTATAGAAAGGTAGTGGTCACATCTATAATTTTTCCTTTTCAATGACTCTGGGGTGGACATAGGAGTGATTGTGGTCAATGTCGAACCACATATGGTATGCATGCTTGTCAAGAATGGATTGAGGAATCCTTACAATCTGAGTGGTGTCAATAATTTTACTATACCAAGCCCAAAAATATTTATCATTGAAGGTGAAGTTGGCAGAATTTGAGCAATCTTTCCAAGGATCAAATGAAAGAGCTACAACATCCGTGTATGGTATGTCAGCTACGACGTGACATGTAGTAGTGCATCACTTCATCATTGCAATTGTAACAACCAAATAACCATACATGAAATGTCCTTCATGCTTGTAGACTTCCTCACAAGCAAGGAAAAACTCATCTAGTAATAACTTACACCAATTCGATCATTCACCATGGACATAGAACTCAGCAACAAAGATGGCATCAAGAGTGAACTCACCCTTAGTATAATGCTGAGTCACTTTTCTTGCAATATGATAGTAGGAAAACTTAACCTATTAATGATTAATGAGATCAATTATAGCTCCCTGAGCAGGACATTTGATAACATATTTCTTATAAAGATTAGCAATCCCTATCTTCTTACCATCCTTGGAGGTCCCTTCAAAGGTAGTTTAAACATCCTAGTCATCCATTGACAGATTGGTTAACATGTGAATATCATAAACATGGACTGGGTATTGTTTATCTAGCCATAAAGAGCCATTAGGAATGTAGATGACCAAGAACTTAGTTCATCGAGAAACCTCTCCAGTGATTCCAAATAATAGTAAATCTTGCGGCTTCATGAGGGTGGACTTGTGGAGCAGTAGAAAATCATGTTTAATCACCGGAGTAATTTCACTAGATGAGGTCGAGGTAAAATTGAGATAAAACTCGGGCTTAAGAGCTAGGAAAAGTGTAGGAATAGAAAATTCTTGATCAACCAATATAGCATTCTCGTATCTTCCTTACAAATCTTTTAGGGGCTTGATACGGGAATCAGAAAAATCAAAAGGAATAAAAAATTTAGTGCTTCAACCCATATTGGAGTGCTTGCAATTGTAAACTAGATAAAAAGGGGGACACTAGAGAGAATTGGAAACTACAGGGTTAGATACAGATGTTAGGTCAAAAAATGTAGTTTAAGACTTCAAAACGAATAACTGACACCACTTAGACTTCCCCTTCTTATATAAAATCTCCAAATTTTGAAAGTTAAATCACCTATTATAAATTAAACGAAAATATGACCTAGTCGGGGTTTGATTCAGAATATTATTATGACTCAGATGCAAAATACCAACACATGGCGCAAAGGATCTGTTGTGGTAACAAAAAATCCCCTATTATTTATAGATAGAACATTTAAATAATGGGGACCCTTTTAAAAATTTTCTTTAGATTTATATACCAAAAATTTCCAAAAAACCCAAAAGATGCCATGTTTGGTTATCTCTTAGGTTTAAGTCTGAGTTGAATAACTTAGGTTTACTTTTTAAATAAAATCACACATCGAAAAATGATTAGAAGTCATGATAATATCCCTTATCAAACGTTGTGATACGAGATATAGTTTGCAAATAAAGCTTCTCTTAATAAAACAAAGAAAACAAATAAAAAACACACTCCCATACATAACGCTTCATTGGACTTGCCACAAAGACGCGCCATTATCACAGATCGTAGATCACAAGTTGCACATCCCTACCGGCTCTTTATTAGCTCATACATCTCTATGTTGCAATTGCGATATAAAAGAAACATTATCTGATCTCTGATGTATGTATGCAATATTGCATATCGCAAATCGCACATCGTAGCATCACTTCAAATGAAATACTTCCAAAGAATATTTGTGATGCGAAATTGTTGACTAAGCTCCACTTAATAAGGATTCGTGTGTACTTATATTTTCATTAAATTTCAAATCTAAGGGTTTTAATGTTCCTCGGTTGACAAAATTGATTTAATTGGAAAGTTGTTATTTGAAACATATGCATTTGTCCTGCGCGTCCTTTCGTCCCTGGAGATCTAAAACATTCCTCTATATTTCCTTTCTATAGTCTAATACTAATAAACGATATTTCGTTGAAATGTCCAAAGTAGGAAAGAAAGGAAGAGGGTCGTCTGTTCAAATAGAAGTAACTCAATTCAAACCAGAAGCAATAGAGATGGCTCTGTTATTCACAGACACCACATGCACGCCGGACTCTGGTACTTGTTCTTGGGAATCAATGTACAATCTATTTGAAGAATAAAACCCCTGAATAATAACGGTTAAGCAAGCAGTAGCTGACACCTCATCATCACCCAAGGCTACCTTCTCTAATGTCGCCAATTCCTTTCTTCATCAAATTGTTGCGCAACCTAAAATCTTACCCTATGTAGATATGATTAAGTGGATGATTGATAATGTTAATATTGAAGACAAGACATTCTTGACATCAAGACAAACAATAGTAAGATCCTTTATATTTGCAGATTTGAAGAAGATGTATCATTTTCCAGACCCTCAAAATATTTACGACAAGAAGTTTCTAAAAAAAATTGCAAATAAGAACAAATTAGAACCAGATCCCATCAAACAATGGAGACAAGACCCAAGCAAGCATAAGCATGATAGTAAGGGTATGTATTCTTTAGCTTCTCTTGTTGGTTCATTCTGTTATGCTGCTGCTATGAAATGTAGATTGTTTGGTTCTTTGAACACACAAAAATTTATAGTTGAATGGGTTCACTTGATTCAAGCTGCTTATAATTTTGAAGTAATGAATTGGGCTACTATCTTGTCCAACAATATTGTGTCCAAAATCTTATAATATAGGTAAAAGCTTAATGCTTTAGAAATAATCGTTCCATATTTTTATATGAGTGCCTATATTGTGGATGTCATTTGTTTATCTTTTTATTTTCCTTCAATGGGATGGAAATGGACACTCGAAGACCCTACACAAATTCACTTATATCATGATATCTTATAGGAATCTAAGTACAAACCTAATTTTTACAGAATTTGCAATAAGGTAATGTTGCCTTTGTAAAAAGCCATTTTTAATCAAAATTCCCCCAAGTTATCTCAAGAAGCCATGACAGAATTCACTACTATTGGCAGTTGGTTTAATGAAGAAAATTTCACTTATGTTAGAGTATTTGTGAGTCTTGCAGCCCCACATGTTCTTCCTATTTATATTCCCGATAAGCTTCTGGCCTGAGAAGTTTCCTATCATACCGTAGGCCATGGTATAACTAAAGTCCTTAAAGACTCAAAAAAGGCTATTTGGCCACAATTTCCTATTCAATGTGGAGTTTATTCTCTTGAAAATTACAATCATGTTGCCCTAGGAATCAAAAAAATCGAAGGCATGCGACTCCCCACTATTCCTCCTAGACAGTAAGACCCTAAAAAGGTCATTCATGATTTCACTACTCAGGTTAAAATAAGGCCACTTGTTCATGAACCTGATGATTTTGATGATCTATTTGAGACATGTGAGTCATATATACATGTGGAAAATTTAGCACAAATTCGACTGGGCCCCGAGGATTTTGTCTTATTCCAAGAGTACAGAAATAAAAGGATATAGAAACTGCCTTCTGAATGCCTAATTTCTTTATAACCAAAATTTCCTATAGGAAAATCTTTGTCATCGTCTACAAAAGAAATAGAAAAGACACCCACTACTACACTCTCAGAGAAACAAATAGAAGAGCTCTTGTCTACTAGTGAGCTCAATAAAGTCTAGGATCAGTTCAACAAAGAACTAGATAGCACACAGGAGAAGGAAGTGCAAGATTCAGCTTCAATGGAGATAGATAAGACTCCTGTAGCTAGTAAGAAAAGGTCTCCTGTAAATGAGTCATCAAGTCAAATAATGGATAAAGAAGTGATCCTGACAGTCATCGCCTCCAAGATTGTCCTTGGAGTAGAAGAGATTCTGCCTCTTGATATTTTTTACAGTCCTGAACATCGTGTTGTTGTGAGTCAATAGAAGAAGAAAAGAAGAATGGAACATTCTCAGGAAATTCTTCCTGGAAGCGCTCCATTAGATGTGGTATGGAAATATTATCAATCTAATTCATCTGATGATTTAGTGTTATGAAACTATCTCCAAAAGATATAAAATATAGATCAATGCCTTAGAAATAAGCCTCTTCGAGGGGGAAACCTCCTTTACATTACACAAATGAACAATTCTTAGATGATTCAAATGAAAAAACCTCCTTTCTATATATAGGAGTCTAAGGGGTCACAATATAACCAAAGCTGACCTAACAATAATAATATAAAGGCACAAAAATAACAATAGTGGGATTCTATGGGGCACAATAATAAAAATATGGGGACAATATGGGCACAACAATAATAATAAGGGATACAACGACAATAGTAATGGGGGAATCACTAGTATTATAGGGACCTAACATGCCCCTCTCCTTCAAGAAAGTGTTGTCCTCAATGCTTGAGTAGTTCTGGATGCTTATGTATAAAATTCTCATCCTCCCACGTGGAATCTTCAATGGGTAAGTTCTTCCACTTGATGGGATACTCTGAAATTGATCGATTTCATAGCTGTCAAGTTCTTTTTTATTTGATTTCTTTAGGTTACCATATGATTTTTCCTTTGTCATCAAGTTCTAGAATAATTGTTTGAACTGGAATCTTATCACCTATAACCTTATTTAATCATGAAACATGGAAAAGTAGGTGCACTCGGGAAGCTGCAGGAAGCTCCAATTTTTATGCCATAGTACCTATCTTTTGCAACACCTTGTATGGACCATAATAATTTGGTGATAATTTACTATCCTTATTAGCTTTCTTGAGTGAAATTTGTTTATATGGTTATAGTTGTAGTAATACCCAATCACCTACATCAATACTTCTTTCGCTACGATGTTGATCTGCCTACTGTTTCATTCTATTCTACACCAAGGTGAGGTTATCCTTTAAGAGTTGGAGAACTTGTTACTGATGCTCGATGTGATCTTCCATTGCTTGAACCTTAGAATGTTCTCTTAAATATGATGTGATGGATGGTGGATGATATCCATAAAGTGCCATAAATGGGGTCATTTTTTTGCAGTATGGAAGGAAGTGTTATACCACCATTAAGCCAATGGCAACCATTTGACCCATTGTGTTTGTTTATCAGATACAAAGCAACGAAGATATCCTTCCAAACATTTGTTTACTATCTCAGTTTTCCCATAAGATTGAGGATGATAAGATGAGATATGAGCTAACTGAGTACCAAGATAAGAAAATAATTTTGTCCAAAAATTTCTAGTGAAAATGGAATCTCTATCGCTTACAATAATCTTTGGGTTTCCATGTAGCTTTTGAATTGTTTCCGTAAATGCAGTAGAAACTGTACTCACTTTAAATGGATGAGATAATGCAAAAAAGTGTGCATACTTGGTAAGTCTATCAACTACCACCATGATAACACTCTTTCCTTCAGACTTGGGTAAACCTATGATAAAATCCATTGGAACATCCTCCCAACGTTGGCTTGGAATGGATAAATGTTGTAATAGTCCTGGGGTCTTAATTGTTTCAACTTTATTTAATTTAAGGCCATCCCAAAAAATTCCCTTCTTAACCTTGTGGTAGGCTTTTATAAATCCTAAGTGCCCTTCTAAGGGAGAGGTGTGCAATTCCCTAAGAATATTTTGTTTGAGTTGTGAATTCTTACATAGGTATAACTGATCCTTGTACCATAACGAATCATTTTTCCAGCTAAATGTATCAGATGTACTGGGATTTTGTTGTATCTTTTGAATGAGTGCCCACACTTCCTTGCCATTATTCCTTTCATCCCTTGCTTTGTTTATCCAATCTATTTTTATAATAGAAATGGCGCAAATAAATGCTTCTACATCCTCATCCTTTCTTGAGAGTGCATCTACCACAACATTTTGCTTCCCTTTTTTGTAGATGATTTCAAAGTCATAATCCAACATCTTTGTGACCCATTTTTGTTTTTCTTCTGAAGATAATCTTTGTTCTAAAAATTATTTAAGAATATCATGATCTGTTTTTACCTTGAAGTTTCTTCCCATTAGGTAGGGTTGTCATTTCTTAAGTGGATGTAGTATTTCCAACATTTCCTTCTCATAAACAGCTTTGTGTAAATACTTTCCTTTGATTAGACAACTTTCAAAAGAAATGGGTCTTTCTTCTTGCATTAAAACTACACCCATTCCATTTCCTAAGGCATCACATTCCACAATAAAGGTCTTTTGTGAAGTCCAGTGTAGCTAAGACTGGTGCTTGGCACATTGCCTCTTTAAGATGTTCAAAGGCCTTCGTTTCTTCTGGAGTCCATGAAAATGCATCTTTTTCAATAATGTTGTTAGAGGTTCTACTATTCTCCCAAAATTCTTAACAAATTTTCAATAATACCCTTTTAACCTGAGAAATCCTCGTAGATGCTTTATGGATGTGGGGATTTTACATTCCTTAATGGTTTTAACTTTGCTAGGGTCTACCTTAACACCTTCATGAGATACAATATGACCCAAATATTCCACCTCTTGAACTCCAAAGAAACATTTGGAGATTTTTGCATATAATTGTTTCTCCTCCAATAGTTTGAGCACCATGTCAACATGTTGGACATGATCCTTCCAAGACTTGTTGTAGATTAGTATATCATCAAAAAATACTAACACAAATTTTATAAGGAAGGGTTTGAAAATGGAATTCATCAAACCTTGAAATGTAGAAGGTGAATTAGTAAGGCCAAAAGGCATGACCAAAAATTCATAATGACCCTCATGAGTTATAAATGTTGTTTTTGGAATGTCTTCAGTCTTCATTCTGATTTTATGATATCCTAAACGAAGATCCAACTTTGTGAAGTAAATTGATCCATGCAATTTGTTAGAGCCTAGATCGACCTCAGGCTGAAGTGAGGAAGTCCTAGGATAACTACAAACCACACTTAACCTGGTAGCTAGCCCTACTAGGTCGAGAGAGGGCTCTCTCCTTGTCAATCTCAATTAGGATATTGGAAATTAGGGCTTGAGATGACTGAATTTAAAGTAGATTTTAGGCTAGGTATAGTAGCTTAGGGTTTCAGGTTTGATTTTTAGGTTTTGGTTGCTGGATCAATTGGAGAAGGAAGATTGGGTCCGGGAAATCAACTTAGGGATACAGTCATGTTCTATGGGGTGAGGTAGACAAGGGTTTATGTACTCAGAATGGATTGAGATGGTATATTAAGACAGCTGAGGAGTTGAGGGCATAAAGAGACTATGAATCCTCTTCAAACAGTTGAAAACATTGAAAACCAAATGAATTCCCAAGATAAAGCACAATAGTGTATTTTGTCCATTCACCTTGATTCATTTAGTTTTAGAAGAGAAAGATAGATTTGGATACATATAAAACATAACAAAAACTAATTACAAAGAAGAAACAATACATAAACTCACGGCCACAAGAATCCCAAAAAAATAGTTGTGAAACCTAGTTTTATTCCTTGCCAAACTGCAAATACAAATGTTCAATAACTTCCACCACTTCTACCAAAGTCCAACCTTTTCAAATGACTAAGAAATTACATAATATAGGAAAGGAAACCACTCATGATAGCTATTAGGGTCGAATCCATGAGAAGAGGGGTGGTTTCAACCATATCTAAACTAAGAACATGAATATAGGCAGTGGAACAACTTGCCTCTAAAACCAAGGAAACCAATTCATTACAGCTCAAAACCACTTGGAACTTGATGTATATACCCTATGAAGTGATTTTCATCCATATTTACATCGAATTCATCATTTACCATGCTTACATTTACCAAGAAATGAGGAAAAAGTGATCTCCCAAGAAAACTAGGAAAAATCTAGAAAATTAGGGAAAATTGGCAAAATCAATTTAATGCGCAGCGCCAAGATTTTAATGCACAACGCTTTTTCTAGGCCAATTTTGGAGGCCTTCACAGAGTCTAAATCAGGTGTAGGATAGCTCGTTAGAAATCTTTTCGAGTCTACTTTCTGTAACAAATTGAATTTATAAATTTGGAGTTCATTTGCCACTCCAAAAATTGATTCTCCCAAGACTGCTTCCTATGTGGCAAAAAAGTGGCAAAGAGGGCACTTTTTGGGTGTTTTTTGCCCTTTGGGAGACCTAGAACTTGTCCAAAATTCCTCACTATATCTAAGCTTGCTTATTTTTTCATGTTGATTCCAAATATATAAGCCGTTTTGCAAATGGATTCCCCCAATAAAAGCGCAGCGCCACCTATTGGAAAAACCTATTTTTCCAATTCAAAAATGACAAAATTTTCTCCAAATTTCTTGAAATTTGGCATGAATGATCCTTGTTAGGTGGTTTGATGGGCCAATTATGCTTCAGCCAATATCTTGAGTTTATCTTTCTCTTTTTTGCTCCTCCAAGCTCTTTTTAGGTTAGCTTTTAGCCTCTTTACCCTTGTTTTGCAAATCTTGTTCCATGTTAGGTAGTGATAGGCCATATGGCACAACATTCTCTTCTCTTTGTTGGCTTTCTCAAGCAACTTCTCAAGGTGAATTTTCACCCTTTCCAACCATGTATCTCAGTCATTCTCAATTTCTTGCTCAAGGGAGGTCATCTCAATCTCTCTTTTCTTTGCCTCTTGCCTATCTTCCCTAATTATTTGCAGCTCCATAATAGCTTTCTTATCTGTCAATTGATTGTTTTCCTACATAAGAAAGTTGATGATCCATTTCACCCTCTCAAGGTTAAGTGATAAGGCTTGTATTTTAGCCTCCTTCTCTTTGATAATCATGTCCTAGAGTCTTGATCTTTGAGAGCCCAAATTAATGACATCCTCCTCAATCAAAATAAAATCCCTGTCTTTCTCTTCAATAGGGCCCTCCTCATGCATTTTCTATTTCCCTTTGTCTTTACTCTTTGACTACTAGCCAACCTATATAGATGGAGAAGAAGGTAAAGCCCCTTCCACCCTTGGTGGAGATAGCATTTCCCTGTAGTCTAGTGAAGAAGGCGAGACCCCTTCCACCCCTAGTGGAGATATTACTCGCCTGGTAGCAGCAAAAAGCCTCCTTGTGCTTCTATGATAGGTGACAAACATCGACACACACCTATAGTCTCGGTCTCATGAACACCTGGCTATCCTGATGGCCCTCCTTCCTTCTGAGACACTGATGGAATCACCTGAGGGCCTTTGAAAATCTCATGGGCAATAAAGGTATCCCATGGTATGTTCAGCAAGCTTAGCTGATGCAAGACAACAATTTTGATCAGTGAGAAGTGGTAAATATTGCTGAGTTGTTGAGAAAAAGGTTTCCTTTGCACATAGTGAGCCATCTTCTCAATATTCCTATTGTTATCAGGAAATCTAGTGCCTATGCAGATCTGCTAGTCCCACTAAGACTGGTAGCTATCTTAGAAACAAACAAACTAAAACTACTTTCGTTTTCCTTAATGAGAAGTAGATAAGAGGGGAACAAAGGAGACCAACCTCTGTCTTGCGCTTGGTTCCTTGCTTGGTTCCTCTCCCTTCTGATAGATCTTTGCCACTCGCTTCCTCATCTACCCAGCTTCAAAGAGCACCTGTGGAATCAAATCTACATAACACTATCCAAGAATAGAGATCTACTATTCACAAACAATATAGGACCAGATATATATTGACCACACAAATGCATATATCATCAATCATACAAGAATGTGGAGGAAAACTTGAATAGATTTATTAATATCAATAATAGCAAAGAGGATTACAACCAATTGTTCTGACCCAGCGTCATCCTCTCAGAAAGAAAGCCCTTCTTCACCTCATGAAAAGCTTAGATCACCCAACACTATGATGTTACACCAAGAAACCGGCAGCACTTCCTTACAAGATACAAAATTCCAGCCTCTGGATCTCTGGGATGAGGGATCCATATATAGATGATTGCAAGGGGGTGAGTCAACTTCTGGGATTTGATTAGTGTCCTCTCTCTGATAGTTCTTAATTCCACTTGGAGAATGATGATCTCTTACTCATCCCTGGGCGAATTCAGAGAGGCAAGTGTCACAGGAGAAGTTTTTGGAAGATTCCATGATCATCCACCTCACAAATTGACTCTGCCATTTGTCCACTCTCTCCCATCGTACCCCATAGAAGGGATTTTCAGTATTCATCGCACCTCCCGTGTGCATTTAGGTGGGATGCATCACACTTTGACCATGGAACAGGTGAGATGGTCCAGTTTTGACCAGTTCTGAGTAGTTTTTCATGGAGAACTTCTGGGAGATGATGTAATCAGCTGACCTTGTTATTTTAGGGGTTGGAACAACGTTTTTAGGGACATAGGAGCCTTTGGTTTATGGACATATATGATTGGGGTTGTAGTGCCCAAAAATGTCTATAACAGTTGCCCCCTAAAGCATGAGGTCATTAATCTTTTGATGTCGAGTGAAATTATTTATCATGAGGATCCGAAATTTTTTCAAGCTGGAAGACGACCTGTAATAAGATACAATACAATACATTATCCTCATAATATTTTCATGATCTAGCTGAGGCGGGCATTCCTATGCTCAGCTTTATAAATTCATTTTCATGTACATAAGACAGACAATCGTCTGTGTGCAGACTGATGATTCTGGTAGAGCCATCATCCCTTAGATTGGATGATTATCTGTGCAACAATGATGTACATTTGATGTCTTTATTTTCTTGAATATATATTGCAGCCCGGATGGATGAAACTAGATCTGGGGTCTTCAATCTCGTTCAATCTTCACTCGGAGTACAAGTCGATCCATGTGAAAGATGTTCTAGAGTCGAACATGGAAAGACATCGCCTGATTACCAACCAATGATGTAAGCTGTTAACAGGCGCGAGAGGAATCACCGATAATGATGATGACCCTAAAGGTACTACAGTACAATTCGTGGGGTGTGAATAAGGGACTTGGCGTCGAACACCACGCAAAATCTTTTGGTCGAAGGCCATTGATGTAAACCTGTCGCCAGAAGTGAGAAACTTGCCATTGAGGCATGCAAGCTTCAAAGTACTGAAAGGGTTGTTCCTAAGTCGACTTCTTGGATAATGAGCTAATGTCGACAAGAAGTGACTCGCCGCAGGAGGGCCTTAATGAATCCCACATCTATGGCACAGAACAGAGTAAATGATTTTGGAGGTGAAAACGATCTGATGATATAAGGTTCAGGGTGGTGGTCATGAAAGAATGGAGCATGAATGTATTACAGTGGATGAGACACAGGTGAATTCTCTGAGCGACTTCTCTTGAACATACCGATGATACTGACATGATGGATTGGTAGCGTTAACCCCAAATGTGGATGGTGTGATGGACCAATGGTGATATGATCGGTGAACGGAACAACCCAACCCGACTCAGATGCGAAGTGAAAGTGTCATGTTCAAGAGCGACTTACTACCAATAAAGTTTCTTCAAGTTTTTCTTCCCAATTTTTCCCAGTCATTGCTGACCAGTACCTCTTTATTTTTGTCAAGCTTGAGGAGGATAACATATGCTTGTTCTATAATTCGCCCTTCGGGCAAACCCATCGCTATGTTTTAACGCGCCTAGCGATAGTGAAACTCGTTCTTGTCTGTATAGACAAGTTTGTCGCTATTAGGTTTTAACGAGTTTAACAACAAAGATAACTCGGTCCTTTTCAATTTTAGAGAGTCTGAAAGGGACATAAAGAAAACTCCAATAATATTTTTTCATCTTATAATCCCTTAAGTCCAAAAAAGTATAAAATAATACAAAAGGGATGAATTTTCGGTAATTTTAATGAGCCGAACAAAACAAGCGCTCGATCTTTTTGTGTAATAACCCCTCAGGTCCAAAAAGATTAAAATCTAAAGGAGGGATAGAACTTCTGGTCACTTTAACGAGCTGGAGAGGCTAATTGCTTGGAAACCTTTTCATATTTTACAAGTCAGATGAAAAGAGCTTAAAGGAGACTCGTTTTTCGAGGAACGAGTGATGAATTCGGGTAGCAACTGATTCCAGGTAAGGTTTGGAATTTTCCAATCACGGCAGTGTCACAAGGATGGCTAACAGGATCACTCTTCGCAGCTGTTCCTCAAAAAGGGTAAACAATCAAATGGAGTTGAATGATCGGCCAAAACAGAGTGGAGGTGATGATGAGAACACGACCAAGGCTCAAAGTTTGATGATAACGCATTCACGATGGTTATTTACCAGAAATTGGTTCATTTTTAAAAGAATGAGCTTAAACTCTAGGGGAAACATTTGCTTATTACTTATGTTTAATTTTTAATGAGCTTGAACTCCACATAAAAACTGCTCGATATAATGGTCATTGATTACCTTTATTTTACCATTGACAACTTTGTTCCTTCAAAGGTTGTACTGCCTATTCAATTGCTTCATCAAACTAGTTAGAAACGAATAATATATGCTTGAAAAATGAGTCAAAACACTAATATTTTACTTGAATTACATGAAAAGTAATTTAAAAGTGGTTTTTACCTCTCATTTTACCATTTCAATTGAACTTTGGTTTGTTGGAGCTTTGGAGGTGCTTACCCCCTTGATTTTCACTAGCTGATTCTGAGAGATTTTGTGGATGATTCTTGGTGCCATCTGGACTAGGTAAGAGCTAAACCTGAGCTCTTAAGTTTCATTCTTTCCTTTTTGAATTCTGAGCATGTTTCCTGGTTTTTCTAAGCCCCTGGGGTTTGAAAAATTCACCCTGGCTCCATCGCATCTTTCCTAAATCGAAAAGTGCGATGCATACTGGCCTGGCCATTGGCCAGTCAGTATGCATCCCACCCAGTACACTGCTGGGGGTGCGATGGGTGTAAGGAGGGAAACTTGTGCATAGTTTTTTCATGGAATTTTTGCCTGTTTTTCACCAAATCAGGATCCTGACTCTTCTCTTATTTTCTTTCAGAGATTCATCGGAGAAAAATGCCTATTACATGGCGAGAATGTGAGCATGAAGAAGAGGACATGCTTGCTTTACATGATTCGGGCACGGTAACTGCACTACGGAACTGTGGCCTGCTGAAGTTTTTTCGCATCTCTAGCATGAGGCAACAAATCAACTTGTTGCAATATTTTCTCGATGCATGGGATCCTACCGACCAAGTGTTCTAGATTAGGGGAAATTCCATCCCCTTGATTTTCGTGGACATATATTTTTTTACCAGTTTATCGAGGCGTGGTGCCCCTATCTCATTATCAGGTTCGGCCCGTGGGGGTGAATCCGTGAGAGACTATATTCGCCGGTATTGTAGAGAGGGATCTCAACTAAGTAAGGATGGCAAGATCAATATCCGAGACGTCACCAACAGGTCCTTGAGGACCATTCTATTCACTTTTGCTAGACTGGCTGGTAGTGTGGCTCTTCATGTGGCCAACAGGTCTTATATGCAGTATGCCTTGGAATGCCTTGAATCAAAGGTGTTCAACTGGTGTGATGCAGTACTCTCTGTGATCAAAGAAAAACTAACCAAGGTAAAAAACGGAAGATTGAAGAACTTTGGTTATGGTTCTATTTTGACCGCTTTCGCCTTAGAAAAGATCCCACTGATGCAGCCACAATATATTCCACTTGGTTTACCTCCACCAACTGAGCCATGGATGCAGAGATGGGTTGACTTCATGGCCTGACATGCGGGTCAGTCTCGGATTTCTTTCTCTGATACCTTCTTTGAGTGGTTCAACCGTCAGTAGATGGTTTTTTCCGAGTGTCCATATGCTGGTATGGATTTCTAGGGTGATCCGGATTTGGCACTGCCGGCTGGTGAGCAGTGGGGTGTCATAGGTAAATTCTCTGACCATATTCCTGTTTATTGCTTTTCATAATGTTCCTATCTTTTATTTACTCAAGACTAATCAAAACTCATGCGCTCATGCAGACATTGGACCAGTTCGACCAGCAGTACGTCTGAGAGTGCCAGATGCCGCTCCGACAGGAGAGGCTGTGGGGAGGGCTATCCTTCGCGACCTTGATGTGGCCGAGACTCTTTCAACATTACAGGATTAGGTCGAGGGTCTCACTCTTGGTATTTCGCATGTGAGGACCGACGAGCTGCCTCTTAGGCTGCAGCGACATACTACTGGCGTGCCAAGTCGATGGACTCGGCTTTTACACATGATTGCACAGGCGGTGACTTGTTATCATAAGCACCATTAAACTAGGGTGCCCCCTAGCATTTTGAGTTTTGGGTCATCTGACCAATTTTTTCTTGGTTATAGAACATTATGTGTAAACCACAAATAGTTATATATATATTTTTTATTTTCAGAGTTTTATTTTGGTTAAGTTACATGATCCTGATGCAAATATTGATGAAATGCTCCTTTTTATAAATGTTGCAAATGTCTATCTAACACATAATTTTCCAATGAGTCTGTTAATGTGTTTAAGTTTTTGGAAATATGTTGATATTGAATAGAATCAAACTGCATTTCCAAAATATTGACCCTTAGGAACATGTGATAGATAGCTGGATTTCGGACGGAGTAGATATCAGTGAGTTGTAGGATGATGAGTTGTGAGTCTAGCCTGACGACAAGTCGGCATATGCCATGTGTGATGGCATCAGAGAGGAGTTCTATCAATGCGCTATATCCAGCGATTTTTTTTGTTGACCGACCAATACATACCCCTCTGAAACTTACTAACTCGCCGCTTGGATAAAAAATGGCCCAGGTCGCAGAAGATAGGTTTTGCGAACTATGACTCGCTCCGTCGGCATATCCAAAAAATGATTCCAATAGGTTCGACGTCTGCAACAAACGTTAAAAGTGGATTACTTGACCAAAACAATTACCCTTAGAGAAAACAAAAATGTAACAAAAGCATAGGGGTTACTACACTGGATCATGCGTAGTAACGCTTAAGCTACAACCCGTTACGAGGTTGTGCCAGTGGAATCCCGTCATAATCCACTAACTCGTAGGCCCCTTTTGCTAATACACGTTTAAAATATATGGGCCCATCCACAAAGACTTGAATTTACCTGCTCCCAATTTATCGGATTCCTGGTTGTAAAGTAAGACTAAGTCACCTTCTGAGAAGACACGGGGTTTGACATTCTTGTCGAACTGCGCCTTGACTTGTTTATTATGGGCTTCTTTAACCAAAGAAATGTCACGACGGGCTTCATCCAATTGGATTAGTTCCAAGAAACGAGCCTCCTCTTCTGAAGTTCCGGGGAGAAGGTCGACTGCGAGTTTGAGGGACAAGATTTCACACTGAACTGGTAAGATTGCTTCTAGGCCATACACCAGTTGAAAGTGTGTAACCTGGTTGCATTCCTTACCGATTTTCGGTATGCCCACAAGGCTGAGTACAGGATCATGTGCCAACTCCTTTTGTGGACTCCAATCATCCTTTGTAGCATTCTCTTCAGGACCTTGTTGATTGCTTCAACTTGTCCGTTGGCCTGCGGGTAATATGGAGTAGAGTTGTCGTGGGACAACCCCAATTTGGCAGCCAATTCAACCATCATGTGATTGCGAAAATGCGATCCATGATCTGTGACTATGGCATGTGGAATGCCGAACCTGGCGACTACATGATTGAAAAAGAAAATGGCAGCCGTTTCGCCGGTGTTGTTTAATGTAGGCATCACCTCGACCCATTTGGTAAAATAGTCTACCGCGACTATGATATACCCATGCCCCCTGGTCGAGGTGGGGTTACATGTCATGAAATCTATGCCCCATTTGGCAAATGGCCCGACAACGACTACTGGTTGCAGGGGTGTGGGTGGTCTTCTGGTTTTGCTATTGAAAATTTGACACGCATGGAAACTTCTGATTGCAGTTATGCAATCTTTGATTATTGTTGGCTAGAAGTATCCTGCTCGTAAAAAATTTTGCGTCGTAGTGTAACCAGATCGCTGCCCCCCACACGCGCCTGAATGGCAATCATTCAGGACTTTTTCGGCCTCCTCATGGGTGAGGCATCTCCTCAGAACTATATCAACACCACGACGGTAAAGCGTATCACCGACGATCATGTAGTCTTTTGATTGGTATCGAATACATCTTTGTTCTGAGCGAGAGGTATTAGACCTATAATTTTGGGTTTGGAGATAGATGATTATATCCCCATACCATGGATTGCTTGAAGATATCATAAAAAAATATTCATCCACGATGGCTTCTTCGGATGTTTCATCGTTGGACGACGATGGGAGATCGCATAGTAATTCCGTGAAAACCGGGGATTTCTTCGATTTGGGTTTTACAAATTCCAGAACAAACTCTTGAAGAATTTCTATCCATTTTGAATATTTTCCCCCCAGCAACTGTTGCGACAAGATATAAGTCATGGGGTTGCAATCTGACAAAATGGTAGTTTTTCGAAAGAGGACATAGTGTCGAAATCTCTGTATCGCTTGAACAACTGTGAGAGCCAGCTTTTCAACGTAGGAATACTTGATTTCTGTATCATTTAAGTTTCTACTCAAATAATATATAGGATGTTCAATTCCATTGTCTTCTTGAACTAAAACCATTGCGATGGTTGTATCCGCTGCAACCAGATACAGGTTAAAGTCTTTTTGATAACCAGGGGCATACATTAATGATGCTTTTATTAGGGATTCCTTTAAAGCATCAAAGGAAGCTTGCACGACCTGATCCCAGGTGAAGGGTACTTCTTTTTTCAATAGACGTGTATAACCTTTAGCAAGTTCGGTGTAATTTGGAATGAACCTCCTCAGAAAGTTTGCTTTCCCTTGGAGTTTCTGAATCTGAAGAAAATTTGAAGGTGGAGGAAAATTTATGATTGCCTGAACCTTACATGGGTCAATTTGAATCCCGTCCTTTGAGACTACAAAGCCAAACAAACGACCAGAACTGACACAGAACACACATTTGTGTGGATTGAGTCGTATCTTGTAGTGTCAGCAACGTAGAAATATCACTCTCAAATGCTGTGGATGATCGGTCTGCTTTCACGAATGAGCCGGAAGATCATCGAGATATGGTTGAACGATGTTTTTGATGTCATGGAAGGCATAATTCATTGCCCTCTGAAATTTTTCCCTTGCGTTCTTTAAACCAAAGAGTAACTTGCAGTATGCAAATGTGCCCCATGGACAAATAAATGCAGTCTTTGATTGGTCCTGTGGGTGGATATTTATTTGATTATACCTGGAGAATCCATCAATAAATGAAAATATTTCACATCCGGTGCATTCATCAATTATCTTGTCAATAAAGGGTGTAGGGTAGTTGTCTTTTGGAAAAGCTTGATTTACATCCCTATAATCGATGCACACTCTAATCGTTCCTTGTTTTTTCATTACAGGAACAATGTTCGATACCTAATCGGTTAGAGGAACTAGCTAAATAAAACTAGCATGGAGAATTTTTTCAACTTCTGCCTTGATGGCAGCGGCTTTCTTGGGGTGCACCTGCCGTAACCGTTGTCATACTGGTTTGACATCTGGATACATCTTTATTTCGTGTTCAACTATACTCGAGTCAATGCCTGGCATTTCATCATATGACCAAGCAAAGACATCTCTGAATTCATGAAAAAGAATTTTGTATATTTCCAGTTCTGAAGGAGAACAACATTTGCCAACATAAATATTCTCTACAACATCTATTTTGGTGGAGATATTTATGGCGATAGTCTCTTCGATATTGGACAAGTTTTGCTCGGAATCCACTGTGTTTACAGTATTCGATAGGAAATCAAAAACTGAAGGGTGATGAAGGTCATCAGGAGTATCTTCTTGACAATCCGGAAGATGGGAACGATGGTGGTAATCTTCCCATGGCGCCCCGTCAATTATCATTGACTGAACAATTCCTTCGTCTGTGTAATGTACTTGCGACCAAGGATCTGAAGGGGTGCCATATTCCTTAGACCTATCTATCCAAACGCTTGATGAGCGTTGATTTTGGTTTGCCTCCCATGCCAAAAACATTGATTGCTACAATATTTCTATTGGGCTTGGAGGCAATACCTGCAGATGATCCATGCTAATATCATTTTCTGAGATCTTTTGAATAGAAGATATCATATTGCAGGTTCCTACCGTCACCACTTCCGCCAGATTGATTGGAGGTGGGAAGGCAAAAGTCCCCATTAATATAGGGTCTTTTAGTAGGCCTACTCCGATATTTTGAAGCGAATGGGGGCTTCCATGGATCATCGGAATGCTTCCCGTAACTTGGGAACTATTGGGGAGAAATGTTTATTGGTCGACGATTGTAATTTCCCCTTGAAAGGGAAATGCAATATTCCTGAAGTAGGTCGAAACAACCGTAGCCATAGCATATATCCAGGGCCTTCCCAGTAGGATTTTGTAATCGAGGTTTCTGTCGATTACTTCAACATCTATTTCTACTGTTTCCCCCCTAGTTCAACTTGCAAGTTACTTAAAATACCATATGTGGTATATGTTCATCCATCAAATGCTTTTAATGTTGTCGAAGATCACGAAAAGGTTGGAGATCCTAAATTTTTCTAGCAACTCATCGACATAATACATGTAGATGCCCCCTCATCAATAATTGTTCGATGAACAGTTTTGTTGAGGGCTTTCACTTGAATGAGGAAAGCTAGTTGAGCTGGTAACTAAGGATCATATCCTTTGTGATAAAAGGACACAAGATTAGAATCCTTTGGGTCAATCCCACCTATTGCTGATAATAAAGCCTGCTTTTGGGAGGGGAAATTTTGCAGTACCTCAAGTGTTGACATAGCGGATGGCGATTGGGCCAGATCTTCCACTATATTATAATGTTGTGCTGCTCTTGCACGAGGATTAAATGTTGACTTGTGTGCTACTCCCTTTGGCGGTTTTATTGTTAGCTCTGGAATGATGGGCGACACAACTTCTATCGAAGTTGTTGTCGAACTACTAGGTTGATCTTTATCCTTGTTGTTCGACAACTGTGGATTCCTTGTCATTGTCAAAGCATCATTTTGCTGTTTTGAAATCGGCAACATCAACACTTGGGATGGGGAAGCATTTTCACTGGCAACCAAATTTGTTCCTGGATTTGGAAACGGATCAGTTAATACCACCGAGGTTTTTGAATTCTTGAAGAATTTTTTAAGCTCAGCTTTATATGGACAATCTCTTATCCAATGATCCTCATCACATATAACACATGGACGATTTGGTTTCTTCTCTCCAGAAGGGTTTGCAGAAGATTTTTCAGGTGATGATTCCTCCTATTTCTTCTTCTTCGCTTTATTTTTCTTCTTGCCTCCTGGTTGCTTGGTTTCTTTTCCTTTGTCAATTGAGACAACATTTACTTCTGAGGCGAGAAGTTCCTCATTTGCATTTTGACTAGAAATCTTACAGGTCTTTTTAGATGTAGCCTTTGTTGATTTCGTGTTTATCGTACCAATCATGCCATCGCCGGCATGAGAGTCATTGTTCAATTTAGGAGGAGGAGGAACATGAAATTCCGGTCTGGGAGCGTCAGGGACTTTATCGTAGAGCGTGCCAGACTGAGTATAAATCAAGTCTAAATATTGCACACGAGCAATAACTTGCTCTTCAGTGACGAGTCCTCCCTTTGACACATCTTCTGTAATGGAAGGTAATAATGACTTAATAAACCATTCAGCTAAAAGCTGATTAGGAACGTACATTTTTAGCATTCTACAATGATGTCGCCACTCATGAATATGATCAGATATGTGAGTGGCGGTCGTTTGCTTGAGATTGGTAAGAAGTTCTATTCCTATTTCGTACCTTATGGGTAACTGAAAATGGGTTAAAAAGGTTGTGGCTAGGGTACTGAAGTTATCAAACGAAGCTCTAGGTAATTCGATATACCATTTTGTTGTTGGACCAGTTAACATTCTCTGAAAAAGGCGAAGCCTAATCGAATCATCGTTTAGGGTGTTTGATGAACACCACAGATGAAAGGTCATCACATGATTCGACGGGTCTTCACCCGGATTTCCATTAAATTTAGGAATATCTGACGGAAGTTTATGCGGAATCCATGGCCACCAAGGGGCATAAGCAATTGGATCGTCTATTAGCCGATTTAGATCCGGTAACTCTAAAGTCACCACGAAGGGTAACTGTTGATTTAGGTTTGGCGAAGCATACCCAGGATAAGATGGAATCTTGAGCAGTTGGTCTTTGCATACCAGCATAATGCACTTGATGTTGGTAACTTTGGTAAGGTTGATGGGCATAACCATTATAAAATGGTTGATTCTGACTGTTTTGAATATACAGCTGCCCATTATTTGCAAAGATTTGTTGCTCAAATCCTTGGTAAGCTTGTTGGAATTGCGGTTGTTGATATTGCACCAGCCATGGTTGTGAAGCCATGTGTTGTTGTCCAATACTGGCTTTTTGACCAAGATGAGGGGTAATTGTACCCGTTTGGGCCTGTGTCATTCCACTAGTTGGCGATTGTGGTTGAGTCACAGGGATAAGAGGCTGTTGCATTACGACCTGAGAAACCTGAGGTTGGCATACAACAGGCAACACTTGTACTTGCGACACCGTCACAATAGCAGGCATAGTTGGTATATTTGACATAGGTAAACATTGTTGCATTGAGTATACAACTCTTGGTTGTTGAGGCAGTATTGGCACCCAACCACTAGATGTAATTCCAACATAACTTGAATTTTGTTGTGAATTCTCGTATGGTTGTTCTCCTTGAGGAGACAATGAAATGGTATATTGCCCCCCATACGGCGGTAATCCAGTACTCAAAGGAATGATTTGCCCTTGAGGAACGGACTGCCCAAATTGACACCGTGAAGGATCAATTTGCTGAGACTCAACATAATAGCTCCCGAATATTATTTCGAATGAACAAACAGGAACGGACCATACTGTCGAAATAGCCCCTGAGTGGGCTCCATCTAGCGATTGAGAGCTAGTTGGGACAGATGGTATGCTGTCGAACATTATTGGAGTGACAACAGGAAGTTCTGTCGTCGTTGTGTCAGATGACGCAGTCCTAGATGTTGACGGTTGTTTAGACATTTCTAGTCTATCCAAAAGATTTCCTAGCGATTCTACAGGAGCTTCCGATAACGGTAGACTAATTTTTGATGAAGAAGGATATAGGGTGATCCCGACTCCAAATTACGATGGAGTACTAGATGGAGGATCCTCCATAATCTCTTCTATAGCAATCAGACCAGGTGGAAGAGGTAGACCATTAGGTCCGTAAAATATTTCTGGTGTCGAAGAAGGTATAGATTCTGTAGCGACATATGTTTGGGGAATAACACCTTCCGAATTAGCTGTAGATGGAGCTGGTTCAGTAATACAAGTGTTTACCTTCACACTATGATCAGCTCTACTGTCCTTTGGTGGCTGCGGAACTTCTTCTGTAAAGGCAGGGATACCAAAAATGTTTGGAGTAACCAAAGTCTCCGATGGTGTCGGAACACTTGTTCCAACTTTACCAAGGGATTTTGAACCGGTTAAACGAGTTCGCTTCGTCCGTAAGAGTTTTGATTCTAGAGACAAAGACGGTTGACTCGTAAGCCTCCGCGAACGACGGGGTTTCAATTGACTTTCGTCCACGATTGCGGACTACTCGATCAACTAAAAATCAAGGGGAAATATGTTTCTGAATTAAACAAATTTTAGACGCTTTGAAACAACTTGTTTTTTCAATTTTTAAGAGTTGAGAAAAAACAAAAGATGACTCTAGTCGCCTTTGATTTTTAATGAGCTTGAAGTGAAAAGTGCTCAGATGGACCTTTTCTTTTAAGGAGTCTGAAAAGGAATGAAAGATACTACTCTAGAAGTCTAGATAGAGGGATTACCAAACCAATCGCAAAACTGCAGAATACTTTTTACAGTACAACAGTCAATCTTCCCGAATGCTGTGTTCAGTGCATTGCAATCGATAGGGCGGCAGACACGGCTTCCTATGGATAAAGGATATAGCCTATTGTGGTCTCCCAATATATACTCGACCGTACATGGGAGCACAAGTCCGTACTGGCACTTGTCATCTCAAAGTGGAGGAATCACCCAACCAGCAATGAAAACAATAGTTACCAGGTTTTACGACACCGGAATACGTCTCTAGCCTAAACTTCTAAATGTTGTGCCTTAGGTTCCAAGGAGTTTTTAGATTCATTAAGTTTATTTTACAGTTGATCTTGTTTAAGAAATTTTCCTTTCAGGTTCACCGCGTGATGTAGATATACAATTCCTAAAATGCAATCTAAGATGATAAACAATCATTTAATCTTCTTTTTTCAATGAAAATCCTAGCTACTAAAGAAAGAGAGATGATATTCTTTCAACATAGAGCAGAGAGTACACACTATATGCACTGTCCTAAATCAAACCAACAAATAGTCTAAATGCAAATGCACATGCATGTATTTCTTTTCAGTCTTCTTAATGTGTGAATGATAAAAAGAAAGCTAAGCGCAAATCTGAATTATTTTTCAAAGCGACATTACTAACAAGCTTCTTTTCAAGACAAAATTAAGACAATGACGACACTTTGCGATTTGGAATTGAAAACTTGCTTTCGACACTTGAAAAACTACTAATTCAAATCAAATACAAGAGTAATAGTGTAATCAACTATCAAGAACAATCAGATTCTCTTCTATGACCGAAAACGACACTTGCGACACTTCCAAATCAAGAAACGACAGTTCAATTACGCTACTTCTTTGTAAAAGAGAACTGAAAATGGCTCACAATACATAAAAACATTTATAGTTCTTTGCACAATGGAGCCAAAATAATGGAAAGGAAGGGGGTTTCCACAGAGGTATACTGACTATAGACAGCAAAACTCCTGAATAGAGCTGAAAAGAGTGAAGAAAAACCAAAGTCTAGAGGCAAAATTAGCCTTCTCTGACCATCGCACCTGTTACACAAGGATTCCAGTATGCATCCCACCTACAGCACACAGGAAGTGCGATGCATACTGATATCCTTGAAGAGAGGGTGTGATGGCACAGTGCAAGACTTTTGATCCAATTCTTGATCACAGTTTGTAGCACAGTTCAGGGATTTAGGCCGAGCAAGTGATAATCAGTAAATAAATCACAGGGGTAGATCTAAGGAGGTTACTAGAGCCACCACAAGGGCAATTAGGATGTTTACAAATCAATTGTTCAGTTTATAAACAAAACCCGGAGATAGACTGAAGCAGCATTGATCTAATTTTCACTTGCATAGCAAATGTAGTTCGAAGGCTAGTTGGCTTGACTTCAGGCTCCATCTGTAAGTTTATAAAACAAACAAGTATAGAAAAGAAAACAAGCTATTCGCTCCCCAGCGGAGTCGCCATTTTGTTATCGGGAAATCTAGTGTCTATGCAGAGCTGCTAGTCCCACTAAGACTGGTAGCTATCTTAGAAACAAACAAACTAAAACTACTTTCGTTTTCCTTTATGAGAAGTAGATAAGAGGGGAACAAAGGAGACCAACCTCTGTCTTGTGCTTGGTTCCTCTCCCTTCTAATAGATCTTTTCCACTCGCTTCCTCATCTACCCAGCTTCAAAGAGCACCTGTGGAATCAAAGAAGCATAACACTATCCAAGAATAGAGATCTACTATTCACAAACAATATAGGACCAGATATATATTGACCACACAAATGCATATATCATCAATCATACAAGAATGTGGAGGAAAACTTGAATAACTTTATTAATATCAAGAATAGCAAAGAGGATTACAACCAATTGTTCTAACCCAGCGTCATCCTCTCAGCAAGAAAGCCCTTCTTCACCTCATGAAAAGCTTAGATCACCCAACACTATGATGTTACACCAAGAAACCAACAACACTTCCTTACAAGATACAAAATTCCAGCCTCTGGATCTCTGGGATGAGGGATCCATATATAGATGATTGCGGGGGGGTGAGTCAGCTTCTGGGATTTGATTAGTGTCCTCTCTCTGATAGTTCTTGATTCCACTTGGAGATTGATGATCTCTTAACCGTCCCTGGGTGAATTCAGAGAGGCAAGTGTCACAGGAGAAGTTTCTGGAAGATTCCATGATCATCCACCTCACAAATTGACTCTGCCATTTGTCCACTCTCACCCATCATACCCCATAGAAGGGATTTTTAATATGCATCACACCTCCCATGTGCATTTAGGTGGGATGCATCGCACTTTGACCATGGAGCAGGTGAGATGGCCCAGTTTTGACCAGTTCTGAGTAGTTTTTCATGGAGAAATTCTAGGAGATTATGTAATCAGCTGACCTTGTTCTTTTAGGGGTTGGAACAATGCTTTTAGGGAATTAGGAGCCCTTGGTTTATGGACATATATGATTTGGGTTGCAGTGCCCAAAAATGTTTATAACACCTGTACACAAAGTAAGGGAGGTTCATCATCCTTACTCTTGTGAAGTGCATCAGCAACTTGATATGATATGCATATAGGTAGGAAATCATTCCTTCACAGGTGAAATACTTGATGATGAGTTTCATGAGAGGAGCATAGATTTTCTGCAATTGTTTGAAAGGAAAAAACCCTGCTGATTTGACTGTGATATCCAGCCTTACTGTAAGGCTCATAATTTTTTCTGCCCACATACTGCCCCTTATTCCACTGCTCACCTACATTAGGGATGCCTGTTTCTTCTGAAATGGTGGCAGGTGTCAAGGTGAAAGACACACTATCAAGGTTCACCTGTCCATTATGGAGATGGATAACAAAAAACCTAGCAAGCTCATGACGAAATTTTACCCTCTATACCATTTCACAAAACTGATAACAAGACGGGTGTTTAAAGCTAGCTACAGCAAGAGGATAAGCAAGCAATATTGTAAGAGTGGTGGGCTCCTCCCGGATGATCTTTCCCCCTTTGTGTGGCTTTCTTGGAACATGAGCTTCTCTGGAAGAATCATTGAGAGTTTCCTCTTCCCTCTCATAATCTGAATCTCTCTCCATGCTTTTGGTAATATGATGGGTGATGAAGTTTGTAGTGAAAACAGATGAGTATGAAGAGATTTTGAAATATAAAGTAAGTGAAATGTAAGGTGAAGGTGAATGTTTGAAGGAATTAGGGTAAAGGATTTATGAAGGAATGGGGGAAATGAGGGAGAAGGATTTTCAAATGTGAGATTAGGATTTGTTAATGAAGTAGGTGTAATGAGGATGTAGGATTTGGCAGTTTGGGAATGGGGAATTTGGGGCTAGGGTTTGATGTAGAAATTAGCGTTTAGTGGAATAGAGCTTGTTGAGTGATGAAAAGTGAAGATGAGTTGGTAAACTAAGTGTAAATGGAGGAGAATGGCCACAAATGATCCTTAATGGCTTATGAAAGGTAGATTAGCTTATATAGGGTTTATGAGAGAAATCTCAATGCTAATAGGGTTTGCATGAACTGATGACAATCACACTCAAAAACTCAAGCAACAACTTTTTTTGTGAAAGATAATAGGCTATACTTACTTGGCATGAGCTTTGAGTAGCTTAGAAGACGATTTGATAACCCAATTGATGAATTTTAAACTTCCCACTAGATGCGCAGTGCATACAAACAGGTGCGTAGCGCCAGTTTAATGCACAACACGTGAAAAAATTTGCACTGGAAACCCGCCACAGGTGTGCATCGCCGATTTTATGCGTAGCACCAGGGAGAAAATTGCAAAATTGCCTTTGGCTCTCTACTTTAGCTCAAAATTGTGTTTTCCCCTCTCCTTAGCTCTCTAATTCAACAATGAAGTTAACAAAAAAACACTTGAAATGGCCTTTATACCTTTCTCCTTTAATTTTTCATTAATCAAGACCCACTCTTCTATAGTTTTGATAGCCTTTCCAAAATGCTCTATTTCACTTACATCTAACTTTTGCCTTTCTGCAAGTGGACTTATTACATTGACTTTTTGCAATGGTAGGAGTTGACTTTATCACCAGGAACAACTGTTTAGTGCTTATTACATATAGAAAAAATTAAATTACATGAAATTTTTATAGAAATGGAAAAACTCTGTTTTCACCTCAAAACAGAGTTTTGAGGTGAAAAAGATTTATTGAGCATATTAGAAGTAAACTTATAACTTTATGAACCTTCATGTGCCTACAGACCTCTTTATTAGAGCATGACTAACAAACCCTAAGACCTAATGGAACTAAACCCTAGGACTAATTGTTATAGATGAAATGAAACAAGATGATTGTGAATGACTAAAAAAAGTGTAAACAGGTCAACAGGTGGATGTCATGAGGGAAACTGACATGAAACCACTACCATCAGTTGATCCATGACCTAATGGAATACAGCTGATCGAATGAGACACCTAATATGCATGTAAAAGAGAAATTTGATCACCGATCGAAGTGTGAAGACACTGACACTAACATTGGCTCCAATGGGGATGGTAGCTCCTAGGAGGTGCCAAGAACCACAAATCTTTGGAAAAGTAGACAAGTGCCTCATCCATTGGGCAATGAAGTCAACATCTTGGAAATAAAAGCATCAAAACTCAAGACTCATAACTGGAATGAGTAAGAACTAAGACTAACTCAAAATTGAAATAAGACACTCAAAAGCTGAAACTAGACACTCAGTGGAAACTAGACACTCAGCTAAAACTAGACACACAGAAGCTAAAACTATCTCGAAACTGACAAAAACAAAAAATGACTCAAGACTTACTTAACTGAAACAAGTACTTACAAAGCTTTTTAATGGCAGCAGACCATCGAGATTTGAGGGCTTCAAATCATGATGCCAACCACCTACCTATTGATGAAATATGTACAATCATTTGAAGTGGGCCTTCCAATGTAACCAATCCAGCAGATGGCTACTTACTGAAATCCTACTCTCACTTTTCCCGAGCAAGTATAACGATGTACATTTAGGCAACTCACAATAACAATTGAAACCAAGGCTTATGCTAATGAACCAGGCAACATTCATCTTTTCTAGTGCTTGCAAAAGAATGCCAAAGGGATCTTGAAAATCCTGAAGCACTAGCTTGTCTTGAGATCTAGCAGCAAAAATACAAGTACTCCCTTCATTATGATCTAAAAGAAGAGTTGGATGTTGATTGATAGGAAGGCATATAGCAGTATAAGCTTCTGCTATCTGAGTGTTGGCTGTAAATTCCTCGACCATGAAAAATTCTGACTCGAATTCTGGCATACTATCTCTCTGGGGCTCATACTCCTCAATGTCATAATCTAAGCCTTTCTTAAACAGAAAACATTGTTCAAGATTATCAAACATGACAACGATATCATCTTCATGAAGGAAAACATTATCTGTTCATTGATCTATAAAGCTAATTTCAAGACTTTCATCATTTATAAAGTGGAAGAAGCTTCACCAACACCTTCTTGACCATGTGCACACTGCAAACCTGCATTAGCTTGGGCTGTAACATGACCTTTCAGGAGTTGATCTATCTCATCTTCAGACAGAGGAGATAATACTTTTTGTTTTCTTTTGCTCAAGCAATTATTGGCTTCTTGAAATAAAATTTCAAAACATGAAAAACCTGAATGACAATCCTCAATTCCCTGGTCTTCTAATATTTGAAAAAATTGTTGATCATCTTGATATGACATGGCAATCAAATTGTCATGTTTCTTATCGCACTCATCAGTCATATGAGGGAAAAGTTCAGATAGTTATTGAAACTCAAAATCAATACTTCTATCATTTACCACTGAGTTATCCAAAGAAGATTTTTCACTTACATGAACAAAGATCTCATCTTGTTTTTCATAAAAGGACTAGATTACATCCTCGTGAAGACTTTGTTCTAATGAAATGAGAACACTTGGATCAACAAATTTGTCTTCTTCTTTCTAGATGATCTCAACAACAAAGCTCTCCTTCATGGGATTCAAAACAAGGTACTCTTCATCATCACGATCTGAATCTAGATCTGAATTAGCCAACTTGACTTTATCACAATCTAAAATTGAAGCATAATTTCCCTGCATACTATCTTCTTCTATGAATAGATCAGAAGTAAGACCTACTCTTTCATCATTGTCCATTGTACTAAGATCTTGATCCTGCTGCAAATTTTCCTAAGCATCTTGATAAGTATCCTTTAAGCTATCTCTATGCTGCTGAAATGGATTTTCATACAGGGCTTCCATGATCTCATCATCCATGAAGTTATCATCTTCATAAACTTTCTCAATATTTTCAATAAAACTATAAATATGCTTACAATAGTTCTGAACTAAATTTAAGGATGGATAACATTGTTTATACCTTTCAAAGAACATGGTATGAAAATATTTTAAACAGTAAATACAAGTAGGCGGCAAACTTTCATACCAAGATCGGGCTTCACCTTCCAGAGTGGCCATGAATATCTTCATCAAGCGGTCTTCAGGAAGATCAACCTTCAACTTGCAAATATGCATGTGAAATCTAACCAGATGTAAAGCAGCATCATTCCTATCATCATCTTTAGACATAGGCAAATTCCTTTGCCAATCTACCTTAGGAATTTTATTTGGAAAACCTGGAATTGGATCTCGGCTCATGGGAGCATACCTTTGAGCAAACAAATCCATTTTGATAACAATGAATTCACCAAGAAATTTTCAGGCTACTGGTTTTTGAAGAGTGGAGTTGCCATAAAAATTCTGAACCTTGGGATTCATCGACACTCGAGTCGCCAGGTGAATGATTTCAGCCTTCCGTTGTCTGATCGTTGTCCACCATAAAAAATGAAATCTAAATTGATACATTCTATAAGTAACATAACACTACGCTCCCCAGTATGGTCACCACTATGTTAGAGCCTAGATCGACCTCAGGCTGAAGGGAGGCAATGCTAGGATAACTGCAAACCACGCTTAACCTGGTACCTAGCCCTACTAGGTCGGCAGAGGGCTCTCTCCTTGTCAATATCAATTAGGATATTGGCAATTAGGGCTTGAGATGATTGAATTTAATGTAGATTTTAGGCTAGGCATAGTAGCTCAAGGTTTCAGGTTTGATTTTTAGGTTTTGGTTGTTGGATCAATTGGAGAAGGAAGATTGGGTCCGGGAAATCAACTCAGGGATACAATCATGTTCTGTGGGGAGAGGTAGACAAGGTTTTATGTACTCGAAATGGATTGAGATGGTAGATTAAGACAAATGAGGAGTTGAGGAGGGCATAAAGAAACTATGAATCCTCTTCAAACAATTGAAAACATTGAAAACCAAATGCATTCCCAAGACAAAGCACAGCAGTGTATTTTTTCCATTCACCTTGATTCATTTAGTTTTAGAAGAGAAATATAGATTTGGATACATATAAAACATCAGAAAAAATCATTACAAAGAAGAAACAATACATAAACTCACTGTCACAAGAATCCCACAAAAATAGCTGTGAAACTTGGTTTTATTCCTTGCCAAACTATAGATACAAATGTTCAATGAGTGCCACCACTTCTACCAAAGTCCAACCTTTTCAAATGAATAATTAATTACATAATATAGGCAAGGAAACCACTCATGCTAGCTATTAGGGTCGAATCTGTGAGAAGAGGGGTGGTTTCAACCATATCTAAACTAAGAATAAGAATATAGGTAGTGGAACAGCTTGCCTCTAAAACCAAGGAAACCAATTCATTACAACTCAAAACCACTTGGAACTTGATGTATCTACCCTATGAAGCGATTTTCATCCATATTTACATTGAATTCATCATTTACCATGCTTACATTTACCAAGAAATGAGGAAAAAGTGATCTCCCAAGAAAACTAGGAAAGATTTGGAAAATCAGGCAAAATTGGCAAAATCAATTTAATGCGCAACGCCAAAATTTTAATGTGCAACGCTTTTTTATAGGCCAATTTTGGAGGCCTTATCAGATTCCAAATCATCTGTAGGATAGCTCTTTAGAAATCTTGTCGAGTATACTTTCTGGAACAACTTGAATTTCTGAATTTGGAGTTCATTTGCCCCATCCAAAAATTGATTCTCCCAAGACTGCTTCCTGTGTGGCAAAAAAGTGGTAGAGAGGGCACTTTTTGGGTGTTTTTTTTCCCTTTTGGAGACCTAGAACTTGTCCAAAATTCCTCACTATTTCTGAGCTTGCTTATTTTTCCATACTAATTGCAATTATATAAGCCGTTTTGAGAAAAGCGTAATGCCACCTATTGGAAAAACCTTTTTTTCCAATTCAAAAATTCAAAAATGACAATTTTTTCTCCAAATTTCTTGAAATTTGGCATGAATGATCCTTGTTAGGTGCTTTGATGGGCCAATGATGCTTCAACCAAGATCTTGAGTTTATCTTGCTCTTTTTTGCTCCTCAAAGCTCTTTTTAGCTTAGCTTTTAGCTTCTTTACCCTTGTTTTGCAAATCTTGTTCCGTGTTAGGTAGTGATAGGCCATATGGTGCAGAATTCTCTTCTCTTTGTTGGCTTTCTCAAGAAACTTCTCATGGCGAATGTTCACCCTTTCCAACCATGTCTCTTAGTCATTCTCAATTTCTTGCTCAATAGAGGCCATCTTGATCTTTCTTTTCTTTGCCTCTTACCTATCTTCCCTAATCATTTGCAACTCCATAATAGCTTGCTTATCTGTCAATTGAATGTTTTCCTGCTCAAGAAAGTTGATGATCCATTTGGCCCTCTCAAGGTTAAGTGATAAGGCTTGTATTCCGGCCTCCTTCTCTTTGATAATCATGTCCTGGAGTCTTGATCTTTGAGAGCCCAAATCAGTGACATCCTCCTAAATCAAAATAAAATCATTGTCTTTCTCTTCAATATGGCCCTCCTCATTCATTTTCTATTTCCCTTTATCTTTACTCTTTGACTACTGGCCAACTTGTATAGATGGAGAAGAAGGCAAAGCCTCTTCCACCCTTGGTGGAGATAGCATTTGCCTGTAGTCTAGTGAAGAAGGTGAGACCCCTTCCACCCCTGGTGGAGATAGTACTTGCTTGGCAGCAGCAAAAGCCTCCTTGTGCCTCCCTGATAGGTGACAAACACCAGCACACCTATAGTCTCAGTCTCATGAACACCTGGTTGTCCTGATGGCCCTCCTTCCTTCTAAGACACTGATGGAATCACCTGAGGGCCTTTGAAAATCTCATGGGCAATAAAGGTATCCCATGGTATGTTCAACAAGCTTAACTGATGCAAGCCAACAATTTTGATCAGTGAGAGGTGGTAAATATTGCTGAGTTGTTGAGGAAAAGGTTTCCTTTTCACATAGTGAGCCATCTTCTCAATATTCCTGTATACAAAGTAAGCGAGGTTCATCATCCTTACTCTTGTGAAGTGCATCAACAACCTGATATGATATGCATATAGGTGGGAAAACCTTCCTTCACAGGTGAAATACTTGATGATGAGTTTCATGAGAGGAGCATAAATGTTCTGCAAGTGTTTGAAAGGAAAAAACCCTGCTAATTTGACTATGATATCCAGCCTTAATGTAAGGCTCATAATGTTCTCTGCCCACATACTGCCCCTTATTCCACTGCTCACCTACATTAGGGATGCCTGTTGCTTCTGAAATGGTGGCAGGTGTCAAGGTGAAAGAGACAACAGCAAGGTTCACCTGCCCATTATGGAGATGGATAACAAACAACCTAGCAAGCTCATGATGAAATTTTACCCTCTCTACCATTTCAAAAAACTGATAACAAGACTGGTGTTTAAAGCTAGCTACAGCAAGAGGACAAGTAAGCAATTCTGTTAGAGTGGTGGGCTCCTCCTGGATGATCTTCCCCCTTTGTGTGGCTTTCTTGGCACATGAGCTTCTCTGGAAGAATCATTGAGAGTTTCCTCTTCCCTCTCATAATCTGAATCTATCTCCATGCTTTTGGTAATATGATGGGTGATGAAGTTTGTAGTGAAAACAGATGAGTATGAAGAGATTTTGAAATATAAAGTAAGTGAAATGTAAGGTGAAGGTGAATGTTTGAAGGAATTAGGGTAAAGGATTTATGAAAGAATGGGGGAAATGAGGGAGTAGGGTTTTCAAATGTGAGATTAGGGTTTGTTAATGAAGTAGGTGTAATGAGGATGTAGGATTTGGGAGTTTGGGAATGGGGAATTTGGGGCTAGGGTTTGATGTAGAAATTAGGGTTTAGTGGAATAGAGCTTGTTGAGTGATGAAAAGTGAAGATGAGTTGGTAAACTAAGTGTAAATGGAGGAGAATGGCCACAAATTATCCTTAATGGCTTATGAAAGGTAGATTAGCTTATATAGGGTTTATGAGAGAAATCTCAATGCTAATAGGGTTTGCATGAACTGATGACAATCACACTCAAAAACTCAAGCAACAACTTTTCTTGTGCAAGATAATATGCTATACTTACTTGGCATGAGCTTTGAGTAGCTAAGAAGACGATTTGATAACCTAATTGATGAATTTTAAACTTCCCATCGGATGCGCAACGCATACCAATAGGTGCGTAGCGCCAGTTTAATGCACAGCGCCTGAACAAATTTGCACTAGAAACCTGCCATAGGTGCGCATTTCCGATTTAATGCGTAGCATGAGGGAGATAATGCACAGTGCCAAGGAGAAAACTGCGAACTTGCATATGTTTCTCTACTTTAGCTCAAAATCGAGTTTTCCCCTCTCCTTAGCTCTCCAATTCAATAATGAAGTTAACAAAAAAACACTAATGGCCTTTATACTTTTCTCCTTTAATTTTTCATTAACCAAGATCCACTCTTCTATAGTTTTGATAGATTTTTCAAAATTCTCTGTTTCACTTACATTTGACTTTTGCATTTTTGTAGGTGGACTTATTACATTGACTTTTTGTAGTCGCAGGAGTTGACTTTGTCACCAGGAACAACTGTTGAGTGCTTATTACATATAGAAACAATTAAATTACATGAAATTTTTATAGAAATGGAAAAACTCTGTTTTCACCTCAAAACAGAGTTTTGAGGTGAAAAAGATTTATTGAGCATATCAGAAGTAGAATTATAACTTTATGAACATTCATGTGCCTACTGACATCTTTATTAGAGCATGACTGACAAACCCTAATACCTAATGGAACTAAACCCTAGGACTATTTGTTATAGATGAAATGAAACAGGATGACTGTGAATGACTAAAAAAAATGTGTAAACGGGTCAGCAGGTGGATGTCATGAGGGACACTGACATGAAACCACTACCATCAGTTGATCCATGACCTAATGGAATTCATCTGATCGAATGAGACACCTAATATGCATGCAAAAGAGAAATTTGATCACCGATGGAAGTGTGAAGACACTGACACTAACACAATTCATCCAATAATTCATCATTGACAGGAATGTGAAATTTATCTTTAATAGTGAGCTTGTTGAGCTCCCTATAATCTAGACACATGCACCATGATCCATCCTTCTTGTGAACCAATACTACTGCAGTGGAGACAGAACTTTGACTAGGTTGAATTATACCAGCCTCTAGCATTTTTGCAACGATACATTCAATTTCACTCTTTTGGACATAGGGATATCTGGAAGGCCTGATGTTTGGAGCAACACTTCCTGGAATCAAATTAATAGCATGATCATGATCATGAATAGGTGGGAGGCCTTTGGGAGTCTCAAATACCTTGGAATGATTGTCTAAGACTTTTTGGAGATCTTGAGAAATGGATGATTTTGATGTGGGAATCTCTAGTGAACATAATTGTTCAATTATGCCTCATTGTTCTTCCTTTAGAAGCTTTGTCATTCCATTAGTGCTGATTATCTTTCCTGGTTTCCCTATGATACCCATTAATTCAACTTCCTTTCCTTCTAAAGATAATTTCATGAAAATTTCTTGAAAATTAAAAGTTATTGTACCCAAGGATTGTAGCCATTGGACTCCTAGTACAACATCAATGCCACCCATTGGAATGGAAAGCATTCGGACATTCAATACATATTCTCCCATGCATAGATTGATATTATGGCACTTTCCTAAGCAATTTATGGTTCCTCCACTTGCAACCATCATTTGACACTCTGGTGTTGGATATAGGAAGCAATTCAATTCCTTGGCTATCTTATAATGAATAAAATTATGGGTACTTCCCGAATCAATCAACACTATTATATTTTTAATATTGATATGCCCTTCTATCTTGATAGTTTGAGGAGTGGTAATTCCAGGCAATGCATTACAAGATATGGTCAAATTCATTTCTTATTTTTCTAGGGTTTGTTCCTGGTGTATATCCTCTTCTTTTAATGTTTCTTGTTTCTTTTCTTCCTCCTCTTCACAATCTATGTAAAATAATTTCTTCTCGGTACACTTATGACCTTTAGTGTATTTGCTATCACAACTGTAACAAAGCCCTTTTGCTATTTTTTCTTCCAATTGTTGTGGTGTCAACCTTGTAGGTTGTGGATGGCTTCAGGGCAACAACACTTCCATATTTATGATTGCAAGTGGTAGGCTTCCTTGTTGCCATAATTTTGTTTTCCATTTTCTTTCCAACCTGAATGCCTTCTCCAATGAATCTGGTACCCAAAGGTGAACCTCATGTTGGATGTTATCTTTTAAAGTCCCTATGAACACATCAATCCTATGCTCCTCTAGAATATCTTTTACCCTTATATGCAATTTTTGGAAGTCCTCAATGTGCTCCATCATTGAACCCTTTTGTTTGAGATTTATCAATTGGCTAAAAAAAGTGTTGCTTTTTGTATCCTCATAATGTGCTATCATTTCATCTGTAAAAATAGCACAAGTGATAGTTTGTTTACGAGAGCAATGTCATCAATACCATACAAACTGATTTGGTTCTAAATATAAAGTTGCAATGCGTACCTTTTGTGTGTTTTGCACATTATGGAGATCGAAAAATTGCTCCATCTGTAGTATCCATGTTCCAGGATCCTTAATCAAGCTTCCTCATATCGATATTTGGAACATGGTGGTTCTTCGATCCAATGTTAGAGTCTATGAAATCATGATTAACATTTATTTTGTTCTCATCATGAGTTTCCTTTACTACCCTTTCACCATTAGTAAGCATTTTTTGTAGAAACTTTATCAAATCTGTTTTCAAATCTTCCATGCCTTTCTTTAAATCATCCATCTTAGCTTCCACGCCATCCATCTTAGCTTCCACGCCGTCCATTTTATCTTCCACACCATCCATCTTAGCTTCGACGTCATCCATCTTAGCTTCCACATCATTCATCTTAGTTTCTACGCCTTTCTTTAAACCATCCATCTTAGCTTCCATGTCATACATCTTAGCTTCTACGTCTTTCTTTAAACCATCCATCTTAGCTTATGTTACTTTTTGTGCGAGTGAATTTGTTGCACTTGGTCTTGTAATTTTGATATATTGTGTTACATTTTTTCCTCTTCTTCATGAGTCATGCTAGAGCTTTCAGGTTGCTTACTAGGTCTTTCCATTTTCTTTCTCCAGGGCATCAATTACAAATAATAATGCTTCACTATACCCTTTGAATTCCTTCAAACCTATTTTTCAAACCAAGCTTATGCAAAAATTAAAAAAAAACTACACACATTTTTTCACTTTGTAGGAGCTCGATATTGAATATGATGTATCTCTGTAGTTTTGGATCTCCAAGGTCTAAAATTTCTTCCTATGGTAACCCTTGAGTAATCTTTCTAACCCCACAAGTGTGATCAAGATTGGATTCTCCAATGAATAGTTATGCCAAATCTCCCACGATGACCTGTTTGGAATGTAATTCGGGGGTCTGCAAAAACCCTAACTTCCTTAGATTATATCTCCGAAAATATAGCGAGACAAGATCTGAAATTAGGGCCCGAGGTTTAGCGAGATTTCTTCTCAAATGGTTTTTTTTAGCTTTTGAAACATCGCAAAAAACAAGTTATAGTGAAAATTCCACGATGATGTATTTAGAGCAGTGAAACCCTAGAATCCAAAGCTCTGATACCAAATGTTATGAAACCAGCTCAAAAAGATAGAAAAGATAGATCAACGCCTTAGATAAGCCTCTTCAAGGGGGAAACCTCCTTTACATTACACAAATGAACAATTATTAGATGATTCAAATGACAAAACCTCCTTTCTATATATAGGAGTCTAAGGGGTCACAATATAGCCAAAGCTGACCTAACAATAATAATATAAAGGCACAAAAATAACAATAGTGGGATTCTATGGGGCATAATAATAACAATATGGAGACAATAGGGGCACAAAAATAACAATAAGGGATACAATGACAATAGTAATGGGGGAATCACTAGTATTATAGGGACCTAACATTTAGCTAAGCTTTCGCAATATGCAGGAGCTTATGCTATGGCCACCATTTGCAAAGCTACTGAAGTTCAACAACTGGATAAAGAAAAAGATGAAAAAATCTTTCAATTAGAACAAAAAGTACTTAATTCAAGGCATGATATGGAGCAGGAGTGGCAACTCAAGTTTTCAAAATTAGAAACTGAGTTTGATCAATTGAAAGTTCAAAATGATGCTGATATTTAGAGCCGAAATGCACAGATTGACCAACTTCAACCTAGAACAACTCAGATACAAAAGGATATTGATATTGAAGGATTCAAAAAAGAAGCTGGAAAGATCAATTCTCTCCTCGCACAACAACAAGTAAACTTTTCTAAGAAGTTAAAGATCATCAATGACCTCTCCTAAAATAGTGACTCATTGACTGATCAAATGTCTGAATTAAGAATATACTATGAAGATATCAACAACAATATTTCTGATTTAATCACTTGGCAGGATAGTTCAGATGGAATAAAATAAAATCTTCCCAAAATACAGGAATTATACAAATATCTTCTTTTCAGAGATTGGGATATTAGAATCAAGCAGGCTGAAGAAGCAATTTACTGAGCAAGAGACCTAGCAAGACAAATTACCAAAACTATTAGAGAAAGTCTAACAGATGCTAATCTTATTACTGAATGCCTAGGAGAATGATTTCCAGATACTCAAAAACTCATAGAGTATTGGAATAAAAAATCAAAGGAAAAACAAGATAGCATCAAGAAATTATCCAAGTTAAATCTTGAATATCATCCAAAGATTTTGGTAAAGCCCTATGGACAATGGTTAGTTCTTCACAACCTTGTTAATACAACTAAATACATGCTCCCACCTCTTTCGGATGCCTTGTTTGCAGGACAGGTGAGGATCATGCCATCTCATCCCCCAGAATTCAAGTCAGTGGAAGCTATTTACAGGTTACGAGAGAAAATGGGAGAGTAGTCAACTTCCCATCTTTAGTTTCTTGTTAAAACGGAAGCTATATTTATCTTTTTGTTCCCTATTTAGAGGAGTGTTTGTTTCAACCTCCTCGGAAAAATATGCATTTTCTATGTTGATAGTATGACTTTTATTTATAAATACCCTCTCATGTTTTTAGAGAAGGTGTTCAGAATTTTTGTAAGAAGACTCAAGGAACTTACAATTCTATATTTCTTTGATAATTTTAATAGAAAGGTTGGGCCATAGACTGTCTTCTTTCATAAGCAATGAATTTATATATGTGGTACTATTATCTTTTATTAATTCTGTTTTATGTTCAAAAGTCAGTTAATTTTTATCATTGTTTTATTATGTACAATATCACAACTCGATTAAGGATTGTTTCACTATTGAAAAGTGTATTACTTGTTATCTTTAGTTGTATGTATGAAATGGTATAATTTTTATGCAATATGTGCTTAATAGTTAAATTGATTAACTATTTAATCAATTTAATTGTCTTTAATTTGTTTTAACTCTTTTAAATGTTTGATGATCTATATTGTCTTTCATTTTTAAATAAATCTTTATGAAATCGCATATGCAATGTTAGTTATATTCCGAGAATGAGGTAGATAGATATAGATTTATTTATTTGCATTCATATTTACTCTATAAAATAGTTTTCACCCCATCTATATCACACCCCAAACTCCATTATATATTTGAACGGGAAACTAGTCCCTATATCCCCAGTCAGTACCATTGTCCCAAACAGAAAAGGAATGATATTCAAGTTCATGACCGGGTGGTTTCCCTGATGTTGAGGCAAGGACATTTTGAGCCTTCAACATTTTTGGCGCTAGAAGGAGGGCCCCGACTATGAATGGAAAAAAGAGTTGAACCTAAATCTAAAGGCCATTCTAAGAGTCACTCCCCCTCAAGATCACCTCCAACTTCTAGATCTTCATCTAAAACTCCTACTTCTAGATCAAAAGTTGAACAAACATCTACAAAATCTCCTAGAACACTACCCCGATCTTCCGATCCACCTTCTTCTCATCAGGTACCAGAGGTTGAAACCTTAATTGAAAAATTGGAAAGTATTTCTATTTCTGGAGAAAAACCTCAACGATCAAAAATATCTAAAGGTAGTGTATCTTCATCTTTTCAATCTACTCAGATTTTAACTCGTTCTTAGAGAAAAAAACTTGGAGTTACTCCATTCGAGTTTCCTCTTCCTTCTTTCTGAAAGAAGACTAAGAAATCTGAATCACAAACATCCACTAGTGATATTTTGTCAAACTCACCTCCACAAACACCTTCATTTCATACATTTTCTTTAATCAATCCTCTTGTTCATACCCTTTCTTCTCTGAGTACTAGTTCCAATTCATCTAGCGCTAATACACAATCTGCCTCTTCTTCCACACAATCACCTTCTACATCCACCTTTACCCAAACTCCAATAATGGCTGGAAGACAACAACCACCTCCAGTCAGACCATGGGCCAATCCTGGAGCTGTGAAAATGCCAGCACCTCTCCATGATCTACCTAAACATCCTAAAAGATGGCTACCAAAATTTAATCCTGATGATGGACTTCCTACTGAAGAACATCTTCACAATTATATGTTAGCCATTAATCTGAATGGAGTTGTTGAAGAGGATTATGTAGTAAGATTATTTCCATACACTTTTGAAGGATCTACAGGTTCATGGTATTTTTCATTACCATCAGGTTCCATTACTAGCTGGGATATATTTGAAGAAAAAATCTTAACTAAGTTTTGTGATGATCACACTACTGGCACTTTGATTAATCATCTCTCCAATATTAAAGCAAGTCCCAATGAAAAAATCAAGGATTTTAATTCTAGATTAATAAACTCTTGCATAAAATCCCAGATACATCCAAACTTGGTGTTGACGTACCGAACAAGTGGAATATATCTGCCTTACCTTCAAATATCTCATTTTTTGTCGATAGGGATAATAAAACAACTCTAGTAGAAAACATGAAAGAAGCATTAGCAGTTGAGAAAAGAATACTTGCTTTAGAAAAAAACTGCACAAGATGAAAGAAAAGCCAAAAAGGTTACATTTAAGGATAATCCAAAGAAGAAAAATCCAAAAGATCCTTTTGATCTCGAAGGACTACAGAAAGTCCTCAAAGCTATGTCTAACGAGATGGTTGAGATTAAAAAACAAGTGGCTGAATCTTCAAAGAAATATTTCAAACCCTTTAAAAGAAATCAGACTTCGACCTCCCAACCCCCCAATGTCATATCAAACATAAAATTAGATGAATATGATGATGAAGAATAAATAACTATGTCTCTCAATGAAGAAGAACATGAAGCCTTACCTGTAAGTACGAGAAGTAAAGGATCACCTGATTCTCCTCAAACAATCCATAAACAAAAGGATTCTATTTTTACTACTAAAGACAAGAACATCATCAAAACAACCCCTTCTTATTCTTCTAATCCTCCATCCACATCAAAAAATTTGGTTGTCTCAATAAACATTGAGTATAATATAGTGGAAGATATGAAAAAATTTAAGGCTAACATAAATTTATATGAAGTTTCAAAATTAAAACAACAGTATAGGTATCTTCTTAATGAATTGAATGCATCTCCTTTACTAGCTATTGTTGCTTCTAAAGCTACACGAGGAATAGGTAAGCCTCCTACTAATTCTATAGAGAAAGTCGCTTCCACAAATACTATCTTGATTGGAGACAAATCAAATTCTCACACTCCCCCATTTCTTTTAACTTTTGAACTCTTCAATAAAAATGTGCACAATTGCTTAGTCGATTCTAGAGCGTCATCAAATATAATGCCCCAATCAATTTGTTCAAAATTGAACATATCTCCCCATAAATATGTTGTTCATATAGTGCAACTTGATAGAACAAAAGTTAAAGTATTAGGAGAAATCAACTCAATCCTCATTAGACTTTCTTCTAATCCTAAAGTATTTCAAATCATTGACATTCTAGTTGTTGATATTCCAGATTTCTATGGTTTAATCCTAAGTAGGGATTGGTCTGAAAAGTTACACGGTTACTTTGCTATAGACTGGTCTCATATGTGGTTACCATATAATGGAAAACCAAATCAAATCTGTGTGGATCGTGAAAGACATGAAATATTTAGTAACTGATCTAGATGAAGAAAATGAACCAGTCATCTTCACTAGTAATATTCTTGGGAATTATTTCTCAGTCTTTTTGGGGTAACTTTAGAGCTCAAGAATCACCTTTCTCAGTTAATTTTGTCACATCGCAAATTGAAAACTATTCACAGACATATTTAGCCAAATGTGTAAATTTTGTAGATAAGCCTTTAGTTAAATCTTTGTTTTGGACTTTGTATTTTGATGGATCTAGATCTAATGATGGTGTTGGAGCAGGATGTGTCTTAATTAATCCTGATGGAGAAAAAAAAATGCTAGCCATTCAATTAGAGTTTGAATGTACAAACGGTGTTGCTGAGTATGAAACTCTGGTTCAAGGCTTGTACAAAGCAATATCTCTTGATGTCCAATATCTTCAAGTATTTGGAGATTCAGAAATTGTTATCAAACAAGTAAGAAATATTATTCATTGTATCTCCAACCATTTGAAACATTATCAAACTCTAGTTCAATATTTTACTTCACATTTATTGGCTTTGATATTTCTCCAATCCTTAGACTTCAAAATGTCAGTGCTGATTTATTAGCTAATGTCGCATCCAAAATAATTCCACCTGAATATTTTAGTCCAGATCGATTTTCGATTGAGCTAATTTTTCATCCTTCCATTCCTGATAACAATACAAACTGGCATGTATTTAATTATGATGGAGATATCTTAAGTTTCTTAACATCTGAAGAATCATATTCTAATCAGATAATTGACGAAGATGAACATGACAGACAAATGAAACAATCAAATGAAGATAATTATCTCCCCAAATCTATGGTTAAACTTGAAAACCTTTATGATCTAAAATATAGATTCAATAAAGTATCTAATTGAAAACTTCAAAGTTCAACATTAAGGTTTGAATTAGTAAACCTTGGATATGAATCTAAACCTCAAAATGTCAATTAGGTCTGAGTATTTCTCCCAATGAGATATTATATTTTATTCATCTGTTGAATAAATATAAAGATGTCTTTTCCTGGAATTACAAAGATCTAAAGACTTATGATACTTCCATCATCCAACACACCATCCCAATGATGCTGATGTCAAGCCTGTTCAACAGAAATTAAGAAAGATTCATCCAAATCTGGGGAATGAAATAAAAAATGAACTGAATAAACTCCTTGAAGAAAAAATCATTTTTCCAATGAGGCATTCCAAATGGGTATCTAATTTAATACCAGTTAGGAAGAAGAATTGTGACATTAGGATTTGTATATATTTTCACAATTTGAATAAAGCTAGTGAAAAGGACAAATTTCCTTTACCACCTATGGAACAAATATTGCAGTCAGTCGTCAATTCTGAGCTTATGTCTTTTCTTGATGGTTTCTCAAGTTACAATCAAATACTTCTTCATCCAAATGATAGATTAAAGACTACATTTAGAACTAAATGGGGAACTTACACATATCAGAAAATTCCTTTCAGATTAATAAACGCAGGAGCTACTTTTCAAAGGGCAATGGACATCACTTTCAAAGGTATGATTAAAAAAACAATTGTTGTTTATTTGGATGACATTACCATATATTCTAAGAAGAGAAACAATCATTATCATGACCTGAAACAAATATTTGAGAGATGTAGAAGATATGGGATTTCTCTTAATCCTAAAAAGTCCTACTTTGCTTTAAGTGAAGGAAAACTTCTAGGATTCATTGTCTCTAAAGAAGGAATCTGTATAGATCTAGATAGAATTAAGGCTATTTCATAAATCCCTTTTCCCCATAACAAGAAATCGATGCAATCTTTCTTAGGACAAATTAATTTTGTAAAAAGATTTGTTCCTGATTTTTCCCAAATTGTTTTACCTTTACAGATCATGATCAAGAAAAAAATTGTTTTTAAATGGGGAAATAATGAAAGGGAATCCTTTCAAGCAATCAAACAAGTTATAGTTGATGCCCCCATTTAATCACTCCCAATTCTTTTGATCCTTTTATTTTGTATAATTTTTCATACGAATTGTCTTATGCTGCAGTGTTAACACAAATCAACGATCAAAATATAGAAGCACCTATCTCTTTATTCAGTTTGAATTTTCAAGGAGAAGAACTCAATTATTCTGAAGTAGAGAAGCATGCCTTTGCAGTGTTCAAGACTATCAAACATTTTAGACTTTTTTTACTAAAATCTCATACAAAATTTATTGTTCCATTCTCAACAGTGAGACAATTACTTATACAGAAAGAGTTAGGTGAAAAAAGAGAAAACTAGGTAACAGCTCTGCAAGAATATGATCTTGACATTAAACCTGCTAAAATTGTTAGAGGACAAGGTTTTTGCAGACTGATTACTAGAGCCTCAAATATTTTAGCAAATGAAGATTCAGGTAATACAATTCAAATATCTGAGGTATGTCTTACTGACATTGAATCTCAATATGTTGATATTTTGTTCTATTTAAAAAATGGTTATGCTCCACCAAAACTTAATTATAAAAGAAAAAGGGCTCTAAGACTTAAAGAAAAATAGTATGAGATCATTGATGGTGTGTTATTCAAAAGAAATTATGACTTTGTTTTATTAAGATGCATAGAAAAATATGAAGCAAAAAAAATTTATAAGACCTCCATGATGGACCAGTTGGAGGACATTTTGGAGGAGATACTACTGCACATAAAATCCTTCATGCCGGATATTATTGGCCAACGTTGTTCAGAGATACACATTCCTACATGAGAAAATGAAAAATTTGTCAGACTGTTACAGGAAGACAAAGGAAACCAAGCCTACCACTCGAACCAGTTAACATTGAACAACCTTTCAAACAATGGGGACTGGATATAATGGGTGAGATCATTCCTCACTCTTCTAAGCAGCATAAGTTCATCCTAACTGCCACAGATTATTTCACAAAGTGGATAGAATCAATTCCACTAAAGGTATCTAAATTTGATAACATTATTGAATTCATCAATCAATTTATTATTACCAGATTTGGATTACCTAATGCACTCTTGTTTGACAATGCATCTTATTTCTCATGAAACAGTATGACAGAATTTCCATTAAAAAGAGGCTTTAAGCTAAAATACTCTGCTAATTATTATCGTCAAGGAGATGGTTTAGCATAATCTACCAATAAAAACCTCATTAGGATTATCAAGCGTATTGTTGGTCAAAGTCAAAATAATTGGGATAAGTATTTGGTTTGCTTTATGGGCTTATAGGATAAATATGAAAGCTTCTATCGGAACTACTCCTTTGAATTTAGTTTATGGAAAATAAGTTATTCTCCCTCCCAATATAGCTCTTCTTTCATTTTCCTTAGTACAATTTATTGAAGAGGAAACCTCCTCTTGTATGGATGTCTCAAATTCTAAAATTAGAAGAAGAAAGGGAAAAGGCTAAACAAACCCATGCACATCATCAATAGTTAGTAAAATCTTCCTTTGATGCAAGCTCATTTAGCAAAAAATATTTTCAAATTGGTGACTTAGCTTTGAAATGGGACAAGGCACATGAGGAAAAAGGAAAGAACACCAAATTTAAGAAATTATGGCCTCGACCATTCCAAATAGTTGAACAGTTAGGTCCATCGACTTTTTTTTTACAAGATCTACAAGATAAGAGAGATGCTCTTCATGTTAATGGATTGATTCTCAAACAATTATTTTCGTAGGACTTCTGTTAGAACATATTATATGTATATATCCATGTTTTTGTTATAAGTAAGATTAAGTAACACATTATTGGCTTTCATTTAAAAATCTCTATTCATTTATGAGCTTAAACTTGAAAGGTATCGATTTTAAGAGAAAGCAATCTCAAAATTGAAGACCAGATAAAAAATTTAAAACTTTGAATTTTTTATACATGAAAGTTGTAGATCCTTATCACTTCAAACCTCATAAAATCTTCATTCTTGATAATCAATAAAGAAAGTTTCATTTAACCCAGTAAAAGGTTATTTTGAAATCTTAGTATATTTAGCTTCAATTGTCATTCATTGTTGTTAAGGAGTAGGTGAACCCCCCCACTCATTGTTTAAGTGTTTTTAGAGTGTAATTCAAAAATATAAGAAAACTTAGAAGATAAGAAACCTCATCACGAGCTTTCTTAGCATGATCATAAGGAAATAACAGGTTGACATTGTCATTATTGGCCACCAAGCCAGGATAGTGGCTTATGCTTTAAATAAAATAAAAAAAGGTATAAGACAAGGAGTCTCATCACAAGTTAGTTTGTTCAATTTTGTTATCACTTGTGAATTTCATTGTCATTATCTAGCCACCAAACTAGGACAATGACTTCTAAAGATCCTTGAAAAGGAAAATGAATTCCCAAAATTACCTCTAAAGATTTGCTCACATGGATGGGATACTGGTTCACCATTTGGAAAAAGATAACCCTATCGAGGCTATGGACATCTGTTGGCACCAGTGGCTCTATCTATGACAAAATAAGTTCATCAAAAGCTAGGTTTCAAATATTCTTTTACTTTGATTTTAATGATTAAATATTTTTATCTACAAAAAGTGATAAGGAACTTTACAATTAAGTGAACTTTTGATTCAGAGTAATTTTATTTATCTCGTTTTCAAATTTGTTTTTCTTTCCTTAAGGTCCTTATTTTTTTCGTTTTACAAATTTTTAGAGATAGTTGGCTCTTCCAGTGAATCGCCAATTGTTGTGGTACCAACCAATCCCCTATTATTTACAGACATAACATTTAAATAATGGAAACCCTTTTAGAATTTTGCTTTAGATCTATATTCCAAAAAACCCAAAAGATGTCATGTTTGGTTATCATTTAGGTTTCAATTCTAGTTGAATAACTTAGGTTTACTTTTTAAATAAAATTGAGCATTGCAAAATGATTAGAAGTCATGATAATATCCCTTATCAAATGTCGTGATACGAGATATCATTTGCAAAAATAAATATTATCTTAATAAAACGAAGAAAACAAAGAAAAAACACACTCCCACACATAAAGCTTCATTGGACCAGCCACAGAGACACGTCATTATCGTAGATCACAGATCACGAGTCACACATCCCTACCAGCGCTTTATTAGCTCATACATCTCTATGTTGCGATTGCAATATGAAAGAAACATTGCCTGATCTCCGATGTATGTATGCGATATTGCATATTTCACATCGCAGATCGCAGCATCGCTTCAAATGAAATACTTCCAAAGAAGATTTGTGATGCAAAATTAATGAATAAGCTCCACTTAATGAGGATCTGTGTGTACTTATATTTTCATTAAATTTCAAATTTAACAGTTTTAATGTTCCTCGGTTGATGAAATTGATTTAATTGGCAAGTTGTTATTTGAAATGTATATTTGTCCCACGTGTTCTTTCGTCCTTGGAGATATAAAACATTCCACTTTATTTCCTTTCTACATGCTAATACTAATAAATGACATTTTGTTGAAATGTCCAAAGCAGGAAATAAAAGAAAAGGGTCGTCCGTTCAAATAGAAGTAACTCAATTCAAACTAGAAGTAATAGAGATGGCTACGTTATTCCCGGACACCACATGCACGCTAGACTCTGGTACTTGTTCTTGGGATTCAATGTACAATCTATTTGAAGAAGAAAACCCCAGAGTAGTAGTGGTTAAGCAAGCAACAACTGACGCCTCATCATCATCTGAGGCTACCTTCTCTGATGTCGCCAATTCCTTTCTTCACCGAATTGTTGCGCGGCCTAAAATCTTACCCTATGCAGATATGATTAAGTGGATGATTGATAATGTGAATATTGAAGACAAGACATTCTTAACGTCAAGGCAAACGATAGTAGGATCCTTCAAAGTTGCAGATTTGAAGAGGATGTATCATTTTCCAGACCCTCAGAAGATTTACGACAAGTAGTTTCTCAAAAAATTTGCAGAGAAGAACAAATTAGAATCAGAGCCCATTAGACAATGGAGACAAGACCCAAGCAAGAACAAGCATGATAGTAAGGGTATGTATTATTTAGCTTCTCTTGTCAGTCCATTCTGTTATGCTACTGCTATGATATGTACTATGATATGTAGATTGTTCAATTCTCCAAACACACAAAAATTTACAATTGCTTCGAATTTTGAAGTAATGGATTGGGCTACTATCTTGTCTAACAATATTGCATCCAAAATCTTAGAATATAGGAAAAATCACAGTGTTTTAGAAAGAATCGTGCTAAATTTTTATATGAGTGCCTATATTATGGATGCCATTTGTTTCTCTTTTGATTTTTCTTCAATGGGATGGAAATGGAAATTCGAAGACCCTACAACAATTCACTTATATCATGATATCCAATTGGAATCTAAGGACGAACCTCACTTTTACAAAATTTTCAATAAGGTAATGTTGCCTTTGTACAAAGCCATTTTTGATCGAAATGCTGCCAAGTTGTCTCAAGAAGCCACTACAAACTTCACTGCTATTGGCAATTAGTTTACTGAAGAAAATTTCACTTATGCCAGAGTATTTGGAAGTCTTGTGGCCCCACATGTTCTTCCTATTTATGTTTGTGATAAGCTCCTGGCCCATGAATTTTCCTATCAGACTATAGGTCATGGTATAACTAAAGTCCTGAAAGACTCCAAAATGGATATTTGGACACAATTTCCTATTCAATGTGGAGTCTATTATCTTGAAAATTACAATCATGTTGTCCTAGAAATCAAACAAATCGAAGGCATGTAGCTCCCCACTATTCCTCCTAGACATTACGACCCTTAAAAGGTCATTCATGATTTCACTACTCAGGTTAAAATAAGGCCATTTGTTCATGAACCTAGTGACTTTGATGATTCGTTTGACACATCTGAGTCATGTAGACAAGTGGAACATTTAGCACAAATTCAACTATGCCCTAAAATTTTGTCTTATTCCAAGAGTACATAAATAAAAGGATACAGAAACCGCCTTCTGAATTCCTAATTACTTTACAGCCAGAATTGCCTACAGGAAAATATTTGTTGTCGCCTAAAAAAGAAATAGAAAATACACCCACCATTTCACTATCAAAGAAACAAATAGAAGATCTCTTGTCTACTGGTGAGCTCGATAAAGTTTGGGATCAGTTCAACAAAGAACTAGATAGCACACAGGAGAAGGAAGTGTAGGATTCTGCTTCAATGGAGATAGATAAGACTCTTGTAGCTAGTAAGATAGTCTCCTGTAAATGATTCATCAAGTCAAATATTGGATAAATAAGTTATCCCGGAAATCCCCACCTCCAATATCATCCTCAAAGTAGAAGATACTATGCCTCTTGATATTTTTTACAGTCCTAAACATTGTGCTGTTGTGAGTCGACATTAGAAGAAAAGAAGAATGGAAAATTCTCAGGAAATTCTTTCGAGAAGAATTCCATTAGATGTGGTATGAAAATATTATCAAGCTAATTCGTCTGATGATTTAGCTAATCTTACACAATATGCAAGAGCATATGCAACAACCACCATTTTCAAAGCTAATGAATTTCAACAACTGGTTAAAGAAAAAGATAAAACAAATCTTGTAATTAGAACAAAAAATACTTAATTAAAGAAATGATATGGAGCAGGAATGGAAACTCAAGTTGTCAAAATTAGAAACTTAGCTTGATCAATTGAAAGTTCAAAATGAAGTTGATTTTCAGAGCCGCACAGATTGACCAGCTTCAACTTAGAATAACTCAGATACAGAAGGACACTGATATTGAAGGATGTAGAATAGAAGTTGGAGAGATCAATGATCTCCTCGCACAATAGCAAGTAAACTTATGTAAGAATTTAAAGATCATTAATGACCTCTGCAAAAGTAGTGACTCATTAACTAATCAAATGTCTAAATTAGGAACATACTATGAAGATATCAACAGAAAGATTTCTGATTTCATCACTTGGCAGGACATTTCAAATGGAATAAAAGAAAATCTCCCCAAAATACAAGAATCATACAAATATCTTCTTTTTAGAGATTGGGATATTAGAATAAACCAGGCTAAAGAAGCAATTTACAGAGCAAGAGACCTAGCAGGCCAAATTACCAAAATTGTTAGAGAAAGTCTAACAGATGCTAATCTTATTACTGAGTGCCCAGGAGAATGCTTGCCATATACTAAAACACTCATAGAGTATTGGCATAACAAATCAAAGGAAAAATAAAATAGCATCAAGAAATTATCTAAGTTAAATCTTGAATATCATCAAAAGGTTTTGGTAAATCCCTATGGACAATGTTTAGTTATTTGTAGCCTTGTTAATACAAATGAATGCATGCACCCACCTCTTTCAAATGCCTTGTTTACAGAATAGATGCAGATCAATCCATCTCATCCCCTAGAATTGAAGCCGATGGAATCTATTTATAGGTTACCAGAGAAAATGGGAGAGCCGTCAACTTCCGATCTTTAATTTCTTGTTAAAGCAGAAGCTATTTTTATCTTTTTGTTCCCTATTTCAAGGAGTGTTTGTTTCAACCTCCTTAGAAAAATATTCATTTTCTATTTTTATAGTATGACTTTTATTTATAAATACCCTCTCATGTTTTTAGAGAAGGTGTACAAAATTTTTGAAGAAGACTCAAGGAACTTGCACTTCTGTATTTCTTTAATAATTTTAATAGAAAGGCTGGGCCAAAGACTGTCTTCTTCCATAAGCAGAGCATTGATATATGTGGTACTATTATATTTTATTAATGCTATGTTTTATGTTCAAAATTCAGTTAAGCTTTATCACTATTTTATTATATACAATATCACAACTCAATTAAGCATTGTTTCACTATTGAAAAGTGTATTAATTGTTATCTTTAGTTGTATGTATGAAATGGTATAATTTTTATGTGATATGTGCTTAATAATTAAATTGATTAACTATTTAATCAATTTAATTATCTTTAATTTGTTTTAACTCTTTTAAATGTTTGATGATCTATATTGTCTTTCATTTATAAAGAAATCTTTATGAAATCACATATGCAAAGTTAGTTATATCCCAGGAATTAGATAGATAGATATAGATTTATTTAGTTTCATTCATATTTACTCTATCAAATAGTTTTCACCCCATCTATATCACACCCCAAAGTCCATTATATATTTGAATGGGAAATGTGTCCCTATATCCCCAGTCAGAACTGTTATCCCAAAAGGAAAAGGAACAATATTCAAGTTCCCGATCGGGTGGTTTCCCCAATATTGAGGCAAGGACATTCTAAAACTTCAACTAGACCCACAAGGAATTGATGTGACAAACTATCAAGGGCAATAATATAACTGGTGAAATAGCACTGAGGGCCAAGTCAGCAAATTCAACCGTTATAGTGAAATGACTCGATATACTAAAAAGACACACATTAAATGACTCAAGTAATAGTTAAATGACATAAAGTAACCTTCATAACCCTAAACAGTTGTAGTATAAAGCAACAAAAATCAAAGATAAGATTGACATAATGAGAATAAGCAATTAGAACTATAAAATATTAACTAGCTCTACCCTAAAACATAACTTATGCTCTCAAAAAAAGAGCAACAAAATATATGAATTCAGGGGCCATAGTAGGGCTTCAAGTGAGTGTCATTCACCCAACCAAGCTTGAGAATATCATTGAGTTGTGCAAGTTTAACAACTCTAGACTCCTTGATTTCTTTAACTATGAATGGTCCCAACCAATGCACTTGCCACTTTCTAGGATGCTTTAAATACTTGTTCTCATAGAGAAGAACTTGATCTCCAACTAAAAAAAGACTTATTCTTAATATGGTGGTCACGACAAGCCTTTTACATTTATTTCTACACACTTTGATGAAAATTTTCTAAGAACCTCTACTCATCAAGTTCCCACAATTCTTCAAGTCTTCCCACAACTGATTCATCATCTGTCATTTTGGTAGCTTGCACAAAATGTAGATTGGGAACAAGGAACTCGACAGGAACCACAACTTATTTACCATATACTAACTAAAAGGGAGTATACTTAAGAAACCTCTTTGTAGTAGTCCTAGAAGCCCATAACATTACTAGAACCCTTTCATCCTAGTCATCCTTGTTAGCTAAGTAAACTTTTTTTTTTAACAAAATGGTTATGGACTACCCAGTAGAACTTGTTTATATGGATTTTCCCACAATTTTCACCAAGTAGAGCATGTCTCCAGATATTCAAACTCGCCATGGCTAGAAGCACTATATTTTGCCTCTATCGCTTTAGCTCAACTCCTTCGATTTTAGCTAAGAAAACTTTAGTAAATCCCTTTTCCAAGATTTTGTTGAATTGCTCCACTATTCAATTATCTTGTGGATGATAAGGAATACTCATATGATGTTGGATCAAGAATTCCCTAGTTAAAGTAGCAATAATATCATTAATGAAATGAGAACCCTCATCGCTAGTCAAGCTCCTTGGACAACCAAATATGGTGATAATATTCTCAAAAATAAACCTAATTGCAGTACTAGCGGTACAATCTTTTACAATTGTTGCTTCTACCCATCTCATCAAGTAATCAATTGTGGTAATGATATATCTCACATGTGAGTGTCATGTAAGAGGACTACTGGGTCCAATAAAATCAACAACCCATTTCCCAAAAGCTTAAAGAGCTCTGACTGGATGAAGTGGAAGCTCATCTTAGTGAGAAGGCTTCCCAAATCTCTAACATACATCACAATTCTTGGAAAATTCTTTTTCATCCTTATATGAATTTGACTGCCAAAATATTGCCTGAAGCACCTTCCTAGTAGTGGCTTTCACTCCAACATTTTCTCCTACAACACTACTATGACATTCCCATAAGATTTCATTCCTCTCATGGCTCAAAATACACCTGCGCAAGATGTTATCAAGGCCAAACTAATAAAATTCACCAGCAATCAACTAATAATCGGTTGCTCATACAACGAGATTCCTTTCCTAAGTAGAAGAATAATCATCTAGACACTTACCACTAGTTAAGAGAAGTGCAATATCTTCAAGATAATCTGGAACAACCTCAACTCGGGACAAGTATGCATGAAGAAGTTGATCATCAATAGATCCTCTAGATTCCCCTGACTCCAAGTGGGAAACATGATCTAGTCCTACATTGGTTCGTCCAAGATTTACAATAACTTCAAAAGAAACTTCTTGTAATACTAACAACCATTGACAAATCCTCCCTTCAAATGCAGGCTTGTTGACCAAATATTTTAATGAAGAATTATCATTGAATAATTTATAATGACATCCCAATAGGTAATGGAAGAACTTCTAAAGTGAATAGACCATTGTTATAGTCTCACGCTCAGTCATGGTATAATTTCACTTTGTAGTAGAAAGTTTCTAAATGGCGAAATATATAGGATGGTCGAGATTACTTTCTCCAGGTTGTGGAAGGATGGCACCGAGAGAATTACCAGATGCACCAATATGCACATAGAATTCTTTATTCATGTCTGGATATACTAGAATTTGAGCACTTGCTAACTTTTCCATCAGGGTATCAAAATAAGCATCACATTTAGAGGCCATATAAGAGCCTTATAATTATTCAAAAGTTTCTCCAATGGTATAGTAATAAAAGCATAATTGTGAATGAATTTTTGATAATAGCCTGTGTTCCTAAGAGTGTATCTAAGATGCTTGATGCTAGTAGAAGGAGGCATGTTGAGGATGACCACAAATTTAGCTATATCCACAGAAACACCAACTTTACAGAAAATGTACCCTAAAAAAGTCCCAAATGGTACAACAAAGATACACTTCTTCATTTTCAAAGATATTTGAAACTGTTTTCATCGATCAAACATTGCTCTCAATAGACTCGAGTACTTTTTCAAGAGACTATAAACTGTCCAATCATCTATATAGACCTCCAAAAACATGTCTATATACTCAGACAAATTTACAGTAATAATTCTAGAAAATTTTAAAGAGAGAATCCATATAGGTGAGTCAAATTCAAAATAATGATGGAATAACTTGTTCAGAGTTTTTTAACCCAACGTTTCAGACTACTATGTGAGTCCATCTTCAGGGAACGCCTAGATTCTTTGAGAAGATTGATATGGATTAGGGCAAGGAATAGGTAGGATATATACTGATGGATTTACTTATGAGGGGAATGATTTGGGGTCGGTTGGTGTAAATTTGTATTCTTCTTTTTGTAATTATAAAGCAATTCTATTAAATATATATGATAAAATTATTTCCTTTTATTTTAAATTAATTCATAGTTCACTTTAAATTACACTATTTTATCATGTATATATAAAATTAATGATGAAAAGAATATAATTATTTAAACTAAAAAATATGTATTATTTTTTATTATGATTTGTTAATTATTTTTATTTTTATATTAAATTTAATTGTTATCTAAAAATGTGTGGTTGTAATGTTTGGTTTAGTTTAGGTTATTATGAATTTGAATGAGATTTAAGTTTATTGTTGATATTAGAAATCACTATTATTAAAAGTATTTATTAATTTATTAGGAGTTGTATGTGTGAGAAATTGTTTAAGTTACTTAAATATATCACAATTATTAAATTTAAACTTGATAAATTTATTAAAGCTAATGAATAATAAATTATATGTTTAGTTACTATAAGTTAAGAATTAAAGTTAATATGATTATAAATTTATTTTAATCATTTAAAACTTCAAAGTATTACTTTTAACAATGTTTTATGTTAATTATTATTTTTATTCTTTTATCTAAAATTCATTAGTTATTTTTAATCATTACTAAGTTTAATCTTAATAAATTTATTAAAGCTAATAATAAATTTTATTTTTTGTTTAATTATTATAAGCTAAAGCAATAAATCAAAGTTTATGTGTTTATAAATTTTATTATAAGTTAATGATCCTATTATTAGAATTGTTGTTAAGAGAGGAATGGTTTATTAAGGGTTTCCAGGTTTTTCTTATGATAAGGCTTTTGTCCCAGTTTATATTGTTTTTGCTCTTTTCAATTTCGATGGCCTCTTTTATTTTCCATTTAAGGTAATGATCTTCTTTTATGATGAGTTTGGATTCTTCCATACAAATGTAGTGTGAGGAGGAGAGAGCATGTTCTGCAAGAGCCGATTTTGATGTTCTGTTCCTAGATATGTCAGCAACATGTTCCTTAAGCCTAATGTTTAAAGATCTGTCTATTTCACCAACATATTGTTTTCCACATAAGAAAGGGACCACGTACACCCCTTTTTGTAGTCTAGGGTTTATAGGGTCCTTTGCGGAGTCTACAATTTTTCTGATGGTGTTAGGAGGAGTGAAAGAAATGTTTATGTTGTGCTTGTTTAGGATTCTAGAAATTTTATCAATTGTTCCTTTTATGTAAGGTAAAGAGATTTTGGGAATGTTAAAGGTTTTGTTTATCTTATTTTCTTTTAGGGTTTTTTGGATGGTTTTGTTAATGATGTTTTTATTATAACCATTATGCTCAAAGACTTGACAAAGGTGTTTTATTTCATTTTTTAGGTGCTTAGGGTCAAAAATTCTAGAGGCTCTTGTGGTTATGGTTTTTATAATTCCCACTTTTTGCCTAGGATGGTGATGAGAGTTAGCGAGAAGGTATCTTTCCATGTGGGTTTTCTTTCTATAGATAGTGGAGATAAGTTTCCCATCTTTTTCTGTTAAGAGGATCTCAAGAAAGTGCAATTGGTTATTCTTTTCTACTTCGATTGTGAATTTTATGTTATTTGAAAAACCATTGATATGAGTTAAAAATGTTTCTAGCTTGTCCTTACCATGGCTCCATTTTGTGAAAACATCATTGACAAATATTTTCCATTCTTCAGGGGAGTAGGGAAAGGATTTGAGGGATTTTTGTTCAAAATGCTCCATGTATATATTGTTGGCATTATGATGCATGTGTTGTACTTGATGGCAACCCTCTCATAGAAGATCACCTCACTTGTATACATTCAGATGAATCTACAGAAGAAATATCAGATGTGACAGAGTGCATGGGTTACCGGACAGCACAAAGGGATCAGATGACAGTTCACAAGTAAGCTTTGCCATCAAGTCCAAAGGGGGAGATTGTTGGCATTATGGCTAAAGTGTTGTCCTTGATGGCAACCCATTCAGGTGATAGATCACAGTACTTCAAGTCAGCAGCAGAGATTGATGATCAGCTATCAAATATTGAAGAAAATAAGGGGTACGCAGGTACACCTTACAGAAGGTGCGTACACGCAGGCCGGTGTTACATAAAGTGCGTACATACCCGCAGTTATCCCGTTCAGGAGGTGCGTACCCCCAGTTCACTTACTTCAAGGCAGAGAAAAGCACACGTGGGGTTTCTTATGTTTAACTCTTGGTATTTAGCCGACGAAATTGTGTTATTATGGTTTTGGTCCGTGGTATTGATCCATGATTTGAGGAAGAGCTTGCCTATATAAAGCAAAGGAGATCATTTGGCTTGGGTATGCTTTTTGGTTGAACATATTATGGGAGCTAGATCTGAAATACTATGAATCTCTTGGGAGTAATGTCTAGATCTAAATGAGGCGAATCTACTGAAGGGTTGAGATCACTTCGGCGCATGATCAGATCTATAGATCTGACAGTCTGGGTTATTCTTGAAGTCTTGAAATTATCTATACCCAGAGGTACGCAGGTCCAGTGAAAGAAAAGTGCGGAGATACGCAGGCACAGAAGTGTTGCAGGCGCGCAGATACGCAGGACCAGAAGCGCTGCAGCTGTGGAGGTGCGCAGGCAGTTCATTAGACACAGAGCGTAGGTACGCAGGAAGTCTTTGTGGCACAGTGCGTGAGTACGCAGGTGCACAGTTGGGAACAGTGCGTACTGTCTGTAGGCATTACATGGGTGAAGCTGCGTACTTCTCTTGAAATCTATTTAGCTGTCCATGTTTATCATTGCTGTGTTCTGGGTTTTTGAAGTGATGTCTGGTTTCTGATATTATGACAGTATAGAGTATGTTTCAGTTTTGATAGATGAATGGATCGGTTTCATAATGACTTATCTTCATGTGATCTGATGGACTAGATCTGGTTGATGACTCACTTGTATTGATCTAGTGCTTGGGTGATTCAGAAGATTGTTTATGTTGTTGTTGGGTCCAGTATGAAAATTGGATGAAATGTGGCCTTTAAGATTATGTGTTGTGCTTCAGTGTATCCACTGTGAAAATTGATGAAACGTGGTACCTGGAGGAGAGAAGATTGTAGGCCGGCACCTACGTACTAGTATCTAAGCTAGTACAAGAGCTAAAGGAAATCTTTGGAGCATTGTAGCAGGTAGTAGCCTGTGTACTAGTAAATGGATCGGCTAGTACAAGAGCAAAGGGGGTTGTAGCTCCCGTACTGGTATAAGTCTGCACCAGTACAAATATTGTAAAAGGATTTTCTTATTAAGAAGAAGATTGAGATGACTTGCAGCAGGTGGTTTTCTCCCGCATTGGGTTTCCACCTTACATCATGGTGTTCATGTGTGTGCCTCATGTGTGATGATCTATTCTATGTTACTGCATCTGTTAACTGATAATATGGTTGATAATGTTCTAATGCACTCATTGAAGATCAATTAACCTAATCATAAGAAGTTGTGGAAGTAGTATATACGAATCTGATTATGGAAATGAAAAAGTTTTATTAATGTGATAATACTGATTCACCCCCCCTCTCAGTATTATTTCCAACAATTGGTATCAGAGCAGGTCCTTTGATAGAAGCTTGATCACTTGAAGGAGATCCGTGGAACAATGGGAAAGAAGCTTAAGAAGAAAGCATCTAAGAAAAGGAAGTCATCTCAGAAGAACTATGACAGTGGGAGAATCGATTGGGGATTAGGCATAAGAAGCTCTTCAAATTCAGAATCGGATTCAGAATCATTATTAGGTATGAATGTGTTATCCTCTGATGTTCCAGCTATATTTCCTTGTGAAAGAGATGGAAGTGATAGTGAAACTACTGAACTTGCTCTTATGGGTGAACAAGAAAGATATCAAATAGAGGCAGAATTTAAAAGGTTGACAGACAAAATTAGAGATCAACAAGATCTATTGAACAAAAGGGAATGTGACTTCAAAGAAGAAGCTACCAATCTGAAGGCCCAACTAGAAGAAGGAACAAGGTAAGAAAACTACTCAAGGACAAGGAAGACCAATGTCAAAAATTGCAGCATGAAGTGACATCATTAAGAAAAGAAGTCAACGAAAGAAGCACAACCATCGAGAAACTCAAAGATAGATCCAGCTACTATGAAAATCTTGAAGCTACAATCCTCTCACTAAAGGGAGATCTTGAAGAATCAAGGAAGCAGAATGAAGATCTACATCAAGCAATTGAAAAACAAGACAATGAAGTCATCAGCTTAAAATCCCAGCTGGAATGTGCCTTCCGAGTTCATCAAATGTAGCAGGATCTGAATGAAGAACAAGAAAAGGAGATTCTCAAACTAAGGGAGCAAATGGAAGAAGGAAGAAAAGCTGAAGAAGATTGGAAAAAGCAATCTCTTGAAAAGGAAGAACAGCTTTAGGTTGAGGTAAATATCTTGAAAGGTAAAATAGAAGAAAAGGATAAGCTTTTACGATTTCAAGATAGCTCTAAAGTCTTGGATGATATTCTTAGTAGTCAAAGGTCTCCTGCTATAAAGACTGGTCTTGGTTTCCATGAATCTATTGAAGGTGAATCTAGTTCACAAGGTGAGGCAAGGAACTCTAAAGAGAAATCTAAAGTGATCAACGAAGAAATGAAAGATCCATCTCATCATCAACCAAGGAAAGAGATTCCTCAAGGAAAATACTTTACTCCTCCTATGAATAATGTTGAATGTTATGTATGTCATAATCTTGGACATGTTGCAGCTAGATGTAGAAGAAGAAGAGTTCAAGACCATTATGCAGAAAGATCATCTCAATCAAGGTACTTTTATGGATATTGCTTTGCTTGCAATATGTTTGGTCACAAAGCTGTTGATTGTTACAGGAGGAATATGAAAGATGTAAGATGTTATGCATGTAACAAGCTTGGACATATAGCTAAGGAATGCAGGAACAAAGTGTGGGCACCATATCAAAAGGAGAAAATGTCATCATCACGCTTGAAGATATGGAGGAAAAAGGAAGTACAGTCAGAAAAAGGTGGCACAGCACAATGTACAGACATACCAGAATCAGAGGGAGCTGAAAGTACAAAACTTCAGTGTCCTGAATCTCATATGCAAACTCCATAAAGGGAAGTCGCATATATACGCGAGTTGGATACTGCACAATCGCGTATATGATTGTTTGAAGAAAGGCAGTAGGGAAAGTGAAGTTGATCTATGAAGTATGATCTCTCGAGCACATGATCAGATCTGGGCATCTGACTATCTGTGGCACACTAGTGGACTGCCAATTCGGCCCTAATCAGAGGTACGCAGGTGATTAACCGTGCGAGTGCGTGGCCACAGTAAAAGTATGCGGCGCGATAGTATCTGTGGGTGCGTGGCTACAATAACAGTACGCAGCATGATTGAAGAAACGGTGCGTGTAGTACGCGACGCAACTGATGGAACAGGTGTGTGAGTACGCACTGTAGTAGAAGACTGTTTGTGTATATACACAGTGTAGCAGAAGGCTCTCTACGAGTATACGCAGGGGAGCAGAAGGTGAGGTGCGTAGCGACGCAGGCCAGATAAAGAAAAATTGCGTACCTGTCTTAAGGCATTTATTGACTTTTCTTGCTGATAAGATTTGACAGATGGCACCAGTTTAGGGGGAGCATATGTTTTTAATGCATTGTTGGCATTATGGTTAATAGTCCTTGGTGATGATACCTATATGATTCATCTTGCTATAGTTATGAGTTGTTCACATGGTTCTTGGATCAGAGTTATGGTTGATTCTTTATGGTGCTTACATGGTGATCCTCATAAGGATAAGGAGATACACATCTTCCTCTCTTGATAATGAGTCACTCATATGCTGCTGTCATCCCATACATAAAGATCATATAATTCAGTTATGATACAGGATTCCTATTATGGATGAAGATTGTTGGCTGGATACATGGTTGATTATTGCATTGATGGAGACTTGATGGTGATGAGTTCCTACCTATATGATGACAGGTTGTTTTGTATATATGTTGACTGATGCAGATATTCCAAATTGATGATATGGTATTTCTCTCATATGTGAGAATGTGAATGATTCAAAAGGATGAGTTGATGAGGACATACATTGATGATTCATGCAAGCTACTGGTCTAGTTGCTGTTGACAGATACTATGAAGCAGATCATACAGTGTTGTTGCTGATATTTATCTTAGGTGATTGGTCTTTTCTCATGATGTAATAGTGTGTCTCTATGGTAGTCATCTCTTCAGGTCATGTAATGACCTATGTTGGTTTCCCCACTATGCGTGGGATGAATGATGTTATCATATGTAAACTTTTGATGTATCACCATTATGATGGGTGATGGATGTATGTATTGAGTCTTTTGGTGATAGGAAGGTCATTTATGATATATAGAGTCATGTTCTTCTTGTAGAACATCTTCTTGCAATCAGGGGGAGCTTGAGCATGAACAACACTATATAGCAGAGCAGACATCTCAGCTTGTTCTCAGAAAGAGCATTATCAGATTGAAGCACCATGGCATATACAAAGGGGGAGTTCATTCAGAGACTTCAGCAGATCTGGTTTATAGTCAAGGAGAGCATGTTCTTAGGGGGAGCATAACCCTTTGCCATTGATGTCAAAGGGGGAGAGTGATTTGGTGTTGTTGCCATCAAGTCCAAAGGGGGAGATTGTTGGCATTATGATGCATGTGTTGTACTTGATGGCAACCCTCTCATAGAAGATCATCTCACTTGTATACATTCAGATGAATCTACAGAAGAAATATCAGATGTGACAGAGTGCATGGGTTACCGGACAGCACAAAGGGATCAGATGACAGTTCACAAGTAAGCTTTGCCATCAAGTCCAAAGGGGGAGATTGTTGGCATTATGGCTAAAGTGTTGTTCTTGATGGCAACCCATTCAGGTGATAGATCACAGTACTTTAAGTCAGCAGCAGAGATTGATGATCAGCTATCAAATATTGAAGAAAATAAGGGGTACGCAGGAACACCTTACAAAAGGTGCGTGCACGCAGGCCGGTGTTACATAAAGTGCGTACATACCCGCAGTTATCCCGTTCAGGAGGTGCGTACCCCCAGTTCACTTACTCCAAGGCAAAGAAAAGCACACGTGGGGTTTCTTATGTTTAACTCTTGGTATTTAGCCGACGGAATTGTGTTATTATGGTTTTGGCCCGTGGTATTGATCCATGATTTGAGGAAGAGCTTGCCTATATAAAGAAAAGGAGATCATTTGGCTTGGGTATGCTTTTTGGTTGAACATATTATGGGAGCTAGATCTGAAATACTATGGATCTCTTGGGAGTAATGTCTATATCTAAATGAGGCGAATCTACTGATGGGTTGAGATCACTTCGGCGCATGATCAGATCTATAGACCTGACAGTCTAGGTTATTCTTGAAGTCTTGAAATTATCTATACCCGGAGGTACGCAGGTCCAGTGAAAGAAAAGTGCGGAGATACGCAGGCACAGAAGCGTTGCAGGCGCACAGATACGCAGGACCAGAAGCGCTGCAGCTGCGGAGGTGCGCAGGCAGTTCATTAGACACAGAGCGCAGGTACGCAGGAAGTCTTTGGGGCACAGTGCGTGAGTACGCAGGTGCGCAGTTGGGAACAGTGCGTACTGTACGCAGGCATTACATGGGTGAAGCTGCGTACTTCTCTTGAAATCTATTTAGTTGTCCATGTTTATCATTGTTGTGTTCTGGGTTTTTGAAGTGATGTCTGGTTTCTGATATTATGACAGTATAGAGTATGTTTCAGTTTTGGTAGATGAATGGATCGGGTTCATAATGACTTATCTTCATGTGATCTGATGGACTAGATCTAGTTGATGACTCACTTGTATTGATCTAGTGCTTGGGTGATTCAGAAGATTGTTTATGTTGTTGTTGGGTCCAGTATGAAAATTGGATGAAATGTGGCCTTTCAGATTATGTGTTGTGCTTCAGTGTATCCAGTGTGAAAATTGATGAAACGTGGTACCTGGAGGAGAGAAGATTGTAGGCCGGCACCTACGTACTAGTATCTAAGCTAGTACAAGAGCTAAAGGAAATCTTTGGAGCATTGTAGCAGGTAGTAGCCTGCGTACTAGTAAATGGATCGACTAGTACAAGAGCAAAGGGGGTTGTAGCTCCCGTACTGGTATAAGTCTGCACCAGTACAAATATTGTAAAAGGATTTTCTTATTAAGAAGAAGATTGAGATGACTTGCAGCAGGTGGTTTTCTCCCGCATTGGGTTTCCACCTTACATCATGGTGTTCATGTGTGTGCCTCATGTGCGATGATCTATTCTATGTTACTGCATCTGTTAACTGATAATATGGTTGATAATGTTCTAATGCACTCATTGAAGATCAATTAACTTAATCATAAGAAGTTGTGGAAGCAGTATATACGAATCTAATTATGGAAATGAAAAAGTTTTATTAATGTGATAATACTGATTCACCCCCCCTCTCAGTATTATTTCCAACATATATTTGCAATGATAGGAGATAGAGGTGATCCCATTGCTACACCATGAGTTTGAGTGTAGATTTTCCCTTTAAAGCTAAAGTAAGATGATTTTAAGCATGTTTTGAGGAGATCAATTGTTTCACTATCAGTGATGGATTGCATAACTTCAATGGCTTCATCCATAGGAATCATATATTATAAGGACACAACATCAAATCTAACCATTAGGTATTCATATTTCATTTCAAGGTTTTTGGTCCATTGAACGAATGATGCAGAATCTTTAATATAGGATGACATGTTTCCAGCTAAGGGGCGTAACTTTTTTGCAAGGTATTGATCAAGGAGGTAGGTGGGGGAACCTATGGTATTGACTATGGGGCTTAATGGGATGACCTCTTTATGGATTGTGGGGGCACCATAAATTTTGGGAGTGATGGAACTAGTCAAGGTGATTTTATTTTTTGTAATGGTGTCAAGAGATGAATCTTTTATACTACGTGTGCATAGTCTCGCGCTTCATATCAATAATGGAATAACTCTCAAAAGCCCCATCAATTCCCAATAATGTTGAATATGGGTCTTTATCATGAATAATATCAATAACTTAAAAATAAGCATAGGTATTTACACCAACAATTTCTACTTCCACATCTTCTAGATGACCAATAGGAAGAATGAAATATTGGTTTTATATCCACAATTGGATCATAGAAAACACTATATTGGGCATCCCTAATGCCTCCCATGTATTTTGTGACAAAACATTAACGCCAAGGTCTAAATCCAACATAGTATCTTTGATCTAATGTCCATCAATTTCAGCACCAATGTAAAACTCCCTCCCCATTCTTTGTTTGTTACATCAGACTTGGTATCCATGCCACCCTGATAAATTGGAAAAAATAGGGTGCTTTGATAACTCTTCATCCCTTATGAAGCCCTTCATATTTTTTCACAACTATTGAGTGAGATGATCATTACTTAGAATATCCAAAAATAGTTGAAATAATAACCTATTAGGGGGATTCTACAAAAAATGAAGGATTACCTGATGATCTCCTTTCAAGACCAAAATTATGATCTCACCATAATCCCATAACCCCAGGACTTCAGGAGGACGAACCAATCTCCTTTAAGATATCCATAGCTTCCTGATAATATCTTCTATGTTGAACATAATCATACTAACCTTGGGATGGTTCTTCTTTTCTTATAACTCACCATTTAGAGAAATTCTTATTGGCACTAGTCCTAGTGCCTCCACAAGTAACAATATTGATATTGGGCTACTATGTTGGCTCTTGTTTCCATGGCTTAGCTCTGATCATATTAGCTCCTTTCTAATGATTGTGCTCTTCCCACCAGTAATAAACTCCAAAAAATCTTCAATTGTGTGTAGATTAACACGACAATGCAAACATCGGGGCCTTCTTGGAAGCAAACAATCATGAGCTACATGGCCCTCTTAGAAGAAAATGATCATGAGCTACATGGCCCTCTTGATCATAGTTTAAAAATCAAACCAGATGTCTCTCTCCAGACTTTCTGCCTCTATATCCACCACCTCCTCTTCTGCAACAAGATTCATTTATCCATAATGAAGTGTGATCTAATTGATCAGCTAGTGCATCTAGGGCTCTACATTGGTCAGTGTGACGTGTGGGTTACGCACAAAACTCGTAGAACATATTATTAGGTGTTAGTGTTTAATAGTTACAATGATCAAATGTACTCTTTCATGTTGTTGACACAGTATTAGGTCAAATCATTTTATTTTCAGATAAAATTTGACATCTCTTTTGGTTGTCAAATGGTCCTAAACCATTGTCTAGGTATCATTTCTACTCCCTCCACTTGTTCAAGGTCACACATAGCCATCATGGTCATGTCATCATTTCTTGTCCTAGGTCATCAAAAGAGTTAGTTGGTCATCATATAGGTCATGGTCTAGGATATACATTTGATGGTAATCATTATATCAGTCATCAATTTTGGTCATCATCATGGGAGTTATAATTTAGGGAATAAATTTTGTCAAAAAGAATCAAAGTAACATTTCCTACTAAATAAATAATGTTGCAGTCAAATCACATCATTAGTCATTTTATCAAAAAGTACACATGATGTCACTCCACTTTCAAGCCAAAATCGAGATTCTAAGTTATAAAGGAGCATAAAAGCATTTTGAAACTTCATTATATCCTTCCAAAATCTCCAAGAGCTCCTCTCTTCCATTGTGATACTTGTCATAGCCATTAGATTTCAAATTTCACCACCACTACTCTTTTCACCAGTTTGCTGCGTTTCTGGAGAGTTTTGTTGTGTTTTTCAATTGGAGGCCAAAGGGAGGCAGAACGGGTTCATTTATCATCTCAATTGCTTAAAATTATCCTTTAAAAAGTAATTATAACCTCACAAACCATATATGCATTCATTTGCCTCAGAAAACTTATTGAAATCTATCCTTACGGTTTTGTTGTGCTTTCTTGACGCGTTTTTCATTTTCATGGTCTTTTGCTTCACTTTAGAATAAATCTCTTAGTTTCTAAGTCGAAATATCCTTTTATACCCTCATGAAACACTCCTCATCATTCCCCACACTCAAATTCAATCATTTTTCCATTTTTCCTCAAAAACCTAGCTGGTTGTTGCGCTTCTAGCCTAGGATTGCGTTTTCCCCTTTTCACCCCTCTTTCCTCACTCATTTTGAGAAATTCCACCACCATTGACTTCCTAACTCATATACATACCCCCATAATTTCTTCATAATATTTCCTATCCTATTTCCCCTCCATTCCCTTCCCTCAACTTGTTGTGCTTTTAGCCTTCTTTTGCGGATCAAATCCCTTGCCTCCCCTTCACAACCCCTTTCCTGTGAACATCACTTCTTCATATCTTTGTTTGCATTACATGAAAATTCAAATGGTAAGTCTACATATCCTACACTATGTAAACATCAAATACCAAAAAAAGTCAAAAGAAGAAGGTGATTGGCATGATTTTTAGGGTTTTAAGGTCATTTCTTGCACACAAGGACAATCTTACTTCAAAATCAGTTTTTGAATTAATGAAGATGAATTTTACAAAAGAGAAAGAGGTTTTTGTCAATCATATACCAAAGAACCAAAAGCTCCTTAATTTTATACACAAGTATCAAATATTGGGAGATATTCAACTTTCTTGGAGGAATGTGTCAGAAAATTAAATCCTTCAATTTAATTTCATGTTTTAGCCATACTTTTGTGGCACAGATTCCAAGAATATGGGAATGAATTTCACAAAACTGAGAGAGTTTTTTATTAAAAAAAAACCTTATATACAAAAAATACTCCCATTTTTGTAAACAGTATTATGGTTAAAGAGATAGCAGTTCATCTTTGATGCTTATTTTTACAAAAATGCAGAAATTTGACTACCGAGAAACGCAGCAACTAGTTGTTGCACTTTTCCTTGGGAGGTCCAAATTCATATTTTAAAGAATGTGAAGATATATAATGGCATAGGTATATCATAAAATTATATTAGGACACTTGAAGAGTCATAAATTTGCAAAAAATGATCAAACAATGCCTATTTTACACCTTTTTGCCACTTTTTCAGGGCACTCGTTGCATTTCTGGACAACCTTTTTTTAAATCACTTTTGAAGGACCTAGAAGGAGTTTTTTTGCATGGATTAATGACTCTAGGGTGTAGAGGACATCTTCATATTTCCATCCATGTCTTTTGCAAAAAACAATTCATCTAGGAAAGTCTCCAAATCATTTTGCAAAGAGTTGTTGTGCTTCTATTGGACTTGTTGCGCTTCTGTGAATTAAGTTGTTTTACTGTATGTAATGGTGAAATTTCAAGTTAGGATGATGTAAATAAGTCCTTCATGAGTTTATCTGATGTAATTGAGATTATTAAGGGTTTATGTAGTAAATAATCTTGTAATTAAATGCTTAGAGAGACAAACTCAACCAGTTAGTTTAAAAGGGGAAGTGGTTTCTAACTCCCCTAGGTTTTAGCAATGGTTAGAGAGAATCATGAAATCAGTTCCTATGAAGCGGGATTCGACCCCCTAGAGGGGGAATCTTGTTTTTCATCTATATGTAGTCAGAATGAAGTCAAAGAGAGGGTTGGATAATTGAAGCTCATACAGTTCTGAACTAGCGTACTTGACTTTTTGCGAAGAAATAACATATAGTTGTAGCTATTATTGTGGGATTCATGTGTTGTGGTCAGTGGCACTATTTTCTCCAGTGTTTCCTATGCATTTGATTTTTTTTTTTTTTGGAAACCATCTCTATTTCTTCTCATGATTATCTCTTAAGTTGTTGAATAGAATACATTGTCTAAAATGCTATGTTTTTTGCCCGAGGTTTTCATATAAGTGTTTTCATCCTCTGGAAAAATGAATTCATACTTGTATGCTCATTTTTCTCCTTCTTTCCTCATTACCGTACTACAATGACAAACCATTTCTGTCACTGATTACACCTACCTTGCCTCATTATATATCTGCAACTGATATTTTGACCTACTTCGCCTAGTTCCTAGACCCTGTGCTTCTTATCCGATAAATTCTAATCAAAACCCTACTGAGATAATAGCTATCTTAAAAACATCATATTCTCCAGTCACTTCCATTGGTTGTGAGGTTGATTTAGAGGGATCCCTCTCTGATTTGGCAGGGCTAGCTGCCAAGTCCAAAGTTGGTCTAAGGTTACCTCTTTGGTTTCCTTTATTAGCCTTGGGGAAACTAAGGAGTGCTAACATTAGGTACATTTGAGAATTTTTATAAAATAGGAAAATGTCGAGGAGAGTGGCCATAAGTAAAACATATTTCACAATACTCATTTGAAGACATACCTTATTGATGTGGAAAATTGTAGCACTAGGTATGCCTCTGGAAAGGAACATTCGTTGACACCTACACATCTCCTCCTTATGGCCATGTATGAAAAGGAGGGGGTCCTTGTGGAACATTAGACGGTCAAACACCTTACAAACTCAAGCACTCTATAGAATGATGTCCCTCTATAAATACTTTATACACCAAACTTGTGGACAAGCAAGCCTTGCAACGATCATCTCTTTTATTCTTTCAGTTAACACAACTATCTAATTCTACAAGATATTCAAGGTGGGATCATTTTATGTAGACCTTATTATTGGGATATCTAGTCATTAATTTAATCTTCATTTCCTACTCCAATGCTTCTTGTGAATTATCAATCTTTTGTTGCGTTAGAGGTATCCTAGTCAAAGGAAGCAGAGCTCCAATGGCCCACTCTTTTTGATAACCAGGTTAGATGGGGACCTTAACTTTCTCAATACAACCTTAAATCTCTACATACACTCCCATGCCATGTCTCCATCTCTTAGTGTAATTTCCCTTAGTTTTTTCAAACCTTGTTGCCTTGTTGGAGGCGGCTTGACATTTTTAATGAACTCATCATTTTAGGTGTCTATAGTTAAGTTTGGAAAATTGGGAGTATATTTTATGTACCACTAAAGATGTTGATCCCTTAGAGTGATTTGGAAGTCATCTAGCTTGGTCACATATGGAGTTCCCTTAGACCTCGAGACGGCCTCACACAAGTACCAATGTTATTCCATGTCTTCACCACCCCAACAATGGAACTCAAGATATATAGTAAAAGAACCAACTACATTTCCAACCATTGAAACAAAATTAGAAGGAGATAGGAAAGATGCTTGCAAATCGAGTTGGGAAATATTACCCAAACCTTGTTGACCACCACTATTGAAACTACTACTTTTACTAGTCTTGAGGAAATTTAAAGCTTTAACGAATTTAAGGAGAAACCTTACTGGATTAGAATAAGGTAGAAAGGGAAGGGATAGAGGAGGAATGGCTAAGTTTCTACCTAGAGGAACATTGATTTTGGGAGGACGATCATTCTCGTGAAATAGCTTTCGCATCATGAAATTCATCTCATCGACTGTAGGGGAACTAGGAATGATTTTTGCAATCTTTTCACTTGGCATCACAGGCTCACCTGATTCCTTGTATACATTTTCACTTTGAATCAAGTCTTCTTCTTCACTTCATCTAAATCCTCTTCCTACATTGGAGCTCACAACTCCTTTTGAATCTCCCTTCTATATCTCGGAGCTGTCCAACACTTCTCCTATCTACCTCAACTCCATTGTTCTTCTTCTTCAAATCTCTCACTTCTTCTTCTCTATCCATTCATAAAATATCCATTCCCTCCTTATTACTCTAAAATATCTTGCATTACGCATCTCCTCCCTATCCATCACAACTTTCTTTAAACTTCTGCAGCTAGTCATATCCTTCCCCAAGGTCCCTTCCCCTAGTCCGAGGGTTTTATGCCACCATATCAGATGGAAGAAATGATAACAATCCCTCTTCTACAAGGATAATATTAATCCACAAAGGGATCTCTTTCAACAACCTTCCTCTTAGCCCGAATTTAAATATCACTTATGCTTTGAAAAAATATTGGTACCTCTTTACAACAAACTCAATATAACCTTCTAATGTAGCTTCGACCAAAAATTCAACGACTCTAGTAATATCATGATCCAACTAAAGTAAAGCACTTGGATAAATTGTAGTCCAAGTTCTGAAGATCCGACCAATGCTCCCAATTCCCAAAGAATTCCACAACTTACTTAGCCAATGGTACAACTTCTGAAGGAATTCACACCAAAAGATTTCATATTGATCACAGGTAGGCTCAACAAAAATGATCTTGTCACACACCTAATCTAGGTTTTATTTCTCATAGTTTTGCACATTGCTAAACAAAGGAATCAGGCTTCACTTGCCACCATTCTCGAATACTACTCTTGATGATTATATTCACCACCATCCAAAACCCTGTTGGGCATGGAACCCTACCACAACATGTTTTGGGGCTCAAAGCCCAATTTTTGGTCAACTATGTTGTAAGACTCCGCGAATTGCAGGCGTGGAGCGTGATATGTACAGTGAGCCATAGGGTTGTTCACCCTAAGTTTTGTAATGTAATGTAATGTCATGTCGGTCTGCCCATGGTATGCAGATCATGTGATTGTATAAATAGAGTGGGGCTCTAAGTTGTAAAGAAAAATTAGAGTTAGAGGAATGGAGGGAATGATGTAATGATCTAGTAGCAGACAAAGAAGAAGTCTAAGGTAGTAGAAAGAGGCTCTACAGCTAAGTGTGCAGAGGCCTAGTAGAGTTTGCTACTGAGTGCGCAGACCCCTATAGCTGAGTGTGCAGGGTGAAGTTGAGTCTGTAACCGAAGAAGAGGAATAATAAAGAGAAGTTTGATTCCAAACACTGTGTATCTGCTTTTGTATTACTTTCTATGCATTTATACTACTTTGTTTATCGCGCGCACTTATATGAATATTGAACATTGTTAAGTATAATTGGGCTCATACAGATAAGTTAAGTAATAAAATAATCTCGTGTTAATAGTAAGGAAATTTGGTAATAACACGGATCGCACCTTGAACAGGGTTGCGCAAAAGCAACATTACAGGTTGTGAGATACTGATAGGTGCGTGTAGAAACATGCGCGCAAGGTCAAACCGCAAACCACCAAAAATACCATTAGACATTTCTGGGGTGCAGAAACCTAATTCTGGCACCCTCCCATACTACTTTGGGTGAGACCTCAGTCCACGCTCCGCGGACTGTTGCCAAAAGGGCCAGTAGTACCGGGATTTGTTTGGCTAAATCATATTTGAACCTGGGTAAGACCCATACAAGCCAACAAATGGTTCTATTGTCGGGACCAGGATCTGCATAAGGGATGTCTGATGTCATGTCACTGGAATCCAACAAAGAAAGAACTTGAAGGGTGGTTGGACAAGAAGATTCATGATTTCGCGACACAGGAAAACAAGAATCCGCAAGTATCTAAGGAACAGTGGTTGGAGCGCTATTTATATACGTAAATCCACAAAATTTTCTTTGCATCCTTTCCTTCTAAGCTGTATGAGTGGATCACAAAGATAGCAGACAACCAAGGAAGGTGTAGGCTCGACAAACCAATCGTGTGGACTCCAGAATTAGTGCGCAAACTAGAAGCGTCAGGAGACAATATTGCACAAGTTGTGGACCATTGGCTTGATTGAATTATAGGAGGATTTGTCACTGAGTTCGCAGTAGATACAACCGTCACTATAGTGAGGCAGAGCGACACTTCCTCAAAGGACCATGAGGTAAGTATATTAAATCTTTGAACACTTGGATTAAGATGTTATTGTGTGAAAAGAGGGTTATGCGAATAAATTAATGTTTGGGACTATGCGAAGTGGGAAGATCTACAAAAGTGGAAGTAGTGAAGAATTAGAAACTAGTCCCTTAATTTCACCCTCGCGGGAAAGCAAGGAAGAGCTCATGAAAGTTTCTCCGAGAAGCGTGGCCAATCTAGTAAGGCAGAGAATTCCACACTTCCCACCTCCACCTACACTGCCACCCATCTCACCCTCCTCACCTCCATCTCTACCCACCCCACCTCCGCCACCACCACAATTTAGTATGGTGAGTGCGATCAAACTACCAGTATTCATAGGAGTAGGGAATGAAGATTCGGACCAATTCTAGTTCTTGGTAAGAGCGGTATGGGAAGCACAAGGAGTCATGGATGACAATATAAAAAAAGGCTACACTGGTAAGTGCATTGCAGGATCATGCATTAACATGGTACATTAAGCATTCTAATGGCCATCCAAACACAGGAATCGCAGAAATCCAAACCGTGTTGAACAAGGAATTTAGTAGGCCAAAGTCGGAGACACAATCAATTATCGAGTTTAAGGAGATCGCAATTCTCCTAGGCAAGACCCCTTGGGATCTGGACCAAAGGCTGAAGGGTATGATTCGCGAAGCCATCATGACTCTAACGAATGGACAACATCGCGCATGGTTTGTAGCGTCACTAATACTGCATTTGAGGATGATGCTATCACAACAAAAACTTTCCACCCAGGCTAAATCTTCGGAGATGGCAATGAGATTGCATGAGACCCCTATACAAGACCCTGGTCTGGGAGTCCAACAAATCCACATGCAACTGCAAAATCTATGTCTGAGGATGCAAAGTTTGAAACAAGACAGGACACCTCGGCTAGAGGCACGCGAGGAGGTATGGTGCATAAAATGCAAAGGCCAAGGGAATGACAAGGACCACTTTCCAGTGTTCACGAATTACTTAGCAGGATGAGGGCCGATGTCGTTAAGACCTGAGGCACAAGAAGGGCCAGGGATGGCACCTGCACTATGGTGCATGATCTATCAAATAGGAGGAAAACACACTACGGATAATTGTCATATATTGCAGAAGTATATGTAGACATACCAGCAATTGTTTTGTAATTTCTGTAGGTCGGTCGGCCATGATGAGCGCACCTGTAGAAGTTACAAACTAATGATGGATCAGACTCCTGCCTATAGGGTACATATTGAAATGTGAGCCCTTGACCCAAATGTAGGAATGGTGCACATTGGATTTCAGGGGCTCGGACAAGGTCGAGGTGGAATGGGACCAAGAAGGGTCGTGAACAACTAATTTGTTACAATTGCAGAGGGCCAAGGTAGTATGCCCGCGATTGTACAAACCTGACAAGGACATCATGTTTGTACTGTACTCAGTTTGATAATGAGGCTGAAGACTGCCCTACATTGATAGAAAGGCTGCATGAAAAATGGGTACTCTAGCCTCCTCTGACTCAGAATCTGTAGATGATGAGGTTTGAGCCACACAAAGAAGACCCGAATGTAAACATGATGCTAAGGATTGGTATGACCACTGGCGATGATAAAGGTAAGAAGTTAGAAGAAAGTGCATGGGTTCACAAGGCTCCTACAAAGGAACCCGAATTTGATTTAGAATGCGCGAAGGAGACATTCATGGAAGCTAAGAAGAGCTTCACAGAGGCCTCCACTTCAAGTAGTAAGGATCAACTAGAACCAGGGATGGATCCTTCAATGCTCACTACCTTTCTGGAGACATGCATGAAACTGCTACATGACAGCAAGGCAGTAAAAGGACTACAGGAACTTATCACTAGGTGCGCATGGTTAGGGGAACCGCGTCTGGTCCGAAAACTTGGAAAGCATGCATTGCGCACAGGAAGGGAAATGAGGTTGACTGCGCAAATCGATGAGTATGAAATGGATAAGGTAATCCTGGACCTCAGATCGGACGTGAATGTACTGCCAAAAAAAACATGGGAGCACATGGGCAGACCCGTGCTACAATGGTCTCCTATTCAGTTGCGAATAGCGAACCAACAGAAGATCTTTCCCATGGGAAGATTGCAAAGGGTAACGATGGATATTGAAGGTGCGAGCACGTAGGTGGATTTTGAAGTGATAGAGATTGTCGATGACAGCAACCCCTATCCTGCGCTACTAGGAACAGACTGAGCCACCGATATGAATAGAGTCATAAATCTGAAGAAGCGCAAAATGATCTTTGAGAAAAAGTCACTACGTGTAGTAGTATCGCTAGATACAGCCGAAGGAGCGCGATACACTGAACCGGTGCGCGACGATGATAGTGATGATGATCTCGATTGTATCTACAAGATAACCACGTGAGAAGAGAATTGGGTGAATCTGACTGTAGATGGAAGGATTTCGTGGGATCATGAAAGCTCCTTCACTTCGGATTCAGACGAAGAGATAGAGCAATGGCAGAATCGGCTGCACGAAGTAACAATGCTTAATTGCAACATGATGGTTAGATCACTGTGCTGCGTGACAACAGAGGCAAGGAATCTACCTACATATGATGGGTTGACAACAGTGGATGCATTCCTGAACAAATTTGAAAGCGAAGTACCAGAACAGCAGTGGTTCGATGCTCTGAAATGGGCACTGCGTGCAATGCCCTCAAGATGGTGGGGTACACATCAAGGGAGTTTTGAAGACTGGCACGGATGCAAGAGGATGATGTGCCTATGATTTGAAAACCCCAACTAAGGATGAGAGCCGATTACCAGGGGTAGAACAACTTGCGTGCCCACCTTTCCCAATGGGTATATACATATGACATGCAACCCACACAAGCGCACACCATTCCCAGAATAGAGAACCGGAACAAAACGCCGAAGCGAAGCGCGCCAAGGACTATCCACAAAGAAGCATCTGATAAGGTGTACAAGGTGCTGAATAGGGTTCACCAAGTTAGATGCACTAACTAGGACCTGTATGTACCAGTGGTTCAATGGGCCTATAGGACCATGTGCAAAACCCTGATTGCGAAAACAATTATAAGGTTGAGGAATGGGGTAGGAACCGTAATTTCTGAGGGGCATACAACGATGAATCCACACATCATAGCACCCGCAGGTGTGACAATATGTGAAGCCCAGGATGAGGAAATCACATAGCTACGTGAAGTAGAACACATAAGACTTCAAGAAGCCATTCAACAAGGGAACCTTAGACTTCGCGAACTTGAAAAGCACTGGGTACGACTAAGAAAGAAAAGAATTTTGATGGAAGAAGAGGTCAAGAGGCTAGAAAATGAGATCAAGCGAACATGTCTCGTCAATAAACCAAGGACAGAAAGGCAAGGTGTGGATGATCATACTAATGAGTTTGAAGACTGTCACCAAGAATTTATGAGTCTGCTGCCATGGCCTAGACCGCATCTCACCAAACACAGTAACCAGGGGAGTGCACTACATACGATAGAGTGTGTGGCGCCGATTATCGCGAGGGAAATTGAGGGTTTTCCACAGACTATCCTGAGGGGCAAAATGGAGCCCTGCATGAGTGGCGCGACCACTTGACTAGCCGTAGGTATAACAGTCTCAGTGCTCTAGGTAGTTGAAATAGAGCGCGGGACTATAAAAGAGTCTTCTTGGGAGTTGTGTGATAAGGGAGGTGCATGCAGATTCAGCATGTCACAAGATTCGTGCCCATGCATGGAGGGCTACGCTGCTACGTGGGTAGGCTAGGAAGTGACTGTTGGAGCCATTGTTCATGACGAGATGTCCAGTTTGAGGCCAAATGGAGTGGGCGGTGGATATTTAAGACAACAAGATGGGCAAGATTTTGGAAAATCTTCCGCCAAGAAAGCATTGATGGCCTGGAATTGGCAGCAATGGTCGAACTTGAATTCAAAAGGTGCTATAAAAATCCAAGGGCTAGCCACAAGACAACACTTGTTCACTTGAGACTTGAGCGGTTGAATAGAGCACATAATGTTGAGCGCCAAGTGATATTCGAGTCCCTAAGTTCACGAAAGACTACATATAGTACAGACAAGATGACGGATATTAGAGCAGGTTTGGGATTTGAAGAAGGAACCGTCAGCGAGGCCGCTTCGACCCATATGGTACACGATGTTCCCGAAGATACTGAGGTCGCACTAGAAATCCCGAAATCACCTTGGACGCCGAGACCGAAAAAAGATAAGCAGACAATGGGACCAGTCCGCATGTCCCCGAGGAATCAGTAGTTCGGTAAGCTATCAATGGGGGAAAAGAGCAAGGTTGTCACCATTGAGTCAGATGAAGAGGAGGATGACTTACAAGCTCTAATTGCCGAGGTAGAAGAAGAAGAAGACGTGGAGGCGGACATCCAACTAATGCGCTCTGCAGCAAAATTACCTGAGTATGTCCCTCTGCGAAAGGGGAAATCTAAGGTACCAAAGGATCTGGATGCAACGAGGAGTGCACTCCAGACTCTGCTCCTCCCTGATGGAATTACCTTTTAGGGTCCGCTCCTAGGATGTGTGCCCACCCTAAAATTTGAAGACTAGGACCTCGCGGATAGCGAGAAGTTCCCACACTTAGAGACGGAGAGCCTAATGAAATAGAATACGGAGGGGCCAGTGATCACATTACAGCTGAAAAAATGGTTGCACGGTGTGGAGAAGGATGGGTTGCTTCATCTACTATGGATACCACACTTTCACCGCGAGCCCATCGTCGTTTTCATCATCAGACAGTTGCTTTGCCTAGTGCATGATGGATACTTATGGCTAGAGGAGCCTATTCCCATCACGGTGGATCTCATCCACAAAATTTCTCAGCTTCCCTATAAGGGAAAGGACCCCATGACGATAGCAGGAAAAAGCGGCGATTTGGCTCTCGCAGAAGCCATGAAGAAAAAATATAAGCTCGAGAAGAAAAAGAGGGGTTACGCCATCAGCAGTATCAAGGATAAAGGGGTGCATGTAGCCACCCAACTCCTGGCCAGTAAGGTAATGAGAAAATGTCACGGCGATGAAGTACCAGCGTCAGTAGTTTTGTTGGCGAAACAATGCGCGGAGGGGGTCCAATTCAACTGGGCCAAGTTCCTTTGCGAAGAATTTTTTCTCAACTGCAAGGAGGCCCAGGAGCAGGGTAAGACCTTCCACTACGCGTGGTTGCTCTTGTCCATCTTGCTGGTAGCGGGAGAACTGCCAGAGGATAATCAATTCTCGAGCATTAAGCATGACTTACCAGAGGCTGCAAAGTACGCTTCGCTCTGGGCTACCAAGGACGCGAAGCGAATTCGCGATACAAAGATCTTCTGGGTGCTCATGGAAGCAAGCATCTGGATGTGGATTAATAGGAGGCCACGCCTATCCCCCACAGTGCACAATATTCTGCAGAGTTTTACAGACTTTAAGGCTAGCATGCACAATATTTACGTCAAGGTGCAAAAGGATCTGGTGCAGCAGTGTACAAAGCTCCCATTCATAGCCACTGACGATGCAATCTTTACAGTGTTAGAGACATGGCCTCCCGAGTGGCGTGCCCCAGATTTGGCAGAATTGGAGAAGACAGCAACAAAGAAAAGGAAGGAGGATGCCAAGTTGTACGTCACCCAACTGGTCGAGAAAAGGCACAATGAAAAAGAGGCAGCTAAGGTCAGGGCAGCATGCAAAGGAGAACAGGCAGCCGCAGAGAAAAATAAGGCCACCGAAGCAATAGCAGTAGCACAAACATCAAAGACTGCAATAGCACAGGTAGAGGGCTAGGAAGTGTCTACAGGATAGGATCCAAAGGACACAGACATTGCAGAAGAGGGCGCGGATCCAGGAACCACTTCGACCCAGCTCAAACGGCCACGCGTCCCAGAAAGATCGGGTCCATGAAAAAAGGTCAAGGCATTGAATGTAGCCATCGACCCGATCACATTAACTGAAGGAGACCTCTATGACATCAGCGAGACAGTTCGTAATGTCACCAAGGAAGTGCTCCAAGAAGTTATGACGGAGCAACAGACTGTGTTGGGGGCCCTAAGGGTGCAACTACAGGAACTATAGGTGCGGCCCCCATAGGAAGGAACCTTATCCACTTACGTCACAACAGGTACATCAATAGCAGAACAGATGCTACGAGTAAGGATGGCCAATACCATAGTGTTACTGGAAGGAGCGCTAGCAGCAGCAAATGAGATCGACAGAGCTACGGTTGGTAGGATCAAAGGACTTGGCCTCAATTTGGCTACCCTACCACGAGAAATACTATACCAACTGTAGGATGGAATAACAGTAGAACTCCACACCAGGGAGGGCCACATGATACAGGTTCTGAGTGAGCAAAAGATAAACATCGAACAGCTCAGCCTGTAGCATGATGAACTAGTAGCACAGACTCAGCAGTTGAAACAGGTGGTAGACGATGCTTGCAAAGTTGTCCCAGAGCTAGCCATCCCAGCAGATCTACCAGTAGTAGAGCGAATCCACAGTTTGGCGACCGGCATCCACAAAGCCAGAGCAGAAACGACAAAGGTTCCGTTGGCGCTGAACCTTCAAATAACCAAGCTGCGGTTGAAGGCGCAGCCATCCACTCCCCAGAAGTCAGGGAATAGTGCACTAGTGCTATCCAAATGTGGTTGGAAGAAATTGGACGTGAAGTACAAGACTGTATCAGTATGTTGGAAAAATCATTTGCGGTCCTCAAAACTTTGCAGGAGGACCCCAACATACAACGCCTAGAAAAAGAGGTGCGCAAACTTCAGGTGCAATACAAAAGTGTTCGAGGAACTGCACAGGCAGTAGTCCTCACTCAACGGCTTGCAAATATGCAGTAAGCTAAGTCACTGAAGGAGCAGGTGGATGTGGCAGAACAGAAAGAGGTAGTTCTCAAAGCGCGCATTCAACCATGGATTGACGAGGCCTTCACCATCACGACAGATATCGAAGGCAATCTTGCACATATGCAAGGGATGTATGTGCTAAGGCAGGGATTTTTATCCTGACAAAGAGGCTTCAGAAGAACTCATGCAGCAGGTCTAGCAAACCACAGAGCAATGCCCTGCAGACCTCCGGGTAGTTTGGGACCAGTTGGAGGGACTCCGTGCCAAGATCGTCACGCCTACAGAGTGACTCGAGGGTGAGTCATGATGTTTTTGTTGGGGGCCTGTTGGGCATGTAACCCTCCCACAACATGTTTTGGGGCTCAAAGCCCAAGTTTTGGTCAAATATGTTGTAAGACTTCGCGAATTGCAGGCGGAGAGAACGATATGTACAGTGAGTCATAGGGTTGTTCGCCCTAAGTTTTGTAAGGTAATGTAATGTCATGTCGGCCTACCCATGGTCCATATAAATAGAGCGAGGCTCTAAGTTGTAAAGAAAAATTAGAGTTAGAGGAATGGAGGGAGTGATGTAATGATCTAGTAGTGGATAGAGAAGAAGTCTAAGTGTCTTGGGTTGTAGTAGTAGGAAGAGGCTTTGCAGCTGAGTGCGCAGAGGCCTAGTAGAGTCCACAGCTAAGTGCGCGGACCCCTGCAACTGAGTGCGCAGGGAAAAGTTGAGTCTGTAACCCAAGAAGAGTAATAATAAAGAGAAGTTTGTTTCCAAATACTAGGTATCTACTTTTGTATTACTTTCTATGCATTTATATTGCTTTGTTTATCGTGCGCACTTATATGAATATTGAACACTGTTAAGTATAATTGGGCTCCTACAAATAAGTTAAGTAATTAGATAATTTTAGTTTAATAGTAAGGAACTTGGGTAATAACGTGGATTGCTCCTCGGACAGGGCTGTAAGAAGGTAGCATTGCAGGTTGCGAGGTACTGATAGGTGCGCATAGCAACGTGTGCTCAGGGTCAAACTGTGAACCACTGAAAAGACCATCAGACATCTCTAGGGTGAAGAAACCTAGTTCTAGCACCCTCCCATACTACGTCAGGTGAGACCTCAGTCCGTGCTCTACAGACTGTTGCTAAAAGGGCCAATAGTACCAGGATTTGTTTGGCTAAATCATCTCCGAACCTGGGCCAGGCCCATACAAGCCAACAAACCCCCAATTATTTTTCTGGTCTTGGGAATGGAACCATTTGTTGCCAAAAAAATTTATTAATGAAACCCAGGGTTCTAACATAGGGTGGCAATAAAGAGCCCATTGTAGTCTACCATAGCACCGATGTATTTGATCTTTCACAAGGGAAAAAAGTCTCACCCAATGTGTGTCAAGACTTTGGAAGGTGTTCAATGTTTTAGATATTAACAAATAGAATTAACATATATATATATATATATATATATATATATATATATATATATATATATATATATATATCATTCATAACATAAATGGACTTTTCACACATTGTGCAACATTCATTTATTAAAATTTTTAAAGGAGGAGACATTCACATGAAAACACAGGACATTCCCTAGAACAAAGCCCTTTATTATAGTATTATAGAGTGAAAACTCATATTACAATCTCGAGCATATGATTTCCAAGAAGATAAAAGCCATTACAGGATATCCTAATGGACCATCTCAATCAAACTCCGAAAATAGGAAATTTTAGATCGAGACTAAATTTTGGCTGCATTTGACCATTCTCTATCTATCTTTCCTTGTCTTTGTCTCATTATTCTTTTATATTCTTGGCCTGTTGATCTGGTCTATCTCATCTCTACTTTGATGAGCTCAAGCCTTCCTTATTCCACACTCACTTGATATTGTCAACTTTGGTCCTTTTGATGAAATCAAAGCCACCTCATGCTCACTTGATCCAAGCTTACTTCATGAGTTTTGAGGCTCCAACTAACTCTGCTAGCAATCACACTTTTCCTTTTCATTACCCAATTTCGATCAAAATTTTCCATTCATAGCAGCTTATTTTTTTCTTCTACTTCCTTATTTATACTACTATTTTCTGACCAGATTGACCAATTACTTTCCTGGCTTGCGCTACCTATTTCACTCAACTATATTCCAACAAAAATTGTTCAAAAATGAAGGACCCAACATGGATTTGATGGTCATGTCTACTTGAAGAAAATGAGAGACAATCATATCCTCCTTCATCCTTCAATCACTGATTCATCAATTATATATATCTATATATATATATATATATATATATGAGATTTCATTTTTGGTTGGGAGAGAAGTTTGAACAGGAGGGCGACGAACATGGAAACATGGGCTAGGGTTTGGTGAGTTTTTCGGTGATGGTGGCTTGCCCATCGGCCTGGTCTAGCAAACTACTTGCACTAACTTCTCACTGTTCCGGCACTTTGCAGTAGGGGCATTCCTCGGGACAGTTATTTTAGTGTTATAGGCTAACATGGAGGGCAAAATTGTCGATTACACCGAGGATCCTTTTGCACTAGACCCCAACTGGTTTGTCTTCTCCTCGTAGTTTCCGGTCACTTCCTCGAACATCTCGTTATACATTTCCTCAACCCTAGTCAGTGCAACTGGGGTTTATTCAGTCCCGAATTACCCCTCCTTCACCATTCTGACATAGCAGTCTCATCCTTTACTCGAGCCGTCCTCATCCTCTTTGTCATTCACTGGTTTCCTTGAAGCGGTGGAATTCCCACCTGACTTTGACCTCCCTCTGCTCTCCCCAGCCTACCTATAGTTTATCTCATCTTGTCTTAACCCTCTGGCTCCCCTAAACCCTTTGGTCTCCCCCTTGTTTTTCCCCTCGGTACCCTCTCACATCCCTCTCCCACCAGCTTCTCACTACTATTTTCCCCATACATTAGACCCTGCTGCCCCATTTCACCCTTCCCCCATACCCGACCCTCGTACCTCCGGCTTTTTTGTTGATCCTTCCCCTCCCCATCCAAGACTGCCCAAGGATCCCCGCACGGAGACTGACGCGATCCCTCAGCAGACTAGACTTCCCCCATCTCGTCCAGGGATTCCTACCAAGTGTTTCAAAGGGGTGAAGGTGGGAAACAAAAATATATCTCTCAATTTTGGAGTAGACATTCAAATGGGGGAAGTTTTGGATACCTCTGATCATGTTCTGGTTGGTCGTGTTCAGGGTAGGGCATATTCCGCTATGAGATTGAAGCAGTGAGTGTTGGATATTTCGGGACACGTCCTCACCAAACTTTCGTTTATGGTTACCCTCTCCCGTGGATGGTTCACTCTGTGTTTCTAGTAACCAGAGTTTATACCTTGGGTTTTATCTAAAAATTGGCACATAGAATTGGCTCCAGTTCTCTTCAAGTGATGGAGCCCCCTTTTTTATCCTGAACGAGAACATCTTGGGGCAGGACCCATTTGGTTCAGATTACCTGGACTCCCAATTCATTTTTGGTCGAAATATGTTTCCAAGAGAATTGGGAATGCCTTTGGCAGATATATGGATTATGATAAATCTTATATGCTGACTGGGAATATGTCTATGGCCCGCATCCTTGTTCATCTGGACACCAGGGAGGGTTTGGAGGAGAGTATGTAGCTTCACTAGAGAAACACTTGTAGGATACATATTTTGGATTATGAGGGGGTTCCTTATAGATGCAGGAGATTTCATAAGATTTAAAATCTTTATAAAGATTATCCCTTACTCGCATCTAGCTCTACCTCGGTTGCTTGGTCGGAACAAGATTCTACAATTCCAGATTCTGATCGGCATGGGAAGGCACCTGTTCGAAATGATGAAGATCATATGATGAACACTCAGGCTATTGGTGGCTCTGGCACTTGCAATGAGCAAATTCATCCCCCATCCCCACATATCGGCAGATCACATGTGGCTGTGGTTGTGGCTGTCTCTATTGTGGGTACTACCTCTAACCCTCCATCTCTATAATTTTTGTCATATGTTTATTCTCAGTGCACTTCATTTGGTAATATTTTTCCTGTTAATTGTTCACCCTCGGTGGTTTGTTCATTTATCCCATCTGCTCCTATTTATTCCCCCACTCCTCCCACCATCTCTAGGATTTCAAATTCACCCTCCTCCCCGAAGCCCTCCATTGATTCTAGCTTGAGACATGGATATAACCTTCGGTCCTCATCTTGCATTCCCCCAAGAGATGGTTGTGGCATTGGTCTTACTCCATTACCTTCTCACTCCAAGTCCACCAGGGGTAGAAAATCCAACATTTCTAATGCCATTCTCCAGGCTAGACTGGATGTGGCAAAAGGGAGGCAACAACCCATTGACAAGGTCCTTAGAGCATTGACCTCCCCCCCTGGTTCTCCATGAAGTAGATCTCCTACAACTATCGAGGGTTGGCTAGCCCTTCCAAGAAATTAGCCTTCCGTTGGATGATGGAATTAGAATCAGTTAACATTTTATTTCTTGAGGAGACACTTGTGACCGGAGCTCAAATTACTTTTTTCCTTGAGGCTATCTTACTCAGATGGAAATTCACTGCTTTGGATGCCCGTGGGCAATATGGTGGTTTGTTATTGGGTTTTGACCCCATAACCATTAGACTTATAAACTCCTTGGGGGGACTAGTTTCATTAGTGTTGATGTTTACTTAGCTGAGATTGGAAGGGAGCTGAGGATTATCAACATATATGGACCTTGTATTAATAGGATCACATTTTTGCAACAATTACTTGATTTTGAATACTTCAATGCTATGAACATCATCATTGGTGGGGATCTCAACTTTTCTCTTAGTCATGCCGAATATTGGGGCATGAATGTACATATTGACTCACTTTCGGATGAGATTTTGTCATTATTGGAGGATCACCAATTGATTGATATTCCAATTCCATGCTTAAAACCCACCTAGCAGAATCAGAGGACTCGGGATGTTGCTATGGCTAGAAGATTGGATCACTTTCTGATTAACGAGTCATTATTGGACCTACTACCTCTTTATCGACAATGGGTAGGATCAGGGGGATTGTTAGATCACCTTCCCATTTATCTGGATATTACAGGAGGTGATCGAAAACTTAATGCTCCTTTCAAGTTCAATTCTATTTGTATTGAAGACGATAGCTATATATAGATGATATCTTAGAACTGGAAATCTTCAGGACAAACAACCTTCACTATTTTTGCTAACAAAATGATAATCCTAAAGCAAGAAAATGATTAATTGGGAAACAAATAAGAGGATCAAATATGAGCAGATCCTGAGAGATATAGAACAGGAAATTGAGCAACTGAGTGGCCCAGGGAGCCAAGGTTTTATCTCTGCTGATGCCAAAGAAAATTTTGTCAAACTTGAGACCAAGCAGAATAGGATACTAAAAGACACGTAGGAGACATGGCACCTTCGTAGCAGGGCCATCTGGTTAAAGGAGGGGGATGAGAATACCAAATTCTATCACCGTGTTGCTAATGGGCATCAGGCCATTAATACCATTTGGCATCTTGTAAATGAGGAGGGCACCCAAGAAAATACCTTCCATGATCTTGAAAACCTCGGTATTTTACATTTTGGAAGATTATTTAAAGGTCCTCCAATGGCAAACCTTGCTGAGATCATTAGGGTTGCTGGACTTTTCCCGAGATATGTGGAACAAGATACAGGTGAAGGACTTCTTACTCCAATATCCATGGGTGAATTAGAGGCTACAATTAAGTGGTTTAATATGGATAAGATCCATGGGCCAGATGGATGGTCAATCGAATTTTACATTGCATTTTTTTATTTGATCAGACAGGAGCTACTACATATTATTGAAGAATGTCAGACTAGTGGGCGAATGTATGATGCTTTCAACTCTACATTTGTTACTCTCATCCCCAAGGCTGATGATCCTCAGATATTTGATTCTTATAGACCCATATCCCTCTGCAATGTTATATACAAGATTATTTCCAAGATCAAAGCAAACCACCTCAAGCCATATTATCAAAACATATTTCATTGGAGAATTTTTCTTTTCTTGATCATCGAAAAATCCATGAAGCGGTGGGTACTGCACAAGAAGCCCTTCACTCTATCAAATCCAGGAACCTTAAAGGCATGATTCTTAATATTGCCCTGGAAAAATCTTTTGATCGCACTTTTTGGCTACATTCATATGCTAACCCATCTTGGATTTCCACTTGCTTTCATACAATGGATTATGTGTTGCATATCCAATGAATCATATAGTGTTTTGATCAATGGTTCGACATTCTCTTTCTTCCATGTGGAAAGAGGACTACGACAAGGATTCCCACTCTCCCCTCTACTATTTTTAATGATCATGGAAGGTTTGAGTATGCTCATCTTGGCGGATCGGGTGCAGGGTAGAGAGAGGGACAAGATCATAAAAAATTGCACCTTCACACATCCTCTTTTTTTGGATGACGTCCTCATATTTTTGAATGGAACATTAGGGGATATCAATGTATTTACTTCTGCATTTATTTTATTGTGCTTTGCTACAGGTATGCAATGCAACAACCATAAATCACGCTTTCAACATTCGGGTGCAACACAAATGAGATCAATTTGGCACTCCAACACTTCCCATTTATCACTCTACAACTAGAGGAGGGTCTCAAATACTTGGGCTTCAGGTTAAATCCATCAAACTATCGGATTGTTGACTGGGTATGGTTGGTTGCAAAAATTGAAAGAAGATTAAATATCTAGCATCATAGGTGGTTTTCTAGGGCAGGGAGACTGATTCTCATCAAATTTTTTCTGGAGTCCACCCCAGTATACTGGATGTCCTTGGCCTAGATACCTAAGGGCATTATAAAAATAATTCAACAATTATGTTGTATATTCTTATGGAGGAGTAAACAAGTGGGACAATTATTTTCCTAGGTTGGTTGGGACAAAATTACCCTTCCAAAGAAATGGGGGGGATGGGGATTGAAGAACCTTGGTTCATTTGCATATGCCCTAGCTACAAATTTGGGATGGAATTTCCTATCATCCAAGAACCTATGGACAGAGGTTATTTATCATAAATACATTTCTCCACTTCATCTACAAAATTTGATCAAGCTACCTTCATGGGACAGGAACAACATATCCACGGTTTAGAGGGCGATCATCAACACTCTGGACCATGTTCGAGATGGACTGACATGGAAAATTGGCAATGGTTGTTCTATTCAGATTGGTATGGACCCTTGGATCGGTTGTGGGAATGCTCATGTACTTCCACCAGGGGTGATACAACACCTTATGGACTCTAGACATACCAAATTGTCTCACATTGCAGACCTTGAGCATACTAATATATTCCGGTAGGCTTGGAAAACCTCCAACACACTAAATATCCCCCCACGTTGGTAGGACAATTAGAAAACCTATAATACAACGTTGTTGGAATCACATGTTTGGATTTCAGAGTGGGAGGATGAACTATACTAGTCACACTCACCAAATGGGAAGTACTCCCCCAAATTCAAATACTTGCATATTACTGATGATCACAAGTCCCTTGCGTTGGATTGGTGGTGAGTTGTTTTATGGAAGCTAAAGGTGACTCCTCAGGCAAAATTGTTCATGTAGTGCATCCTGTGGAATAAGGCACCCACAACAGACAACCTACTTAAGTGCATATTTCATGGCCCATCTTGTTGTGTATTGTGCAAGGATAAAATGGAAACATGCGACCACTTATTCCTTACCTACTCCACCATTATCTCTATATGTTCTAAGTTTACTGCTCAATTACAAATTCAGAATAATTGGATGGGACAGGATGTTCGGATGGCTTGGCATCGATGGTGGTCTACTGCTCATACACACAGGAGTCAATACCTACTAGTCATGGTTTGTTGGTGTATCTGGCTGCAGTGGAACAAAATAATATTCACAGAATCTGTTCCATGCTGGGCCAATATCATTGCTATTCTCATCACTAATTACCTTAGCCTCCAAGAGGAAACCCAAGGCCCACCTGCTCGCAACATCACTATTGAAAATATTGATTATGGCATTCCATGGGCATACTTTGAAGGTTCGACACTGTTAGAGCCTAGATTTGCCTCAGGCTGAAACGACAAGATTCTAGGTCCACATCAAACCACGCTCAGCCTCGTAGCTAGCCCTACGAGGACAGGAGAGGGCTCTCTCCGGGTCAATCTTAGCAAAAGATAGTCATATGGGGCTTGAGATGACTAATTTAGCAACTGATTTTAGGCTAGGTATTAAGTGAAAGGATTTAATTTGAGTTTTTTTTTTTGGGGGGGGGGTTGTTGGAAAAAGGGAAAGGCAAATTTTGGGTCCGAGGATGAGGCCATATTTTTGCAAAGTTCTGGTAGGGGCAAGATAAGCAATAGTTTTGATGCTTTAGATTGAATGAATGGATGGATCAGACCGGTGAGGAGCTAAGGAGGGAAAGATGGTCTCAAGAGTCCTCCTCAAACAGATGAAAACATATAGAATTAAACAAAATTTCAAGGGAGAGCACAGCAGTCCAATGAATTCTACCTTAATCACTCATTTGTTTAATTGAAGAAGAAAAGAGAAGGGAAAATGATACACATAAACATCAGTTAACTTACAAATACATAGAGATACACACCATCAAAACATAGAGCCACATGGATCCCAACAAGTGTTGCAAAACCCTGGTCTTTCCTTTGCCAAAATTATAGAAATGAAATGTACAATAGAGTGCCAAGAAATCCCAAGTATCCAACCTTGAAAATGACTAAGAAATTACATGATATAGACAAGCCTAACTCCTTCCGATGCCTCTAGGGGTTGAGCTCATCATTCTAGGAGCTGTTTCAACCAATTCTAAACAAAGCACTGAAATCTAGGCAATCAAACAACTTACCCTATATGCTAGGAAACTGATTCATTCATTTAATTTTCACTTTTTAGTGAATGAATCCTCTAGAACAAGTAAAAATGTTCAAATATTACATTATGGTTATCAAATTACATCATGAAAGATCAAGAGTAACATCAAAAAGCAAAACTAGTCAAAACTGGCCGAATTTCTGAGTTGTACAGTGAAAAATAGGCAAAAATCCTTTATGCGCCGTGCCCAAAATCTCTATGCATAGCACAACTTTGGAGCTGATTTTGAGGCACTTCGCGAAGTCAAAATTGATCCCATGATAGCTTTTTGGAAATCCCTGCCTATCTAATATCCAACCCAAGTGGAATTTTTGGATTTGGATGTCATTTGCCCCTCCAAAACTTCAATCTCCCAAGACTGCTTCTTGTGGGTGCAAAAGGTGGCAGAGAGGCTATTTTTAGGGTGTTTTTTCCCCTTTAGGCAACCTAGAACTTGATGAAATCCTTAGGTAATCCATGAGCATGCATAATTTATCATAAAAAACCCAAAAATATCAAGTTTTCCTCCAGATGATGTCCCAATCATAAGCGCGCGCAAGGTGGCACTACGCGTTGGGCGGAAAAACCTATTTTGAATCCAAAAAATTCAAAATTTACAAAATGTTTTCCAAATTTGCTGAAATTTGGACCGGAGGTCTATCATTGACTATCATGCTCAGCCAAAGAAGCTTTGGCCAAAATTTGAAGCCGATCAAGCTCCCTTTGCCTCTTTTGTTTCTTTTTTGCCTTCTTTAGTTTCGCCTTTAAATTCCTTATTCGCGCCTTGAAAAACTTGTTCCATGCCATGTAGTGAAAGGCCATATGTCTCAGCAATGCCTTCTCCTTGTCGGCCTTGTTCAGCAGTCTCTCTAAGTGGGCGTTGGCTTTTTCAAGCCAAGACTCTCGATCATCATTGATCTCTTGCTCCAATGAAGTGAATTCAATCCTCCTCCTTTGGGTAGCTTGGCGGTTCTCCCTAATGTTTTGTAACTCCATGATCTCTTGCTGGTCTTCCAGCTGCTTGTTCCTTTACTCCAAGTATTTTATGACCCACTCAGCTTTCTCCAAGTTGTGAGTCAAGTCCTCAATGTCTACCCGATTCTCCTTTATGATTTCTCTAAGTTGTGCATTTTGTGGGCCCATATCTATATAATCATCCTGAACAAGAATGAAGTCAGCCTCTCACTCACCTGAAGGCCCCTCATCATGCATTGGCTCCTTGCCTCTATCCTGTACCTGTAGTGCTGATGTCGGAAGTGAGGCCCCTTCCACTCTAGGTGGAGATAACACTCGCTTTGTTGCCGGGAACAACTACCTGGTGCCCTTCTGATAGGTGACATATGTCGGCACATTAGTAGTCTCCATCTCCTGACCTCCAAACTGATGTGAAGGTTCACCCACATCATGGCCAACCACTTGATGAGTTGTTAAATCTATGAAAAACTCACGGGAAATGAAGTCTTCCCATGTGATACCCTGCAAACCAAGCTGATGTACAATAATGATTTTGATGAGCGCATAGTGATAAATGCTATTGTGCTGCTGTTCAGGAGTCTTCTTCTGCACAAGAGTAGTCATCCTCTCAATGTTTCGACACATGAAATATGGAATGTTCATTAACCTCACTCTCATGAAATGCATCAATAACCTGATATGGTATGCATAGAGGCGTGAGAAGCGGCCTTCACAACTGAAGTATCTGATAATGAGTCTCATCAATGGCGTATAAGATTCCTTCATAAACCAGAATGGGAATACCTTGCTGAGCTGCCTCAAATAGCTAGGCCTGATGTAAGGTTCATAAAATGCTCTATCCAGCTGTTGTCTCTTGTTCCACTCTTCACCTATATTGTGTATCCTGGTGGCCTATGAAATGGTTTCTGGTGTCAAGGTGAAGTTTACTCCAGCAAGAGTAACATGACCATCATGCAAGTGTAAAACAAACAACTGAACTAACTCCTGATGATGCTGGATCTGAGCAACCATCTCACAATACTGAAAACATGACTGTTGCTGAAAGCATGTCATTGCAAGCGGGTAGGCCTGCAATTGAGTCAAGGAAGTGGGCTTTTCTCTAACATTTCTACCACCCTTACGAGGCCTTCTTGGCACATTAGGCTCAGTGGTTGAGTCACTGTCGTGCTCATATTCTTGCTCATATGATGAATCTGTCTCTGTCATGGTGCTGCAATGTGTATAGCAAGTAGGTGTTTGGTTGGTTGAAAATGATGAATGAGTGTTTTATTTTCAATGCCAAAGGTCCCAAAGGGAAATGAGTGACTGTGAGGAAACAGTGGGAAAATAAAAGGGATAGCGGATAAAGTGGACTGCCAAGTGAACTTGAAATACAATAACAGTCACTTGACTAAGTGTTAGGAATGTGGGGTTTGGGAATTTTTTACAAATGATATGGGGAAAGGGGTAATGATAAGAAATGGTAGTGTTAGGTATAGGAAAACAAAATGGGAGACAAGTGATATGAATGCTTTTAGAATGTAAGGGAAAAGGAGAGGGACTGTATAATGATGTGACAATGAGTATTTAGCATGAAAATGAGTTTTTAAAACACCATTTGAAACCCTAAGGAGCAACTTCAACTTTCAAACCTTATATTCTTCTCTTCAAATCATAGCAAACACTGTTTAATAGCAATGGCAAAGGCTCACACACTTACTTGGATCATAGAAGAGTGAGTCGATTTGAAAAATTTGGAAGCGGTGATGAAATTCCAGGTGGTAGCTATGTGCGCCGCACACACAACCCAGTGTGTCGCGCCTCCTGGATGCGTCGTAACAGTGGAATTTTACACTGTGGAATTTCGCCCAATGCGCCGCGACCTACTCCAATGCACTGTGACCTCTTCCAACACATAGTCTCGGCTCTTAAACACAAAATTCACTACTCCAACACTCAAGCCGATTTCATTTGACCTCTTGGCATAGCAGTGGATGGTTCAAGCAATGAACATGGCTAATGGAGTGATGGGTTTGATTTTCATTGAAGCCTGATGAGTTTTTCTTTGGAGGTTCTATGCACTGCGCACAAGCTCAGTGCGCCGCGACTCATGGATGCACCGCGCCAATGGAAAAAAGCACTGTGGCAGGAGGCCCAATGCGTCGCGCAGACTGTGTGCGTCGCGCGCTTACCCAATGCACGGCGCGCACACTGAACACAATTTTGGGGTTTGAAAATCACCCTCTCACCACAAACTTCAACTTTTTCTGATCTTCTTGAATGCAAATGACTTTTATCTCATGGAAATATCTTCATAAAGACATGACTCTGATTTTTGTTTCTCACAAATTGATCTTTGTAATGTTTAGCTCGGCACTTTTTCACATTTAATATAACTCTTTTTTTCAAATTTCCCTTTTGATTTTGGCTTAAATGATGTATCTTTTGGCTCTTTTTGCAGGGATAGTGGCATGTCTTGACAAAGGAAGACTAGGGTTGTGCCTGGAGAATTCAACAACTAAATTTTTTTTTGAAAATTACATGGCAATTTTTTACAAAACGAAATGACAAATTTTCTTCAAAATAGAGTTTTGAAGAAAAGTCATAGTCGAGCAAGATGATGATGAAATATTTGAAATGAAAACTTATTAAGAACCTCCCTCATGGGTCTGCTGGCTTTATTGGACATTTTAAGGAATAAATCAACTAAACCCTAGACCTAAAAAGACCTAAAAGCCTTAAATAACTTTTTTCATGACCAAGAGATTAGAACAGGGCTATAAATGACTTAAAATTGATTTGACAAACAGAACTAAACCAGCAAGATAAGGCATGAGGGGAAATGACTAACAAGACCCTTCCATCAAATTATGGCATGCCCCTAGCAGAATGCAGATGATCGAACTAAATGAGACACCTAGAATGAAATGCAACAAAAGAGATTTTGATCTCTGACGGAGGGCTGAACAGACCGACTCTAACAGACACAACAACATGGTTGTGGGGGAGGCATCCTTCTTCATATCAATCACACACACTCTTACAAGATTCAAATGGGACTGGGTGGGGGTATAAATAATTTTGCATAATTACTATCACTCTGGCATTTATTATATTTTGCACTTGTCAAAGGATGTCGAAATTTGTAGATTTTTGGTGACTCACATATCATTATTAAATGAATTAATCAACAATCTATTTGTCACAAGAACAAACTTCAACACATATTGGATGATGCTTTGAGACTAAGAACACATTTTGACATATCTTATTGACATCATATTTACAGGAAACGGAACCAAATTTCCAATATGCTTCCCAAAGAAGCCATGCTCCTGCTAAGGGGGGGTTGGTTGATCAATGAACTGCAGAACATGGACTCTTTCAGCTATTATCATCACCCATACATCGATGGGAATTTTTGACGGGGCCAAGGGCCCTGTTTTTTTAGTATTTTATGATATAATTTTGATGTATTTATCTGAAATATAGCTTATATGTCTATATATTACTGAACTTTCATATGTACTTATTCATAGCAGTCTCCATTAGTTGGGATTGACATAAAATTTTTGAAACAATGCACAGATAGTGGTCTGACCACTGATAACTCATATGCTTTCTAGCATCTTCAGCATGTCATTTTCTATATTAATGAAAATTATGATTTTTCCATGGGAATATATATATATATATATATATTATCGGTCCTGATAACTTTTTCTAGTGATTTACCTATATCTAAATTTTGGATCTCATATTGTTTAGATTTGAATATGACATCAAAGCCTTTCTCACATATTTGATTGCCACTCAAAATATTATTCTTTAATCCTTCTATATACAAGACATCCTAGGCTTTGGTTCTTCCATTATCAATGGTAACAATGCCTTTCCATATGATTCTTGTGGATGGGTTGTTTCCAAATTTTACTTTACCTCCATCTATATCTAATGCTTATAAACTTGCTTTGAACCCCTAACATGTGTCTTGAGTAGCCACTATAAACATACCACTTATCTTTTTTCTTTTGAGCATACAATATGAACTCATAATTTTCTACCTCTTTCCATACCTTAGGTGGACACCTTTCCTCTTCTTGAGTGACTTTACAATTCTTGGCATTGTGTTTAAAATAATGGCATAAAGAATTATTACAAGTTCCTTGTGACCAGATGTATGACATAGAAAACAACAACCATAAAAAGGAGTGTGGTACCTAGGGTATTACTTCTTGGTACTTATCTTATCTCAAAGATCTTCCTGAATTATCTTAGTTGACTAATTTACTACATCTACTTCTTCTTCGAGATGGGTAATTATGTCATTCCTCTCTTTTAGCTACTTTTCTATTTCCACCAACTTCTCCTTAACTTCATGAAGCTATGTTGTCTTGTTGGGGCCTGACCCAGGTTCGGAGGTGATTTAGCCAAACAAATCCCAATACTACTGGCCCTTTCGGAAATAGTCCATCGAGCATGGACTGAGGTCTCACCTGAAATAGTATGGGAGGGTGCTAGAACCAAGTTTTCGCACCCTAGAGATGTCTGATGGGTTAGTGTGGTCCGCGGTTAGACCCTGTGCGCATGTCGCTACACGCACTTTCCTGTACCTCTCAGCCGGCGATGTTGCCTTTGCGCAGCCCTATTCGTGGGCCGAACATTGTTATTACCCAAGTCCTTACTTGTATTCCACTATTAGTTTATTATCTTAGCCTATTTGTATGCATTAAGTTAGACTTAGCAATATAAATCATTCATACAGGTGCGCGCAGTAAATAAACAGTGTATTTGCAATTCATAACAAGCATGCATTAATCCAAGAACAGATGTACAAAATTATGATAAAACTTCTCTTTATTACTTTCTTCTTCAGTTACAGACTCGACTCTGCCCTGTGCACTCAGCTACAAGGGTCCGTGCACTCAGCTGGCGACTACTCGGCCTCTGCACACTCAGTTGCAGAGCCTTTTCCTACCCTATGACCCAAGACACACCTAGACACTTAGACTCTATCTCTTCTTGCTTCTTCACTTCTACTTCCTTCGTTATATTTTACACTTAGAGCCTCACTCTATTTATACAATCCCATAGTCCACAGACCATGAGTAGGCCAACATTACATTACAAAACTAGGGTGGACAACCCTATGACTCTAATATACTTCCGCACCCGCAATTTGCGGGGCTTTACAACATCATCAGTCAAAACATGGGCTTTGAGCCCCAAAACATGCCTCGGGGGGATTCCATGCCCAACATGCCCCCAACACAATCATCGTGACTCACCCTTGAGTCACTCTGTCGACACAGTGATCTTGGCACAGAGTTCCTCCAACTATCCTCGAACTGTGTTGATGTCGGCAACACACTGAGCCACTCCTTGCTGAATCTATTGCATCCTCTGTTCTGATACCTCCGTATCTGGGTGCTTTTGTGCATTTATGTGTGCATCCCCTGTATGTGCGCGAGCTTTCCTTCGATGCTTGTCATGATAGTGAAAGCCTCGTTGATCCATGACTAGACGCGCTCTTTGAGAACTACCTCATTATGTCGCAACGCATCCACCTGCTCCTTCAGTGCCTTATCTTGCTGCATCCATGCAAGTCGCTGAGTGAGGACTACTGTCTGTGCAGTTCCTCGGACAATGTTGTATTGCTGCTGGAGTTCTCGCGCCTCTGTCTTCAGGCACTGGATGTTGGGGTCCTCCTACAAAGTTGTGAGGACCTTAAGTTCTTGCTCCAACAAAGTGGTACAGTCTTGCACTGCACCTCTGATTTCTTCCAGTCCCCCTGCAATAGCACTAGTGTGTTGTTCTCTGACTTTTGGGGGAGTGGAAGGCTGCGCCTTTAACCGCAGCTTGGCGATATGAAGATTCAGCTCCAGCTGAACCTTGGTCATTTCTTCTCTAGCCTCGCGGACTCTAGTTACCAACCTATGGATCCACACCTCTACTGGTAGATCTGTTGGGATGGCTAGCTCTAAGATGTGGTGACAAACATCGTCTACCACCTGCACCAACAATTGATTGTGCGACACCAATTCGTCACACTGCATGCTGAGTTGTTCCATGTTTATCTTCTGCTCGTTGAGAACTTGGATCGCACGACTCTCCCTAGCACACAAGTCAATCGTTATCCCATCTTGTAGCAGATATAGTGTCTCTCGTGGAAAGGCAACCAAATTAAGGCCAAGGCCTTTCACCATGTTAACCAAAAATCTATCGGTCTCATTTTTTGCAACTAGGGCCCCTTCCAGCAACACTATTGTGTTTTCCATCCATGCACGTAGCATTTGCGCTGCTGCTGAGGATCCTGCTGCAAGGTGGGTTGAAAGGGTACCAACCTAAGGGGGCCACACCTGTAACTCCTGTAGCTATGCCCTGAGGACCCCCAACACAGTCTGGTGCTCTTGCATAAAATCTTGAAAAGCCTCATTTATGACATCGCAAACCATCTCGTTGATGTCATGCAGATCACCTTAGGTTAAGGTGATCGGGTCAATGGCCAATTTCGATGCCTTGACCTTCTTCCTCGATCCTGCTCTCTCTGCCATGTGTGGGCGCTTTAACTATGTGGATGCGGTCCTTGGGTCCACGCTCCCTTCTCCCTTTTCGACTTCCTCTGCCTCCTGCTCCCGTGAGGACATTGCTTGGCCCTCGTTCACCTTCGCAGTTGCTGCCTCTACCGCTTATGATGTTGTTGCTGCTTTTGTAGCCTTCTTCTGCTTGGTGGCTTTTTTTTCCGCTTCGCACGCAATCCTTACCTCAGTTGCTGCTATTTCCTTCCACCTTTTCTTCGCCAATTGTGTGACGCACAGCTTGGCATCATCCTTTTTCTTCTGCGCTATCGCCTTCTCAAGTTTTGCAAGATCTAGGGCGCGCCATTCCAGACCCCATGTCTCCAAGACAATAAATATGACATCATCAGTGGCTATAAAAGGTAGCTTTGTCCATTGCTTCGCTAGATCCTTACGCGCCCTGATAAAAATGTTGTCCATATCAACTTTAAAGTCTGCAAAACTTTGCAGACTGTTGTATACCGTGGGTGACAAGCACGGCTTCCGGTTGATCCACATCCAGATGTTCATCTCCATGATCACCCAGAAGATTTTGGTGTCATGTATCCATTTCACATCCTTTGTGGCCCAGAGCAAAGAGTACTTTGCAGCCTCTGGTAATTCTCTATCAATGTTGGGGAATTGACTATACTCTGGTAGCTCCCCTGCTAAGAGCACTATGGATAACAAAAACCATGCATAGTGGAAAGTTTTACCCTGCTCCTGGGCTTTGCAGCAATTTTTCAAAACTTCCTTGCAGAGGAATTCAGACCAGTTGAACTAGACCCCCTCCATGCACTGCTCATCTAGTGCGACCACCGACGTCGGTACCTCATCGGCGTGACACTTCCTCATAACTTTTCTGGCTAGGATTTGGGTTGCTATGCGTACCCCTTTGTCCTTGATGCTAGAGATGACGTAGCCCATCTTCTTCTTCTCCAGCTTGTATTTCATTTTCATGGCTTCTGCAAGGGCCAAATCACTTCCCTTTCATTCAACTATGGTTGCGGGGTCCTTTCCTTTGCAAGGGAGCTGAGAAATGTAGTGAATTAGGTCTGTCGTGATGGAGATAGGCTCCTCTAGCCATAGATACCCATCATGCACTAGGAAAAGCAGTTGCTTGATGATGAAAATGGTTATGGGCGCACGGTGGAAATGCAGCACCCATAATAAGTTCAGCAGCCCAGCCTTTTCCACACCGTGCAGCCACTTCCGCAGCTCTAACGTTGTCACCACCCTCGCAGTGTTCTGCTTCATGAGGTTCCTGGTCTCCAGTTGAGGGAACTTCTCGTGGTCAGCGAGGTCCCAATCTTAAAACTTCATGGTTGGCACGTGACCCAGGTGCGTGCCTTCAAACATAATTGGTTTCGTCTAGGTCCTTCAGCACTTTGGTCTTCCCTTTTCGCGGAGGGACATATGCGGCCAGTTTTGTTGCAGAGCATGTAGGTTGAATATCCTCCTCCATGCCTTCGTCTTCTTCCTCTATGATGATCAGGGCCTACAAATCTTCTTCTTCTTCATCTTTTTCTATCGTGACAACTTTCCCCTTCTCTGCCATCGATAGTTTTCTACGCAGCGGGTTCCTCGGGGACACGCATATTGGAGCCATTACCTATTTATCCTTCTTAGGTCTTGGCATATGCGGTGATTTGAGGATCTCTGGTACAACCCCGGAAGCATCCTCCATATTTAGGGCCTACGCGGCCTCGCCAGTGGTTACCTCTTCAATTCCCAAACCATCCTTAGTTGTTGTCATTGTGTCTCAACTGTAATCTGTAACTCATGAATTCAGGAGCTCAATTATCACTCAACTCTCAATTCTCAAGGCTCTGCTCAATCGCTCAAGTCTCAAATGACCAAGTGTTATTTTTAGGGTATCCCTTTGTGTTTTATAGCACCTTTTGAATTCGAATTCGATCGTTCCCCCCAATTCCAGTGCATTAATGCTTTCTTGGGGATAGATTTTCCCAAATATTGCTTATAAATCACGCCTTAAAGGCCTGCCGCCCACTCCATTTGGCCTCAAGTTGAGCATCCCATCGTGAATATGACTTCAACGGTCACTTTCCGGCCAACCCACGCAGCAGCGCAGCCCTTCGTGCATAATCACGAACCCTATGATGCTCTACTTCTGTGCGCATCGCCAATATCACATAGCTCCCACGCAAAATAGTTTATAGTCTTGCACTTCCTTTCAACTACCTAGAGTGCTAAGATAGTCCTTCCCACAGCTAGTCAGGTGGTCACACCACCCGTGTGGGGCTCCCTCTCGTCCTCCACCATGGTTCGCGGAGAATCCCCACCTTCCATTGTTGTGCTCAGCATCGCGCACTTTACTACTTACAACGTGCTACCCTGGTCACTACATTTGGCGATGTGTGGTTCAATCCAAGGCAGCAAACTAACCAATTCATGGCGATAGTTCTCAAACTTGTCAGTATGATCGTACACACCTTGCCTTACCATCGTAGGTTTGTTGGCAATAATACTAAGAGTTGGGGGGGAGGGTGAATCAATATTATCAGATCAATAATTTAATTTTCCAAGTAGATTTGTATACGCTACTTCAGCTAAGTGAACTAGCATGTATACACGACTGTACTTAAAGCAACCAGCATATATGTAGTGAACTTTTGATTTACCCAATTTATCATGCATTGAACTTTAACCAGTATATCATAGATTTATCAGTGCAGTAAAAACAGAATAAAGCATCACACATAAGCAACACACATGAACACCAAGATATAAGGTGGAAACCCAATGTGGGTGAAAACCACCTGCTGTTGTCTTCTTTGTCTTATTTTAATAATAATAAAATCTATTTACAACATTGTACTGGTGCAGACTCATACCAGTACACAGGCTTCTACCTGTAGAAGGTTGCTACCTTCTCTCGTTCTCCAGCTTCTACTGGAAGAGAGCTACAACCCCCTAGCTATTGTACTAGCCGATATGTTTATTAATACGTAAGTTTTGACCTACAGAAGGCTACAACCTTCTCTCTTCCTCCAGGGACCACGTTTCATAAATTTTTAGACTAGATCCATCAACAACATTAGAACTGCAATTCAATCATCAAATACATCTGCATCAACCAATCACTGAGACTCAACCATCACTTTCTGAATCAACCACAACCATATCAATCAATCACTTTGATAACCCATCGTTAAATCACAATCAATCTGATCATTTAGAATACTTTCACCAGAATACAGTAACCAGAACCTATAACTCTACAACAGCAAACAGAAACAACTGAAACATACTTTATAAGGTATACGCTACTTCCATGTGTCGAACCCAAAGACAACCAATGTATACATCTGCAAATATTAATTGATAATTCTGCAGCTATTCCAAACTTCAGTTATACCTAGATCATAATATTTACAGAAAAACACATGCATCAGTATTCAGATCTAGACAATACATGATCAAACCACATAATGATCATACATTTCAAGCCTTAATATCCCGATCCATCATTAAATCTTATCCTTCATCAACCACTAAGGTTCATTCTTGGTTCTGATCAAGCACATCACCATAAGCCAATAATTTGCATACTAGATCTCACACTTCATCAAATATTCAATACTTGCACACCTTGGCCTAATGATCTTCTCCTCCTTATATAGTTTTAGTCCTTTCTCAATACCATGGATCAAAACCACTTAGGACCAATACCTTGGACCAAATACCTAGGGTCAATACCTCAGACCAAATACCTTGGATCAATACCATGGATCAAAATACCATGGACCAAATACCTCGGACCAAAAACTTAGTTTTCCAAGGTATACATGCTTTTCCTTCTGTGAAAGTGTGTGTGTATGTATACGCTACTTGTGGTCAGTGAACCTGCGTGTATACACATCTTGTTCAAGGTGAACCTGCGTATACCTCTCTTTCTTCATTCTGTGTAGTCTGATCTATAATTCTTTGTTGTTAACATGTTGTACTGTGATCTTTCATCTAAGTGAGTTGCCATCAAGGACAATACCTGTATCATAATGCCAACAATCTCCCCCTTTGGACTTGATGGAAACAACAACACCAAGTCACTCTCCCCCTTTGACATCAAGGGAAAAGGGTCATGCTCCCCCTGAGTACATGCTGGATTCTTTGAAATGTTGAAATGTGCTGATTGAGCTCCCATGATTGAGTCCATGCTCCCCCTGAGCACAAGAAAAGTCTGCAAAACGATTTTCTAAAAGAGTAACATGACTCTATACATACATCACCGATGACCTTCCTATCACCAATGACTCATACATACATCCATATCCCAACCAAGTGGGGATATAACAAATTTGACTCATCCACCCAACCAAGTGGGGATATACCAATTGTTTATACATGACAAAAACAAGAAATATTACATCATCCATCCCATGTAAAGTGGGGATATAAATTACATCATTTGTCCAAGAGGACCATTCAAATATATGAGAAGACATATCACACCCTAGACTTTTACATGACTTGAGCAGCCAATGGTATAAATATCTGAAGCCATAGCTGGACTTAGCAACCATAATGCCAACAATGTTGAATGTACGTGAAGGCTACTGCTCCCCCTGAACCAGTGCTACCTGTGCATTGTTAACAGGTCAAATATCAATGCATCTTTGTTAGTAAAATAAAATTAATGAACAGAGCATATCATCAATATCAATCAGAGCACCCATATCAGAGCCTACCCCACTATTTTTCTTGCCTGAAAAACATATACGCTCCTTGACCCACAGAAACTCGTGTTTGTACGTGATTTTACTTTAGGAAACACGCGCACAATCACCTTTCTCTGATCAATTTGATTTAACAGCGGGATGATGCAATAACTACTCCTAGCTTTTGTCTGAGATATTCAAATGTCTCTTTGGGCAGTGGTTTAGTGAATATATCAGCAACCTATTCTTTGGAGGGAACATATTCCAATTTGACCTTTGCTCAAGCACTTGTTCACATAGAAAATGGTATTTGATGGGTATGTGCTTGGTCTTGGAGTGCATGACTGGATTCTTTGAAATACTGATGGCGCATTATCACATAGAATGGAGATGGGTGGAATGCATGTGATCCGAATGTCTTGCAATGTTTGCATCATCCAAAGTAGTTGTGTGTAGCAAGATGCAGCAGCCGCATATTCTGCTTCAGCGGTAGATAACGCAATTGAACTTTGTTTCTTGTTGAACCAAGACACTAACCTGGAACCCATATAGAATGCACCACCACTAGTGCTTTTTCTGTCATCAACACTTCCTGCCCAATCTGCATCTGTATATGCATGAAGAGTAAGATTTGTATCTCTAGGATACCATAAACCAAATTTCTGAGTTACTTGAAGATATTTGAAAATCCTTTTGACTACCTGAAGGTGTGATTCCCTTGGTTTGCTTGGAATCTTCCAACTATTCCTACTGCATGCATGATGTTAGGTCAGGTACCTGTTAGATAAAGCAGACTGCCAATCATGGATCTATAAGTTGGTTGATGTACTACTATTGATTCATCATTTGAGCTTAGACTGCATCCTATTACCATTGGGGTACATACAGGTTTAGAATCTTCCATGCCATACTTTTTCAAGATCTGTTTGAGATATTTGGTTTGTGAAAGAAAAATATCATCTTTATTTTGTTGAACTTGTAGACCAAGAAAATAGGTAAGTTCGCCAAGCAAGGACATTTCAAATTCTTGTTGTATTACTGAAGCAAAATTCTGACTCATGGATTCTTCATTGCTACTAAAAATGATATCATCAACATAAACAAAAATTATTAGCAATTTATCAGTGTCAATCTTTGTATATAGATTTCTATTTGCTGACCCTTTTGAAAAACCCTGTTGGTGCAGATATTTGTCAAGGTGGTAATACCAGGCCCTTGGAGCCTGTTTTAGACCATAGAGAGCCTTTCTGAGTCTACATACAGGTTTTGCATCATTTCCAAGAATGAATCCTTCTGGTTGTTCAATATAGACTTCTTCTTCTAAATTTCCATTAAGGAAAGCAGATTTTCCATCCATTTGGTATACTTTGAATTTCTGAAAGCTAGAAAGAACAAGAAATGTCCTTATGGATTCAAGTCTAGCAACAGGTGCAAAATTTTCTTCAAAATCTATACCTTCCTATTGAGCATACCCTTTACAAACAAGTCTAGCCTTGTTTCTAATAACTCCTCTATTTTCATTCAACTTGTTTTTGAATATCCATTTAGTTCCTATGATATTTTTATCATGAGGTCTAGGAACTAATTCCCAAGTATTATTCTTTTCAATTTGCTCAAGTTCTTCATTCATGGCCTTGACCCAACATTCATCCTTGCATGCTTCATTTAAATTTTGAGGTTTTGTGGAGGATAGTAATGCTAGATAGCTTGAGGTTTCTGCAATAGTTCTTCTTGTCTGTACACCTGCCTCTTTGTCCCCTAAAATTTGAGTTTCTGGATGATTTTTATGAACATACTTGGATGGAGTCTTTTCTTCTATTGTTATCTCTTCTTCTGGTGCTTCATTGGTTTATTCTTCAAAATCATTGTGATTTGATGTGGGAAAATAATCCCCATCTTCTTCATTGTCATAATCTTCAGTTTTTATCTATTTCGGATTTTTGCATGCTTCATCAACTACAACATCAATACTTTCAACAATTTTCCCAAGTCTTTTATTATAGCATTTATATCCTTTACTTCGGGAAGAGTAACCAAGAAGAATACCTTCATCTGCTATGGGCTCAAACTTACCAAGTTTTTCATCAGCCCTTTTGATATAACATTTGCTTCCAAAACTTTAAAGTATTTTACCGTAGGAGTCTTACCATACCAAAGTTCATGTGGAGTTTGAGTTTTGTTTACCCGAACATTTGCTTGGTTGAGAATAGTTACGGCAGCAAATGCAGCTTCACCCCAGAAGGTTGTAGGAGTTCCAAATTCATCTAGCATAGCTCGAGCGATTTGTTGAACAATTTTTTTCATTCTTTTTACCACTCCATTTTGATGAGGATTCCTTACGGTGGAGAAATGACTTTTTATTTCATATTGTTCACAAAATGGAAAGAGTTCATCCGAGGTAAATTCCCCTCCTCAATCAGATCTGAGGCATTTGATTTTGAGATCTGATTCATTTTCAACCAAAGCTTTGAAGGCTTTGAACTTTTCAAATGCTTCATATTTATACTTTAGAATACCTATCCAACACATTCTGGAAAAATCATCAATGAACAAAATAAATTATTCTTCTCGACGAGGTGAATTTTTCCTTAATGGTCCACATAAATCAGTATGAACAAGTTCAAGAGGCTTACTAGCTGACCCTTCTTTTTCAATGATGTGAGATCTGGTTTGCTTACCGAATTGACATGGTTTGCATATTGTATTTTTAGGAATGCTGATATCTGGAAGATCACGAACAACCTAGAATCTGCATGCTTTTCTTATTTGAAAAAATCTTAGATGTCACAATATTCTATGCCTTAGTCATTTTTCATCATTTTTGCTTAGATAACACTATTTTTGTCCTCCCTTGAGTATGAATAAGTTCTTTGGTGTTCTTGTACCTTTGATCATGGTTTCTCCTGTATCAAGATCACGAACAACACATCCGTTCGATCGAAACACCGCTTCATTTCCTTGATCACACATTTGAGTGACACTCAATAGGTTATGCTTTAGAATGTCTACATACATAATGTTGAAAATAATATTGAGGGGGGGGGGGGTGAATCAGTATTATCAACTCTTTTATCAAATCTTCCTTATTTACACTTTGAATTATTTTTGCATATTGGTACCATAAAATAATGAGCATGAACAAGAAAAAAACAGATAGTCACACCAAAGAACACCAGATATAAGGTGGAAACCCAATGTGGGTGAAAACCACCTGCTACAATATGTCTCTATCTTCTTTCAAATTAGAAACTCCTTTTACAATGGTCTTGTACTGGTGCAGTCCTTTACCAGTACGCAGGCTGCAACCTGCAGAGAGCTACAACTCTCTCTCGTTTTCCAGTCTCTCCTGGAAGGGAGCTACAACCCCCTACTTCTTTTCTTACAAGGACCACTTTTCATAAACATCAAATGATCATCAAGTACATGTAGATTTCACAGTCAACTGCAGTAACTAGATCAACAAAACAGAACTAAACCCAGAACACCTTATCAACAGAAAAATTCAGTCAACAGAAAGTCATAAGACAGATACGCAGTTTTCCTTTCTCTGGCCTGCGTCGCTACGCACTTCACCTTCTGCTTCCCTGCGTATACCCGCAGAGCTCCTTCTGCTGCGCCGCGTGCCCACGCACTGTTTCTTTTGTCGCGCTGCGTACTGTACACACCCAGAGACACTATCGCGCCGCGTACAACCACTGTAGCCACGCACCCAAAAAGACTATCGCGCTGCGTACTGCTACTGTTGCCACGCACCCAGAAAGACTATCGCGCCGTGTACTTTTACTGTGTGTACGCACCTGAACCATTGTCGCTCTGCGTACCCTCACGGACCTTCTTCTTCCACTTCTGCGTACCCACGCAGTGACCCTTCTTCTGCTTTGCGTACTCATGCAGTTCTTCTGTTTCTTCTCTACGTACCCACGCAGAGGCACTGTTAGACACCTGCGTACTTCAGATTAGGGCCGAATTGACAGATCACCAGTGTGCTACAGTGAGTCGGATGCCCAGATCTGATCATACACTCGAGAGATCACCCTTCACAGATTCGCTTTCCACTCCACTTTCATATAGATCAAGCTTTTGAACCAATGACCCAATATTTCAGATCTTAAGGTATTCCCTTTTTGCAAAGATACTTAGCCAAGTGATCTCCTCCGCTTTATATAGGAAAGCTCCTCCTAAAATCATGGATCGATACCACGAGCCAAAACCATAATAACACAAATACGGCCGGCTAATTACCAAGGAGAAACCCCACGTGTGCCTTGAAATGAGTGCACTGGGGGTACGCACCTCCTGAACGGCTGACCTGCGCGTCTGGCCGCGTTCCCTTCACGGTGTACCTGCGGGTACGCATCTTCTGAACTGATCTCCTGCGTACTTCTTAATTTTCAACATATTGAGAGCCTTGCCACGGGTGTTGCCATCAAGTACAACATCTGTAACATATAGCCATACCAGAAACATAATGCCAACAATCTCCCCCTTTGGACTTGATGGCAACCTCAAAAATTTCAGCGACATTCTCCCCCTTTGACATCAAGGGCAAAGGGTTATGCTCCCCCTAAGAACATGCTCCCCCTGAATATGAACCAGATCTGCAAAGAAGCACCATATTGCAGCTATATTCAGACCAGCTTCCATGATCTCCTTTTGTACATCCTCCATAATGCCAACAATGCATTATATGCTCCCAAGAAAGAGATAGAGACATATTGCAGCTATATTCAGACCAGCTTCCATGATCTCCTTTTGTACATCCTCCATAATGCCAACAATGCATTATATGCTCCCCCTGAAAGTGTGCCACAACTCAGCACATGTACGCATATACCCCAGATGAACCATGCGTACAGCCATCAATCAGAAGAGTTTCAACAATAAGATGATGCATCAACAACCCCCAGCTTTTGCCTGAGGTATTCAAAAGTCTCCCTGGGCAATGGTTTGGTGAGAATATCAGCAACTTGTTCCTTAGAAGGAACATACTCCAACTTGACTTTCTGTTCAAGCACTTGTTCCCGGAGAAAATGATACTTGATCGGTATGTTCTTGGTTTTTGAATGCATGACAGGATTCTTTGAGATGCTGATTGCACTTGTGTTATCGCATAAGATGGAGATAGGTGGTGTACAAGTGATTTGAAAATCCTGCAGGGTCTGCATCATCCAAAGAAGTTGAGTGCAGCAAGATGCAGCAGCAACATATTCCGCTTCAGCTGTAGACAAGGCAATCGAACTCTGTTTCTTGCTGAACCAAGATACTAATCTAGAGCCCATAAAGAACGCACCACCACTTGTGCTCTTCCTGTCATCCACGCTTCCAGCCCAATCTGCATCTGTATAAGCATGAAGTGTGAGATCTGTATCTCTAGGATACCATAAGCCATAATTTTGTGTCCCTTGAAGATATTTGAAAATTCTCTTCACTGCCTGAAGATGTGTCTCCTTTGGATTTGCCTGAAATCTTCCCACTATTCCGACTGCATGCATGATGTCCGGTCGGGTACCTGTCAAATAAATTAGACTTCCAATCATAGATTTGTAGTTGGTTGATGTACTGCTGCAGATTCATCATTTGCACTGAGACTACATCCTGTGACCATGGGTGTACATACTGGTTTTGCATCTTCCATGCCATACTTCTTCAAAATCTGTTTGAGATACTTGGTTTGAGATAAAAAGATTCCTCCTTCTTTTTGTTGGATTTGCAAACCAAGGAAATATGTCAGTTCTCCCAGCAAGGACATTTCAAATTCTTTCTGCATGACCAAGGCAAAGCTTTGACTCATAGCTTCTTCATTGCTGCCAAAAATAATGTCATCTACATACACAACAAGTATTAGCAATTTGTCATTTTCAACTTTTATATAAAGATTGCTATCTGCTGATCCTTTTGAAAAACCTTGTTGATGAATATATTTGTCCAAACGATAGTACCAAGCCCTTGGAGCTTGTTTGAGACCATAGAGAGCCTTTTTCAATCTGCATACAAGATTTGGATCATTTCCAAGAAGGAACCCATTTGACTGCTCAATGTATACTTCTTCTTCCAAGTCTCCATTCAGAAAGGCTGATTTCACGTCCATTTGAAATACTTTGAATTTTTGAAAACTTGAGAGAGCAAGGAACATTCGGATGGCCTCAAGTCTTGCAACAGGAGCAAAGGTTTCTTCAAAGTCTATTCCTTCTTGCTGCGCATACCCTTTACAAACAATTCTGGCCTTGTTTCTAATTACTTCTCCATTTTCATTTAATTTATTTTTGAAGACCCATTTTGTTCCGATAACATTCTTATCCTTTGGTCTAGGAACCAGTTCCCAAGTGTTGTTCTTTTCGATCTGCTCAAGTTCTTCATCCATTGCTTTTACCCAACATTCATCTTTTCATGCCTCTTTCACATTTTGTGGTTCAGTAGAGGAGAGTAATGCCAAATAGCTTGAGGCTTCTGCAACTGTTCTTCTTGTTTGTACACCTGCTTCTTTCTTCCCCATAATCTGAGATTCTGGATGATTCTTCTGAACATATCTGGATGGAGTCTTTTCTTCTATTCTTGTCTGCTCCTCTGGTTGTTCTTGAGGTTCTTCTTGAGGTTCTTCTTGAGATTCTTCATTATTCTGTCGCTGAGGGTAGCCTTCATCTTCTTCGATGTCTTCATGATGTAATTGCCTAGGAATGTATCCCTTCTCATCAACCACTACATCAATGCTGTCAACAATCCTTCCAAGTCTTTTATTGTAGCACTTGTATGCTTTGCTATGTGGAGAGTAACCAAGAAGAATGCCTTCATCTGCTCTAGGTTCAAGTTTGCCAAGCTGCTCATCAGTATTCTTAATATAGCATTTGCTCCCAAAGATTTTGAAGTGCTTTACCGAAGGAGTCTTACCACTCCAGAGCTCATGAGGAGTTTGAGTGCTGTTCACCCGGACATTTTTTTTGTTGAGAATAACAACCACAGCATGTGCAGCTTCACCCCAGAAAGTTGCGGGAGTTCCTGACTCATCAAGCGTAGCACGAGCCATTTGTTGGACTGTTCTGTTCATTCTTTCCACAACTCCATTTTGCTGAGGAGTTCTAGCTGTAGAGAATTCTCTTCTTATCCCATGTTCTTCACAGAAATCGAAAAATTCATTTGAGGTAAACTCCCCACCTCTGTCGGATCTGAGGCACTTAATTTTGTGACCTGATTCATTTTCAACCAAGGCTTTGAAGGATTTGAATTTTTCGAATTCTTCATCTTTGTGCTTCATAAGTCCTAACCAGACAAACCTAGAGAAATCGTCAATGAATAATATC